>OZ038444.1:8459734-8462234 GCA_964036265.1 Daptonema setosum | reverse complement strand
ATATAGAAATATACCCTGGAAAATTTTGAAAATTAACTTTTTTTGAAAAAATTGCAAAGTCGGAGAGATAAATGTCAAAATAAAAAAAGTTGCCAGATCTAGCTAGACAAACTGAGTGTGAGGGATGATGCCCCCATAGTAGACCTTCAAAAAGGTCATGTGCTACCCCCCCCACATAGCCCCATTTTTTCGAGCTACGGACCATTTTTTGCTAAAAATCGCTAAATTTGTGGATTTTCTCCAAATTTCCGAACATGATTGGCTGTTAATCGGTAATTCATTCATGATAATAGGTTCCCCTGATAGGCAAAGTAATGATGGAACACTTTAAGATGCTTTAGTTGGCGTTTGAAATATGAAAAATAGGGCTAAAAAGCAGAAAATGACTGAAAATCGACGAAAATTCAAAAATTCAATGTTTGCTGGAAATATCGAAGTTTTTACGTTGTAAGTAAGCAAAAACGAGTGGAAACGCGTGTATAGTGCAATACGCAGTATTTTAATTGAAATTTATTGCTTATGGAACAAGGTGCAACGTCATAGTACTGGTATTCACGGTTTTGAACAGCCGTTTTCATCGAATTTCGACTGAAACTGAGGAATGACGGCTGTTGGTAAATAATGGGTAGAAAAATACTTTCGTTTCTACTCAGTCGCTTTAATATATTTGAAATGAGTTTGTTAGATACACTTTTACAGAATTTTTGCGTACGTATGTACAATACTCGTAGAAATTGATGATGTTTTTGACGGTGCGATTCGAGTATTTTATTGAATATCGGAATACTGTTGATAGACGTTTCGTTGTACTTCCAAGTCATTTCACTTAGCTACCGTATTTACTCATCTGGTCATCCATCTCCCCCGTTCACTCACTCACTCACTCACTCACTCACTCACTCACTCACTCACTCACTCACTCACTCACTCACTCACTCACCCACTCACTCGCTCACACACTCACTCACTCACTCACTCACTCACCCACACCCACTCACTCTTTCACTCACTCACTAGTGCACCGTAAAACTGATTTCGGCTCAAGAGAACAAAATTGCGTCGGTATCGGGAAGTCCTGCCGATTGAAAGTCCACACTGTGAAATCACAGTCCACACTACATACGTTTCCAATTAAACGCAGTTGGACTAAGTGTTAAATTTTCAGTGCTGAGCGCTGTGTTTTTTATTAATTTTTTTTAATAATTGTGAAGCAGAACAGTAATACTGAGAAGAATGTCTAATTCTTAGGCTCCCCTTATTTCTCAACCTTTCAAGACACGTCTCCAATACAAAACAGTAAACCAGAAAACGTCGATTTTTCGGTGCACTGCACCATCCATTTTTGGGTTTTCAAGATAACACGTCTTTAATACAACGTAGGAATACTGAAAACAGCAGTTTTGGAGCTAGTGTACGTGTCATATTTTTCAGACTTTTAAATCTTGTTTCTGAACCAGAACCGTAATGATGAATATGTGAAATTTTCGGCTCCGTTTAAAATCCGTTTTCGGTCTTTCAAGTCTCGCCTCCAGTACTAATAACGTCGAAATCTGGGCGCTAAGCGAGATTAGTTTTCAAGCTTCCAGGATAGTCTAAAATACAAAGTATTAGAGCTGGAAACGTCATCTTTCCGGCGCTACGTGCCATCTACTTTGGCTATCTACATTGACCACATCATGTTGCTAAACAAAACAGTAATGCTTCGGATAACGTAAATTTAACGGCGCCATTTGCGAACAGTTTTTGGTTAATTAAGACACGTCTCCAATACTAAGTAGCAGATATGAAAACGCCGAAAGTTCGGTGCCACGCACCATCCGTTTCGAGCTTTTATGATACGACTCCAATACGTCGCAGTAAGATTGGAAACGTCAAAATTTTGGCGCTACGCGCCAGCCGTCAACAACAACTCATAGCCCTCAAATCATGTATAAAACCTAAAAAGGGGTATTGCGTAGCACCGAAATTTCGACGTTTTCAGGTTTACTACTTTGTATTGGAGACGCGTCTTGAAAGACCGAGAACTGATTCTATGGGAACCGAAAATTTACCTTTATCCTCAACATAACTTTTTGCCTCAGAATAACGAGAAAACCATAAAAATGGCGCGTACCGCCGAACATTTGATGCTTAGTTCTATTGCTTTTTATTGGAGACGTATGTACACCCGAAAATAATGGTACACATCACCGAAAATTCTATGTTCTGCTCAAAACTGAAAGCTGAGCCTTTGCAGTGTGAACTGCCAATTTGTAGACACCATTTTGTTACCTTGAACCGGAATCAGTTTTACAGAGCGAGTGAGTGAGTGAGTGGATGGGTGAGTGAGTGAGTGAGTGAGGTAGTGAGTGAGTGAGTGAGTGAGTGAATGAACGGGGGAGATGGATGAGTAAATACGGTAGCTAAGTGAAATGACTTGAAAGTACAACGAAACATCTATCAACAGTATTCCGATATTCAATAAAATACTAGAATCGCACCGTCAAAAACATCATCAATT
>OZ038444.1:8433131-8459534 GCA_964036265.1 Daptonema setosum | reverse complement strand
AGTCGTTATGATTCGAGCGTAATTCGTGATTTTATCTCCGGTTACGCAATTATTAGTTGACAAAGAAAATTTCCCCTGAAAGCTACAAATTTTTCATTCCATCACGTGTTGTGTACAGTTTGTCGTTTCAGTTTATAACAAAATTACTCGGATTAAAAAAAATTCTCCACTACCAAAGAAAATCCTGTTTTTCGTGATGATCTTGTATCTGTTTATATACGAGATGATACTAGCGGACGAGAAGGGGTGGGGAAAAGTGAAATCCCCCCTCATTGGCGTTACCAAAAAGCAGAATTTGTTTTCTAAGGTGTAGGTAAATTGATTCAATCTCTGTGAATTCCCCCCTCTCTTTGGCATGATTCCCCCCTTTGAAGGTTTGGCTAGTGCGAGATGACGATGACAAATTTTTTCATCCCCCCATTCCTAGTCGATAAGGATTTGGTTTACATTATATTGGCTATCGTTTTTTGTGCTGTCGTGTCTGTCGTAGACGAGGAAAACTGGTTTCGGGGTGGGATTGTTGCTGGCCCAGGTTATATGGAATGGATACATCAGAATATGAATACCATGGTTTTGAGTGACTATAAAGTGGATTTATTTTACATAAATTTATTGCGTTCAGGTTCAGTGTTCAGTCGTTGCGCAACGCGGGTGAACTGCGTTCATTGAAATTTGAAAGCTTTATACATTTGGCATTGTATCGAGAAATTTATGGGGATTATGGTGGCAAAATATTGGTTTTGTTGTCAGAAAACATCGAGATAATTTATTTGAAATTCACTTCAATTCGACTTTGGAAGAAAATGCCTCTAGATTGTGCATTTTATGTTCGTAAGCATTTGCGTTGCGGTATGATAAATCGTGTGTTATCATTCCTATGGTGGGGTTGATTCCCCATTATTGAATGGCTGATAAAAAAGGAATAACCGTTGTAGTCTGGCTTTTGGAATTCTAAATGAATCCACTTTGAAAATTGAAAAAATTCTATGTAATTTTATTCGGCTGTGGCTTCTTGTTTTGTACTGAAAAATCTGATATGATTCCACAGCACGATTACCGAACCATCGGTTTGTGCAGAGAATTCGTTAATGCGTGAACTGTATGCCCATCTAAAATGCGATGGCGGATGAGTTAATCCTTCGTAGTGAGGGGAATTTCTTCAACGACGGGGAATTTACAATTTTGAGGTCAATTTACCTATACCTTAGGGAACAACCTACTCTCCAAAAAATCGTCAGAGGAGTAATTTCACTTTCCCCTCCCCTTCTTGTCCGCTAGTGCTGAAATGTAATGTACTGTATGGCTAACAAAGCATAAAGCTCTCTGAGTCTGACTGACCGGATGTACTGGATGTAACTACGGTCAGGAACGTTCATTCTTCTCGAAAACAGGGCATCAGGGTTTCACGTGTGAATGATATAATTCTGAGGTTTGATATATCAGGTGTTGTGGCTGGCTGTTGATCTGCAGATTAATGGGATTCGACAGGAGGGAATCGATGAATAAGCTGATCTAATTGGTAAAAAAGTTCCTTAAATCCTTGATGTGTGTGAGTGATGTGTTCAAATTTATGTTTCAAACCAGGGTTGTCGCAAAATATTCTCGTTTCTATTCATTGTTCGGGAATCCATTCATCCGCCCGCCTGGTAATGATGTGATGCTTGGATGTTTTGTTGGTGGTGGTATGAAAGCCTAGTTTTTATAGGTGGTTGTGTTGTGGCATTTCTGATTTATCAGACAAATATCATAGCCGTATGGTTTTTCGGCTTTTTTATAATGTAATCTGTAGTTCTGTAATGTGGGGATAGTCAAAATTATAATCCGGCGTTTTTTGTCGATTTACAACACACAACAGGGACTTTCGGTGATTTGATGGTTGGACTTGTAATTCCTAAGATTCGTAATTCTTGTTGAATCACAATTTGAGCTTTCCTGGTGCTGTGCTCATCTTTTTCAGAGCTAGACTTCAAAGTGAAGTGAACTTACAACTGTCATAAATTATGCATCCCCTAGTGAACAAGTAGGGAATGAGAAACAAATAACGGTATGGAATTCTTTATACTTTGTGCAGTTTCTCTTCACACATTGAGTATATTCCCCAAGGTGGAGATAAAATGTTTTCTAACCTACTGTTTTCTACCCTTTTCCGCTGAAATACTTCTTCATTCGGAAGGTTAGCTCGTCCGCCAGAGCTCGCACGGGTCAGGCAGGCGCCCTTATGGGTTCCGGATCCGGAAACGAAATCATCCATATTTGAGTTATCGTTGGTGGTCAAGTCACTGGTGGACGAGCTAATCCTTCAAAGGGAGAGGAATTTCGTCAAAGAGGGGAGAATTTGCAGTTTTCATGCCATTTAACCTACACCTTAAGCCTTAGGGCATAAATTCCACTTTTTGATACCGCCAAAGAGGGGGGAATCCACTTTCCCCTTCCCTTCTCACCCGCTAAGAGTCAAGTCAAGCTCGGGATTCGGGAACATGTACTTGCTATATCGGTCCATAAGTAGTCTGCGTCAAGTTGGGGTCGTCAGAATTCGGATTCATGTTGCAAGTGCTGTTCGATTTATCAAAATGCTGGCTGAATTTGCTCGAAGTTTCAATGTCAATGCATTTTTTTCAGTTTATCGAAGAGCTTATGTTGTCTATATAACAACAAGCTGATAACAGGATTTTTATATATTATAACGAAACCACCCGCTGGTTTCTGCTCAGTATGTAAAATAGAGTGAAGTGCAGACCACAAACACTAAAAGTGCAAGCACATCGAACAGTTAGAGAACAACAACATAAATGGTGCACAATAACAACAAAAGCTCAGTTCACTGTTCACAGAAAATAATAACGTACAAGCACACGAAATTGAAATGCAAGATGCAATTTGCAAGTAGATAACGGTATGCCCTTGTGAGCATGAGGTAATTGGCATAGATTACTGGTCCCAAAATTATTATCTTGCTTGATTCGGTCATGTTTTATTTTACATGACTGAAATCAGATTTAAATGGGGGAGTATTGTGCGTGCTTCATACATCTTATATTAATTTATCCTCAACAAGGCAAGCTCATGTTATTTGTCGTATTTTGATAATATGATAGCGCGTATTTTGCCTGTATTTATCATGTAAAAAAGTTGGTCCTTGATAATTATGATGCATTACATGTACAGTCAGTTGTCCTTGAGCACGGTGTTCCGTCTTGACAATTTGTTTAACAAAACAAGTTAAAGGGGAACTTTTTAGAAGATGTGAGGTGAGGAAATACCAGAAAACATGCTCCAATTTCAGAAAGTATTCTTATCTTCTGCACGTATTTTCACCGATAAAGAGGGTGAATTCCCATTTTCAAGATACTTTCTAGTAGTGTTGCGTGTTATTGGCGCTCAACTCGCTCGCAGACTGACTGGCTGGCAGCAGCGGTGTCGTTGCACGTGCGGGGTGACGCGACTGTGTTTGTAACATCATCAAAGTTACGTGAGACGTGCTAAATATATATTTTATTTGGTTTTTTTTCGCTGCTAAGGAGAATGGTAAGGTAAAATGTTGATTTTTGTATTTGAATTTCGGAGTCGACCGGTTGACGCGAGAGGAAAACACAGAAAATTGCAGTGAATGTTTTCATGATGTTACGATTACGATGGTAGTGACTGAACTGACGTAACGGACATGAAATCACGGCAGACGGCTCGGCGGTAAATTGCGCGCGCGTTTTTTCAAATTTTGATGATTGATTCAAGTTTATTAGCTACCTGCCCTGGCCCCTGGCTAATAGGAAACAATTTGAGTGATCGAACGAAGGGAACTCTCTGTCTATTCTCTGGTGAACTGGTGCTTTGGGTATGTCGGAGTTGGTGCTGGGCTCCAATTTCAGAAAGTATTCTTATCTTCTGCACGTATTTTCACCGATAAAGAGGGTGAATTCCCATTTTCAAGATACTTTCTAGTAGTGTTGCGTGTTATTGGCGCTCAACTCGCTCGCAGACTGACTGGCTGGCAGCAGCGGTGTCGTTGCACGTGCGGGGTGACGCGACTGTGTTTGTAACATCATCAAAGTTACGTGAGACGTGCTAAATATATATTTTATTTGGTTTTTTTTCGCTGCTAAGGAGAATGGTAAGGTAATATGTTGATTTTTGTATTTGAATTTCGGAGTCGACCGGTTGACGCGAGAGGAAAACACAGAAAATTGCAGTGAATGTTTTCATGATGTTACGATTACGATGGTAGTGACTGAACTGACGTAACGGACATGAAATCACGGCAGACGGACTCGGCGGTAAATTGCGCGCGCGTTTTTTCAAATTTTGATGCTTGATTCAAGTTTATTAGCTACCTGCCCTGGCCCCTGGCTAATAGGAAACAATTTGAGTGATCGAACGAAGGGAACTCTCTGTCTATTCTCTGGTGAACTGGTGCTTTGGGTATGTCGGAGTTGGTGTTGGGCGCAAAGAAAAACATGAATGGGGTAAAGGGAAAGAAGTGGGAAAGGAAAACTATTTATACGTATTTGAACTATTATTTTATTCTCAATAAGTTTTGGAGACGTAACGGGGCGACTTTTTGGTGTTTCTTGAAAACTGGGATGGTCAATTGATTGCCTTGGCACATGTGGATCAGTGGAAATCGCCTAATTGGTAGTAAATGAATCAATACTGAAGAAGAAACGTGTAATAACGCCGCACAAATCAAACATACACATAACGCTCATGTACGTACATACAATAAATGTGTTGACGTTGGTCATTTGGGGGAATATTTCTGACCACTGAACACTGGGGTTATCAAGGCGGATGAGCAATGAAAGTTAGGGGAATTATTTGTTTGTCGTTTGTGTATCTGATATTTGACGTATCTTTTTGTTACTCTTCGGCTTCATAATGTAATGAATTTTCTCAAAATTTTCATGATCGGGAGGGAATTATTCATAATTCAGTTCGGTTATTAGTCATCTCAGATTGACGCTTGACTTGATGTCTGGTTTTATTATCCATTCTGTGTGTGTACTGCACTCACTGTGCATGGATCAATGGAGATGTCTGCTCTCGAGTGGTTATCAGATAGAATAAAGATTAGACTTTTGGCAATTGGCATTACCTGGATGTATTGTAAAATAGTTATCAACTTATTAAATGATGAAGTAACAGTTAACTCCAGATTTTTGTAAAAAAATAATCGTTTCGGTTGCACACATGCATTCGAAAGTAAAAAGCTGGTCATGAAATTTATGATTAGCCATTTTTTTGACGGAGTCTCTGGCTCAAATAGCAGTCCCTTGTTGACATACATTGAACATCTTGGTTTTCAAAAATTCGAAAACTCGAAAAAGTTCTTTAGTTTTTTCTGGTTTATTGATTGTTCCTTTTCGTTATCTTGCTCAGAAAGAACGATTAAAATACACTTGGGACTGTTTTTTATAGTAAATTCGAATATTTATTTCTCTTTGGGATCTCTTTCACACTGAAACGCCGATGATCAGTCATCCGAGGCGGCATTTGTTTGCTTTTTGTCACATTTATCTGTGTAAATAGTGTGAATGGTTGTATTGGATCAGAGAGTAAATCTTCGTTTATGTGCATTATGTACCGTTTAATAACCGTATAAACGTGTTTTTATGCGGTAAAAACTAGGTAACCATAACGGTTTTTTTCTTATATGGTTCAGTAGCGTTGTACTTTCATTACTGTTTTGTAAGTACATACATATAAATCTAACTTTCAATACTCCCATTGCCACTATTCTGTCGTAACATCAAAAGGTATTTAGAACCTTTTTATCCATTCGATAACGATAAATATCATTATTCACTTTTGTTAGCTCATTAAATCATGTTCATAAATCATAATCATACTTCAGTGAAGTTTAATATATCAGAGTGAAGAGTGACAAACGTGGGACACCAAAATCATATCCACAAAGTTAGCAACTCACTTTAATCCACTAAAACCCTAACTTTTATTTCAGGGCAGCATCGACATTGTCGACTGCAATCTGAAGTTGATTCTCGGTCTGATCTGGATCCTGATTCTGCACTACGATATTGCCACCAGCCCACTGGGAGGACGATTCGTTCTACGCCAGTGCCGCAGGAGACGGTGTCGTCAACAAAAAGGCCGCCGAGAAGAAGAAGGCCGGAGTCAAGGAGACACCCAAGGAGCGCCTTGCTCACCTGGGTAACTGTCAAGGGTCGGTTGGGGATAGGGGACGTGAAGGGAGGAAAATGTGTGGAATTCCCCCTCTGTCGGCTTCTAAAAGTGAAGTTTGTATCTTAAGGTGCAGGTGAAATGACTAAAGGGCACACCATACTTCGTTTCGCCCCGAAACTGAAACGTTTCATTTTCCTGTTTCAGTTTCGTGTTTCCGACCAGAAATACGGAGTATGTCGTCATGACAGAAACACAGACCCCACACAGACAGATTTCAAAAAGCCCGCGCACTGGACCGAGGCCTGTCTGTTGAATTGAACGACTGGAGAGCGGATGCACTGTGTTTTAGCCCTCACCCCCCTACCACCCCTTGGCCATTCCTGACCGAACTTCACAGCCAGCGCATGCGGCGGCTGAGTAAAAAAGCTAAGAGGGGGAAAACTACATCAACACTTGTTTCTACGATTTGAATCAAATTTATTCTTTTTCTGTATGTCCGATAATATGAAAGTATATTTTTTAATCAAGATTATGGTGCGTGTTTCTCCAGCTGTTGAAAAAACAAATTTGTCAGCTGTTAGCCTGCTTGGCAGCTTGTTTCGCATGTTTTTCGGATTTATTCGAAAAACATCTGAAACACAAACACGGGAAGGAATTTGCTTTAGTTTTCGGCTGGAACAGAAACAAACCGAAGAAAAGTATGGCGTCAATTTGAAACGTTTCGCGTTTCGGGTGAAATTTCGTGTTTCTGTTTCGGTTTCAGTGAAGTATGGCGTGCCCTTAAATTTCTGCCAATTCCCCTCATTGACGAAATTTCCCTCATTTGGAGGCGTAGTTTGTCCGCCAGTAATTGGGCATTGTAATGTGGTTTTTTTCGTATTACTGTGAAGCCATCAAGGCACAGCAAACCACTGAAATATCATATCAGAATTGAGTTTTCGTAGTGGTCAGAGAGGTTGAATAAACTGAAGGGGCGGGCGAAGCAGAAAAGCCAGAGCAGCGCGTCAGCGTACGTCTTAAGATGCGATGCACATAAAAAGTCACCCAAAAATCGGACCAAAATGAAAATTGAAAATTTTCCAGATTTAGATGCAAATCGACTCAGTTTATTCCCGCGAACTCAAAACTATCTTTAGTTCACGTTAAAACCGCGTAAACAAGCCAAAACTGGCATGGCTAAACCGTGCACCCTAATTTCTCTATACAAAACATGCAAATGTAAGGCCGATTTTCTCGTTGAGTTCGCAACGAAAAATAAAACCAAATACATCATGAGAAAGCTGAGACTCTCAGCTACAAAACCTGCCAAACTAGCAAATGAACTTTTTGACTTTTTTTTAATTACCGTAATCGAAAAATCATTTTTATTACGGTAACAAAAAAAGTCAAAAGTGCATTCGCTAGTTTGGCAGGTTTTGTAGCTGAGAGTCTCAGCTTTCTCATGATGTGTTCGGTTTTTTTTGTCGTGCGGAACTCAACGAGAAAATCGGCCTTACATTTTGCATGTTTTTGCGTACAGGGTGTCCCATCCTTTTGTCCTGATGTTGACGGCTCCGCATTAGAGTTGTACTGACCAATATGGCTGCAAATTTTTTCTGGTAGTAGAGGAGACTTTGGCAATTTGTTGATACCTACCAGAAAATATTCGACGTCTGTAGCAAATTTTACAAGCCATCGAAAAAAATTTAATTTTTGGCCAAAATTTATTCATTATTTTTAATTTCTCGAGCAAAGCACTTAACAAAATAGCATCAATCACAAGGCACCATGAACAGGAAATCATATTTAATGATCACATAAAAAGAATAAAAATAAAATAACACGACTTGTTAACTTCTCGACTTGGGTACCACCGAGATCTCGGCATCGTTCCCATCGATGAGGCACGGCTTTCAGAAATGGCACCAATCTCTTCAGTGATAAAGAGACGTAATTGGTCTGAAATTTTGTGACTTTTCGCTTACACGCACCCCACAACCAGAAGTTCATCGGGTCTAGATCTGGTGACCACCCGAGATTGGTGCCATTTCTGTGGACACACGCCATGCAGCCCTGAAAGCCGTGCCTCATCGATGGGAACGATGCCGAGATCTCGGTGGTACCCAAGTCGAGAAGTTAACAAGTCGTGTTATTTTCTTTTTATTCTTTTTATGTGATCATTACCTATGATTTCCTGTTCATGGTGCCTTGTGATTGATGCTATTTTGTTAAGTGCCTTGCTCGAGAAATTGAAAATAATGAATAAATTTTGGCCAAAATTGAATTTTTTTCGATGGCTTGTAAAATTTGCTACAGACGTCGAATATTTTTCTGGTAGGTATCAAACAAATTGCCAAAGTCTCCTCTACTCCAGAAAAAATTTGCAGCCATATTGGTTCAGTACAACTGTAATGCGGAGCCGTCAACATCAGGACAAAAGGATGGGACACCCTGTATAGTGGCATGTACACATGTAATGACGACTCATTTAACGATCAAATAAGGTCATTAAAATGGTGCAGTAAGTACACTTGTATGTATTACAGTATGTATGTATGTGTATGACTTCAGAGTTCACGGATATGAAGGCACCAACACATATACATGTAAGTATATATGTACATATGGTTTATGGCTTACACCAGGTAAAATTCAGCAAGTACTTGCTTGCAGTCCAAGGTTTTCTTCCACATATCGTGATGTGCTATGAATTCTAGTAACATAGTTCACATACGAGGCTCACATATGTTTTGCAATATACCAGAGTTTTATATGATTTCAAGTTGGCCACGCGTTAGCACCTGTTTAACTGAAGTACCATGTAAGTGTTATTTTATTGTATTTGGGGTTTACGTACATGACTTGACTACACCGTTTGGAACAACCACCAGCGCACCATCTGGGGAGAAGGGTATCTTGGAATTCCTCTATATCTCTACTCTCTATATCCCTTTTATGGGTTGATTTTTTTAAAATGAAGGAATTTCCTCACCCTTGAGACAATTCTATAATTTGCCATAGGTTTTTGAATGAAACTTCTTTTGTAAGTCTACACCTTATTATATACGTGGGTGTGTTTAGATGAGTGTCCAGTCTGGCTGCGGATCATAAACGGCCCGAAATGGGCATCTCAGAGTACTTTATGAGCCTTACAACAACCTTTTGTCAACTTGGTCGAATATTTGATGGCTTTGTGGTAAATAGTGTTCGAGTCAGTTTTCGTTAAAGTTTTCCGTTTCGTCATGTAAAATTTATATTCTTAATTCATAATGAGAGAAGAAAAATAAACTTTGGCTCTATAAAGCAATCTTCGGATAAGGTGACAAAGGAAGCGAACGCTACAAAAACAACATCACTTGAGACTTAAAAACCGACCATTGAGTAGAGTTACCATTTTACGATGGCACGTTAGCTGATGAACGACTGTTTTCTTAAAGTCGCAAAGTAAGTAACTTAAACTTGTGAATCGTTTGGTTCTTACGTGAACTGCATACATATGTTCAACTAAATTTATTTATTTAGCTTAGCTCGTTCATCGTAACAAAGTTTTTGTTTCTCAAACCTCTCAATGTAGAAAAACGTGCCCGCAGTTAGCATCCACAGGATGGAGCAATAAAACTCAGAAGTTTGAACGAGTGCCAAACGTGTTAACTGTAAAAAGGTATACATATGTACGTACATATGCATAGGAGATACAGGAGCGGTCAAAAGTTTAGGGACAAGCTGATATTTTGGTTCATCTCATGATCTCATGTACGTGTATTTCTTATTTTGACAAATTAGTTGCAAGGCTTATCAATTGAAGTAGAACGATGTTGTTCACAGTTTGATTGCCATATGTACGACCCCGATATGAACAACAAATCGCTGTGTGTACCATATTAAAAAGTTTAAAGTTTTCGGGCAACAAATAATTACACCGGTGTTCGCAGACTAGTTTTGAAGGCTGACCATTACCGAAGCTTTGAGCTCTGGTACACATTTTATTGACCATTAAAACTCACCGCAACGACTCTCGACTCTGTAAGCTTTTCCAGATGTTATAGTTTGTTTTATTGCAGGTTTTTGCGGCTCTAAAGGATATATTTTTTTGATAGACTGCATAAACCTGAATTATGTAGTCAACATTTTTAAAAGCTTCATTATTATAAGTGGTCAGTTGTAAACTCCGACTTTAGTAACTTTTAACACTGCATTATTATTTAAAAACCTTTTAAAAGTCCAACTTGTTCTAATTGGTTTGTTTATTTCTGCATTATTGCTATCTTTATTATACATCTTGTACAATAATCATATAAAACTTATCCTTTGTTGGTTATCATCTATTTACACTTGGTATCATGGTCCCACTTCAGATCGAACATATGCCAACAGTTCACACGTTCTACATTATGTTTTTGTTTGTAGAACAGCTGCATGGTATCCCTGTCAGACCTGAACTCATATTTCACCATCGGTAAAATCTTAAAAAAAAGATAATTTTCAATCACATTATGAAAAAAACTTTGGGAACGTCTTCGCATTCATGTTTTACAAAAATAATCCTGAAATTAGTCGGGACGGGATGCGTGAGAAATAATATCTTTCGGTTCTTACTTTTATGAGGCTGGAATATGAATTGCTATTTGGCGTGCTCGGACGCATTGTGTCGCTGATATTTGTGTAGTATATATACATACATACAATTCATCAGTGGTGTAAAAATACAGTACGTACATACATACATGTATGTCGAAGACAAAGCCTGGACGTGCCTCGACTACAGTATATGTATTTGCTCATTGGTAAATGACAAAACATGTATAGTAAAATGAAAACTTAAATAACTCTATTCAGTTTACCAAAGTCCATGAAGACTGAACGGTATAATTATCATCAACTTACTGGTTTTGCCTCTTGAAAATGGTACATACTCTTTGGAGCGGCGACTTACATATAAACATGATGAATGTATGCATTTAGTTCAAAATGCTTGAATCTATTAATTTGGTATAGAAAAGTGTTTGATGTTGGCCGATGAATGTTTACTGTATACCTTTTGGTATAGTCTGGACAAAGTTTCTTGATACTCCGAAATTTGGCGAAATACAGTGATCCTTATGGCGCCCATGCAAACTTTGGTGCGCCTTCAAACTTGACCAAATTATCCGCTGTTCAGGCTTCATGTGGGCGCCATGTACGCAAGTCCAACTCATTAAATGTATAGTTAATGGTTTTCAGAAAAAAGCAATCAGTAACAAGTTACCCTGACCAAGCTATACAATGAATGAACGCCACGCCACAGATGAATCAAAAAGGGATGCTCGTAATTACTGCACTCAGTACAATTGACAGATTCGCATTGTTAAAAATTTGATTTTAGTGATGTTATGGCTATTTTTGACAAATCAGTTGCTAAACGAATGATTGTGTTCACTTGTTACTGTTCTAGATACCCAAACGGTAAACATTTCCGAAACATCACTATCCTTAAAATCTTAGTGTCCGATCACGGCACGTGAGCACTTCCACGTGAACACAGATATAATATTAATGGATGGAGCCCATTTCAGAAGCGCCATGCTGCCATCTTAAGGTGAATACTGCGACGGCGTATTGAGCTTGAAATGGAAAAAAAAATAAATCAATTAACCTTTTTCAATAAACAGACATTGATCGTGGTAATATCATATATTTATCTTCTCAATTTTAACTGCAGTAAAGCCTAGCAATTATTCTAAATGTAGCCGAGCCATCATGAATTTCATAACTGTGCCTGTCTGCATTTAATAGTAAACCTACCGATCAGGATGACATATTGTTGTGGTTCTGGTATGTTCCGCCAGTTTTATTTTCAGTTCCATTCACGACATGTGCGGTCCAAACGCGGGTAACATATGTCATGTAATAATTACTCGGCGATGATTTATCACCAGAGTTGGAAGAGCATTTTCCCTTGCGAGTATGGGTGAGACAATTAGAAAAATGTTTACAAACCTCATTGAAGAGTTGTTCCACCCGCACGTTTCTTTTTCACCACTCATTACAAGTGGACACAGCTCTGGAAGTTAAGGGTGGTCAATGAACCAACTTGGTTATTTATTCCCCCACTATGTCCGCATGATATCTTGATTAATGTAGTAGATACAGGACTCAGAGATATTTATTACACGAGTAGTTTGTAATGAAATGGTTCTACTTCAATGAACTTTTCGAATGACTAAGCTACGTACAAACCATCTCCTTTATCTGCGTTACCCATGTTCATTCTGGCACACGCAGGGAGTGTCTGACCTGCTTGGAGTTCAACATTTTTCTACGTCAGTATGTCGATGACAAGTTCTGAAAGTTTAGGATGCATATGGGGACCGTTTTTTCTTCTACACAGAGAGAAAAATTGTTAAATCTTCACATTTTAAAGCCATGAATAGCTTTCGTTTTCCAAACAGTTTCCCGATTTATTCAACGTACCCACAGTATTTTGACAGCTTAAATTGTTTCCGATTTGAGTTCCGTCAACCCACAGTTTAAATATACAACTAAACGGTTCAGACTCTTGACTACACATGAGAGCCCACAGTTTAGTTATTTCCGGGCCACGTTTGACTAAACAACCTGATTTACGAAAAAAAATCAACCATAGATTCTGTACTTTTGGACAAAGCGCAGTTCTAAAACATTTCAGTTAACGATCAATTTAAGTATACAACCATAAAACGTTTCATATTGTCAGATTGACTCCTGATACTTGAACCTTGAGACCATTGCAGATCATTGCTCGCCTGTACAGTCCAATGCGTAGGGCGCCAGCCTCAGAAACTGGTGTTCCTAAATTCGAAACCTAACTTGAGACACCGATTCAGACGCGTTGCTCTGTGCTTTCTGCCGTTGCCCGTCAGTTTTTTCCACCTCTACGGTTACTACAAAAACATCAACCAGATACGGTATTAGTGTGTCCTGTTGGCTTCAGTAGAAAAAAGTCCCAGTAAAAAGTGATCTTGTATTTATTGTGTAATCAACCCGTTTGAAACATGTTTTCGCTTCCCCCCTGATTGTTCCATGTCATATCCGGACCATTCGTTGAGAACCATAAATATTATCGTAATGTCTAACCATGACCACAGGGGCACTGGCGCCTTACTTGTCAAGTTACCTCGATGTGATCGGCGTTCGAACGGAAAACAACGGTCAGGGGGTCAAGATGGATCGAAATTGCAGTTGATCAAGTAAACAAGATTTGATGCCCTGTGAGAATTCCAAAAACGTCAAAGTGTTCGATAATGGTTTATCATTAGAACAGTTCATAGATTCGCCAAGTTGCCGGTTCATATTTCGTACCTTGTTTGACTGGATGGTATGTTTTTCTCTTTATGTATGACTTTTTGCCTGGGATGCAATCGGGACTTATGTCATCAGATGATATGCTCATAGGACAATCTCAACAAACAATCAAAAAAGGTCCCTTTTACATAAAATACTGCTACAATATAGATTTTTGGCTGACAGTGGCAATGACAAAATTTGCAATCTGGTGTTCCCAACGCGGATATTTGACGATAAATAATATGTGCAATGCGCGTTTAGAGGTCACATGGGACTAAGCATTTATATTTGTTGTGCCGGATATGCCTGCATTATGTTTGGGGTCATGACCGGATATGCCAACTTTGGAATTGAACATCGGGTGAAATCAGGTAAGGGCCCAGTTTTACAAAATCATAACTAATTGATTTTTTTGCAGCAAAAAACTAAAGGAGTTTGATGAAAAAAATACGTTAAAAAGCCTCCCGGTAAACAAAATACTTGGGCAGTATCCCGTTGGTTTGCTTGCGTGTGCTCTGACGTGCTTACAAAAGTATAGGTAAACTCAAGGAATTTTTTTGGAATACCTGCACCTGTATGGAATTTTTTTGGAATACCCGACTGTACTTGAAAAAAAAGATTTTCCTTCAATTAGTTTTTATGAATACTGTATTTACAAATTATAGTTTATTCCGCAATAGTTTATCGGCATTGCACCACGTACTGGCTTCTGTGTATTCTCGCATTAAATTAAAGACATCTGTTTTTTACTCAACAACTCTCGACCTCCTTCTCCCGATTATCATTTTTGGGTTCTATACGGTGTTAAGCTGTATGTACGATTCTGTTTTCCATTCACTACTGCAAGCTGACACGTCGCATTAACTTCAATAAGGGATTGTGTAAGGAGGGGAAGGTTATTTTTATAGTTCGATTGGGTTTTGGTCATAGCGGGAGAGGGGCGTTACGAGGGGCCATAGCAATAATGTGATGGCATATTTAGTGGCACCGTTCTCTCATATGTCATGCGACCCCCACCGCCTCGCCCCCACTCTCCCCATGTAAACGATGATGTATTTTATTCCATTTATGTTAAGCCTGACCGATGGTTATTTGTTACTTGCTATCGATGTCAGATTTGGTACGAACAAATTATAATACCGTAGGAAATGGTTAACCAAAAAAAGTAAACTTCAAGGTAAAACACTAGTTTTTACCTCAGAGGGCTGCATATTAAGCAAACTGTGATTTATTCTCCAAAGTTTCAAGTTTGACACAATTTCACAAATCCTTATCGTTCGACCAACACTAACTATAAAAATGCTATAACTACCTTGAGGTCGTTGAGACGCATTTTACAAAACGGGCACCTCGTAGGATCCGAAATGTTCATCCTGAAAACGGCTGTCAGAAGAAGGAAGTCACACTCCGATAAGCATAAGGAATACTTGATCGGTCAGCTGACCAGCTTAAATAAATCCGCAGGTTGTTATTGTTGACTTCAAACCATTTTACGTAAAACTTTGTTAATCAAGCGAAAGTTTACGGAACACGACTCTCATCTTATGCAGAACATAAAATACGCAAGTTTCTGCTTATTTTTGTTTCATTCTGAACTTCTTCTCTTTCATTGCATTCAGAGGCACTCACGGTGAACTGTTAGTGTTTCTCATAACACTGCACGAAGTTATTACAATCACTCTATAATTGATGTTAATAAACAATTTTACACTCTGTGCTTCGTGCAAAACGTAAATCGTGTTTTCACTGTTGCGAAACGCTCTCGTTGTGGTGCCTTATGTTGCTTTATGGTACCATAGTGCAAGAAAGAACCAGTTTTGTCAAAATCCAACAGTTTGTTAGTCAAGTCGGCCGACCATGCTAATGCGGTGATCACGGAATTTGCGTGCCTGCTCGGTCCCCGGAGTGTAACACTGGAACACTGTCGGTCAATTAGTGTCGAACAGCAGACTGACTTCGAAATATGGTCATGTCATGACATGGAAAAATTGTCTGTTCAGAGACAGTGCTTGAAGTTCTTCTGAGCAATTGTTGGCTGTAGCGGTCAAATCTACGTTAACTTGCCCAGGTTATCAAGGCATTTTGTTGTAGAAACCCTGGAATACGAAAACATATTTCCCTTTTGCGGAAAGCCCGTAATACATAGGTTCTTCTCAGGGTTTCTTTGTTAACAAACGTAAGTAAGCTTACTTTTCCCGGTCACCGAACCATGATGTTATGGTATGATGCATGCAACTCTTGACAGGAAAACTTACCGAGCGTAGAAATATATGTATTTTATCACGTACCCGAAGTTCCACACTTGGACACAAGTTGTGTTGATGGTGATATATGGATGTATGTAGTATCGGATTTATCTGGAATCCTATCAGATATTCCATCCAGATGTATAATACCCGGAGGCTCGATATCCTGTCAGATATCCTGACAGATCCTACAGATATTCAATCTTCAATTCATTCAGGCTCGAACGGCAAATACATTGAAATACCTTCATACCGAACTAACATTTCATCTGTGTAAAAAAATCGAGTATCCGAAGTACAAAGTATGTACCTATGTAAGTGAGGGTTGTCTGAATTATGTACGTTGCGATTAGTTCTGCCTGTTTTTGGCGCTTTAATGCATTAATGATGTACCCAAAAAATGTTGTTGCTGTTCCAAACTCAACCGATTGAATTGAAAAACTTTGTATTTCACGTTTATTTTTCCGCACTATAAGATGTCTTCCTCGTAAATAAACGAGGTGCAACCTCACCAAACAAACGAGTGCCATTAGTTTTATGATCATGTACCTCTAATATGTTCTCAGTGCTATTTCAAAACCCACACAAAGTGTATAGAAGTTTTTGCGTACATACATAAATGTTTATGTCTTTGAACTTTAGATGAAATCTAGGTACTTAATCTAATTATACCCAATCAGCTGTCTTGAGCGTGACTATTTGCCTGCATACAAGTTCAAGCATACCAGAAGTACTTCAATACATACACATTTCTGTTTTCAGAAATATTATCCATGACATTACTACTCACCAACGTCCCAGAAAATTATGTCGTTCGTTCTGACGTGATGATTTGAAGCATCGTTTTCTTGTTCAACTGTTATCAACTTGTCCAAGCGTTTAATGTCCAAATTTCACCCGATTATGGTAGAACGTTTGCCCGGCTGATTCGGAGGTGATGCTATGGCACAAGCGATCAATGCTTCGCTGGAAGCTGTTGACATCTTCGCCAACTTATCAGGAGCTGATGATATTTTTGCCAACTTCTCAGGTCAGTCGGCCAGTCGGTCAGTTAACCAGGTTTGTAGCCAGTTTGTAAGTTGGTCAAAAAGTCAAACAGTTAACTTGCCAGCCTGCTGGTTAGTCAGCCTCGTCATTCAGTAAGTTAGTAAGTAAGCTTGTCAATTAATCAGTCAGTCAGTCAGTTATTCCAACTTTAGGGTAGTCAGTCTACTCATAAAAAATCATTGTAGACAACGACACACAACCCTTCAGCGACCCCTGTGAAATTTATCCGCCTGATGAGTTTCTTGCAATAAGGTGAGTCATTGAGTCAGTCAGTCAGTTTCAAGCCATTTATACAGGGTGTCCCATCCTTAACCGCCGATGTTGACGGCTTCGCGTTTGAGTTGTACTGGGCCTATAAAATTGAAACTTCATTTTCGATTAGAGAAGTCTTTGGCAATTTGTTTGACACCTACCAGAAGTTAATTGGACGTCTGTAGCTTAGTTTACAAGCAATCGAAAAAAGGTCCATTTTTGGACTATAATTTCTTACTATTCCATGAAATTTGCACCATATCTGTATTGATAAAGACACGTGAATGGTCCCACAACTGTGATCTCACAACTTCTCGGATATACGCGATCCTTTAAATCCCCAAATATGAGCTATAATCCAGAGGAGTTACGTCTGGTGACCTGGCAGGCCACATAACCTTTCCTGGTTCCAGAATCTCTGCTGGTCCAGGAACTAGGAAAGGTCTCATTGAGCCGATCTCGGATTATACTGATATGATGAGCCGGAGCACCGTATTGTTGGAACTACAAGTCACCTTCCCAAACTCATATACCCGCGTTAGACGAGGCAACAGCCAGGTTCGGTGTGTCAGCTTCACCCGAGATTGGCTCAATGAGAACTTTCCTGGTTCCTGGATACTCAGCGGAGGACAACTTTTGTGGCCTACCAGGTCGCCAGAGCTGATCCACATGGACTCCTGGCTCCACGGTGATTTGAATGATCACCTATATCCGAAAAGTTCCGTAGATACGGGGCAGACACGTCTCTGCATCCTTGAAAAGAAGGATGCAATTCCCATGGACTCAGGTTATGCAGCCGTGGAAGATGTGCCTCACCGCTGGAAACGATGTCTGAGTCGAAAATTGAGTGAATCCTTTCCGGATCTTGTTCTGTTCCCTTCTGGGTTGTGCTACTTCATGTGATGTTCTGCTCTTGTATTTCGTTTTCATTAAATTTCTTGATAAAAATTTGTACTTAAGGAAGAAAAAATAGTCCAAAAGTGGGCCTTCATTCGATTGTTTGTAAATTAAGCTAGAGACGTCCTATGAACTTCTGGTAGGTGTCAAACAAATTGCCAAAGACTTCTCTATTCGAAAATGAAGTTTTAATTATAAAGACCTAGTACAACCCAAACACGAAGCTGTCAACATCGGCGGTTAAGGATGGGACACCCTGTACATACATACAACGCGTAGTGGCAGTCTTCTATTCTTTCGATTGCCCCGGACTTTGGGAAATTCACCGTCTATGAACTTCATGAACAAAAGAATGGAGGTTTTTCATATTATTTAAGGGTTGTTTCGATGTACCAAGTTTCTGGTTTATACGACAGGCAGTCAGTCAGTCAGCCAGTCAGACAGACAAACACTCTGTCAGTTAGTCAGTCAGTTAGTAAGTCGGTTATTTCAGGTTCTGGATCATCGCCGTCATTGGGAGTGTGGTCGGTTTAATCGGTATCCTGAACAACATCTTCCTCTTTTACCTGTTTATGAGACAACTGTCATGTATGAACAACAATCTGGCATATATGGCATTTCTGTGCATTGTTGACATTTGCATTGAGATCTCCTACATTGCTATCTTTCCCGGTGAGTGAGTGAGTTATGTAATTGTGGGACTGAATGACTGTGACTGGCTGACTAACTGACCGACCCACTGACTGACTGACTGACTTATCGACTGACTGACTTACTGACTGACTGACTGACTGACTGACTGACTGACTGACTGACTGACTGACTGACTGACTGACTGACTGACTGACTGACTGACTGACTGACTGACTGACTGACTGACTGACTAACTGACTTACTGACTGACTGACTGACTGACTGACTGACTGACTGACTGACTTACTGACTGACTGACTGACTGACTGACTGACTGATTGACTGACTGACTGACTGACTGACTGACTGACTGACTGACTGACTGACTGACTGACTGACTGACTGACTGACGGAATGACTGACTGACTACAGTGGATATCGCCTCGGAGTACTTCCAAGCCGAAGGTCTATATGTGGCCTGGCTAACTTACATTCGTCCAGTATCAACGATGGCTCACGTTTCACTGACCTCGGCAACGTACCTGATCGTGGCTGCTTCCATTGAACGTTACCTCACCAGCTACAATCAGAATAGTTTATTCGGGCCAAAACATCGCCTTGGTGCCTTGTTCGTTGTGATAATTGTCGCGATAATCATTAAGGTCAGTTTAGTGTTTGACTGAGATAGTGAGTGAGTGAGTGAGTGAGTGAGTGAGTGAGTGAGTGAGTGAGTGAGTGAGTGAGTGAGTGAGTGAGTGAGTGAGTGAGTGAGTGAGTGAGTGAGTGAGTGAGTGAGTGAGTGAGTGAGTGAGTGAGTGAGTGAGTGAGTGAGTGAGTGAGTGAGTGAGTGAGTGAGTGAGTGAGTGAGTGAGTGAGTGAGTGAGTGAGTCTTCACTCACTCTCTCACTCACTTACTGACAGGGCTCGTTCTACTTCGAAATCCAAGTGGTTCACGATCCAAGGTGTACGGGTTTCGCCGGATCCTGGCTATCCCAGACGGAATTGGCCAGGAATAAGACTTACTCGTTGTACTGGATGTTCTGGTTCCGACACTTCTTCCACATACTGTTCCCATTCTTCGTGCTGCTCTCCCTCAACTACCTGATTATAATGAATGCAAGGAGACAATTGGCGACGAGGTCATTGCTGGCACAGGTGAGAGTCATTGTCATTGTCATTTTCTTTACTTTTTATTTATAGGAAAAATGAAAACGAGTAGTTGATGAGAGAGCGATAGTTGAGTAGAACCAACAACTATTTACATATTAAGATTATTTTACATGCAGAGAGAGCAAAGAATCTTTTGATAAAATTATTTGGTGTGAAGCTGTATGATCGTTTAGTGAAATTTTATCTCAATAACTTCATTGATTTGTCTGAAAAATATTACTAATTAAATTAATATCTAATTTCACCCACATTTTGTTGTTTACCGATTCTTTTAGGCTGATATTAATGGTAGATAGAGTCAAGCGCATTTTTAAGGTTCGATGTTTTTTTCATTAAAAGACAAGTTTTTATCGTTTTTTTCAGCAGAAATACTGAATACTTATGGATTGAGACAAAAATTACTCACACCTACACCGGACAGACCATTTTGATTTACAAGAACAAGTGTTCGATTCAGCAAAAATGTTACAGGAGAGCGTGTTTGCGTTGATGGGAGACAGACCCAATCTTGAAGCCCTGGTTATTATATAGAGTTGTTGGTCTTTCAGCAAGTTCTTGTATAAAACGTTCAAGTAAATTTGTTGTTGCATTGTTCGAATTGCAGAAGAACTTGATTTTCCGTTCTAAACATAACATTTTGAATTGAAAACTCTTGAGAAACACGAAACTTGGAATAAACTTTTATAATGTAATTGCAACGTCGTGCGTTAACTTTTTTGATTCTCCTATGTGTGTAAGCTAAGGTGCATCTTTTTTTAATACCTCTTTGAACGGGTAAAACTTTTCCAAGCCGATTGAAGCTCCAGCTTTCTTCTTGTTAAACCTTTCCACCACCCCACCATCAATTATTTCAAAATCGAAGTTTACAGTCAATGAAAAAATTGAAATGATCACCGGAAGATTTTTACATGAAAAAAATCGAATCAGTAATTTCCAAACAAAGCAGGCAATTAATGAACTTTGAGCGTGATGGAAAGGTTTCACAGGAAACAAAGTTAAGCTACAGTGAGTTCGGAAATGAATTTTGGTACTCGGTGAATGGACTATAGATTCGCTGGCTGAATTTTTCTTTCTATGCGAAAAACTTCGGATTTCCACTTCTGTAGTTCTCCGTGTATTTGGTGTCGGTAAAAAACGAGACCTTCTTTCTCTTCTCCATGCGTCGTCGTAACTTATTTGCAATTAGATTGTTTCACATTGAGTTTGGATTCTCATAAAAAATTTCAAGAGTTTGATAAAAAGCTGTTTTTTGGAACAAGCGCCAATGATAAAAAACTATAAAATAGGTAACGGTTGAAATCACGAAACTGCACCGCACAAACTCGGTCGTAAGACGCCAGGCCGAAGAAATGTTGATTACCCATCGTATGCGCGACGGTCGCATACGCGTTAAACCGGTAACTCAAAAAACTTTGAAACAATTTTTTTTCAAAAACGCATGTTTTTTTATTTTTTTGGTAATTTTGTCCCGCCAACAGTATGTACGTAACGCCACGTTCACTCGATTTTTACGTATGGTTCTTACTTTGACTGTTTTCGTCCTTTTATGCAAAAATTTCCGTGATTTCGAAATTTATGAAAAAATAGAAAATTATTTGAAAATTACGCAGGGTCTCTGGCACCTGGGGGCGTGCCAATTTCGATTGGCTAATCTCAACGTGAGTGCGATATTGAATATGGGGTCTTTTGGCGGATTCTGAGTTTTCAGCTGTAGCTTATGTTTTTTGAGGTTCTTATGTAGCTACTTTATGTAATTCTTTGCAAAATTCTGGCTAATAATTTTTAGCTTTTGTGTTGTTCTACATCGAACATGACTGGATATTTTGGCTTTTACATACATGCACAAGTTTTTACAATATTCTTTCTTGTTTTCATTATATTTTTTGTTGCCAATAATTCACTCGTTAAGCCACAATAATCAGTTGCTTCTGCAAATGCGTTGCAATGCCTGCTCATGAATGCAAAACATGATAAATGACAAATATTCTTTTTGTTATTTTTAATTTGAAATTTAGTTTTAACTTATAACAAAATCATGAGTACTATTTCAAACCGTGTGGAAATACGTGAAGTTTATTTAGCACAGCTTAGAGTTTAATGCTCCCATCGCTAAAACTAATACTTGAAGATGCAAATTTTATTTATTCTACAAAATTTTTGGTTTTTATTCATTAATTATGCACAATTAATCTATTATAATTGTTCCGTTCGATTATATTTTTATACATTTTTATTAGTGTGTCTGCGGTATATGTATTCTCAAGAAGATGTATACCCAAATTAAATTAAAATTTTCTTCTACAAACTGAAAAAAACTAACAAAATTTACTTCGAACCAACCAATTATCGTTCCTCAGAGTCGTTCATATCGCAAGAAAATGAGCAAAGCCAACCCCAAATCGAGCGTGTTCACCCTATACGTAAGTGAGGATAGCACCTTGTATACTTGCCCAATTTATTTTACCTAAGCTTTTGCAGAAAAAATGAAAAATTTTGTTTTGACGAATTATAAAAGGCTTCTCCCTTCTGTGTTGATTATTGCTGAATAACTGTTTTTCACCGTTATATGCTGTTCAGCAGACAAACAGCAAAAGTTACCTTCGTGTAAAATTGGTTGGGTACCTCTCAGGTGTCAAAACTCAGTTTATGTTAAAAACTAAAAACGGTTTCTTCTTTTTAAGTATGACGATGTTTTATTCGTCATTAAAAATTTATTTATTTTAGTTGTGTATTGTCTCACGTCCTAATGCATAATAGAACTCACCTTGTTCTATTCGATAGATTCTATCCATGTTGTTATCGTGTGTTTTTATAAAATTACACACTTAATATTAGATTGGACGTGAAGTTTACCCTCATTTATAGAAATTAGCGAATTCGGACTATTTCTACTCCTGAAATTCCTAACTTAATTTCGGTCCTTTAATCCTTGAGGTTTCTTCTTGGGTTGCCTAGAACCATAGAACTAGAAAATATCCTATAAATAACATCCTAATTTTATCATTTTCTCATTACTCCGCTTAGCTG
Source organism: Daptonema setosum (assembly GCA_964036265.1). Lineage (NCBI taxonomy): Eukaryota > Metazoa > Nematoda > Chromadorea > Monhysterida > Xyalidae > Daptonema > Daptonema setosum. The sequence goes on along the minus strand of OZ038444.1, from coordinate 8,436,843 downwards.
GTCAACCGTTATCTGGTACGGTTTGTTTTTTTTTAACCTTTATTATTGAATGTTCTATAATTTCCTGATAAATGTTATAAGTTATGGGAAAAATGCATTCGCCTCGAGTAATTTCGCACGATAAAAATGAAATGGGAAAGTTGTTTTCTCCTATGATTTTGAACCTTGAAGGATTTTTTCGAAAACGGATCTACATGTGGAAAGGTACACGCTTCTGCTATTTCCGTGAAAAAGGAATAAATGATGACAAGTTGGAGATTGATGTATGACTATTTCAAGCTGCTTTTCTCAACATCGCCGGTTGGTTATGTCATGTGATTGGTTACGTGTTTGGTTGCAATGTGTAATATACACACTCATGTCCATGCATTTCCTTGCTATGATTAAAATTTTTCCTCTTGTAAAGTAGAGATACATATAAAAAGGCTGCCTGGGATTCAAGTGAAAAGTTGTAGTGTTAACTACTCCAACTTGTGAATCGTTAGCTGCATCAAATGTAAAAAAAATGATGCACAATAGTCGGCTGTCCGACGGAACTCAACCCAACAGCTGTGTGCTATAACATGCAATCATCGTGGTCAGTGGGTGTTACACTGGGTTGGACACGTTAACGTGTCAATTTTTCACTTGAACCTCTAGAAGCTCTTTACTTTATAATTTCTGTCAGGTATCCATGTCTCTATGTGTTTATTCACCAGACTCAAGTTTACTTATGAATAATATATGTATGCTTTATTCTTCTGGTCCAGTTTTTGCTTTTTTCCTGAATTGTCACTGCACTGGTCCGACAATAAATGGTCTAACGTACATTGAATATGAATTTGCCTGTCCATGCTTTGCACTTGCACCGCTGCTCTTTCATTTCAATGATTACATACGTGGAATTGTTTTATAACCATGTTGATTGTCTGCTATTTTCTCTTCGTTGTCTGATGTTCTGCGTTTGGTTCTTTTTGTGCATCTTCCCACTTGGGACATGGCTGCTTTTGCCTGTAAAACTTTTCCTATCCACGTTTTCAACATGGCTTTGCATTCGGAGACGGGAAATTTCTAACGTGGAACGTTTGCTTATGAAATACGAACCCATTCATTTCATTTGGCGAAATTCCGGATTTTTTCGTGTGTACGGGAAGCAAAAAAAAATATAACAGTTGAAACCCGAAAATGGACACCCAATGCATGAAGGTCGCAGTCATCATACTTTCTCCGATATATAAAAAATGGTTCCCTCTAAAGTCCCCGGAGAACTTCCCGGCCACACGTGTTTATATAGTTTGTGAAGCTGACCACACAATTTCTAAACTGGACGATATTTCAGTCGACCGTCATACAAGAGCAGTCGAAGGTATCGAACCAACGATCCGAGGTGCGGGCTGCTACGAGAATGCTGATAGCGATTGCCAGTATGTACTTGATAGGAAATACCTTAAACGTGAGCATTACCATCTGGGAAGTGTTCGACAGAGAATCGTTACTAGGGTTAGTTGTTGTTGTTGACGTTGTTGTTGTTATTGTTGTTGTTGTTGTTGTTGTTGTTGTTGTTGTTGTTGTTGTTGTTGTTGTTGTTGTTGTTGTTGTTGTTGTTGTTGTTGTTGTTGTTATTGTTGTTGTTGTTGTTTTCTTTTATATTATCCTGATTTCAGTATTTTCCACGGCCGTTTCTACATGTTCTGCGTTGATTTTACCAGTTTATTTTCTCTAACCTGTGGTGCTATCCGACTGTACATTTATTACATGGTCAACAAACAGGTGCGTCGGGCTGTTCGACGGACATTCACTTATTATAAGTTGGTTGCACCATTGCTGCTTGCAATGAAAACAGTTATACTCACTGACTCACTGACTCACTCACTCACTGACTCACTCACTCAATCACTCACTCACTCACTCACTCACTCACTCACTCACTCACTCACTCACTCACTCACTCACTCACTCACTCACTCACTCACTCACTCACTCACTCACTCACTCACTCACTCACTCACTCACTCACTCACTCACTCACTCACTCACTCACTCACTCACTCACTCACTCACTCACTCACTCACTCACTCACTCACTCACTCACTCACTCACTCACTCACTCACTCACTCACTCACTCACTCACTCACTCACTCACTCACTCCGTCACTCACTCACTCACTCACTCACTCACTCACTCACTCACTCACTCACTCACTCACTCACTCACTCACTCACTCACTCGCTCATTTATAGAAAGAAATACACGTTGACTAGCCTAATGCAAATCACATCGCCGTCTCATTACGGTTTCGGTTTAAAAAGAGGACGTCCCCCGTTGTTACGGTCTCCGTCTCAGCTGAAACTGGAACAGCTACAAATAAAAATGAATGGGACAACAACAATAACACCGTTAATTGCAACAACAACAACAACAACACCAGCAACTAATGGTCACGTGATACGACGGGTAGGGAGTCATGAGTCCATATCTATAGTAGACAACATTGGCAACAGCAACAGCAACAATCACACTGGCACCAACAATAACAACAACAACATACAACACATCAGCAACAACAACATCAATTATCTTAGCTACAACAACAACGGAAAATATACCGGTAACAATATTAGCAATATGGGATTCGTCCATAACGGCATGAACAACCACAACAGTGACCAAGCACAACACATCCTTATCCCAACAACAACTTACTCAATTACAACAACAACAACATTAGCAACACCAAACATAAACAATAACACTAGCACAATCATCGACCGTGTGGTTGGCAAAAAAGGAAGTAAAACCCTCGATGTTTCAAGTTCAGATTCTGAGGAATGTCATCGATTACTAACGCGTAACGCCTACAATCTTCCGGAATTCCGTCAACAACTTACTTAACGCCGGATGGTGCGTCAAGATAAGGTTAGAATTAGTGAGTGAGTGTGAGTGAGTGAGTGTAGTGTGATGAGTGAGTGAGTGAGTGAGTGATAGTGAGTGAAGTGAGTGATGTGAGTGAGTGAGTGAGTGAGTGAGTGTTGAGTGAGTGATGATTGATGTGAGTGAAGTGAGTAGAGTGAGTGAGTGAGTGAGTGGAGTGATGAGGAGTGAGTGAGTGAGTGAGTGAGTGATGTGAGTGAGTGAGTGATGAGTGAAGGGTGAGTGAGTGAGTGTGTGAGTGAGTGAGTGATGTGTGATTGAGTTGGAGTGAGTGAGTGAGTGAGTGCTGTATTTCAGAAGCAGTCTCAGATGCTATTGAGATGACTGGTATGCAATCGTCAACGTACATCATCACTGGAATTCAAATCGCTGACTCGTCTGATCCCAGGTTTTTTGAAGGCTATGAAATTATTGAAAAATCTGCTGTGATTGGTTAAAAAAACAAAAATCCTGTCCCCCTTAGGGGTCGGGCAGGGAAAGGTTTGGACGGTGAGGGACGGGATTTGGTTCATGAGTAATGACATTTTTCCGAGTTGAAGACTCCTTTTTGAATAGAAATCACGATGAATTAACCACAACACACAACTGCAACTTCACAACAACAACAACAACACTACAAACAATCAACAACCAAACACAACAACATACCTACACATCAACAACAACCAACAACTCAACAACATACCAACACAACAACAACAACAAATCAACAACAACAACTACAACAACAACAACACAACACAACAACAACAACTCACAACCAACCAACAACAACAACAACAACAACAACTCACAACAC
>OZ038444.1:8428131-8430631 GCA_964036265.1 Daptonema setosum | reverse complement strand
GATCGAACTCTGGTGTTCCCATAAACGATAGATTGCTGCTGATAATATCAGAGAATATTTTTACATTCGAGGAATTTTTATGCAAACCCAGATGATTTAAATATTTTTGGTTTTGCGTACTCTTCATTACCCTTTCATTAATAAACTAGAAAAAACGGAGTTAGAAAAGCTACAAGGTATGTATGTACGTAAACATAAACAGTTGAGTCCAGATTATTTATATTTTGGTGTTCTCTCTGCAACAGTTCTCAGTTCACACGAAAACCGGTGTGTTTACCCCACTTGCTAGATTTGTAAGAGAAGTTACATTCAAACTTAAAAAAACTGTGTTACGTTCAACTTCAAAAGGTTTTTCACAAAAAAGGAGCGTTTCAATGTGTTCCATGATTTCAACTGTGCACTCGTGTTTCATAATTTTGCTCCAAAAATATTCAGAGAAAATACAGCAGCACAATGATTCCGGTGATCAACTGTGGGAATAACGTGCTGGAAAAAGATGCAGAAATAATGCACGCCCTTCGCACTATTGGATTCGCTTATTTGACAGACTGTGGACTCGATTTTGACAACGTTGGTATGTATTTCTTACAGTCAGTCAGTCAACAAAACAATTATACTCAGATTTTTTCACCCACTTATTCACTCACTCACTCACTCACTCACTCACTCACTCACTCACTCACTCACTCACTCACTCACTCACTCACTCACTCACTCACTCACCTCACTCCACTCACTCACTCACCTCACTCACTCACTCACACACTCACTCACTCACTCACTCACTCACTCACTCACTCACTCACTCACTCACTCACTCACTCACTCACTCACTCACTCACTCACTCACTCACTCACTCACTCACTCACCTCACTCACTCACTCACTCACTCACTCACTCACTCACTCACTCACTCCACTCACTCACTCACATCACTCACTCACTCACTCACTCACTCACTCACTCACTCACTCACTCACTCACTGCACTCACTCACTCACTCACTCACTCACTTGCTCGAAGGTCGAAAGACTACAAAAACTGATGTTAACGTTCTGGAAACTTCCACCAGACGTGAAAAATCAGTACGTTCGTGGATCCCATCCAGAAAAATCCAGATTACAACTCAGGTAAAGTAACTGACTGACTGACTAACTGATTGACTGACTGACTGACTGACTGACTTACTGACTGGTTGAATGAATAACTGAATGACTCACTGACTAAACAAGTGACTGAATGACTGAATAAGTGAATTAGTGACTGAACGGACAGCTCAATTAACCAACTGTATAAAATTTCAGGCTACAGTCCGCCAAATATGGAAATTCTTGACCGTACCGAGAATCAGAAGGAAATTAGAGAGGTTAATCAACATCATAGCAATCACAACTAGTTATGTAGTTGAGTTCGAAAGCCAATTATGCTTTGGACCTTAGCAATTATCTCCATGCGTTCGTGAGTTAGAAAAACATGTCAGCTTAGAGTATGTAGTTACATACTGAGAAATTCGTAGACTACAAACCGTAGCTAATAGACTGCAGTACACCACAATAGAATATTTTTTACCAACAAAATGGTGTTTTACTGAAATTTCGGCAAACATGATATTATTTTTGGGCAAAACCATTTCCCACCGAACGCGCAATCTCGATGTTTCAGCTACTGTATGTAGTCTTCATGTTTCTCAGTAATTGCATCATAATATCATACAATCCTACATAACATACAAATAACGTTTTCCGTCTATATAGGCATTCGATTGGCAAACTATCGACCCCGAGAGTCCGGTTAGAACAAACATTACTACACGTTCACTCTCACTCATTCAATACTCACTCACTCACTCACTCACTCACTCACTCACTCACTCACTCACTCACTCACTCACTCACTCACTCACTCACTCACTTACTCACTCACTCACTCACTCACTCACTCACTCACTCACTCACTCACTCACTCACTCACTCTCTCACTCAATCACTCACTCACTCACTCACTCACTCACTCACTCACTCACTCACTCACTCACTCACTGTATTTACCAGTAATGTCACTCATTATCAGTAATGTCACTCATTATCAGTAACGCAGTCACGTTTGTATGCTGACTGAAAATTATCTAACAAATAAGGCCGTCAAACATCGTCTCCCCTACTGATTGTGTTTGTGTTTGGTTTCTTGTTTCAAATAAACAGAGTTCATTCTAATCATGTTTTATTATCAGTCAGTTCGGTGATTTATGTTTAGAAAAAAGCAGTGTTTGCCAGAAGCATTGATGAACAGCTCATATTTCTTGTAATGATCAAAATCTGAGATAACGTTGACATGCGGACTATGTGTCTGATGCATCCGTGCGTTAACTTTTTTTTTAGTATTACTGCCGGAAATCGTAGCGATTTTCATTATATACGGTTTTAATCATTGCGAACTTTCGCGAAACAACTGTATTCTCAAGCAATTTTTGTCACAAACTTTTCACGTTGGTTACCTTAA
>OZ038444.1:8395663-8419731 GCA_964036265.1 Daptonema setosum | reverse complement strand
TTCTTTTTTTGTGTTGGTGATTTCATTCACACGGGCCCACGTGCACACTAGCCAACTCAGTTCATCTTACTCACTCAATTACGGGACTCAACAATCAGACGCGAAGTCACCCAATGACCGACTGACTTTTTTATTTCAATAATTCATCCACTCTCCAAATCTTGCAAGCGTTCTCGCTCATTTACTCACCACATGACATACCTGAATTATTTCCGACCCATATTGCCTCTTATACACTCACTCAACTTCTTTTTCCAGCCCGCCACCGAAGAGCTGTCGATCCTGACCGACAAGCTGTCAACTCCTGGCAAACTGGCCGTGGACAAGCTGCTCCTCAGCCCCGAGCCCGGCCAGGCCGGTAACGATGGCAAGTCTCCGGCCAAACGTCCCGCACCATCGGATGCCGAGGATAAGCCAGTGGTGGGTTCGGGGATCCAAAACTATTATTTCAAGTGAAGATGTATTGTCGGTCTGTTAACCTACGGATAAAATATTGATTCAATGTAGTCGGCATCGGTAATCAATCAGGACATAGATTGAGAAGGGGATCACCTACACCTACTAACTATGATGACTACATTTGAAACTGTCATGGAATACGAGTTATAACACAGTAAGTACACTAATCCATCCCTACTCATCCGCTGATAGTGGGACAACTGTCCAACTAATTTGAATCATGATTGTCTATCAACCATTCATTCTATATTTTCAAAATGTTTGGTCTCACTAATTCGGAACCATGGATTTCATTTATTCGACCATTAATTTCATGTTTTGATTGCAGGTCTTCGACAAAGAAAAGGAGCCACTGCTGCGTGACAACCCGAATCGTTTCGTCATCTTCCCCATTCAGTACCACGACATCTGGGCCATGTACAAGAAGGCCGAGGCCTCGTTCTGGACCGCCGAAGAGGTTGGGCCACTCAATACAGGGACTAACTCACTCGATCATTCATTCACTGGCTTATTCACTTACTCAGTCAGTCGCTTACTCGATCATTCAGTCGTTCACTCACTCGCTCATTCACTCAGTCGTTCACTCATTGACTTACTGAGTCATTCAACTATTCGATAACTCACAGTTATCCATGTTTTTTTAATGATTTAACTGATACAAATAATTAAAATAAAACATCTGGTTCCAGAGTCAATCCTAAGCCATTTTTTCTTGATTTCAGGTTGATCTGAGCAAGGACCAGGTCGACTGGAACAAGCTGAACGATAGCGAACGTCACTTCGTCTCGCACGTGCTCGCCTTCTTCGCTGCTTCGGACGGAATCGTGAACGAGAATCTGGTGAGTTCGGCAATCGACTCACTAAGTCGCTCATCATTCTTATTCACTGACCTGGTGTTGCTCATTTCACTAACACTAACTTATACCTCATTTAGACAATCAACTCTAACACTAACACAGTTTATTGATATTCTATGTTACCTATGAGCTATGACATGATCTGCGCATACACTCATTCAATCAGTCAGTAGACTACTCGTTAACATAGCTCACAACAACCCGTTAAATTATTGATAATTTTTTCACTCTTCATTCCGTTTAACTCATCGATTACTTCATCCACTCACTATCCTCACTTCATTTTCATTAACTCACCGTCACCGTGTATCTTCAGGTCGAGCGTTTCGCGCAAGAAGTACAAGTCACGGAGGCGCGTTGTTTCTACGGCTTCCAGGTTGCCATCGAGAACATTCACTCTGAGATGTACAGTCTGCTGATCGATACCTACATCAAGGATCCCGAACAGCGGTCAGTGAATGATTGAGGCTCTGAATGAGTGACTTGATGAGTTGTTCAGACTGCGTGAGATAGGTTTTAGTGAAGTGAGTGGGTGATGTAGTTGAATATTGACTGACGAGTGAAATAGGTTTTCAATGGAGTGTGCAGTGCGTGGCTGATGTAACTGAATAGTGACTGACGGGTGAAATTTGAAGGTATCGAATGAGTGATTGATTACCGAAGTAACCAATGAGTTAAGGATTGAAGTAATCAATAATTTGGTAATCGAACAAGTTTTTTTTCAAAAAATAACTTGTATGATCCAACATTTTTTTAATATTGTTAAATTAATATTGTCAAGTGATACATTTGTTGCAACGTTTGAAGTATTAACATATAACAAATTTGCAGCTCATATCTGTTCAACGCCGTCGAGACGATGCCATGTGTGAAGAGGAAGGCCGACTGGGCGCTTAAGTGGATCAGCGACAAAAATGTAGGTTTATTAAATACGAAAACCGGAATTGCCAGTCCTGTAATAGTATTTTATCAGTTAATAATGCTGGACTTTGATGAGTTTTTTCCTTGGTGTAATTAGACCATAATTTGATCTGAATTGACTGAGGACTAAGGTCAGTTCGCTCATCCAGACTGATGATCCATTTTGGCGCCAAATTCAAACGTTCAAATTGTTTATAGGCCACCTATGCCGAGCGTGTGATTGCGTTCGCGGCGGTCGAGGGCATCTTCTTCAGCGGCAGCTTTGCCTCCATTTTCTGGCTGAAGAAACGCGGACTCATGCCCGGACTCACCTTCTCCAATGAGCTGATCTCACGTGATGAGGTGGGTGGTGATGATGACTGAGCTGGTGAGACATTGAGTTGAGGTGATTATGTAGTCTGTAGTACATGATTGACTGATTGATTTACTATTGAGTACTAGCGGTAGCGGACGAGAAAAGTACGAAAGCTTGAAATTCCCCCCTTTAAAAACGTGTTTTTGCTCATAAAATGGGGTAAAATGGCTTCAACTGGTAATGCTATAGCTCTTTGAAAAGATTCTCCGCCTTCCCTCTCTGCTAGTGAACTTATTGACGCACTATTGAGCAATCTTCTGATTGAATCAAAATAACAATCTGTTTACATTCAAACTTTCCGAAATAAATGTTTATCAATTGAGAACTATCTATCCATAAAGAAATATATACTATTTATTTCTAATTATTCATGTATCCGTCGTTTTCAGGGTCTGCACTGTGACTTTGCGTGTCTGATGTACCGTCATCTGGTGCAGAAACCGTCGCAGGAGCGCGTCAAGGCCATCATTATGGATGCCGTCAAAATTGAACAGGTGGACTGGAATTTAAAATTTCGGGATGAACTTATTTCTAGTTTGTAAGTGTGTTCAGGTACTCATCTAGTTCGTGGCAACGAGAAATTCCCAGTGGTTTGATATCGTCTTACATGAAATGATTTAACTGTTTCTATGATTTGCACCCTTAGCTTTTTCGAAAAGTTAATTTTGTACCTTCTAAAGGCGTAGCGTAGGTAAAGTGACCTTACCTGAGCTGCTATAAGCATGTGGTGGAATATAGGACTAACTGAAATTTTATATAGGACTAGGTATTATAAGTCAATGATTTTTACATAGCTCACAAAAATTTTGTTCCATAGGAATTCCTGACGGACGCACTGCCGGTGGACATGATCGGCATGAACTGCCGTCTGATGCGCCAGTACATCGAGTTCGTGGCCGATCGATTGCTCACTGAGTTGGAGTGCGAAAAGGTGAGTGTTTATTTTCACCGAAATTTGTCCGAAATCCGTTTGGAATGGGAGCTGATGAGAAACTTCAAATTTCACTTGGTTTCATTCGTTTCGTTTACCCTTGTTATATTGGCTTTTCCGTCTAATTTGTACTGAAAAGGGGTTGGTAATTACATTAAAAGAAAGTATAAATGACCTTGTTATTGGGTGATGTATCAGGTTTAATGATAATCTTCTATGTTTTCAGGCGTACAACTCGGAGAACCCGTTCGACTTCATGGAGCACATCTCGCTGGAGGGCAAGACCAACTTCTTCGAGAAGCGAGTGGGCGAATACCAGAAGTCGGGCGTGATGAACACGACGGCTGAACAGCGTACGTTTACGTTGGATGCCGACTTTTAAATATTTGAATTTGGCGCCAAAATTTGCATTTTCAAATTGTCGAGCAGCGCTAGAGCTGTAACAAACTCAATGGATTAAATATACAATCGCTGAGTTTTTTTCTCATTTGTGTACGGTGTTTGTGTTTAGCTCGATAATTTGATTATGCTCTAGTTTTGGCGCCGATAGTTGTGTTCAACGTAAGATTTGTTCTCTCGACGATTCTTTCACTATTTCCATGCATTATGGTGTTTATCTGTTGATATATGTATAATCACTGTTTACTGCTCATTTCAAAAGTGCGAAAATGATCTAACGTAATCTCAGAAGTTCTCGTCAGTCTCGGCTTAATGTTTTTGTGAACACCAAAACAACATCATTTTCGCTCTAATTTACCTCCCGCTGTTATCATAAAACTTAGCTTCTTCTCTTCACATGTCTGTCTGTTTCCGGTGCTTTTGAGTCCGTATGATCCTATTCCTCTACTCACTCAAATACAAACTCATCCTGTTAATTTATTTCATGCATCATTTATGTCTATTCATGTGTTTTTTCTTTGGCATTGGTTTTTTCATTGATGTGTGTGAATCATCTCATTTGAGAATTCAAATTGCCGCCAATTTATCTGGCCACAGTTGTGTATGCATGCGCGTTAAACGTGCTTTTTATTGAGCGATGTAGCGGATGAACTGATTGAATTTAGTTAATTTAAGGTTTTAATAAATATAATAATTTAAAGAAAAGCAGGGACCATTATTTCATTCAATCATCGTTTCCGACAATCAAGTTCGTCTTGTTCTTTGTCCAAAATATGCTCCAGTCCGGTTATTGCTTTTGTTGATCCATGATTTAATCGGCATTTTAATGGTCTGTCATTTCCATGTTTAATACATTTTTGTGGAACATGTTTTTGAACCTTTTTTTGTTAGCAGATCCTACCATTTATTCTATAATAGTTCTTTGTACACCTTATTCTCAAAGAATATACAGTGTAAAATGCGAGAATTCGTGAAAATAACAAGCATGTAAATTGTGCTCGTGCTCTATGTTTTTATTGCACTATATAATGCCTTTTATATTCACACCAGTTCAATGTTCATGTACAACATGTTTGTACTATTTTGTTGTAATTTGTACTATTTTGTTGTAATTTGTTCTATTTTGTTGTAATTTCTTCGAGTAATTCTTTCTCGTAAATTTTGCTGTAAACGATTTCTTTCTTCGCTATAAATAATTTCTACTCGTAATGTCTGCACATCTCTTGTAATTTGGCAGTAAAAGCTTGTGAATATTGAGAAGCTTCGGTGTGGGATTACTTGGTTGAACTGAGGAAGAATATGTATACCGTGTTAGTCATCTAACACAAACCCGCAAACGGGCCGCATATTTCTGTCAGAAGTGGAAACAGTTCGTTCAAATTAAAATAATATTTTTTTATAATTTATGTAAATGCTTTATTACATTCTTCTATCGATTTGAATAATTCCATGAGCACTCGGTCTACTTATGCGTGAGAAACCCAAAATAGGACCCCTCAACATAAAAATCGAGAATTTGGTACATGGTCCATTAGCAGGTACCATTAGATGCTCCATAAACAGAAATTCAGAAGCGGGCACACTATAGAGTTTCAACATTAGGTTCCATCCCACACTCGTGGGACACAAGCCTTCGCTCACATATTTTATGTACATTTTGTCGTACGTACAGCTGTTTGACGGGCTTTGACTATATCAAAGTAGACTAAATCCGATGCTTTGAAAATATTCAACTCATATTTTCTAACTTTCATTACGGTATATGAATTTCGATTTACTAAGAAAGAAAACGAAAAAATGTTTGTTTTTCAGACAGTTGATGAAACGTAATTCTTTTCGGTTTCAAATTAGTTACTCTGTAGAATATTATACGACTTGATGGTTTCGCTTTCGGCCTCCGTGAATGATAAAATAAAATATTTAATTTGTTTTAAAGCTAGTATTTTATTAGTATACTACAACTACTACGCTATAGTATGTTTTATGGTGGTTTGTTACTACGTTACCGTTATGGCTACGTGACTTGTCAGCTGATTGTAATTGCTGACGTATTTACGAGGATAATTTGAAAAAAAACTGTTTCGGAATAACCGGGAATATTAGTGTTAATGTAAAATGTTTCAGAAACCTTGTAAACAGAATACAATTATTCACTCATATGCTCTCCTCCATCGTTTCTGCTTGATACCAAATAATTTGAACATAAAACCTGCGTAGAACATAATAATCTTATTAATTACAGTACCAGTAAGACAATCAAAACAAACCGACACTTACTCTATGGTTTCAGCATAATTTGTTACAAAATAATTTGAAAAGCATAATATATTTTTATTTTTATAATAATCGCTAAACATGCCGGGTCGATTGGTGGATGGCAAGTGGACCGAGGTGATGCCCTCGAATCCAGATCCCAACGAACGCACATTTAATGAGAAGGTTACTTACTTAATTTCATCTACACATTTGTATACTCAGTTTTTCTGTTCACTCATTCACTTAAAAGCATCATGTACTAACTAACTTACCAAATTCCGCACTCAGTCATTCAATGATCACTCATGCCTCACCCACCCACTCACTCACCCACTCACTCACTCAATGCCTCATCTACTCACTAACTCACTGCCTCACGGACTCCAACGCATGTCTCCACCACATGTACTCGTTGAATCACAAGCTCACTCACCCACTCGCTCAATCATTTAATCACCCGCACACTCGTTCACTCACTATTCGTTCCATTTAACCTATGATTGCTAAAAAACTATCTTTTTACATCTTCAATATCCATTTACAGGTTTCCTCCGAGGCGGACGCCAAATTTCCAGTCGAAGCTGACCGCTACCATTTATACTTTTCCTGGTCTTGTCCGTTCGCGCATCGGGCATTACTGATGCACTCATTGATGGGTTGGTTCGACAATTACCCACTCACTCACTCACTACACCACTCGTTCACTCACTCACTCATTCACTCACTCACTCACTCACTCACTCACTCACTCTCTCACTCACTCACTCACTAACTCACTCTCACTCACTCAATCACTCACTCACTCTCATCACTCACTCACTCTCACTCACTCACTCTGCCACCCACTCACTCACTCACTCACTCACTCACTCACTCACTCACTCACTCACTCACTCACTCACTCACTCACTCACTCACTCACTCACTCACTCACTCACTCACTGATTTCAGGCCTCGACAAGGTCATATCACGTTCGGCCGTTGATGCCGTAATCAGCGATCAGGGGTGGTCATTTGGTCAGGACAAAGACACCGGCTATGATACCAGTGATCCGGTGCAGCAGGCGGAGTACTTGCATCAGATTTACAGTAAAGTTGGTTTGATGAGTGACTGAATGACTGACTGACTGATAGACTGCATGACTGATTGGCGGACTGACTGACTGACTAACTTACGGGCGGTCTGACAGACGGACTGGACTGACTGACCATCTGATTGGCAAATTGAAACGGAGTGATTGCGTGACTAATATACTAGCTGACTAACCGACTGATTGACCTAATGACTGAACCGACTGGTTAACTGACGAACGGACGTAATGACTTACTGCCTGATTAATGGGCTGACTGACTGACTGATTGACTGACTCAATGATTCACTCACTGATTTACTGACTGATCGACTGACTGACTAACTGATTGACTGACTCAATGATCCACTCACTAATTTACTGACTGAACGACTGACTGACTGACTGACTGATTAACTGATTGACTGACTTAATGATTCACTCAATGATTGACTGACTGACTGACTGACAGGCTGACCCGCACTTCACTGGTCGCGTGGTGGTGCCGACTCTGCTGGATAAGAAAACCGGTCTGATCGTCAGCAACGATTCGTATGACCTGATGCGAATGTTCGCTAATGATTTTCGGGTTCGTCAAAGTTGCGAGTTATTCAGTAAGTTAATCAGTTAGTTCGTTGGTCAGTCAGTCGGTCGGTCAACCAGTCGTTCAGTCAGTCTGTCAACCAGTCAGTCAATTGGTCAATCAGTCAGTCAGTCAAATAGTTGTTGTTCAGCCGGTGGAGCTCCTCGATCAAACGAATTATTCAGTTATGGAGATCAATAAATAAGTAACTGGTCACTTGATCGTCAGTCACTCAGTCTGTCAGTGATTTTGTAATTAGAAACCAATGGATCAGTCAGTCAAACCAAACCAATTGAATCAATCATTTTCTCCAGCCACTCGCCAAGCCAGATGCGCCCATCTTTCGCCCGGAATCTATGGCTGCCCAAATCGATCAACTGAATGACAAAATTATTGTTGGTTTTTATTCCAAATGAATAATTAGTAAACGTTTATGGAATCGTAGAAACCCCAAAGCGAGGCGTCAGGTTCTGTGCTTTATCTCAACTCAAGTCAGGCTTCGAACCAGAACCACCAGTTTTCGGGGCTGGCGCTCTACGCACTAGGCTAGGCTAGACAGACATATGAAAATCAGTATCCTAAGCAAATACGGATGATATAAAAACCATGAACGTAGATTCTTAGTTCGCTCAATGATAATTAATAATTATCAGTCCAAAGTTAACCGTGGTGTCTATGGGTGTGCGTTCGCACCCAATCAGGAAACTTATGAAAACGCGTATGACGCTCTGTTTGAATGTCTGGAAGAATGCGAAGCGGTCCTGGCAAAACAACGGTTGGTTGATCATTCATTCACTTACTCACTCATTCACTCACTCACTCACTCACTCACTCACTCACTCACTCACTCACTCACTCACTCACTCACTCACTCACTCACTCACTCACTCACTCACTCACTTCTAATCTGTGTACACTACAAGTATCTGCAGAGCCTGGAAGCGGCATTCAGCTGGCGGCGAGCATTCATTCACTCATCGACTCACTCACTCATTCATTCACTCATCGACTCACCCACTCACTCACTCATTCATTCACTCATCGACTCACTCACTCACTCATTCATTCACTCATCGACGCACTCACTCTTTGATTTCAGCTACCTTAACAGCAACGATCAACTCACCGAGAGCGATTTACTACTGTTTGCCACGCTCGTTCGATTCGATGTGGCTTACTATTCATTGTTCAAGTGCAACAAACATCGGATTGAGGTTTGTGAGTTAATTAGTGAAGACATACATACGTCAATGATGGGGTGAGTGAGGTAGTGAGTGAGTGAGTGAGTGAATGAGTGAGTGAGTGAGTGAGTGGGTGAGTGAGTGAGTGAGTGAGTGAGTGAGTGAGTGAGTGAGTGAGTGAGTGAGTGAGTGAGTGAGTGAGTGAGTGAGTGAGTGAGTGAGTGAGTGAGTGAGTGAGTGAGTGAGTCAGTCAGTCAGGCATCTGGATCACTGCTGCATGAACTTCAAAAATCTGCATAAAACTAATTATGATTAGTAATGATTTATCCTAATTCGAACAATCATCGAATGCAGGAATACCCAAATCTGCATCGTTTCCTCGTGGAACTGTACCAGATGCCGGAGATCAAGTGCACCATTGCCATGAAGATCATTCGCATCAACTACTGGCGCGGATTCGTCCATCTCAACCCCAGCAAACTGGTGCCCAAGGGTCCCATCTTGAAATTCATGCAGTAAACATGTCTTTTGACATGAATTATCTCATTAAAATATATAATAATTTAAGAAATTAATTTACGAAGAAGAAGGAGTTTATATTAAATGAATTGCACAACTGTGTGGTTGACTTAGAGTTTCTTTTTGCGCAGAAGTTTTCGTGTAAACCTATAAAAATTCTTAACCTTACCGTATTTCATTTCAAGGGGTTATATAATTGCAGATATAACTCTGGGTAACAAGAGCCCATGATCAACCTTGGAGTTATATTAACGTCTTTCAATTCATGCATCAAGGAACCTGTTCATGTTTTACACCAACTCATGTTTGCCAAACAATAATTTTCAAAATTCTGGTAAAAATATATTCTGTAATTGTTGCCCGTCTGTGTTTGTGGTTGAACAGTTCTTTAAAAAAACTAATTGTACATATATTTGAGTCAGTCAGTCAGAACGTTATTTTTACCTGGAATCGTTGTGATTTTTATTACGAAATCTCTAATTCCAAGTGTAACTTTCATCTGGTCAAGAAAATTTTGCGTTAGTGCATAATAATTTTCTTTCGTTATTCATTCAGTTTTTTTACATGTGTCCGTTTGAACTTACACTAATTAAACTTTCGGGGTAAGTTTTTCTCAGTTAGTACTTTCTATATGTGTTTGAAGTTTGAAGTCTGTCTCATTTGTGTCTTGCCTTTTAATGTGATGTATTTTTTTGCATAATATCGTACTATAATAATAAAAATTAGATAAAATGCGTTCTGCATGCATTAGTTAAAGAGAATAAAAGTTTTTCTTTCTTTGTTACTTTTTTGTCACTCACTCAGTCACTCATTCTCTCACTCACTGACTTGTTCACTCATTCACTGATTCGCTCAGTCACTCACTCACTCACTCACTCACGCACTCAATCACTCACTCACTCACTCACTCACTCACTCACTCACTCACTCACTCCTCACTCACTCACTTAATCACGCACTCAATCACTCACTCACTCACTCACTGATTCGTTCACTAATACCACAGTTCGTCGTTCATCCAAGTCGTCGACCCCTCCCCAGGTTAATTGACAGGTGAACGGAGATAAATTAGCAATTAAGTATTGAGATATTTCGCTGGGTTACTGTAGACGACTCCCTATAGCGATGATTAAATTATCATTGCCTTTTTTAATAGTCCGGTGGAGGTACAAAGAAATCACGCGGTATTGTTGAAATTATTATTAAAGATGTAAAAAATACGCGGGGTTACGCAAGGTTTGGTAAATAAATGAAAAAAATTATGAAAAAGAAAAACCCGGCGTTTTTATTTTTATTATTTTTGTTAAAATCATGGAAATTTTTTTAAGCACACATGAGCTGCGTGATAAAATTTTAATAATAATATTTCATTCCAGTTTAGGAAGTATGTGCTAAGGAGCACAGAAAAACAAGGAGATGAAATACATATATTATAATGAATCACAAATGATCAGTAATAAAGTTCAGTTAATGTAAATTTGGTATTATATGGTTATCATTGCTTTGTAAAAAGTCAACAAATGGGAATTGTTGACTGAGGTGAGTGTCATACTTGGTTGCTGGAACTGTTTAAAATTTGCTGTTGGGATGAACAACCGCAGTTAAACATGAAAAATACTTGTAAAAAAGTTTTCGGGTTGACTGCGTTTTGGGAAAAAAATTCTTCCTGAAAAAAATTCGGCCGTTTTTTTATTTACCAAACTTTGGGGTTACGGTAATATTATGAATTTTTTTCACTTAGTATACCATGGAAGTGAAGTGCTTTTCCCAAGCAGGCGTTGCGGGAAAAACCTACTTTATATACGTAACCAACTTAACTAATATGTAGCTTATTTTTTATTAAAAGTTAACAGCATCATGCGAATGCAAGTCATCAATTAATTTCATTGGTTATCTGCATTGCAGAAGTTACTAATCTCAGCATTTGTTCAGGCAATATACGTAGATGTTGTTACTATTCCTCCGTAAAAGTAGAATCACGCAATAAATAATTATCAAGTGAAGTTAATTTACGGCAAGCAAAGTAAAGAGCTTCTGGAGATTCAAGTGAAAAATTGACACGTTAACGTGTCCAACCCAGTGTAACACCCACTGAACATGATGATTGCATGTTATAGCATACAGCTGTTGGGTTGAGTTGAGTCGGACAGTCAGCTATTATGCATCATGTTCTCTTACATTTGATGCAGCTAATGATTCAAAAGTTGGAGTAGTTAACACTACAACTTTTCACTTGAATCCCAGGCAGCTCTTTAGAACGAATTGCACGAAACATTTTTTCATTTGAAGCTATTGAAAATAAACTAGAAAATGTCAGTTACATACCGTTCTTAGCTGATACGTAAGCATGAATTACAAAATAATAACTGCAATATAATCAGATGATTTCTATCTTGACTTCTTTGTTTTACAGTGGCGGTACGACTCAATTCACTCCAAAAGTATGTATGGAAAAAATTACATCTAAGGTTCAGCCACTAGCAGACGAGAAGGGTTATATAAAGTGGGATTCCCCTCTTTTTGGCGTTTTCAAAATGTAGATTTTGTTCCCTAAGGTGGAGGTAAAATGGTTTGATAACTGCCAATCCCCCTCTTTGAAGAGATTTGGAGCGTTAGCTCGTTTTCAGTGGTTCAGCTGAAATCATTCGATAAATATTTAGTTTTTACTGTTTTTAAGTGGCATTTTTCTCTGATAATCTCTCATGTTGTTGTTTTTCAGTAGCGTCTCCACCACATGTTGTTCCAGGTTTCACGCAGATCGACTTGTTCCTTCTTTTCACGATTGTCTTTCAGCACCTTCTGAAAAGATTGGAGAGCGTTCACTCACTCACTCACTAACTCGCTTACTCACTCACTCACTCACTCACTCACTCACTCACTCACTCACTCACTCACTCACTCATTCACTCATTCACTCACTCACCATCAATACATAAGCCGCCAGCATTTTTACGCTCTGCGGATGCATTGTTTTCACGATATCCTGAAATAAAATATCTACGTAATTGACTGACCGAATAACTGGCTATGTACATACAGTAGCTGACAGACTGGTGACTGACCGACTGATTGACTGACTGACTACTGTAGCTGTCTGACTATCTGACTGACCGACTGACTGTCTGACGGACTGTCTGACTTAATGACTGACTGACTGACTGACTGACTGACCTGCAGTTGCACCTTAGCTTCAACGCTCGAATCAGCCAAGAGAGTGAGAGCCCGGGCGAAATGTTCCTGATCGTCAGGATGAATCTGGTCCCTTATCGCCAGAACTGGCAGAGCCAGAACAACGATCACAACAACTGCGGTCAACATTGAATTCATGCTGTTGGATATTTTGGTAATTACCTGGTTATTTTAGGATTGAACTTAAAATACATCTGAGTGTTAACAGAATATAAAAGCTATAATAAAATTACCTTATTATATATAAAATATCATTTAAATCATATAATCCACAACCATTATTCCAATAAAGTCTAAACCTTTAACATATCCTATGTGGCGTTTCGCTCTGTATTGCCAAGACGCATGATCAAACTTCACAAGCAATTTAGGCGACAACTTCTAAGCGACAAGCAATTTATCTTTGTATAATCGAAAGCTCCACGAATTGAAAACTCGGTTAGTAAAAGATAAAAATTATTTTCCATCCGAGCTACAAAGCCAATGAGAACTGATTCTGAGAAATCCACAGTTAGTGAATTCGTGGAATCGATGTGAGCGGTCTAAATAGTTTCACTGAGTTTTACTAAGTGAAATTTTTTTATAGAAAAAGTATTGCATTTCGGGGATTTTGCAAACAACCAATATTTCTTCTAATATTCTCCATTCGCAAGTAGCAATCAGATTACAAAAAATCGAGCATGCGATCTAATCATTCTACAATAATCTAGAAATTGTGGGTTTGGATTCTCACTGTACTTCAGAGTTGGGTTCAAGTTGAAGGTCAACTTCGCAATAATGACCAGGGACAACATTTACGGTTTGCTTATATAGCTCTGATTTTGTTTGTTTTATTAATTACCTTAAAGTAAAACTGTATTTATAAACGTATAATGCGTCAAACTCTATTCTGAGTGAAGCACACGCGGTATAAATACTTTTGTGAGTACACACGTAAGTGAATAAAATTTCACCTGTACCTGGTTTTCTGCCGATTAGCCTCACCCTAGTACCAATGTTAAATGCTATCGTATCTTTTCCATTAACAATTAAATGAAGCATAGGTACACTGTTATAACCCGGTGTTTTCTATTTCTAATTTCTGGGAATATAATTAACTGTATAGTCTTTTTTATAATGGATACCCATGTTTTTTCTAACTACTGGGGCAGTGCCTTTCTACCGTATGTATATTAATATTAGAACTCCTTAACATATACAAAGTATTATAAATTATATACAGTATAACTCAATTAAAATATATTATTGATACTCAAATTTTTATCTGTAAACGATTTCACTCGTGTAATAAATTGCACCCGCTGTTTGGATCTTGATTCATATCCAGCGCCGATATTTGAACTAAACGAGATATCAGTTCGGTTGAATAACTCGTATCTCTGAGAATGACCTATGTGAAACCTTACATCACAAATTTTGCAATATACTTCTTTATTGTCAGAATCAAACGCTTGAGAACTTGCAACACGTAAATGCATTGCACATTATACAAGGTATTGGTACAGGGTGGGCCAGAAAAAACGCAACGATTTTGACCGGGCCATGTTTGACCGGCTAACTTAAATGAGTTTGCCGTTATTGGAAAGCTTATGTCTAAACCGGGGGTGAAAAATGATCATTAAAACACACAAAAATGACAGTATAATTACCGATTAAAGCGGTTTAAATGTACTTTGCAAGGCTAATACCATCTCGGTTACTGATGGTTTGCCTATAAATCGAAATCTATAATGGATCAGGAAAATGACTAAACAAAGTTGGAATTAGTTGTTTTAAATGTTAAGATGTAATTCATAAGTTTAGGAACGTTTTCAACCACAGGATGAAAAGTGTTCATTTCACACTGAAATTTTTCTGCGGTCTAAATACAGGATTTGTTATTTAGGGATAGATATATTAAATCAGGCAAAATTTGTAAATATAATGAGCCAATACATTGGCTGACAAAGACAGCAGACGCTGGCAAAATGGTTGGTTATCGCTCGAGTTTTTAACCGTCTAAATCGTTCAGTTTTTTGCCCACTTCTTAAATAGTTGGTAATTTCATGTAAATCATATAATTAGGCTGTATAACAAAACGCAATCAGTCTTAGCAAAACTCCAAATAATCAGTCCCGTATTATCAATTACGTAAATATAACACTCATCATTTTATGAAAATGAATTTCTAGGATGACATACATGTAAGGCCCTGGGTTACACAGATCCGACACTCAAATCTCAACTCGAAACTTCCAACACCTTGAGTTTACTACAGTTATTTTCCTAATAAACGTTGCGAATGATTAAATGTATCACTTCGTCGTGGTTTCTGTTTACTACTAATGCAATTGAAAAGTATTCCTATGGGTTCAAAAACTTTGGAAACGCTTTAAAAAAATTGAAGATTTCGACTTGTAACTAAAGGACAATGATATAAGCAATTATGCGAATGAAAAAAAACTTGTTTTTAACTTTGATTACAAAAAAAATCAGATTAACAAGAAACCACGAAAGAGCTATTTGCACAGAATATCATTTGATTTCTAAGGTAACGCAATTTTTCGTGGATTGTCTGTTTCTCAGTATCGTTTCCACCACATGTTATTCCAGGTTTCATGAAGATCGACGTTGTTTTCATTGGCTTTCAGTACTTTCTGAAGAAAAACAAACAGCTTAAAATCCATCACTCACTCACTCACTCACTCATTTTCTCACTAACTTACTCACTCACATACTCACTCACTCACTCACTCACTCACTCACTCACTCACTCACTCACTCACTCACTCACTCACTCACTCACTCACTCACTCACTCACTCACTCACTCACTCACTCACTCACTCACTCACTCACTCACTCACTCACTCACTCACTCACTCACTCACTCACTCACTCACTCACTCGCTCACTCACTCACTCACTCACTCACTCACTCACTCACTCACTCACTCACTCACTCACTCACTCACTCACTCACTCACTCACTCACTCACGCACTCACTCACTCACTCACTCACTCACTCACTCACTCACTCACTCACTCACTCACTCACTCACTCACTCACTCACTCACTCACTCACTCACTCACTCACTCACTCACTCACTCACTCACTCACTCACTCACTCACTCACTCACTCACTCACTCACTCACTCACTCACTCACTCACTCACTCACTCACTCACTCACTCACTCACTCACTCACTCACTCACTAACCATTAAAACATACGCCGCCAGCTGATTAACTGTGTCTCGGTCCATTCTTTTCACGATATCCTGAAATTAATGTATTATTTTTCAATTGCCAAAGAATCAACCGACTGACTGACTGACTGACTGACTGACTGACTGACTGACTGACTGACTGACTGACTGACTGACTGACTGACTGACTGACTGACTGACTGACTGACTGACTGACTGACTGACTGACTGACTGGCTGACTGGCTGAATCACAGATTGACTGACTAACTAACTGACTGATTGACTGACTGACTGACTGACTGACTGACTGACTGACTGACTGACTGACTGACTGACTGACTGACTGACTGACTGACTGACTGACTGACTGACTGACTGACTGACTGACTGACTGACTGACTGACTGACTGGCGGACTGATTGACTGACTGACTGACTGCCTGACTGACTGACTGACTGAATAACTGATTCACTGACTGACTGACTGACTGACTGATTGCCTGCCTAACTGACTGACTGACCTGAAGATGTGCTTTTGATTCCACGCTTCGGTCGGCCATAAGCGTAATTGCCAAATCAAAGTTTTTCTTTTTGTCAGAATTGGTTGGTATTTTGAAGGGCTTGCTGAGTACCACTGGCAGAATCAGCAGAACCATCAGAACCATCGAGAAGACCATTGAATTCATGCTGGAGGACATTCTGCTCATTTTCATCTCTGAAAACACCAGTATTACAAAAAAATTAAAAACTTTTTCTAATCCCATCTTGCCGAAACTATTTTCTTTCCGGTTTTTCCAACGTCGAGCTTTTTGCTAATGAAAAAAACAATCAAGGCAATGAAACACAATACTCCAAAACTTAGGGAAACATTGACGAAATATAATCGGAATGGAACAGCAGTTACATATGGCTGGTTATGAGTTTTGTTTTCGAGTCATGGTCAGTCACGTACATATACGTTTTCAAGTCATGTAAGTACATATGAAAGTACTTATATACCAATCACTGTACCAACATACATGTATACACGTACACATACCGCATACATTATGTACTTGCTACCGTAATCCAACTGTGCTCTGCTCTCGGTACTGACTGTACCAGCTATCAGCGTCGGCTATTGAAAGAAACCTACCTGCCTATCTTTTATGTACCTAGCTGGTGAATTATGCGACCTAAACTGTAAGTCCAATTCATTCAGCCCTTCCAGGCTTTCAATCGACACTGATAATCTCATCCAATGTCGACCGCTTTTATACTGTTTCTGCCATCAATTAAATACATACACAGATCTCTCACCAATTGTCAATTATATCCATTTAATCCTATAGCGGAAATATATATACTAATGTTATAAATGAGTTACTTCGGTATGTATATGGCTTACGGTATATTCGAATCATTGATTAATCGATTCCCATGGAGGTTTGGATCACCTGCTTTGAAGAGTATTTTATTTCAGCCTACATATGTATTATCATACTGTAGGTTTCAAGACCATGAACTGTGAAAGTATTGACTAAATCATAAGAAACTATATTAAACTTGATATACTTGCTATATCCGTTATTGTTCGGATTAATTATATTAACTGATGCACGCAGTAAGCAATTTGATGAATGGACATTTTCATTATATGTAAATGCGGAAAATCTCGCATGGAATATATTCTTCCAAAATAAATCCGAATGATGGCATTCAACCAAATTCCTATTATATTGCGAAATTCCTAAAAAGGGCAATATGAGAGGAGGGCGAAGGAAATTGTTTAAATTTTTTTGTTGCTCCCGTCTGATTTAAAGCATGGTATTCTTTCAATGGTTGGGAATCGCAAATCTTCAAGTCTTCCCATTCAAACAAAACTAGTTTTATTGAATTATGTAATATCTGTACAATTAATTATCACAGCCCAATCGTTATAACATCTGTACAATTAATTAACCGGGTTATTCTATTGTATTGATACGATAGTTAATTGTTAATTTTATTCTAGAGATTCAGATTCATATGTTACATACTTGGTTTCATTGTTAATTAAGCGGTTTTCCAATTAACAATTACTAATTTTTTTTATCTATGTGCGTACATGTATGTATGTATTTCATTAAGAACGTATTCCCACTATTGAAAACTTGGGATGGGAGTTAAAAAAACCTTCTGATCAAAAATCATACATGTATGTACTGTACATATGTAATTCGTTGATCATATAAAAAGATAGAACACAACGGAAGTGAATAAAAGAACCAGCAATAAATTTATTTTATTTTTCATAAATTCCATTTGAACTCGGGCTCTATATTCTAGTTATGTACTTAGATATGTATATCTTCTTAACTTAATGAATCTTTCCTTATCATTCAATTGTATTTCATTTAATCGACGTCAACCATTTCATTAATTCTATTCTAATTTTCTTTTATATCCCAGATTTAGCACTCTGGTTAAATCAATTCCATACTCATTTTCTAAAATATCCATTTAGTTAGAGCCTAGTTTTAGCACCCAGTATTTTAGTTTTTCATCCCATTGATACCATGTACAGGTGCAAATGCAAGTGATCCAACCAAAGAATGATTGCTTTTGAATCGTATAATTTTTGCCTAATTGAGAATGGGAAAACATTTCCAGAGACATCTACGAAGGACGTTAATCACATTACAAATTAGAACGACTTGATCAGCTTACGAAAAGGTTACATCATTAAACTATACTGCTAGGATGATTCTACTGAGGATGATAATACACCGTGGGAATAATGAATATCACATAGACATAAGGTACACGTTCAATTGATTAGGACAGATGATTTCTGATTGTCTGATTTGCAATGGCAAACTATTTCGGTTACACATATTCAAAAATAGACCCGGAACGAATGGAAAGCGAGCTTATTGTATTTATGATTGACAAGGAAAATGGATTAAAATTTCATGCCAATCACCATGGTATTGTAAAATGTGATTTATACACCCATTGTTTTTGCATGGCAGGCATGTTATGTATAATAGTAAAATCATGTTTGTATTTCCACACAACAAGTGATGCTAATGTAATCTGGACGATTATTATAGCATTTGTTCTCAGAAATATTTACACCGAAATACGTTAATACAGGTTGGACCAGAAATCAACGGAACCTATTAAATTGGTTCATTTTGACTGAATCTGGGTTCTTTTAAATTGAATCTTTCCAAGGGGTGGAATTGGCACAAACTCGGTCATTTTATGTACCTACACCTTTCAAAGAACAAACGCCACTTTTCGAAACCGCCAAAAAGGGTGGAAGTCCGCTTTTCCTTCCCCTTGTCGTCCGTCAGTGACTTCGGCTTGACTAAATTGATCCGTTCTCGATCTCGTTTAATGATTTGACGATTGTTTGTTTACGTGCTGCTCAATGTCCAATTAACAACACTTTATATTTATTAAGATTGTTTACTATTAGGATAAGTTCCTAAAATAATTCATAATAACCGCATGAAAAAAGGGAATAGAAAATAACTGGTGAAAAGAATGTTTCAATTAGCTGTGGCTCGAAAAGCCTTATAATTTATTGAACAAACGATAGCATCAACGATAGCATCATCAGAACTTCACTATTTTTTCCAGACAGGTGATTTGTGTTAAAACTTCCGCGTACATAATTTGCCATAGATTGCATAAAGTTGGCCATGTTTGCAAGTGGAAGTAAGAACGCCAAAAAAGTCATTTATAGTACGAATTTATTCATTTTTAAGTCAGCATCTTTATTCAGTACAACAATATGTAAATCACGATTTTTGCTAAGTTCAGTTTTCTTCATTGGAAGCACGTTGCTGGATGCCTGTGTTTGGCTAATACTCCATGGAGCTTATATATGTTCAGTATCGTTTCCACCACATGTTGTTCCAGGTTTCATGAAGATCGACTTGGTTATCTTCATTGGCTTTGAGTGCATTCTGAAAATACAACTATTTACTCACTCACTCACTCACTCACTCACTCACTCACTCACTCACTCACTCACTCACTCACTCACTCACTCACTCACTCACTCACTCACTCACTCACTCACTCAGTTACTCACTCACTCACTCACTAACTCACTCACTCACTCACTCACTCACTCACTCACTCACTCACTCACTCACTCACTCACTCACTCACTCACTCACTAACTCATTCACTCACTCACTCACTCACTCACTCACTCACTCATTCACTCACTCACTCACTCACTCACTCACTCACTCACTCACTCACTCACTCACTCACTCATTCACTCACTCACTCACTCACGCACTCACTCACTCAATCATTTGCTTACACATTCTTCGACTCACCATTAGAACGAACATCGCCATCCTTTTCACGGTTTCCGGGTTCATTCTTTTCACGATATACTGAAATCAAAGTGCCACTTTAATAATTTAAAATACGGGTGTGACTGACTGACTGACTGACTGACTGACTGACTGACTGACTGACTGACTGACTGACTGACTGACTGACTGACTGACTGACTGACTGACTGACTGACTGACTGACTGACTGACTGACTGACTGACTGACTGACTGACTGGCTGACTGACTGACTTACTGACTGACTGACTGACTGACTGACTGACTGAGTGACTGACTGACTGACTGACTGACTGACCTGCAACTGTGCCTTTGCTTCTGCGCTGTCTTCTGCCATGAGAGCGATGGCCGAATTGAAGTCATCCTGATCTTCCGGATGTATTGGTGGTGTGAACGGTTTGCCGAGAACAGCGGGTACAACCAGCAGAAGGAGTAGGACAAATGAAATAGTCATTGACGACATGCTGGTCCAAATTTGGCTGAATCGGGTGTAGAAAATTCACAGAAGTCTGAAATGATCAAGTTAAGAAGTAAATGAATGTGGGAATGGTTAGCTCGGTTTGTATAATGTATCTTGATTCAGAAGTATTGGTACGTAAATGGTCTCAGGAAAATACTTTATCCATAAAATGAGATAGCCGCTACCGTAATCCGGTCATTGGAATACGACTCATGATGCTGACTGACTGACTGACCGTAATGCACCTATGGCAGCCGACTTTATACGATTCTCATATTGCGATAATTAACTGTACAATCCTATCGCTTGATTTAATTTTCACCAGTGCTCAAGTTAGGCACTCGATGGTCAAATCTCATTCTCAATCAAGTAACTACATATGCATGTTTATTCTACAGAAAGTTTAATGATTCAGTTAAGTAGACCGTATCACCTGCTTGATTTTCAAGGATTCCTCGATTTTTTATATTCAAGTTTATTAGCGACTTATTAGTTATAATGAAGATACTTTTTGAGAAAATCATAAATATTAAGCGTTCAAGCAATGCACTTTGATAAACGAATTGCGATATGTACATAAACAAGTGAATTTTAAAGTAAACGGTTATACCCTAACATTGGAGACTTTTCTGTTAGCTCATTCACTTGCTTAATCAACTATTATTTATTAATTACGTGCCAATCATTTTGTAATATCTCTGTTTACTTAGCAAATGTATATTGTGATTTGCAACTAAAGAAACGGTATGAGAAACTGTCTAAATTATCCACATGGTTTTCTGTTGCAACAGTATTTATTTGTGAAGTTAATTGTTTATTAGTTTTAAATAAATAAATTTATTACAGATCTATATATTGAAACATAGTAGTTGTAGTTGTACTTTACCGTTGTTGTATGAAGCACATTCATTTCTGAAACCTGTAATATTATTTGGATTTAATATCTTACATTGTTACCCTTTTAATTACATCTCTTCCTTGACGTCAAGTGCTCATCGCCATCTGCCTCATAAGCCAAGTTTAGCTATTTGAAAGACGTAAATAGCATTTGATTTCTGTGTTATTCCCACAGCCAGGTGCAAATGATACATGTTCTATCAAATGTTTCTTTAGAATACATTGTTATATTTATCTTAATTGATTGTGGGAAAATACGGAGCACGACTGTTGACAATGACTTTTGATAGGGTTTTTTTCGAAATCTTAACTTCCGGTATTTACGAATTTTAGAACTCTAGCAATTTAATATTCATTGGCCGTAGGCAAACCTAACGAAGAATTTTTTATACCATTTTTATAATTTCATTACTTAAAATGAATCAACTGAAATAACATCGAAATAACGAAGTTTCATAACGCTTTTTTACATTTCAAGTCGTCTTCCGTCGGTTGTATGTCAACACAGTGTGATAAAAACACAGCCTAAGCCTAAGCCTACACTGAAAACTTGATATTTTTGAAAAACGAAAACATGAAAGTAAACAGAATTCATAGCCACCCTCCTGTTTGTATCTGCCGAAAAGGAAACGAGACGAACATGATTCTCACATTGCTTTTTGCTTTTTTCGACAGTGACCGAAATAGTAAATTACCGTATGTATTTCATATTAGTATCAATAAATTTAGATGTTATTTGATAAAGGTTATATGGAAATGTCATAAATATTATTTACACATCAAGGATGCCAACCTGATTTATTTATAACAACATGTATATATTTCGAGCTTTGTTTCCTGCAGCAACACCTACAGTATTTTTTACTTCTATACATAAAAAGGGCATACAGTAATGTATTATGTATGCAGAATACATACAGTACGTGATATGGCGCTATTCATACTTATTTGCGATTCATCGCGCGAGACACGCGCGCGATAAGTCGCAAAATCGCAAATCCAAAATTTTTGTTCCTATCGCAAAATCACCAATCCAAATTTTGTTTCTATCGCAAAATCGCGCGATTTAGCGACTCATGAATAGCGCCGTATGCAGTGTCCGTCAGCTAACTTTAAAACGAACATAATGTACAATACATACGGTATGGTATGTAGGCTACGGTAACCATTTCAATACAGTAGTTTATTTCCAAAGTGCCCAGCGAGCAATGGTTTTCCGGGAACATAGCAGTTTTACATACATTTAGATATGTAGATGTCGCCTATGGACAAACGGACAGGTGTCGTTCGGACCAGAAATGATTGAACAAGTTTATTATTTCGGGACAAGTTTCAGCACGGGGAAGCACGGGTTGGATTTGGTATGCAGTTTGAAACTGGTAAAAAGTCAAACAATTCTACAACAAACTCGAGTGATTTTGGAAAACTGAACTTTGAAGTTTGACATCTTTTGGAATCAGTTTGATTGCAAAGAATTGATTCACCAATAGTATGGGACTTACTTTAGAAAAATCATTGACAATCAATCTAAAACTGACACACTTATAGTTTGTACGAAAAGTACAGAATCTACTTCAATCCGATTTCCATCTGTTTCCGATTTCATGAACGTCCAGTTAATTGATAATGACAAAATACACCAGCAATGAACCAAAATTATTGCACTCACATTCATCGTTTTTCTTAGCATGGTTCAATCGACACAAAAAAGTACTTCAACATCAATCAACGAAAATTGTTCGAGAAGATAAGAGAGAGTATATGACAGCATGTATGAGAAAATTAAGAAAATACAAAAGAGATTGCATAAAACTTATGTGCATGATGCTAGTCAACGGTAGGTATGTACAGTTATCACGTTTCAAAAAGTTTCACCACAAAAAACTCCATATTTTTCAGTTATGGAGAATCCTTGTAAGGATTTATTTTAGCACCCTGATGTAGCATTTTCAATTGGTTACGAGACTAATTTCAAACTTGTGTAAATCAGATATGCACTTTTCTAAAACATAGTTATTGTGAAACCGTATTAGGAGTTATCCCGGATCAGTCCGATATTCAGCATGTTTCTATGCATAGAAAATTTTTACAAAAAAGGCGCGCATTCAAATTTAGTCTCGTAATCAATTGAGAATGCTATATTAAAGTTTTTAGTATCGTTTCCACCACATGTTGTTCCAAGTTTCACGAAGCTCAACGTTGTTGT
Organism: Daptonema setosum; assembly: GCA_964036265.1. Lineage (NCBI taxonomy): Eukaryota > Metazoa > Nematoda > Chromadorea > Monhysterida > Xyalidae > Daptonema > Daptonema setosum. The sequence goes on along the minus strand of OZ038444.1, from coordinate 8,395,918 downwards.
CGCGATCGGCTTTCAGTGCGTTCTGAAACAAGGAAAATTATAACAACAATTCACTCACTCACTTAAATACTCACTCACTCACTACCTTACTCACTCATTCACTCAATCGCTCGCTCAATCACTCACTCACTTGCTTACTCACTCACTCACTCACCCACTCACTCACTCACTCACTCACTCACTCACTCACTCACTCACTCACTCACTCACTCACTCACTCACTCACTCACTCACTCACTCACTCACTCACTCACT
>OZ038444.1:8240306-8390306 GCA_964036265.1 Daptonema setosum | reverse complement strand
TTAATATGGTTACACACATGTTTCTCGTCATGAACCGAGTTTGGCTGCTTCGATTGTCAATTTTTAGGCTGCATCTGGTACACCAAGTGCCATAGTAACCACATGCAACGTAAAAACCGTCAGAAGTGTTTATATTGTGTTCTAAAAAATCACAAAAGAAGGTTACCACTGTTCCTGGTTTTTTACTAGGTTCAAACTTTCTCGGGTCGTGGTGAGTTATACAAATGCTGTATAGCCAAATTGAAAAAATTATCAGATCTCTGTGAAGTAGGTGAACAACTTTCATCCTGGACGATTTTTCCTAGAATGCTTCTAACTCTCACAATGACGTGATTTGTGTAAAAAATCGCTACTTTAGGCTAGTCTATTTACTATGGTTACACACATGTTTCTTGTCATGAACCGAGTTTGGCTGCTTCGATTGTCAATTTTTAGGCTGCATCTGGTACACCAAGTGCCATAGTAACCACATGCAACGTAAAAACCGTCAGAAGTGTTTATATTGTGTTCTAAAAAATCACAAAAGAAGGTTACCACTGTTCCTGGTTTTTTACTAGGTTCAAACTTTCTCGGGTCGTGGTGAGTTATACAGTTGCTGTATAGCCAAATTGAAAAACTCATCAGATCACTGTGGAGTAGGTGAACAACTTTCATCATGGGACGATTTTTCCTAGAATGCTTCTAACTCTCACAATGACGTGATTTGTGTAAAAAATCGCTACTTTAGGCTAGTCTATTTACTATGGTTACACACATGTTTCTCGTCATGAACCGAGTTTGGCTGCTTCGATTGTCAATTTTTAGGCTGCGTCTGGTACAACAAGTGCCATAGTAACCACATGCAACGTAAAAACCGTCAGAAGTGTTTATATTGTGTTCTAAAAAATCACAAAAGAAGGTTACCACTGTTCCTGGTTTTTTACTAGGTTCAAACTTTCTCGGGTCGTGGTGAGTTATACAGTTGCTGTATAGCCAAATTGAAAAACTCATCAGATCACTGTGGAGTAGGTGAACAACTTTCATCATGGGACGATTTTTCCTAGAATGCTTCTAACTCTCACAATGACGTGATTTGTGTCAAAAATCGCTACTTTAGGCTAGTCTGTTTAATATGGTTACACACATGTTTCTCGTCATGAACCGAGTTTGGCTGCTTCGATTGTCAATTTTTAGGCTGCATCTGGTACACCAAGTGCCATAGTAACCACATGCAACGTAAAAACCGTCAGAAGTGTTTATATTGTGTTCTAAAAAATCACAAAAGAAGGTTACCACTGTTCCTGGTTTTTTACTAGGTTCAAACTTTCTCGGGTCGTGGTGAGTTATACAGTTGCTGTATAGCCAAATTGAAAAACTCATCAGATCACTGTGGAGTAGGTGAACAACTTTCATCATGGGACGATTTTTCCTAGAATGCTTCTAACTCTCACAATGACGTGATTTGTGTAAAAAATCGCTACTTTAGGCTAGTCTATTTACTATGGTTACACACATGTTTCTTGTCATGAACCGAGTTTGGCTGCTTCGATTGTCAATTTTTAGGCTGCATCTGGTACACCAAGTGCCATAGTAACCACATGCAACGTAAAAACCGTCAGAAGTGTTTATATTGTGTTCTAAAAAATCACAAAAGAAGGTTACCACTGTTCCTGGTTTTTTACTAGGTTCAAACTTTCTCGGGTCGTGGTGAGTTATACAGTTGCTGTATAGCCAAATTGAAAAACTCATCAGATCACTGTGGAGTAGGTGAACAACTTTCATCATGGGACGATTTTTCCTAGAATGCTTCTAACTCTCACAATGACGTGATTTGTGTAAAAAATCGCTACTTTAGGCTAGTCTATTTACTATGGTTACACACATGTTTCTCGTCATGAACCGAGTTTGGCTGCTTCGATTGTCAATTTTTAGGCTGCGTCTGGTACAACAAGTGCCATAGTAACCACATGCAACGTAAAAACTGTCAGAAGTGTTTATATTGTGTTCTAAAAAATCACAAAAGAAGGTTACCACTGTTCCTGGTTTTTTACTAGGTTCAAACTTTCTCGGGTCGTGGTGAGTTATACAAATGCTGTATAGCCAAATTGAAAAAATTATCAGATCTCTGTGAAGTAGGTGAACAACTTTCATCCTGGACGATTTTTCCTAGAATGCTTCTAACTCTCACAATGACGTGATTTGTGTAAAAAATCGCTACTTTAGGCTAGTCTATTTACTATGGTTACACAAATGTTTCTCGTCATGAACCGAGTTTGGCTGCTTCGATTGTCAATTTTTAGGCTGCATCTGGTACACCAAGTGCCATAGTAACCACATGCAACGTGAAAACCGTCAGAAGTGTTTATATTGTGTTCTAAAAAATCACAAAAGAAGGTTACCACTGTTCCTGGTTTTTTACTAGGTTCAAACTTTCTCGGGTCGTGGTGAGTTATACGGTTGCTGTATAGCCAAATTGAAAAACTCATCAGATCACTGTGAAGTAGGTGAACAACTTTCATCATGGGACGATTTTTCCTAGAATGCTTTTAACTCTCACAATGACGTGATTTGTGTAAAAAGTCGCTACTTTAGGCTAGTCTATTTACTATGGTTACACACATGTTTCTCGTCATGAACCGAGTTTGGCTGCTTCGATGGTCAATTTTTAGGCTGCATCTGGTACACCAAGTGCCATAGTAACCACATGCAACGTAAAAACCGTCAGAAGTAATTATATTGTGTTCTAAAAAATCACAAAAGAAGGTTACCACTGTTCCTGGTTTTTTACTAGGTTCAAACTTTCTCGGGTCGTGGTGAGTTATGCAGTTGCTGTATAGCCAAATTGAAAAACTCATCGGATCACTGTGAAGTAGGTGAACAACTTTCATCATGGGACGATTTTTCCTAGAATGCTTCTAACTCTCACAATGACGTGATTTGTGTAAAAAATCGCTACTTTAGGCTAGTCTATTTACTATGGTTACACACATGTTTCTCGTCATGAACCGAGTTTGGCTGCTTCGATTGTCAATTTTTAGGCTGCATCTGGTACACCAAGTGCCATAGTAACCACATGCAACGTAAAAACCGTCAGAAGTAATTATATTGTGTTCTAAAAAATCACAAAAGAAGGTTACCACTGTTCCTGGTTTTTTACTAGGTTCAAACTTTCTCGGGTCGTGGTGAGTTATGCAGTTGCTGTATAGCCAAATTGAAAAACTCATCGGATCACTGTGAAGTAGGTGAACAACTTTCATCCGGGGACGATTTTTCCTAGAATGCTTCTAACTCTCACAATGACGTGATTTGTGTCAAAAATCGCTACTTTAGGCTAGTCTATTTACTATGGTCACACACATGTTTCTCGTCATGAACCGAGTTTGGCTGCTTCGATTGTCAATTTTTAGGCTGCATCTGGTACACCAAGTGTCATAGTAACCACATGCAACGTAAAAACCGTCAGAAGTGTTTATATTGTGTTCTAAAAAATCACAAAAGAAGGTTACCACTGTTCCTGGTTTTTTACTAGGTTCAAACTTTCTCGGGTCGTGGTGAGTTATACAGTTGCTGTATAGCCAAATTGAAAAACTCATCAGATCACTGTGGAGTAGGTGAACAACTTTCATCATGGGACGATTTTTCCTAGAATGCTTCTAGCTCTCACAATGACGTGATTTGTGTAAAAAATCGCTACTTTAGGCTAGTCTATTTACTATGGTTACACACATGTTTCTCGTCATGAACCGAGTTTGGCTGCTTCGATTGTCAATTTTTAGGCTGCGTCTGATACAACAAGTGCCATAGTAACCACATGCAACGTAAAAACCGTCAGAAGTGTTTATATTGTGTTCTAAAAAATCACAAAAGAAGGTTACCACTGTTCCTGGTTTTTTACGAGGTTCAAACTTTCTCGGGTCGTGGTGAGTTATACAGTTGCTGTATAGCCAAATTGAAAAACTCGTCAGATCACTGTGGAGTAGGTGAACAACTTTCATCATGGGACGATTTTTCCTAGAATGCTTCTAACTCTCACAATGACGTGATTTGTGTAAAAAATCGCTACTTTAGGCTAGTCTATTTACTATGGTTACACACATGTTTCTCGTCATGAACCGAGTTTGGCTGCTTCGATTGTCAATTTTTAGGCTGCATCTGGTACACCAAGTGCCATAGTAACCACATGCAACGTAAAAACCGTCAGAAGTGTTTATATTGAGTTCTAAAAAATCACAAAAGAAGGTTACCACTGTTCCTGGTTTTTTACTAGGTTCAAACTTTCTCGGGTCGTGGTGAGTTATACAAATGCTGTATAGCCAAATTGAAAAAATTATCAGATCTCTGTGAAGTAGGTGAACAACTTTCATCTTGGACGATTTTTCCTAGAATGCTTCTAACTCTCACAATGACGTGATTAGTGTAAAAAATCGCTACTTTAGGCTAGTCTATTTACTATGGTTACACACATGTTTCTCGTCATGAACCGAGTTTGGCTGCTTCGATGGTCAATTTTTAGGCTGCATCTGGTACACCAAGTGCCATAGTAACCACATGCAACGTAAAAACCGTCAGAAGTAATTATATTGTGTTCTTAAAAATCACAAAAGAAGGTTACCACTGTTCCTGGTTTTTTACTAGGTTCAAACTTTCTCTGGTCGTGGTGAGTTGTGCAGTTGCTGTATAGCCAAATTGAAAAACTCATCGGATCACTGTGAAGTAGGTGAACAACTTTCATCATGGGACGATTTTTCCTAGAATGCTTCTAACTCTCACAATGACGTGATTTGTGTAAAAAATCGCTACTTTAGGCTAGTCTATTTACTATGGTTACACACATGTTTCTCGTCATGAACCGAGTTTGGCTGCTTCGATTGTCAATTTTTAGGCTGCATCTGGTACACCAAGTGCCATAGTAACCACATGCAACGTAAAAACCGTCAGAAGTGTTTATATTGTGTTCTAAAAAATCACAAAAGAAGGTTACCACTGTTCCTGGTTTTTTACTAGGTTCAAACTTTCTCGGGTCGTGGTGAGTTATACAGTTGCTGTATAGCCAAATTGAAAAACTCATCTGATCACTGTGAAGTAGGTGAACAACTTTCATCATGGGACGATTTTTCCTAGAATGCTTCTAACTCTCACAATGACGTGATTTGTGTAAAAAATCGCTACTTTAGGCTAGTCTATTTACTATGGTTACACACATGTTTCTCGTCATGAACCGAGTTTGGCTGCTTCGATGGTCAATTTTTAGGCTGCATCTGGTACACCAAGTGCCATAGTAACCACATGCAACGTAAAAACCGTCAGAAGTAATTATATTGTGTTCTAAAAAATCACAAAAGAAGGTTACCACTGTTCCTGGTTTTTTACTAGGTTCAAACTTTCTCGGGTCGTGGTGAGTTATACAGTTGCTGTATAGCCAAATTGAAAAACTCATCAGATCACTGTGGAGTAGGTGAACAACTTTCATCATGGGACGATTTTTCCTAGAATGCTTCTAACTCTCACAATGACGTGATTTGTGTAAAAAATCGCTACTTTAGGCTTGTCTATTTACTATGGTTACACACATGTTTCTCGTCATGAACCGAGTTTGGCTGCTTCGATGGTCAATTTTTAGGCTGCATCTGGTACACCAAGTGCCATAGTAACCACATGCAACGTAAAAACCGTCAGAAGTAATTATATTGTGTTCTAAAAAATCACAAAAGAAGGTTACCACTGTTCCTGGTTTTTTACTAGGTTCAAACTTTCTCGGGTCGTGGTGAGTTATACAGTTGCTGTATAGCCAAATTGAAAAACTCATCAGATCACTGTGGAGTAGGTGAACAACTTTCATCATGGGACGATTTTTCCTAGAATGCTTCTAACTCTCACAATGACGTGATTTGTGTCAAAAATCACTACTTTAGGCTAGTCTATTTAATATGGTTACACACATGTTTCTCGTCATGAACCGAGTTTGGCTGCTTCGATTGTCAATTTTTAGGCTGCATCTGGTACACCAAGTGCCATAGTAACCACATGCAACGTAAAAACCGTCAGAAGTAATTATATTGTGTTCTAAAAAATCACAAAAGAAGGTTACCACTGTTCCTGGTTTTTTACTAGGTTCAAACTTTCTCGGGTCGTGGTGAGTTATACAAATGCTGTATAGCCAAATTGAAAAACTCATCGGATCACTGTGGAGTAGGTGAACAACTTTCATCATGGGACGATTTTTCCTAGAATGCTTCTAACTCTCACAATGACGTGATTTGTGTCAAAAATCGCTACTTTAGGCTAGTCTATTTACTATGGTTACACACATGTTTCTCGTCATGAACCGAGTTTGGCTGCTTCGATTGTCAATTTTTAGGCTGCATCTGGTACACCAAGTGCCATAGTAACCACATGCAACGTAAAAACCGTCAGAAGTGTTTATATTGTCTTCTAAAAAATCACAAAAGAAGGTTACCACTGTTCCTGGTTTTTTACTAGGTTCAAACTTTCTCGGGTCGTGGTGAGTTATACAGTTGCTGTATAGCCAAATTGAAAAACTCATCAGATCACTGTGAAGTAGGTGAACAACTTTCATCCGGGGACGATTTTTCCTAGAATGCTTCTAACTCACAATGACGTGATTTGTGTAAAAAATCGCTACTTTAGGCTAGTCTATTTACTATGGTTACACACATGTTTCTCGTCATGAACCGAGTTTGGCTGCTTCGATGGTCAATTTTTAGGCTGCATCTGGTACACCAAGTGCCATAGTAACCACATGCAACGTAAAAACCGTCAGAAGTAATTATATTGTGTTCTTAAAAATCACAAAAGAAGGTTACCACTGTTCCTGGTTTTTTACTAGGTTCAAACTTTCTCTGGTCGTGGTGAGTTGTGCAGTTGCTGTATAGCCAAATTGAAAAACTCATCGGATCACTGTGAAGTAGGTGAACAACTTTCATCATGGGACGATTTTTCCTAGAATGCTTCTAACTCTCACAATGACGTGATTTGTGTAAAAAATCGCTACTTTAGGCTAGTCTATTTACTATGGTTACACACATGTTTCTCGTCATGAACCGAGTTTGGCTGCTTCGATTGTCAATTTTTAGGCTGCATCTGGTACACCAAGTGCCATAGTAACCACATGCAACGTAAAAACCGTCAGAAGTGTTTATATTGTGTTCTAAAAAATCACAAAAGAAGGTTACCACTGTTCCTGGTTTTTTACTAGGTTCAAACTTTCTCGGGTCGTGGTGAGTTATACAGTTGCTGTATAGCCAAATTGAAAAACTCATCTGATCACTGTGAAGTAGGTGAACAACTTTCATCATGGGACGATTTTTCCTAGAATGCTTCTAACTCTCACAATGACGTGATTTGTGTAAAAAATCGCTACTTTAGGCTAGTCTATTTACTATGGTTACACACATGTTTCTCGTCATGAACCGAGTTTGGCTGCTTCGATGGTCAATTTTTAGGCTGCATCTGGTACACCAAGTGCCATAGTAACCACATGCAACGTAAAAACCGTCAGAAGTAATTATATTGTGTTCTAAAAAATCACAAAAGAAGGTTACCACTGTTCCTGGTTTTTTACTAGGTTCAAACTTTCTCGGGTCGTGGTGAGTTATACAGTTGCTGTATAGCCAAATTGAAAAACTCATCAGATCACTGTGGAGTAGGTGAACAACTTTCATCATGGGACGATTTTTCCTAGAATGCTTCTAACTCTCACAATGACGTGATTTGTGTAAAAAATCGCTACTTTAGGCTAGTCTATTTACTATGGTTACACACATGTTTCTCGTCATGAACCGAGTTTGGCTGCTTCGATGGTCAATTTTTAGGCTGCATCTGGTACACCAAGTGCCATAGTAACCACATGCAACGTAAAAACCGTCAGAAGTAATTATATTGTGTTCTAAAAAATCACAAAAGAAGGTTACCACTGTTCCTGGTTTTTTACTAGGTTCAAACTTTCTCGGGTCGTGGTGAGTTATACAGTTGCTGTATAGCCAAATTGAAAAACTCATCAGATCACTGTGGAGTAGGTGAACAACTTTCATCATGGGACGATTTTTCCTAGAATGCTTCTAACTCTCACAATGACGTGATTTGTGTCAAAAATCACTACTTTAGGCTAGTCTATTTAATATGGTTACACACATGTTTCTCGTCATGAACCGAGTTTGGCTGCTTCGATTGTCAATTTTTAGGCTGCATCTAGTACACCAAGTGCCATAGTAACCACATGCAACGTAAAAACCGTCAGAAGTAATTATATTGTGTTCTAAAAAATCACAAAAGAAGGTTACCACTGTTCCTGGTTTTTTACTAGGTTCAAACTTTCTCGGGTCGTGGTGAGTTATACAGTTGCTGTATAGCCAAATTGAAAAACTCATCAGATCACTGTGGAGTAGGTGAACAACTTTCATCATGGGACGATTTTTCCTAGAATGCTTCTAACTCTCACAATGACGTGATTTGTGTCAAAAATCACTACTTTAGGCTAGTCTATTTAATATGGTTACACACATGTTTCTCGTCATGAACCGAGTTTGGCTGCTTCGATTGTCAATTTTTAGGCTGCATCTAGTACACCAAGTGCCATAGTAACCACATGCAACGTAAAAACCGTCAGAAGTAATTATATTGTGTTCTAAAAAATCACAAAAGAAGGTTACCACTGTTCCTGGTTTTTTACTAGGTTCAAACTTTCTCGGGTCGTGGTGAGTTATACAAATGCTGTATAGCCAAATTGAAAAACTCATCAAATCTCTGTGAAGTAGGTGAACAACTTTCATCCTGGACGATTTTTCCTAGAATGCTTCTAACTCTCACAATGACGTGATTTGTGTAAAAAATCGCTACTTTAGGCTAGTCTATTTACTATGGTTACACACATGTTTCTCGTCATGAACCGAGTTTGGCTGCTTCGATTGTCAATTTTTAGGCTGCATCTGGTACACCAAGTGCCATAGTAACCACATGCAACGTAAAAACCGTCAGAAGTGTTTATATTGTGTTCTAAAAAATCACAAAAGAAGGTTACCACTGTTCCTGGTTTTTTACTAGGTTCAAACTTTCTCGGGTCGTGGTGAGTTATACAGTTGCTGTATAGCCAAATTGAAAAACTCATCAGATCACTGTGAAGTAGGTGAACAACTTTCATCATGGGACGATTTTTCCTAGAATGCTTCTAACTCTCACAATGACGTGATTTGTGTAAAAAATCGCTACTTTAGGCTAGTCTATTTACTATGGTTACACACATGTTTCTCGTCATGAACCGAGTTTGGCTGCTTCGATGGTCAATTTTTAGGCTGCATCTGGTACACCAAGTGCCATAGTAACCACATGCAACGTAAAAACCGTCAGAAGTAATTATCTTGTGTTCTAAAAAATCACAAAAGAAGGTTACCACTGTTCCTGGTTTTTTACTAGGTTCAAACTTTCTCGGGTCGTGGTGAGTTATGCAGTTGCTGTATAGCCAAATTGAAAAACTCATCGGATCACTGTGAAGTAGGTGAACAACTTTCATCATGGGACGATTTTTCCTAGAATGCTTCTAACTCTCACAATGACGTGATTTGTGTAAAAAATCGCTACTTCAGGCTAGTCTATTTACTATGGTTACACACATGTTTCTCGTCATGAACCGAGTTTGGCTGCTTCGATGGTCAATTTTTAGGCTGCATCTGGTACACCAAGTGCCATAGTAACCACATGCAACGTAAAAACCGTCAGAAGTAATTATATTGTGTTCTAAAAAATCACAAAAGAAGGTTACCACTGTTCCTGGTTTTTTACTAGGTTCAAACTTTCTCGGGTCGTGGTGAGTTATGCAGTTGCTGTATAGCCAAATTGAAAAACTCATCGGATCACTGTGAAGTAGGTGAACAACTTTCATCATGGGACGATTTTTCCTAGAATGCTTCTAACTCTCACAATGACGTGATTTGTGTAAAAAATCGCTACTTCAGGCTAGTCTATTTACTATGGTTACACACATGTTTCTCGTCATGAACCGAGTTTGGCTGCTTCGATGGTCAATTTTTAGGCTGCATCTGGTACACCAAGTGCCATAGTAACCACATGCAACGTAAAAACCGTCAGAAGTAATTATATTGTGTTCTAAAAAATCACAAAAGAAGGTTACCACTGTTCCTGGTTTTTTACTAGGTTCAAACTTTCTCGGGTCGTGGTGAGTTATGCAGTTGCTGTATAGCCAAATTGAAAAACTCAACGGATCACTGTGAAGTAGGTGAACAACTTTCATCCGGGGACGATTTTTCCTAGAATGCTTCTAACTCTCACAATGACGTGATTTGTGTCAAAAATCGCTACTTTAGGCTAGTCTATTTACTATGGTTACACACATGTTTCTCGTCATGAACCGAGTTTGGCTGCTTCGATTGTCAATTTTTAGGCTGCATCTGGTACACCAAGTGTCATAGTAACCACATGCAACGTAAAAACCGTCAGAAGTGTTTATATTGTGTTCTAAAAAATCACAAAAGAAGGTTACCACTGTTCCTGGTTTTTTACTAGGTTCAAACTTTCTCGGGTCGTGGTGAGTTATACAGTTGCTGTATAGCCAAATTGAAAAACTCATCTGATCACTGTGAAGTAGGTGAACAACTTTCATCATGGGACGATTTTTCCTAGAATGCTTCTAACTCTCACAATGACGTGATTTGTGTAAAAAATCGCTACTTTAGGCTAGTCTATTTACTATGGTTACACACATGTTTCTCGTCATGAACCGAGTTTGGCTGCTTCGATGGTCAATTTTTAGGCTGCATCTGGTACACCAAGTGCCATAGTAACCACATGCAACGTAAAAACCGTCAGAAGTAATTATATTGTGTTCTAAAAAATCACAAAAGAAGGTTACCACTGTTCCTGGTTTTTTACTAGGTTCAAACTTTCTCGGGTCGTGGTGAGTTATGCAGTTGCTGTATAGCCAAATTGAAAAACTCATCGGATCACTGTGAAGTAGGTGAACAACTTTCATCATGGGACGATTTTTCCTAGAATGCTTCTAACTCTCACAATGACGTGATTTGTGTAAAAAATCGCTACTTCAGGCTAGTCTATTTACTATGGTTACACACATGTTTCTCGTCATGAACCGAGTTTGGCTGCTTCGATGGTCAATTTTTAGGCTGCATCTGGTACACCAAGTGCCATAGTAACCACATGCAACGTAAAAACCGTCAGAAGTAATTATATTGTGTTCTAAAAAATCACAAAAGAAGGTTACCACTGTTCCTGGTTTTTTACTAGGTTCAAACTTTCTCGGGTCGTGGTGAGTTATGCAGTTGCTGTATAGCCAAATTGAAAAACTCAACGGATCACTGTGAAGTAGGTGAACAACTTTCATCCGGGGACGATTTTTCCTAGAATGCTTCTAACTCTCACAATGACGTGATTTGTGTCAAAAATCGCTACTTTAGGCTAGTCTATTTACTATGGTTACACACATGTTTCTCGTCATGAACCGAGTTTGGCTGCTTCGATTGTCAATTTTTAGGCTGCATCTGGTACACCAAGTGTCATAGTAACCACATGCAACGTAAAAACCGTCAGAAGTGTTTATATTGTGTTCTAAAAAATCACAAAAGAAGGTTACCACTGTTCCTGGTTTTTTACTAGGTTCAAACTTTCTCGGGTCGTGGTGAGTTATACAGTTGCTGTATAGCCAAATTGAAAAACTCATCTGATCACTGTGAAGTAGGTGAACAACTTTCATCATGGGACGATTTTTCCTAGAATGCTTCTAACTCTCACAATGACGTGATTTGTGTAAAAAATCGCTACTTTAGGCTAGTCTATTTACTATGGTTACACACATGTTTCTCGTCATGAACCGAGTTTGGCTGCTTCGATGGTCAATTTTTAGGCTGCATCTGGTACACCAAGTGCCATAGTAACCACATGCAACGTAAAAACCGTCAGAAGTAATTATATTGTGTTCTAAAAAATCACAAAAGAAGGTTACCACTGTTCCTGGTTTTTTACTAGGTTCAAACTTTCTCGGGTCGTGGTGAGTTATACAGTTGCTGTATAGCCAAATTGAAAAACTCATCAGATCACTGTGGAGTAGGTGAACAACTTTCATCATGGGACGATTTTTCCTAGAATGCTTCTAACTCTCACAATGACGTGATTTGTGTCAAAAATCACTACTTTAGGCTAGTCTATTTAATATGGTTACACACATGTTTCTCGTCATGAACCGAGTTTGGCTGCTTCGATTGTCAATTTTTAGGCTGCATCTGGTACACCAAGTGCCATAGTAACCACATGCAACGTAAAAACCGTCAGAAGTGTTTATATTGTGTTCTAAAAAATCACAAAAGAAGGTTACCACTGTTCCTGGTTTTTTACTAGGTTCAAACTTTCTCGGGTCGTGGTGAGTTATACAAATGCTGTATAGCCAAATTGAAAAAATTATCAGATCTCTGTGAAGTAGGTGAACAACTTTCATCCTGGACGATTTTTCCTAGAATGCTTCTAACTCTCACAATGACGTGATTTGTGTAAAAAATCGCTACTTTAGGCTAGTCTATTTACTATGGTTACACACATGTTTCTTGTCATGAACCGAGTTTGGCTGCTTCGATTGTCAATTTTTAGGCTGCATCTGGTACACCAAGTGCCATAGTAACCACATGCAACGTAAAAACCGTCAGAAGTGTTTATATTGTGTTCTAAAAAATCACAAAAGAAGGTTACCACTGTTCCTGGTTTTTTACTAGGTTCAAACTTTCTCGGGTCGTGGTGAGTTATACAGTTGCTGTATAGCCAAATTGAAAAACTCATCAGATCACTGTGGAGTAGGTGAACAACTTTCATCATGGGACGATTTTTCCTAGAATGCTTCTAACTCTCACAATGACGTGATTTGTGTAAAAAATCGCTACTTTAGGCTAGTCTATTTACTATGGTTACACACATGTTTCTCGTCATGAACCGAGTTTGGCTGCTTCGATTGTCAATTTTTAGGCTGCGTCTGGTACAACAAGTGCCATAGTAACCACATGCAACGTAAAAACCGTCAGAAGTGTTTATATTGTGTTCTAAAAAATCACAAAAGAAGGTTACCACTGTTCCTGGTTTTTAATAGGTTCAAACTTTCTCGGGTCGTGGTGAGTTATGCAGTTGCTGTATAGCCGAATTGAAAAACTCAACGGATCACTGTGAAGTAGGTGAACAACTTTCATCATGGGACGATTTTTCCTAGAATGCTTCTAACTCTCACAATGACGTGATTTGTGTCAAAAATCGCTACTTTAGGCTAGTCTATTTAATATGGTTACACACATGTTTCTCGTCATGAACCGAGTTTGGCTGCTTCGATTGTCAATTTTTAGGCTGCATCTGGTACACCAAGTGCGATAGTAACCACATGCAACGTAAAAACCGTCAGAAGTGTTTATATTGTGTTCTAAAAAATCACAAAAGAAGGTTACCACTGTTCCTGGTTTTTTACTAGGTTCAAACTTTCTCGGGTCGTGGTGAGTTATACAAATGCTGTATAGCCAAATTGAAAAAATTATCAGATCTCTGTGAAGTAGGTGAACAACTTTCATCCTGGACGATTTTTCCTAGAATGCTTCTAACTCTCACAATGACGTGATTTGTGTAAAAAATCGCTACTTTAGGCTAGTCTATTTACTATGGTTACACACATGTTTCTTGTCATGAACCGAGTTTGGCTGCTTCGATTGTCAATTTTTAGGCTGCATCTGGTACACCAAGTGCCATAGTAACCACATGCAACGTAAAAACCGTCAGAAGTGTTTATATTGTGTTCTAAAAAATCACAAAAGAAGGTTACCACTGTTCCTGGTTTTTTACTAGGTTCAAACTTTCTCGGGTCGTGGTGAGTTATACAGTTGCTGTATAGCCAAATTGAAAAACTCATCAGATCACTGTGGAGTAGGTGAACAACTTTCATCATGGGACGATTTTTCCTAGAATGCTTCTAACTCTCACAATGACGTGATTTGTGTCAAAAATCGCTACTTTAGGCTAGTCTATTTACTATGGTTACACACATGTTTCTCGTCATGAACCGAGTTTGGCTGCTTCGATTGTCAATTTTTAGGCTGCATCTGGTACACCAAGTGCCATAGTAACCACATGCAACGTAAAAACCGTCAGAAGTAATTATATTGTGTTCTAAAAAATCACAAAAGAAGGTTACCACTGTTCCTGGTTTTTTACTAGGTTCAAACTTTCTCGGGTCGTGGTGAGTTATGCAGTTGCTGTATAGCCAAATTGAAAAACTCATCGGATCACTGTGAAGTAGGTGAACAACTTTCATCATGGGACGATTTTTCCTAGAATGCTTCTAACTCTCACAATGACGTGATTTGTGTAAAAACTCGCTACTTTAGGCTAGTCTATTTACTATGGTTACACACATGTTTCTCGTCATGAACCGAGTTTGGCTGCTTCGATTGTCAATTTTTAGGCTGCATCTGGTACACCAAGTGCCATAGTAACCACATGCAACGTAAAAACTGTCAGAAGTGTTTATATTGTGTTCTAAAAAATCACAAAAGAAGGTTACCACTGTTCCTGGTTTTTTACTAGGTTCAAACTTTCTCGGGTCGTGGTGAGTTATACAAATGCTGTATAGCCAAATTGAAAAAATTATCAGATCTCTGTGAAGTAGGTGAACAACTTTCATCCTGGACGATTTTTCCTAGAATGCTTCTAACTCTCACAATGACGTGATTTGTGTAAAAAATCGCTACTTTAGGCTAGTCTATTTACTATGGTTACACAAATGTTTCTCGTCATGAACCGAGTTTGGCTGCTTCGATTGTCAATTTTTAGGCTGCATCTGGTACACCAAGTGCCATAGTAACCACATGCAACGTAAAAACCGTAAGAAGTGTTTATATTGTGTTCTAAAAAATCACAAAAGAAGGTTACCACTGTTCCTGGTTTTTTACTAGGTTCAAACTTTCTCGGGTCGTGGTGAGTTATACGGTTGCTGTATAGCCAAATTGAAAAACTCATCAGATCACTGTGAAGTAGGTGAACAACTTTCATCATGGGACGATTTTTCCTAGAATGCTTTTAACTCTCACAATGACGTGATTTGTGTAAAAAGTCGCTACTTTAGGCTAGTCTATTTACTATGGTTACACACATGTTTCTCGTCATGAACCGAGTTTGGCTGCTTCGATGGTCAATTTTTAGGCTGCATCTGGTACACCAAGTGCCATAGTAACCACATGCAACGTAAAAACCGTCAGAAGTAATTATATTGTGTTCTAAAAAATCACAAAAGAAGGTTACCACTGTTCCTGGTTTTTTACTAGGTTCAAACTTTCTCGGGTCGTGGTGAGTTATGCAGTTGCTGTATAGCCAAATTGAAAAACTCATCGGATCACTGTGAAGTAGGTGAACAACTTTCATCATGGGACGATTTTTCCTAGAATGCTTCTAACTCTCACAATGACGTGATTTGTGTAAAAAATCGCTACTTTAGGCTAGTCTATTTACTATGGTTACACACATGTTTCTCGTCATGAACCGAGTTTGGCTGCTTCGATTGTCAATTTTTAGGCTGCATCTGGTACACCAAGTGCCATAGTAACCACATGCAACGTAAAAACCGTCAGAAGTAATTATATTGTGTTCTAAAAAATCACAAAAGAAGGTTACCACTGTTCCTGGTTTTTTACTAGGTTCAAACTTTCTCGGGTCGTGGTGAGTTATACAAATGCTGTATAGCCAAATTGAAAAACTCATCAAATCTCTGTGAAGTAGGTGAACAACTTTCATCCTGGACGATTTTTCCTAGAATGCTTCTAACTCTCACAATGACGTGATTTGTGTAAAAAATCGCTACTTTAGGCTAGTCTATTTAATATGGTTACACACATGTTTCTCGTCATGAACCGAGTTTGGCTGCTTCGATTGTCAATTTTTAGGCTGCATCTGGTACACCAAGTGCCATAGTAACCACATGCAACGTAAAAACCGTCAGAAGTGTTTATATTAAGTTCTAAAAAATCACAAAAGAAGGTTACCACTGTTCCTGGTTTTTTACTAGGTTCAAACTTTCTCGGGTCGTGGTGAGTTATACAGTTGCTGTATAGCCAAATTGAAAAACTCATCAGATCACTGTGAAGTAGGTGAACAACTTTCATCATGGGACGATTTTTCCTAGAATGCTTCTAACTCTCACAATGACGTGATTTGTGTAAAAAATCGCTACTTTAGGCTAGTCTATTTACTATGGTTACACACATGTTTCTCGTCATGAACCGAGTTTGGCTGCTTCGATTGTCAATTTTTAGGCTGCATCTGGTACACCAAGTGCCATAGTAACCACATGCAACGTAAAAACCGTCAGCAGTGTTTATATTGTGTTCTAAAAAATCACAAAAGAAGGTTACCACTGTTCCTGGTTTTTTACTAGGTTCAAACTTTCTCGGGTCGTGGTGAGTTATACAGTTGCTGTATAGCCAAATTGAAAAACTCATCAGATCACTGTGAAGTAGGTGAACAACTTTCATCATGGGACGGTTTTTCCTAGAATGCTTCTAACTCTCACAATGACGTGATTTGTGTAAAAAATCGCTACTTTAGGCTAGTCTATTTACTATGGTTACACACATGTTTCTCGTCATGAACCGAGTTTGGCTGCTTCGATGGTCAATTTTTAGGCTGCATCTGGTACACCAAGTGCCATAGTAACCACATGCAACGTAAAAACCGTCAGAAGTAATTATATTGTGTTCTAAAAAATCACAAAAGAAGGTTACCACTGTTCCTGGTTTTTTACTAGGTTCAAACTTTCTCGGGTCGTGGTGAGTTATGCAGTTGCTGTATAGCCAAATTGAAAAACTCATCGGATCACTGTGAAGTAGGTGAACAACTTTCATCATGGGACGATTT
The DNA here is from genome assembly GCA_964036265.1 of Daptonema setosum. NCBI lineage: Eukaryota > Metazoa > Nematoda > Chromadorea > Monhysterida > Xyalidae > Daptonema > Daptonema setosum. Next base: position 8,373,413 of record OZ038444.1, on the reverse strand, counting down.
TTCCTAGAATGCTTCTAACTCTCACAATGACGTGATTTGTGTAAAAAATCGCTACTTTAGGCTAGTCTATTTACTATGGTTACACACATGTTTCTCGTCATGAACCGAGTTTGGCTGCTTCGATGGTCAATTTTTAGGCTGCATCTGGTACACCAAGTGCCATAGTAACCACATGCAACGTAAAAACCGTCAGAAGTAATTATATTGTGTTCTTAAAAATCACAAAAGAAGGTTACCACTGTTCCTGGTTTTTTACTAGGTTCAAAGTTTCTCTGGTCGTGGTGAGTTGTGCAGTTGCTGTATAGCCAAATTGAAAAACTCATCGGATCACTGTGAAGTAGGTGAACAACTTTCATCATGGGACGATTTTTCCTAGAATGCTTCTAACTCTCACAATGACGTGATTTGTGTAAAAAACGCTACTTTAGGCTAGTCTATTTACTATGGTTACACACATGTTTCTCGTCATGAACCGAGTTTGGCTGCTTCGATTGTCAATTTTTAGGCTGCATCTGGTACACCAAGTGCCATAGTAACCACATGCAACGTAAAAACCGTCAGCAGTGTTTATATTGTGTTCTAAAAAATCACAAAAGAAGGTTACCACTGTTCCTGGTTTTTTACTAGGTTCAAACTTTCTCGGGTCGTGGTGAGTTATACAGTTGCTGTATAGCCAAATTGAAAAACTCATCAGATCACTGTGAAGTAGGTGAACAACTTTCATCATGGGACGATTTTTCCTAGAATGCTTCTAACTCTCACAATGACGTGATTTGTGTAAAAAATCGCTACTTTAGGCTAGTCTATTTACTATGGTTACACACATGTTTCTCGTCATGAACCGAGTTTGGCTGCTTCGATGGTCAATTTTTAGGCTGCATCTGGTACACCAAGTGCCATAGTAACCACATGCAACGTAAAAACCGTCAGAAGTAATTATATTGTGTTCTAAAAAATCACGAAAGAAGGTTACCACTGTTCCTGGTTTTTTACTAGGTTCAAACTTTCTCGGGTCGTGGTGAGTTATGCAGTTGCTGTATAGCCAAATTGAAAAACTCATCGGATCACTGTGAAGTAGGTGAACAACTTTCATCATGGGACGATTTTTCCTAGAATGCTTCTAACTCTCACAATGACGTGATTTGTGTAAAAAATCGCTACTTTAGGCTAGTCTATTTACAATGGTTACACACATGTTTCTCGTCATGAACCGAGTTTGGCTGCTTCGATGGTCAATTTTTAGGCTGCATCTGGTACACCAAGTGCCATAGTAACCACATGCAACGTAAAAACCGTCAGAAGTAATTATATTGCGTTCTAAAAAATCACAAAAGAAGGTTACCACTGTTCCTGGTTTTTTACTAGGTTCAAACTTTCTCGGGTCGTGGTGAGTTATGCGGTTGCTGTATAGCCAAATTGAAAAACTCATCGGATCACTGTGAAGTAGGTGAACAACTTTCATCATGGGACGATTTTTCCTAGAATGCTTCTAACTTTCACAATGACGTGTTTGTGTAAAAAATCGCTACTTTAGGCTAGTCTATTTACTATGGTTACACACATGTTTCTCGTCATGAACCGAGTTTGGCTGCTTCGATGGTCAATTTTTAGGCTGCATCTGGTACACCAAGTGCCATAGTAACCACATGCAACGTAAAAACCGTCAGAAGTAATTATATTGTGTTCTAAAAAATCACGAAAGAAGGTTACCACTGTTCCTGGTTTTTTACTAGGTTCAAACTTTCTCGGGTCGTGGTGAGTTATGCAGTTGCTGTATAGCCAAATTGAAAAACTCATCGGATCACTGTGAAGTAGGTGAACAACTTTCATCATGGGACGATTTTTCCTAGAATGCTTCTAACTCTCACAATGACGTGATTTGTGTAAAAAATCGCTACTTTAGGCTAGTCTATTTACAATGGTTACACACATGTTTCTCGTCATGAACCGAGTTTGGCTGCTTCGATGGTCAATTTTTAGGCTGCATCTGGTACACCAAGTGCCATAGTAACCACATGCAACGTAAAAACCGTCAGAAGTAATTATATTGCGTTCTAAAAAATCACAAAAGAAGGTTACCACTGTTCCTGGTTTTTTACTAGGTTCAAACTTTCTCGGGTCGTGGTGAGTTATGCGGTTGCTGTATAGCCAAATTGAAAAACTCATCGGATCACTGTGAAGTAGGTGAACAACTTTCATCATGGGACGATTTTTCCTAGAATGCTTCTAACTCTCACAATGACGTGATTTGTGTCAAAAATCGCTACTTTAGGCTAGTCTATTTACTATGGTTACACACATGTTTCTCGTCATGAACCGAGTTTGGCTGCTTCGATTGTCAATTTTTAGGCTGCATCTGGTACACCAAGTGCCATAGTAACCACATGCAGCGTAAAAACCGTCAGAAGTAATTATATTGTGTTCTAAAAAATCACAAAAGAAGGTTACCACTGTTCCTGGTTTTTTACTAGGTTCAAACTTTCTCGGGTCGTGGTGAGCTATGCAGTTGCTGTATAGCCAAATTGAAAAACTCATCGGATCACTGTGAAGTAGGTGAACAACTTTCATCCGGGGACGATTTTTCCTATAATGCTTCTAACTCTCACAATGACGTGATTTGTGTCAAAAATCGCTACTTTAGGCTAGTCTATTTACTATGGTTACACACATGTTTCTCGTCATGAACCGAGTTTGGCTGCTTCGATGGTCAATTTTTAGGCTGCATCTGGTACACCAAGTGCCATAGTAACCACATGCAACGTAAAAACCGTCAGAAGTGTTTATATTGTGTTCTAAAAAATCACAAAAGAAGGTTACCACTGTTCCTGGTTTTTTACTAGGTTCAAACTTTCTCGGGTCGTGGTGAGTTATACAGTTGCTGTATAGCCAAATTGAAAACCTCAACGGATCACTGTGAAGTAGGTGAACAACTTTCATCATGGGACGATTTTTCCTAGAATGCTTCTAACTTTCACAATGACGTGTTTGTGTAAAAAATCGCTACTTTAGGCTAGTCTATTTAATATGGTTATACACATGTTTCTCGTCATGAACCGAGTTTGGCTGCTTCGATTGCCAATTTTTAGGCTGCATCTGGTACACCAAGTGCCATAGTAACCACATGCAACGTAAAAACCGTCATAAGTGTTTATATTGTGTTCTAAAAAATCACAAAAGGAGGTTACCACTGTTCCTGGTTTTTTACTAGGTTCAAACTTTCTCGGGTCGTGGTGAGTTATACAGTTGCTGTATAGCCAAATTGAAAAACTCATCAGATCACTGTGGAGTAGGTGAACAACTTTCATCATGGGACGATTTTTCCTAGAATGCTTCTAACTCTCACAATGACGTGATTTATGTAAAAAATCGCTACTTTAGGCTAGTCTATTTACTATGGTTACACACATGTTTCTCGTCATGAACCGAGTTTGGCTGCTTCGATTGTCAATTTTTAGGCTGCATCTGGTACACCAAGTGCCATAGTAACCACATGCAACGTAAAAACCGTCAGAAGTAATTATATTGTGTTCTAAAAAATCACAAAAGAAGGTTACCACTGTTCCTGGTTTTTTACTAGGTTCAAACTTTCTCGGGTCGTGGTGAGTTATGCAGTTGCTGTATAGCCAAATTGAAAAACTCATCAGATCACTGTGGAGTAGGTGAACAACTTTCATCATGGGACGATTTTTCCTAGAATGCTTCTAACTCTCACAATGACGTGATTTGTGTCAAAAATCGCTACTTTAGGCTAGTCTATTTACTATGGTTACACACATGTTTCTCGTCATGAACCGAGTTTGGCTGCTTCGATTGTCAATTTTTAGGCTGCTTCTGGTACACCAAGTGCCATAGTAACCACATGCAACGTAAAAACCGTCAGAAGTGTTTATATTGTGTTCAAAAAAATCACAAAAGAAGGTTACCACTGTTCCTGGTTTTTTAATAGGTTCAAACTTTCTCGGGTCGTGGTGAGTTATGCAGTTGCTGTATAGCCAAATTGAAAACCTCAACGGATCACTGTGAAGTAGGTGAACAACTTTCATCATGGGACGATTTTTCCTAGAATGCTTCTAACTTTCACAATGACGTGTTTGTGTAAAAAATCGCTACTTTAGGCTAGTCTATTTAATATGGTTACACACATGTTTCTCGTCATGAACCGCGTTTGGCTGCTTCGATTGTCAATTTTTAGGCTGCATCTGGTACACCAAGTGCCATAGTAACCACATGCAACGTAAAAACCGTCATAAGTGTTTATATTGTGTTCTAAAAAATCACAAAAGAAGGTTACCACTGTTCTTGGTTTTTTACTAGGTTCAAACTTTCTCGGGTCGTGGTGAGTTATACAGTTGCTGTATAGCCAAATTGAAAAACTCATCAGATCACTGTGAAGTAGGTGACCAACTTTCATCATGGGACGATTTTTCCTAGAATGCTTCTAACTCTCACAATGACGTGATTTGTGTAAAAAATCGCTACTTTAGGCTAGTCTATTTACTATGGTTACACACATGTTTCTCGTCATGAACCGAGTTTGGCTGCTTCGATTGTCAATTTTTAGGCTGCATCTGGTACACCAAGTGCCATAGTAACCACATGCAACGTAAAAACCGTCAGAAGTGTTTATATTGTGTTCTAAAAAATAACAAAAGAAGGTTACCACTGTTCCTAGTTTTTTACTAGGTTCAAACTTTCTCGGGTCGTGGTGAGTTATACAGTTGCTGTATAGCCAAATTGAAAAACTCATCAGATCACTGTGGAGTAGGTGAACAACTTTCATCATGGGACGATTTTTCCTAGAATGCTTCTAACTCTCACAATGACGTGATTTGTGTAAAAAATCGCTACTTTAGGCTAGTCTATTAAATATGGTTACACACATGTTTCTCGTCATGAACCGAGTTTGGCTGCTTCGATTGTCAATTTTTAGGCTGCTTCTGGTACACCAAGTGCCATAGTAACCACATGCAACGTAAAAACCGTCAGAAGTGTTTATATTGTGTTCTAAAAAATCACAAAAGAAGGTTACCACTGTTCCTGGTTTTTTAATAGGTTCAAACTTTCTCGGGTCGTGGTGAGTTATGCAGTTGCTGTATAGCCAAATTGAAAACCTCAACGGATCACTGTGAAGTAGGTGAACAACTTTCATCATGGGACGATTTTCCCTAGAATGCTTCTAACTTTCACAATGACGTGATTTGTGTAAAAAATCGCTACTTTAGGCTAGTCTATTTAATATGGTTACACACATGTTTCTCGTCATGAACCGAGTTTGGCTGCTTCGATTGTCAATTTTTAGGCTGCATCTGGTACACCAAGTGCCATAGTAACCACATGCAACGTAAAAATCGTCATAAGTGTTTATATTGGGTTCTAAAAAATCACAAAAGAAGGTTACCACTGTTCCTGGTTTTTTACTAGGTTCAAACTTTCTCGGGTCGTGGTGAGTTATACAGTTGCTGTATAGCCAAATTGAAAAATTCATCAGATCACTGTGGAGTAGGTGAACAACTTTCATCATGGGACGATTTTTCCTAGAATGCTTCTAACTCTCACAATGACGTGATTTGTGTAAAAAATCGCTACTTTAGGCTAGTCTATTTACTATGGTTACACACATGTTTCTCGTCATGAACCGAGTTTGGCTGCTTCGATTGTCAATTTTTAGGCTGCATCTGGTACACCAAGTGCCATAGTAACCACATGCAACGTAAAAACCGTCAGCAGTGTTTATATTGTGTTCTAAAAAATCACAAAAGAAGGTTACCACTGTTCCTGGTTTTTTACTAGGTTCAAACTTTCTCGGGTCGTGGTGAGTTATACAGTTGCTGTATAGCCAAATTGAAAAACTCATCAGATCACTGTGAAGTAGGTGAACAACTTTCATCATGGGACGATTTTTCCTAGAATGCTTCTAACTCTCACAATGACGTGATTTGTGTAAAAAATCGCTACTTTAGGCTAGTCTATTTACTATGGTTACACACATGTTTCTCGTCATGAACCGAGTTTGGCTGCTTCGATGGTCAATTTTTAGGCTGCATCTGGTACACCAAGTGCCATAGTAACCACATGCAACGTAAAAACCGTCAGAAGTAATTATATTGTGTTCTAAAAAATCACGAAAGAAGGTTACCACTGTTCCTGGTTTTTTACTAGGTTCAAACTTTCTCGGGTCGTGGTGAGTTATGCAGTTGCTGTATAGCCAAATTGAAAAACTCATCGGATCACTGTGAAGTAGGTGAACAACTTTCATCATGGGACGATTTTTCCTAGAATGCTTCTAACTCTCACAATGACGTGATTTGTGTCAAAAATCGCTACTTTAGGCTAGTCTATTTACTATGGTTACACACATGTTTCTCGTCATGAACCGAGTTTGGCTGCTTCGATTGTCAATTTTTAGGCTGCTTCTGGTACACCAAGTGCCATAGTAACCACATGCAACGTAAAAACCGTCAGAAGTGTTTATATTGTGTTCTAAAAAATCACAAAAGAAGGTTACCACTGTTCCTGGTTTTTTACTAGGTTCAAACTTTCTCGGGTCGTGGTGAGTTATACAGTTGCTGTATAGCCAAATTGAAAACCTCAACGGATCACTGTGAAGTAGGTGAACAACTTTCATCATGGGACGATTTTTCCTAGAATGCTTCTAACTTTCACAATGACGTGTTTGTGTAAAAAATCGCTACTTTAGGCTAGTCTATTTAATATGGTTACACACATGTTTCTCGTGGGTGTCAAACGAGGTGGAACCGATCGGACTGACGCAATCAGTTCATCGGTGGTCCGGGAGAAGCTCAAAATAGCTCCGCTTTATAAACCTCCTACCTGGCACCTGGCTAGCGGCTAAACCACCTTGCAAGAAGGTAGCTAGAGGTAATTGATCTTGTAGGTTAAGATCTTCCACTGTCTACCATAAGAACACATACCCATGTCTCAAGATTAAGATTGCAGATCTGATCTATCTGCTTGAAGCGCTGCTGATACGGTCTGTGAACTGTCCAAAGCAAAAGAAAAGTTTAACGATAGAAGTGATGGCAAGGTAAGGTAAGGTGTGACCCGGCTAACCAGCCTGAGGCCACCGAGCCCCGCCGAACCCAATAAGAGGTTTTGTGTTGGTGACCTAGGGATAAGATTGGACATACCTATCATATGGTCTCCTTTCCTATCCTAAGGACATAGACACATACCAAGGAACTCGACAGGCAGAACTGGGCACACTTTAAAAAAGTGGACCAGAAGTGCTCTGGCGAACACAACAACCGTCTTGGATGACGGTAAATGCCTGCCCACAACCCGTTGGCAAGAACAAAAAGAAGTCAAATATCTAGGTGTCATCCTAGACAACAGACTCAACTTTATTAACCACATAAACCAGAAAGCCGCAAAGGCTGAAACAATCTGGAAAATGTGTCAACGAGCCATAGGCAGAACATGGGGACTATCACCCAAATCCTGCCTATGGATTTACAAAACCATGATTATCCCCACAATTGTTTATGCGGCGATAGTCTGGTGGCACAAGATAGAAGGAGTGAAAGCCAACAAGGCAATCACCAAAATACAGCACAAAAACCTGTATTCAATTACAGGCTGTATGAAATCAACTCCATGCTCAAGCTTGGAAAGACTCACAAACACACTACCCCTAGACCTACTAATCAAGAGAAAGGCTTCTAAAGCCTACCTAAGACTGGTGGCTAATGGAGAGTGGAGAAACTCTACAGGCACAATTGGACACACTAAAATAAAACAGTGGACCGATAGTGCGCTGACGAACACAAGAACCGTACTAGACGACGGTAAAAGGCTGCCCGTAACCCGTAGGTTTCAAGCATCCATAAGATCCAGAGAATGGTGGGAACACCACTCCCCGGAACAACCCTCTGACTTGAATCTAGTCTGTTACACAGACGGAGCCAAAAATAAAGAGGGAAAGGCCGGAGCGGCCGCTATAATACTGAACAACGGGGACGAACTGTGCACAAATCTCGAACCCTGGTGCAGTGTTTTGCAGGCTGAAACGGCTGGCATATATATTATGATACGACAGCTTTTAGAAAATAGGGTGGTCAGTAAAAAGATCACCATATATACTGATAGCTCAAAGGTCATATACTCACTAATTGGTGAAACGATCTCCAGCAAGTGCATAGAAATGTGCATACTGGAACTAAACGAACTGGCTTCAAAAAATGAAGTCACCATAGAATGGATACCCGCTCACGCAGGGTACCCAGGTAATGAAACTGCAGACCGACTTGCTAAAGAGGCATAGAGGCATGCAGAAATGAGGGGATGGTCAGATGGAGAATCAATCCATCGAAAGACTACCTAGGCAAACTCATAACCTCCCATATGGAAGTGCTGTGGGTTAATCAGTGGAAAGGCACAAGCCTAACCAGACAATCTAGGCTGCTAATAGGCAAGCCTGGAAAAACTGCGATAAAACGCATTATCAAGCTCCCCAAGAAAGAGTTGAGGTTACTAGTGGGAATAACCACTGGACATTCAACCCTAAACAAACACCTATCGAAGATGTTAAGGAGGGATGACCCCTCATGCGACCGGCTGAGGAAACCTCGGAACACTTCCTTTTCGAATGCTCGGCCTTTAGGAAACAAAATGCTAAATATAGCATAAGCACAGGAAGGAAATTGAGACCAAACAGTCCATATCCAACCTAATAAAATACATTAAAAGCATGGGTAGATTTCAATAAAATACCCTGCAATGTACAAAATCCTAGATATACTGTATATATGGGCCAAGAAGAACCCTCTACGAGGGCAAGTGAGAGGTTAACTCAATAACTAACCAAACCCAGGGTAATCCGCAATAGCATCTGCAATTATGGAGCTGCGCGACGGCCGCCGACTACTAGCCGAGCGACCGACCCTCAACAACAACAACAACAACAACATGTTTCTCGTCATGAACCGAGTTTGGCTGCTTCGATTGTCAATTTTTAGGCTGCATCTGGTACACCAAGTGCCATAGTAACCACATGCAACGTAAAAACCGTCAGAAGTAATTATATTGTGTTCTAAAAAATCACAAAAGAAGGTTACCACTGTTCCTGGTTTTTTACTAGGTTCAAACTTTCTCGGGTCGTGGTGAGTTATGCAGTTGCTGTATAGCCAAATTGAAAAACTCATCAGATCACTGTGGAGTAGGTGAACAACTTTCATCATGGGACGATTTTTCCTAGAATGCTTCTAACTCTCACAATGACGTGATTTGTGTCAAAAATCGCTACTTTAGGCTAGTCTATTTACTATGGTTACACACATGTTTCTCGTCATGAACCGAGTTTGGCTGCTTCGATTGTCAATTTTTAGGCTGCTTCTGGTACACCAAGTGCCATAGTAACCACATGCAACGTAAAAACCGTCAGAAGTGTTTATATTGTGTTCTAAAAAATCACAAAAGAAGGTTACCACTGTTCCTGGTTTTTTAATAGGTTCAAACTTTCTCGGGTCGTGGTGAGTTATGCAGTTGCTGTATAGCCAAATTGAAAACCTCAACGGATCACTGTGAAGTAGGTGAACAACTTTCATCATGGGACGATTTTTCCTAGAATGCTTCTAACTTTCACAATGACGTGTTTGTGTAAAAAATCGCTACTTTAGGCTAGTCTATTTAATATGGTTACACACATGTTTCTCGTCATGAACCGAGTTTGGCTGCTTCGATTGTCAATTTTTAGGCTGCATCTGGTACACCAAGTGCCATAGTAAGCACATGCAACGTAAAAACCGTCATAAGTGTTTATATTGTGTTCTAAAAAATCACAAAAGAAGGTTACCACTGTTCTTGGTTTTTTACTAGGTTCAAACTTTCTCGGGTCGTGGTGAGTTATACAGTTGCTGTATAGCCAAATTGAAAAACTCATCAGATCACTGTGAAGTAGGTGACCAACTTTCATCATGGGACGATTTTTCCTAGAATGCTTCTAACTCTCACAATGACGTGATTTGTGTAAAAAATCGCTACTTTAGGCTAGTCTATTTACTATGGTTACACACATGTTTCTCGTCATGAACCGAGTTTGGCTGCTTCGATTGTCAATTTTTAGGCTGCATCTGGTACACCAAGTGCCATAGTAACCACATGCAACGTAAAAACCGTCAGAAGTGTTTATATTGTGTTCTAAAAAATCACAAAAGAAGGTTACCACTGTTCCTAGTTTTTTACTAGGTTCAAACTTTCTCGGGTCGTGGTGAGTTATACAGTTGCTGTATAGCCAAATTGAAAAACTCATCAGATCACTGTGGAGTAGGTGAACAACTTTCATCATGGGACGATTTTTCCTAGAATGCTTCTAACTCTCACAATGACGTGATTTGTGTAAAAAATCGCTACTTTAGGCTAGTCTATTAAATATGGTTACACACATGTTTCTCGTCATGAACCGAGTTTGGCTGCTTCGATTGTCAATTTTTAGGCTGCTTCTGGTACACCAAGTGCCATAGTAACCACATGCAACGTAAAAACCGTCAGAAGTGTTTATATTGTGTTCTAAAAAATCACAAAAGAAGGTTACCACTGTTCCTGGTTTTTTAATAGGTTCAAACTTTCTCGGGTCGTGGTGAGTTATGCAGTTGCTGTATAGCCAAATTGAAAACCTCAACGGATCACTGTGAAGTAGGTGATCAACTTTCATCATGGGACGATTTTTTCTAGAATGCTTCTAACTCTCACAATGACGTGATTTGTGTAAAAAATCGCTACTTTAGGCTAGTCTATTTACTATGGTTACACACATGTTTCTCGTCATGAACCGAGTTTGGCTGCTTCGATTGTCAATTTTTAGGCTGCATCTGGTACACCAAGTGCCATAGTAACCACATGCAACGTAAAAACCGTCAGAAGTGTTTATATTGTGTTCTAAAAAATCACAAAAGAAGGTTACCACTGTTCCTGGTTTTTTAATAGGTTCAAACTTTCTCGGGTCGTGGTGAGTTATGCAGTTGCTGTATAGCCAAATTGAAAACCTCAACGGATCACTGTGAAGTAGGTGAACAACTTTCATCATGGGACGATTTTTCCTAGAATGCTTCTAACTTTCACAATGACGTGTTTGTGTAAAAAATCGCTACTTTAGGCTAGTCTATTTAATATGGTTACACACATGTTTCTCGTCATGAACCGAGTTTGGCTGCTTCGATTGTCAATTTTTAGGCTGCATCTGGTACACCAAGTGCCATAGTAACCACATGCAACGTAAAAACCGTCATAAGTGTTTATATTGTGTTCTAAAAAATCACAAAAGAAGGTTACCACTGTTCTTGGTTTTTTACTAGGTTCAAACTTCCTCGGGTCGTGGTGAGTTATACAGTTGCTGTATAGCCAAATTGAAAAACTCATCAGATCACTGTGAAGTAGGTGAACAACTTTCATCATGGGACGATTTTTCCTAGAATGCTTCTAACTCTCACAATGACGTGATTTGTGTAAAAAATCGCTACTTTAGGCTAGTCTATTTACTATGGTTACACACATGTTTCTCGTCATGAACCGAGTTTGGCTGCTTCGATTGTCAATTTTTAGGCTGCATCTGGTACACCAAGTGCCATAGTAACCACATGCAACGTAAAAACCGTCAGAAGTGTTTATATTGTGTTCTAAAAAATCACAAAAGAAGGTTACCACTGTTCCTGGTTTTTTACTAGGTTCAAACTTTCTCGGGTCGTGGTGAGTTATACAGTTGCTGTATAGCCAAATTGAAAAACTCATCAGATCACTGTGGAGTAGGTGAACAACTTTCATCATGGGACGATTTTTCCTAGAATGCTTCTAACTTTCACAATGACGTGTTTGTGTAAAAAATCGCTACTTTAGGCTAGTCTATTTAATATGGTTACACACATGTTTCTCGTCATGAACCGAGTTTGGCTGCTTCGATTGTCAATTTTTAGGCTGCATCTGGTACACCAAGTGCCATAGTAACCACATGCAACGTAAAAACCGTCATAAGTGTTTATATTGTGTTCTAAAAAATCACAAAAGAAGGTTACCACTGTTCTTGGTTTTTTACTAGGTTCAAACTTCCTCGGGTCGTGGTGAGTTATACAGTTGCTGTATAGCCAAATTGAAAAACTCATCAGATCACTGTGAAGTAGGTGAACAACTTTCATCATGGGACGATTTTTCCTAGAATGCTTCTAACTCTCACAATGACGTGATTTGTGTAAAAAATCGCTACTTTAGGCTAGTCTATTTACTATGGTTACACACATGTTTCTCGTCATGAACCGAGTTTGGCTGCTTCGATTGTCAATTTTTAGGCTGCATCTGGTACACCAAGTGCCATAGTAACCACATGCAACGTAAAAACCGTCAGAAGTGTTTATATTGTGTTCTAAAAAATCACAAAAGAAGGTTACCACTGTTCCTGGTTTTTTACTAGGTTCAAACTTTCTCGGGTCGTGGTGAGTTATACAGTTGCTGTATAGCCAAATTGAAAAACTCATCAGATCACTGTGGAGTAGGTGAACAACTTTCATCATGGGACGATTTTTCCTAGAATGCTTCTAACTCTCACAATGACGTGATTTGTGTAAAAAATCGCTACTTTAGGCTAGTCTATTTACTATGGTTACACACATGTTTCTCGTCATGAACCGAGTTTGGCTGCTTCGATTGTCAATTTTTAGGCTGCATCTGGTACACCAAGTGCCATAGTAACCACATGCAACGTAAAAACCGTCAGAAGTAATTATATTGTGTTCTAAAAAATCACAAAAGAAGGTTACCACTGTTCCTGGTTTTTTACTAGGTTCAAAGTTTCTCTGGTCGTGGTGAGTTGTGCAGTTGCTGTATAGCCAAATTGAAAAACTCATCGGATCACTGTGAAGTAGGTGAACAACTTTCATCATGGGACGATTTTTCCTAGAATGCTTCTAACTCTCACAATGACGTGATTTGTGTAAAAAAACGCTACTTTAGGCTAGTCTATTTACTATGGTTACACACATGTTTCTCGTCATGAACCGAGTTTGGCTGCTTCGATTGTCAATTTTTAGGCTGCATCTGGTACACCAAGTGCCATAGTAACCACATGCAACGTAAAAACCGTCAGCAGTGTTTATATTGTGTTCTAAAAAATCACAAAAGAAGGTTACCACTGTTCCTGGTTTTTTACTAGGTTCAAACTTTCTCGGGTCGTGGTGAGTTATACAGTTGCTGTATAGCCAAATTGAAAAACTCATCAGATCACTGTGAAGTAGGTGAACAACTTTCATCATGGGACGATTTTTCCTAGAATGCTTCTAACTCTCACAATGACGTGATTTGTGTAAAAAATCGCTACTTTAGGCTAGTCTATTTACTATGGTTACACACATGTTTCTCGTCATGAACCGAGTTTGGCTGCTTCGATGGTCAATTTTTAGGCTGCATCTGGTACACCAAGTGCCATAGTAACCACATGCAACGTAAAAACCGTCAGAAGTAATTATATTGTGTTCTAAAAAATCACAAAAGAAGGTTACCACTGTTCCTGGTTTTTTACTAGGTTCAAACTTTCTCGGGTCGTGGTGAGTTATGCAGTTGCTGTATAGCCAAATTGAAAAACTCATCGGATCACTGTGAAGTAGGTGAACAACTTTCATCATGGGACGATTTTTCCTAGAATGCTTCTAACTCTCACAATGACGTGATTTGTGTAAAAAATCGCTACTTTAGGCTAGTCTATTTACTATGGTTACACACATGTTTCTCGTCATGAACCGAGTTTGGCTGCTTCGATGGTCAATTTTTAGGCTGCATCTGGTACACCAAGTGCCATAGTAACCACATGCAACGTAAAAACCGTCAGAAGTAATTATATTGCGTTCTAAAAAATCACAAAAGAAGGTTACCACTGTTCCTGGTTTTTTACTAGGTTCAAACTTTCTCGGGTCGTGGTGAGTTATGCGGTTGCTGTATAGCCAAATTGAAAAACTCATAGGATCACTGTGAAGTAGGTGAACAACTTTCATCATGGGACGATTTTTCCTAGAATGCTTCTAACTCTCACAATGACGTGATTTGTGTCAAAAATCGCTACTTTAGGCTAGTCTATTTACTATGGTTACACACATGTTTCTCGTCATGAACCGAGTTTGGCTGCTTCGATTGTCAATTTTTAGGCTGCATCTGGTACACCAAGTGCCATAGTAACCACATGCAACGTAAAAACCGTCAGAAGTGTTTATATTGTGTTCTAAAAAATCACAAAAGAAGGTTACCACTGTTCCTGGTTTTTTACTAGGTTCAAACTTTCTCGGGTCGTGGTGAGTTAAACAGTTGCTGTATAGCCAAATTGAAAAACTCATCAGATCACTGTGGAGTAGGTGAACAACTTTCATCTTGGGACGATTTTTCCTAGAATGCTTCTAACTCTCACAATGACGTGATTTGTGTCAAAAATCGCTACTTTAGGCTAGTCTATTTAATATGGTTACACACATGTTTCTCGTCATGAACCGAGTTTGGCTGCTTCGATTGTCAATTTTTAGGCTGCGTCTGGTACACCAAGTGCCATAGTAACCACATGCAACGTAAAAACCGTCATAAGTGTTTATATTGTGTTCTAAAAAATCACAAAAGAAGGTTACCACTGTTCTTGGTTTTTTACTAGGTTCAAACTTTCTCGGGTCGTGGTGAGTTATACAGTTGCTGTATAGCCAAATTGAAAAACTCATCAGATCACTGTGAAGTAGGTGAACAACTTTCATCATGGGACGATTTTTCCTAGAATGCTTCTAACTCTCACAATGACGTGATTTGTGTAAAAAATCGCTACTTTAGGCTAGTCTATTTAATATGGTTACACACATGTTTCTCGTCATGAACCGAGTTTGGCTGCTTCGATTGTCAATTTTTAGGCTGCATCTGGTACACCAAGTGCCATAGTAACCACATGCAACGTAAAAACCGTCAGAAGTGTTTATATTGTGTTCTAAAAAATCACAAAAGAAGGTTACCACTGTTCCTAGTTTTTTACTAGGTTCAAACTTTCTCGGGTCGTGGTGAGTTATACAGTTGCTGTATAGCCAAATTAAAAAACTCATCAGATCACTGTGGAGTAGGTGAACAACTTTCATCATGGGACGATTTTTCCTAGAATGCTTCTAACTCTCACAATGACGTGATTTGTGTAAAAAATCGCTACTTTAGGCTAGTCTATTAAATATGGTTACACACATGTTTCTCGTCATGAACCGAGTTTGGCTGCTTCGATTGTCAATTTTTAGGCTGCTTCTGGTACACCAAGTGCCATAGTAACCACATGCAACGTAAAAACCGTCAGAAGTGTTTATATTGTGTTCTAAAAAATCACAAAAGAAGGTTACCACTGTTCCTGGTTTTTTAATAGGTTCAAACTTTCTCGGGTCGTGGTGAGTTATGCAGTTGCTGTATAGCCAAATTGAAAACCTCAACGGATCACTGTGAAGTAGGTGAACAACTTTCATCATGGGACGATTTTCCCTAGAATGCTTCTAACTTTCACAATGACGTGATTTGTGTAAAAAATCGCTACTTTAGGCTAGTCTATTTAATATGGTTACACACATGTTTCTCGTCATGAACCGAGTTTGGCTGCTTCGATTGTCAATTTTTAGGCTGCATCTGGTACACCAAGTGCCATAGTAACCACATGCAACGTAAAAATCGTCATAAGTGTTTATATTGGGTTCTAAAAAATCACAAAAGAAGGTTACCACTGTTCCTGGTTTTTTACTAGGTTCAAACTTTCTCGGGTCGTGGTGAGTTATACAGTTGCTGTATAGCCAAATTGAAAAACTCATCAGATCACTGTGGAGTAGGTGAACAACTTTCATCATGGGACGATTTTTCCTAGAATGCTTCTAACTCTCACAATGACGTGATTTGTGTAAAAAATCGCTACTTTAGGCTAGTCTATTTACTATGGTTACACACATGTTTCTCGTCATGAACCGAGTTTGGCTGCTTCGATTGTCAATTTTTAGGCTGCATCTGGTACACCAAGTGCCATAGTAACCACATGCAACGTAAAAACCGTCAGAAGTGTTTATATTGTGTTCTAAAAAATCACAAAAGAAGGTTACCACTGTTTCTGGTTTTTTAATAGGTTCAAACTTTCTCGGGTCGTGGTGAGTTATGCAGTTGCTGTATAGCCAAATTGAAAACCTCAACGGATCACTGTGAAGTAGGTGAACAACTTTCATCATGGGACGATTTTTCCTAGAATGCTTCTAACTTTCACAATGACGTGTTTGTAAAAAATCGCTACTTTAGGCTAGTCTATTTAATATGGTTACACACATGTTTCTCGTCATGAACCGAGTTTGGCTGCTTCGATTGTCAATTTTTAGGCTGCATCTGGTACACCAAGTGCCATAGTAACCACATGCAACGTAAAAACCGTCATAAGTGTTTATATTGTGTTCTAAAAAATCACAAAAGAAGGTTACCACTGTTCTTGGTTTTTTACTAGGTTCAAACTTTCTCGGGTCGTGGTGAGTTATACAGTTGCTGTATAGCCAAATTGAAAAACTCATCAGATCACTGTGAAGTAGGTGACCAACTTTCATCATGGGACGATTTTTCCTAGAATGCTTCTAACTCTCACAATGACGTGATTTGTGTAAAAAATCGCTACTTTAGGCTAGTCTATTTACTATGGTTACACACATGTTTCTCGTCATGAACCGAGTTTGGCTGCTTCGATTGTCAATTTTTAGGCTGCATCTGGTACACCAAGTGCCATAGTAACCACATGCAACGTAAAAACCGTCAGAAGTGTTTATATTGTGTTCTAAAAAATCACAAAAGAAGGTTACCACTGTTCCTAGTTTTTTACTAGGTTCAAACTTTCTCGGGTAGTGGTGAGTTATACAGTTGCTGTATAGCCAAATTGAAAAACTCATCAGATCACTGTGGAGTAGGTGAACAACTTTCATCATGGGACGATTTTTCCTAGAATGCTTCTAACTCTCACAATGACGTGATTTGTGTAAAAAATCGCTACTTTAGGCTAGTCTATTTACTATGGTTACACACATGTTTCTCGTCATGAACCGAGTTTGGCTGCTTCGATTGTCAATTTTTAGGCTGCATCTGGTACACCAAGTGCCATAGTAACCACATGCAACGTAAAAACCGTCAGAAGTGTTTATATTGTGTTCTAAAAAATCACAAAAGAAGGTTACCACTGTTCCTGGTTTTTTAATAAGTTCAAACTTTCTCGGGTCGTGGTGAGTTATGCAGTTGCTGTATAGCCAAATTGAAAACCTCAACGGATCACTGTGAAGTAGGTGAACAACTTTCATCATGGGACGATTTTTCCTAGAATGCTTCTAACTTTCACAATGACGTGTTTGTGTAAAAAATCGCTACTTTAGGCTAGTCTATTTAATATGGTTACACACATGTTTCTCGTCATGAACCGAGTTTGGCTGCTTCGATTGTCAATTTTTAGGCTGCATCTGGTACACCAAGTGCCATAGTAACCACATGCACCGTAAAAACCGTCATAAGTGTTTATATTGTGTTCTAAAAAATCACAAAAGAAGGTTACCACTGTTCTTGGTTTTTTACTAGGTTCAAACTTCCTCGGGTCGTGGTGAGTTATACAGTTGCTGTATAGCCAAATTGAAAAACTCATCAGATCACTGTGAAGTAGGTGAACAACTTTCATCATGGGACGATTTTTCCTAGAATGCTTCTAACTCTCACAATGACGTGATTTGTGTAAAAAATCGCTACTTTAGGCTAGTCTATTTACTATGGTTACACACATGTTTCTCGTCATGAACCGAGTTTGGCTGCTTCGATTGTCAATTTTTAGGCTGCATCTGGTACACCAAGTGCCATAGTAACCACATGCAACGCAAAAACCGTCAGAAGTGTTTATATTGTGTTCTAAAAAATCACAAAAGAAGGTTACCACTGTTCCTGGTTTTTTACTAGGTTCAAACTTTCTCGGGTCGTGGTGAGTTATACAGTTGCTGTATAGCCAAATTGAAAAACTCATCAGATCACTGTGGAGTAGGTGAACAACTTTCATCATGGGACGATTTTTCCTAGAATGCTTCTAACTCTCACAATGACGTGATTTGTGTAAAAAATCGCTACTTTAGGCTAGTCTATTTACTATGGTTACACACATGTTTCTCGTCATGAACCGAGTTTGGCTGCTTCGATTGTCAATTTTTAGGCTGCATCTGGTACACCAAGTGCCATAGTAACCACATGCAACGTAAAAACCGTCAGAAGTAATTATATTGTGTTCTAAAAAATCACAAAAGAAGGTTACCACTGTTCCTGGTTTTTTACTAGGTTCAAAGTTTCTCTGGTCGTGGTGAGTTGTGCAGTTGCTGTATAGCCAAATTGAAAAACTCATCGGATCACTGTGAAGTAGGTGAACAACTTTCATCATGGGACGATTTTTCCTAGAATGCTTCTAACTCTCACAATGACGTGATTTGTGTAAAAAAACGCTACTTTAGGCTAGTCTATTTACTAT
This sequence comes from Daptonema setosum, assembly GCA_964036265.1. Classification (NCBI taxonomy): domain Eukaryota; kingdom Metazoa; phylum Nematoda; class Chromadorea; order Monhysterida; family Xyalidae; genus Daptonema; species Daptonema setosum. Next base: position 8,354,911 of record OZ038444.1, on the reverse strand, counting down.
GGTTACACACATGTTTCTCGTCATGAACCGAGTTTGGCTGCTTCGATTGTCAATTTTTAGGCTGCATCTGGTACACCAAGTGCCATAGTAACCACATGCAACGTAAAAATCGTCATAAGTGTTTATATTGGGTTCTAAAAAATCACAAAAGAAGGTTACCACTGTTCCTGGTTTTTTACTAGGTTCAAACTTTCTCGGGTCGTGGTGAGTTATACAGTTGCTGTATAGCCAAATTGAAAAACTCATCAGATCACTGTGGAGTAGGTGAACAACTTTCATCATGGGACGATTTTTCCTAGAATGCTTCTAACTCTCACAATGACGTGATTTGTGTAAAAAATCGCTACTTTAGGCTAGTCTATTTACTATGGTTACACACATGTTTCTCGTCATGAACCGAGTTTGGCTGCTTCGATTGTCAATTTTTAGGCTGCATCTGGTACACCAAGTGCCATAGTAACCACATGCAACGTAAAAACCGTCAGAAGTGTTTATATTGTGTTCTAAAAAATCACAAAAGAAGGTTACCACTGTTTCTGGTTTTTTAATAGGTTCAAACTTTCTCGGGTCGTGGTGAGTTATGCAGTTGCTGTATAGCCAAATTGAAAACCTCAACGGATCACTGTGAAGTAGGTGAACAACTTTCATCATGGGACGATTTTTCCTAGAATGCTTCTAACTTTCACAATGACGTGTTTGTAAAAAATCGCTACTTTAGGCTAGTCTATTTAATATGGTTACACACATGTTTCTCGTCATGAACCGAGTTTGGCTGCTTCGATTGTCAATTTTTAGGCTGCATCTGGTACACCAAGTGCCATAGTAACCACATGCAACGTAAAAACCGTCATAAGTGTTTATATTGTGTTCTAAAAAATCACAAAAGAAGGTTACCACTGTTCTTGGTTTTTTACTAGGTTCAAACTTTCTCGGGTCGTGGTGAGTTATACAGTTGCTGTATAGCCAAATTGAAAAACTCATCAGATCACTGTGAAGTAGGTGACCAACTTTCATCATGGGACGATTTTTCCTAGAATGCTTCTAACTCTCACAATGACGTGATTTGTGTAAAAAATCGCTACTTTAGGCTAGTCTATTTACTATGGTTACACACATGTTTCTCGTCATGAACCGAGTTTGGCTGCTTCGATTGTCAATTTTTAGGCTGCATCTGGTACACCAAGTGCCATAGTAACCACATGCAACGTAAAAACCGTCAGAAGTGTTTATATTGTGTTCTAAAAAATCACAAAAGAAGGTTACCACTGTTCCTAGTTTTTTACTAGGTTCAAACTTTCTCGGGTAGTGGTGAGTTATACAGTTGCTGTATAGCCAAATTGAAAAACTCATCAGATCACTGTGGAGTAGGTGAACAACTTTCATCATGGGACGATTTTTCCTAGAATGCTTCTAACTCTCACAATGACGTGATTTGTGTAAAAAATCGCTACTTTAGGCTAGTCTATTTACTATGGTTACACACATGTTTCTCGTCATGAACCGAGTTTGGCTGCTTCGATTGTCAATTTTTAGGCTGCATCTGGTACACCAAGTGCCATAGTAACCACATGCAACGTAAAAACCGTCAGAAGTGTTTATATTGTGTTCTAAAAAATCACAAAAGAAGGTTACCACTGTTCCTGGTTTTTTAATAAGTTCAAACTTTCTCGGGTCGTGGTGAGTTATGCAGTTGCTGTATAGCCAAATTGAAAACCTCAACGGATCACTGTGAAGTAGGTGAACAACTTTCATCATGGGACGATTTTTCCTAGAATGCTTCTAACTTTCACAATGACGTGTTTGTGTAAAAAATCGCTACTTTAGGCTAGTCTATTTAATATGGTTACACACATGTTTCTCGTCATGAACCGAGTTTGGCTGCTTCGATTGTCAATTTTTAGGCTGCATCTGGTACACCAAGTGCCATAGTAACCACATGCAACGTAAAAACCGTCATAAGTGTTTATATTGTGTTCTAAAAAATCACAAAAGAAGGTTACCACTGTTCTTGGTTTTTTACTAGGTTCAAACTTCCTCGGGTCGTGGTGAGTTATACAGTTGCTGTATAGCCAAATTGAAAAACTCATCAGATCACTGTGAAGTAGGTGAACAACTTTCATCATGGGACGATTTTTCCTAGAATGCTTCTAACTCTCACAATGACGTGATTTGTGTAAAAAATCGCTACTTTAGGCTAGTCTATTTACTATGGTTACACACATGTTTCTCGTCATGAACCGAGTTTGGCTGCTTCGATTGTCAATTTTTAGGCTGCATCTGGTACACCAAGTGCCATAGTAACCACATGCAACGTAAAAACCGTCATAAGTGTTTATATTGTGTTCTAAAAAATCACAAAAGAAGGTTACCACTGTTCTTGGTTTTTTACTAGGTTCAAACTTTCTCGGGTCGTGGTGAGTTATACAGTTGCTGTATAGCCAAATTGAAAAACTCATCAGATCACTGTGAAGTAGGTGAACAACTTTCATCATGGGACGATTTTTCCTAGAATGCTTCTAACTCTCACAATGACGTGATTTGTGTAAAAAATCGCTACTTTAGGCTAGTCTATTTAATATGGTTACACACATGTTTCTCGTCATGAACCGAGTTTGGCTGCTTCGATTGTCAATTTTTAGGCTGCATCTGGTACACCAAGTGCCATAGTAACCACATGCAACGTAAAAACCGTCAGAAGTGTTTATATTGTGTTCTAAAAAATCACAAAAGAAGGTTACCACTGTTCCTAGTTTTTTACTAGGTTCAAACTTTCTCGGGTCGTGGTGAGTTATACAGTTGCTGTATAGCCAAATTAAAAAACTCATCAGATCACTGTGGAGTAGGTGAACAACTTTCATCATGGGACGATTTTTCCTAGAATGCTTCTAACTCTCACAATGACGTGATTTGTGTAAAAAATCGCTACTTTAGGCTAGTCTATTAAATATGGTTACACACATGTTTCTCGTCATGAACCGAGTTTGGCTGCTTCGATTGTCAATTTTTAGGCTGCTTCTGGTACACCAAGTGCCATAGTAACCACATGCAACGTAAAAACCGTCAGAAGTGTTTATATTGTGTTCTAAAAAATCACAAAAGAAGGTTACCACTGTTCCTGGTTTTTTAATAGGTTCAAACTTTCTCGGGTCGTGGTGAGTTATGCAGTTGCTGTATAGCCAAATTGAAAACCTCAACGGATCACTGTGAAGTAGGTGAACAACTTTCATCATGGGACGATTTTCCCTAGAATGCTTCTAACTTTCACAATGACGTGATTTGTGTAAAAAATCGCTACTTTAGGCTAGTCTATTTAATATGGTTACACACATGTTTCTCGTCATGAACCGAGTTTGGCTGCTTCGATTGTCAATTTTTAGGCTGCATCTGGTACACCAAGTGCCATAGTAACCACATGCAACGTAAAAATCGTCATAAGTGTTTATATTGGGTTCTAAAAAATCACAAAAGAAGGTTACCACTGTTCCTGGTTTTTTACTAGGTTCAAACTTTCTCGGGTCGTGGTGAGTTATACAGTTGCTGTATAGCCAAATTGAAAAACTCATCAGATCACTGTGGAGTAGGTGAACAACTTTCATCATGGGACGATTTTTCCTAGAATGCTTCTAACTCTCACAATGACGTGATTTGTGTAAAAAATCGCTACTTTAGGCTAGTCTATTTACTATGGTTACACACATGTTTCTCGTCATGAACCGAGTTTGGCTGCTTCGATTGTCAATTTTTAGGCTGCATCTGGTACACCAAGTGCCATAGTAACCACATGCAACGTAAAAACCGTCAGAAGTGTTTATATTGTGTTCTAAAAAATCACAAAAGAAGGTTACCACTGTTTCTGGTTTTTTAATAGGTTCAAACTTTCTCGGGTCGTGGTGAGTTATGCAGTTGCTGTATAGCCAAATTGAAAACCTCAACGGATCACTGTGAAGTAGGTGAACAACTTTCATCATGGGACGATTTTTCCTAGAATGCTTCTAACTTTCACAATGACGTGTTTGTAAAAAATCGCTACTTTAGGCTAGTCTATTTAATATGGTTACACACATGTTTCTCGTCATGAACCGAGTTTGGCTGCTTCGATTGTCAATTTTTAGGCTGCATCTGGTACACCAAGTGCCATAGTAACCACATGCAACGTAAAAACCGTCATAAGTGTTTATATTGTGTTCTAAAAAATCACAAAAGAAGGTTACCACTGTTCTTGGTTTTTTACTAGGTTCAAACTTTCTCGGGTCGTGGTGAGTTATACAGTTGCTGTATAGCCAAATTGAAAAACTCATCAGATCACTGTGAAGTAGGTGACCAACTTTCATCATGGGACGATTTTTCCTAGAATGCTTCTAACTCTCACAATGACGTGATTTGTGTAAAAAATCGCTACTTTAGGCTAGTCTATTTACTATGGTTACACACATGTTTCTCGTCATGAACCGAGTTTGGCTGCTTCGATTGTCAATTTTTAGGCTGCATCTGGTACACCAAGTGCCATAGTAACCACATGCAACGTAAAAACCGTCAGAAGTGTTTATATTGTGTTCTAAAAAATCACAAAAGAAGGTTACCACTGTTCCTAGTTTTTTACTAGGTTCAAACTTTCTCGGGTAGTGGTGAGTTATACAGTTGCTGTATAGCCAAATTGAAAAACTCATCAGATCACTGTGGAGTAGGTGAACAACTTTCATCATGGGACGATTTTTCCTAGAATGCTTCTAACTCTCACAATGACGTGATTTGTGTAAAAAATCGCTACTTTAGGCTAGTCTATTTACTATGGTTACACACATGTTTCTCGTCATGAACCGAGTTTGGCTGCTTCGATTGTCAATTTTTAGGCTGCATCTGGTACACCAAGTGCCATAGTAACCACATGCAACGTAAAAACCGTCAGAAGTGTTTATATTGTGTTCTAAAAAATCACAAAAGAAGGTTACCACTGTTCCTGGTTTTTTAATAAGTTCAAACTTTCTCGGGTCGTGGTGAGTTATGCAGTTGCTGTATAGCCAAATTGAAAACCTCAACGGATCACTGTGAAGTAGGTGAACAACTTTCATCATGGGACGATTTTTCCTAGAATGCTTCTAACTTTCACAATGACGTGTTTGTGTAAAAAATCGCTACTTTAGGCTAGTCTATTTAATATGGTTACACACATGTTTCTCGTCATGAACCGAGTTTGGCTGCTTCGATTGTCAATTTTTAGGCTGCATCTGGTACACCAAGTGCCATAGTAACCACATGCAACGTAAAAACCGTCATAAGTGTTTATATTGTGTTCTAAAAAATCACAAAAGAAGGTTACCACTGTTCTTGGTTTTTTACTAGGTTCAAACTTCCTCGGGTCGTGGTGAGTTATACAGTTGCTGTATAGCCAAATTGAAAAACTCATCAGATCACTGTGAAGTAGGTGAACAACTTTCATCATGGGACGATTTTTCCTAGAATGCTTCTAACTCTCACAATGACGTGATTTGTGTAAAAAATCGCTACTTTAGGCTAGTCTATTTACTATGGTTACACACATGTTTCTCGTCATGAACCGAGTTTGGCTGCTTCGATTGTCAATTTTTAGGCTGCATCTGGTACACCAAGTGCCATAGTAACCACATGCAACGCAAAAACCGTCAGAAGTGTTTATATTGTGTTCTAAAAAATCACAAAAGAAGGTTACCACTGTTCCTGGTTTTTTACTAGGTTCAAACTTTCTCGGGTCGTGGTGAGTTATACAGTTGCTGTATAGCCAAATTGAAAAACTCATCAGATCACTGTGGAGTAGGTGAACAACTTTCATCATGGGACGATTTTTCCTAGAATGCTTCTAACTCTCACAATGACGTGATTTGTGTAAAAAATCGCTACTTTAGGCTAGTCTATTTACTATGGTTACACACATGTTTCTCGTCATGAACCGAGTTTGGCTGCTTCGATTGTCAATTTTTAGGCTGCATCTGGTACACCAAGTGCCATAGTAACCACATGCAACGTAAAAACCGTCAGAAGTAATTATATTGTGTTCTAAAAAATCACAAAAGAAGGTTACCACTGTTCCTGGTTTTTTACTAGGTTCAAAGTTTCTCTGGTCGTGGTGAGTTGTGCAGTTGCTGTATAGCCAAATTGAAAAACTCATCGGATCACTGTGAAGTAGGTGAACAACTTTCATCATGGGACGATTTTTCCTAGAATGCTTCTAACTCTCACAATGACGTGATTTGTGTAAAAAAACGCTACTTTAGGCTAGTCTATTTACTATGGTTACACACATGTTTCTCGTCATGAACCGAGTTTGGCTGCTTCGATTGTCAATTTTTAGGCTGCATCTGGTACACCAAGTGCCATAGTAACCACATGCAACGTAAAAATCGTCATAAGTGTTTATATTGGGTTCTAAAAAATCACAAAAGAAGGTTACCACTGTTCCTGGTTTTTTACTAGGTTCAAACTTTCTCGGGTCGTGGTGAGTTATACAGTTGCTGTATAGCCAAATTGAAAAACTCATCAGATCACTGTGGAGTAGGTGAACAACTTTCATCATGGGACGATTTTTCCTAGAATGCTTCTAACTCTCACAATGACGTGATTTGTGTAAAAAATCGCTACTTTAGGCTAGTCTATTTACTATGGTTACACACATGTTTCTCGTCATGAACCGAGTTTGGCTGCTTCGATTGTCAATTTTTAGGCTGCATCTGGTACACCAAGTGCCATAGTAACCACATGCAACGTAAAAACCGTCAGAAGTGTTTATATTGTGTTCTAAAAAATCACAAAAGAAGGTTACCACTGTTTCTGGTTTTTTAATAGGTTCAAACTTTCTCGGGTCGTGGTGAGTTATGCAGTTGCTGTATAGCCAAATTGAAAACCTCAACGGATCACTGTGAAGTAGGTGAACAACTTTCATCATGGGACGATTTTTCCTAGAATGCTTCTAACTTTCACAATGACGTGTTTGTAAAAAATCGCTACTTTAGGCTAGTCTATTTAATATGGTTACACACATGTTTCTCGTCATGAACCGAGTTTGGCTGCTTCGATTGTCAATTTTTAGGCTGCATCTGGTACACCAAGTGCCATAGTAACCACATGCAACGTAAAAACCGTCATAAGTGTTTATATTGTGTTCTAAAAAATCACAAAAGAAGGTTACCACTGTTCTTGGTTTTTTACTAGGTTCAAACTTTCTCGGGTCGTGGTGAGTTATACAGTTGCTGTATAGCCAAATTGAAAAACTCATCAGATCACTGTGAAGTAGGTGACCAACTTTCATCATGGGACGATTTTTCCTAGAATGCTTCTAACTCTCACAATGACGTGATTTGTGTAAAAAATCGCTACTTTAGGCTAGTCTATTTACTATGGTTACACACATGTTTCTCGTCATGAACCGAGTTTGGCTGCTTCGATTGTCAATTTTTAGGCTGCATCTGGTACACCAAGTGCCATAGTAACCACATGCAACGTAAAAACCGTCAGAAGTGTTTATATTGTGTTCTAAAAAATCACAAAAGAAGGTTACCACTGTTCCTAGTTTTTTACTAGGTTCAAACTTTCTCGGGTAGTGGTGAGTTATACAGTTGCTGTATAGCCAAATTGAAAAACTCATCAGATCACTGTGGAGTAGGTGAACAACTTTCATCATGGGACGATTTTTCCTAGAATGCTTCTAACTCTCACAATGACGTGATTTGTGTAAAAAATCGCTACTTTAGGCTAGTCTATTTACTATGGTTACACACATGTTTCTCGTCATGAACCGAGTTTGGCTGCTTCGATTGTCAATTTTTAGGCTGCATCTGGTACACCAAGTGCCATAGTAACCACATGCAACGTAAAAACCGTCAGAAGTGTTTATATTGTGTTCTAAAAAATCACAAAAGAAGGTTACCACTGTTCCTGGTTTTTTAATAAGTTCAAACTTTCTCGGGTCGTGGTGAGTTATGCAGTTGCTGTATAGCCAAATTGAAAACCTCAACGGATCACTGTGAAGTAGGTGAACAACTTTCATCATGGGACGATTTTTCCTAGAATGCTTCTAACTTTCACAATGACGTGTTTGTGTAAAAAATCGCTACTTTAGGCTAGTCTATTTAATATGGTTACACACATGTTTCTCGTCATGAACCGAGTTTGGCTGCTTCGATTGTCAATTTTTAGGCTGCATCTGGTACACCAAGTGCCATAGTAACCACATGCAACGTAAAAACCGTCATAAGTGTTTATATTGTGTTCTAAAAAATCACAAAAGAAGGTTACCACTGTTCTTGGTTTTTTACTAGGTTCAAACTTCCTCGGGTCGTGGTGAGTTATACAGTTGCTGTATAGCCAAATTGAAAAACTCATCAGATCACTGTGAAGTAGGTGAACAACTTTCATCATGGGACGATTTTTCCTAGAATGCTTCTAACTCTCACAATGACGTGATTTGTGTAAAAAATCGCTACTTTAGGCTAGTCTATTTACTATGGTTACACACATGTTTCTCGTCATGAACCGAGTTTGGCTGCTTCGATTGTCAATTTTTAGGCTGCATCTGGTACACCAAGTGCCATAGTAACCACATGCAACGCAAAAACCGTCAGAAGTGTTTATATTGTGTTCTAAAAAATCACAAAAGAAGGTTACCACTGTTCCTGGTTTTTTACTAGGTTCAAACTTTCTCGGGTCGTGGTGAGTTATACAGTTGCTGTATAGCCAAATTGAAAAACTCATCAGATCACTGTGGAGTAGGTGAACAACTTTCATCATGGGACGATTTTTCCTAGAATGCTTCTAACTCTCACAATGACGTGATTTAAGTAAAAAATCGCTACTTTAGGCTAGTCTATTTACTATGGTTACACACATGTTTCTCGTCATGAACCGAGTTTGGCTGCTTCGATTGTCAATTTTTAGGCTGCATCTGGTACACCAAGTGCCATAGTAACCACATGCAACGTAAAAACCGTCAGAAGTAATTATATTGTGTTCTAAAAAATCACAAAAGAAGGTTACCACTGTTCCTGGTTTTTTACTAGGTTCAAACTTTCTCGGGTCGTGGTGAGTTATGCAGTTGCTGTATAGCCAAATTGAAAACCTCAACGGATCACTGTGAAGTAGGTGAACAACTTTCATCATGGGACGATTTTTCCTAGAATGCTTCTAACTTTCACAATGACGTGTTTGTGTAAAAAATCGCTACTTTAGGCTAGTTTATTTACTATGGTTACACACATGTTTCTCGTCATGAACCGAGTTTGGCTGCTTCGATTGTCAATTTTTAGGCTGCATCTGGTACACCAAGTGCCATAGTAACCACATGCAACGTAAAAACCGTCAGAAGTGTTTATATTGTGTTCTAAAAAATCACAAAAGAAGGTTACCACTGTTCCTGGTTTTTTACTAGGTTCAAACTTTCTCGGGTCGTGGTGAGTTATACAGTTGCTGTATAGCCAAATTGAAAAACTCATCAGATCACTGTGGAGTAGGTGAACTTCTTTCATCATGGGACGATTTTTCCTAGAATGCTTCTAACTCTCACAATGACGTGATTTAAGTAAAAAATCGCTACTTTAGGCTAGTCTATTTACTATGGTTACACACATGTTTCTCGTCATGAACCGAGTTTGGCTGCTTCGATTGTCAATTTTTAGGCTGCATCTGGTACACCAAGTGCCATAGTAACCACATGCAACGTAAAAACCGTCAGAAGTGTTTATATTGTGTTCTAAAAAATCACAAAAGAAGGTTACCACTGTTCCTGGTTTTTTACTAGGTTCAAACTTTCTCGGGTCGTGGTGAGTTATACAGTTGCTGTATAGCCAAATTGAAAAACTCATCAGATCACTGTGGAGTAGGTGAACAACTTTCATCATGGGACGATTTTTCCTAGAATGCTTCTAACTCTCACAATGAGGTGATTTGTGTCAAAAATCGCTACTTTAGGCTAGTCTATTTAATATGGTTACACACATGTTTCTCGTCATGAACCGAGTTTCGCTGCTTCGAATGTCAATTTTTAGGCTGCTTCTGGTACACCAAGTGCCATAGTAACCACATGCAACGTAAAAACCGTCAGAAGTCTTTATATTGTGTTCTAAAAAATCACAAAAGAAGGTTACCACTGTTCCTGGTTTTTTACTAGGTTCAAACTTTCTCGGGTCGTGGTGAGTTATGCAGTTGCTGTATAGCCAAGTTGAAAAACTCATCGGATCACTGTGAAGTAGGTGAACAACTTTCATCATGGGACGATTTTTCCTAGAATGCTTCTAACTCTCACAATGACGTGATTTGTGTCAAAAATCGCTACTTTAGGCTAGTCTATTTAATATGGTTACACACATGTTTCTCGTCATGAACCGAGTTTGGCTGCTTCGATTGTCAATTTTTAGGCTGCATCTGGTACACCAAGTGCCATAGTAACCACATGCAACGTAAAAACCGTCAGAAGTACTTATATTGTGTTCTAAAAAATCACAAAAGAAGGTTACCACTGTTCCTGGTTTTTTACTAGGTTCAAACTTTCTCGGGTCGTGGTGAGTTATACAGTTGCTGTATAGCCAAATTGAAAAACTCATCAGATTACTGTGGAGTAGGTGAACAACTTTCATCATGGGACGATTTTTCCTAGAATGCTTCTAACTCTCACAATGACGTGATTTGTGTAAAAAATCGCTACTTTAGGCTAGTCTATTTACTATGGTTACACACATGTTTCTCGTCATGAACCGAGTTTGGCTGCTTCGATTGTCAATTTTTAGGCTGCATCTGGTACACCAAGTGCCATAGTAACCACATGCAACGTAAAAACCGTCAGAAGTAATTATATTGTGTTCTAAAAAATCACAAAAGAAGGTTACCACTGTTCCTGGTTTTTTACTAGGTTCAAACTTTCTCGGGTCGTGGTGAGTTATGCAGTTGCTGTATAGCCAAATTGAAAAACTCATCGGATCACTGTGGAGTAGGTGAACAACTTTCATCATGGGACGATTTTTCCTAGAATGCTTCTAACTCTCACAATGACGTGATTTGTGTCAAAAATCGCTACTTTAGGCTAGTCTATTTACTATGGTTACACACATGTTTCTCGTCATGAACCGAGTTTGGCTGCTTCGATTGTCAATTTTTAGGCTGCATCTGGTACACCAAGTGCCATAGTAACCACATGCAACGTAAAAACCGTCAGAAGTGTTTATATTGTGTTCTAAAAAATCACAAAAGAAGGTTACCACTGTTCCTGGTTTTTTACTAGGTTCAAACTTTCTCGGGTCGTGGTGAGTTATACAGTTGCTGTATAGCCAAATTGAAAAACTCATCAGATCACTGTGGAGTAGGTGAACAACTTTCATCATGGGACGATTTTTCCTAGAATGCTTCTAACTCTCACAATGACGTGATTTGTGTCAAAAATCGCTACTTTAGGCTAGTCTATTTAATATGGTTACACACATGTTTCTCGTCATGAACCGAGTTTGGCTGCTTCGATTGTCAATTTTTAGGCTGCTTCTGGTACACCAAGTGCCATAGTAACCACATGCAACGTAAAAACCGTCAGAAGTGTTTATATTGTGTTCTAAAAAATCACAAAAGAAGGTTACCACTGTTCCTGGTTTTTTAATAGGTTCAAACTTTCTCGGGTCGTGGTGAGTTATGCAGTTGCTGTATAGCCAAATTGAAAACCTCAACGGATCACTGTGAAGTAGGTGAACAACTTTCATCATGGGACGATTTTTCCTAGAATGCTTCTAACTTTCACAATGACGTGTTTGTGTAAAAAATCGCTACTTTAGGCTAGTCTATTTAATATGGTTACACACATGTTTCTCGTCATGAACCGAGTTTGGCTGCTTCGATTGTCAATTTTTAGGCTGCATCTGGTACACCAAGTGCCATAGTAACCACATGCAACGTAAAAACCGTCATAAGTGTTTATATTGTGTTCTAAAAAATCACAAAAGAAGGTTACCACTGTTCTTGGTTTTTTACTAGGTTCAAACTTTTTCGGGTCGTGGTGAGTTATACAGTTGCTGTATAGCCAAATTGAAAAACTCATCAGATCACTGTGAAGTAGGTGACCAACTTTCATCATGGGACGATTTTTCCTAGAATGCTTCTAACTCTCACAATGACGTGATTTGTGTAAAAAATCGCTACTTTAGGCTAGTCTATTTACTATGGTTACACACATGTTTCTCGTCATGAACCGAGTTTGGCTGCTTCGATTGTCAATTTTTAGGCTGCATCTGGTACACCAAGTGCCATAGTAACCACATGCAACGTAAAAACCGTCAGAAGTGTTTATATTGTGTTCTAAAAAATCACAAAAGAAGGTTACCACTGTTCCTGGTTTTTTAATAAGTTCAAACTTTCTCGGGTCGTGGTGAGTTATGCAGTTGCTGTATAGCCAAATTGAAAACCTCAACGGATCACTGTGAAGTAGGTGAACAACTTTCATCATGGGACGATTTTTCCTAGAATGCTTCTAACTTTCACAATGACGTGTTTGTGTAAAAAATCGCTACTTTAGGCTAGTCTATTTAATATGGTTACACACATGTTTCTCGTCATGAACCGAGTTTGGCTGCTTCGATTGTCAATTTTTAGGCTGCATCTGGTACACCAAGTGCCATAGTAACCACATGCAACGTAAAAACCGTCATAAGTGTTTATATTGTGTTCTAAAAAATCACAAAAGAAGGTTACCACTGTTCTTGGTTTTTTACTAGGTTCAAACTTCCTCGGGTCGTGGTGAGTTATACAGTTGCTGTATAGCCAAATTGAAAAACTCATCAGATCACTGTGAAGTAGGTGAACAACTTTCATCATGGGACGATTTTTCCTAGAATGCTTCTAACTCTCACAATGACGTGATTTGTGTAAAAAATCGCTACTTTAGGCTAGTCTATTTACTATGGTTACACACATGTTTCTCGTCATGAACCGAGTTTGGCTGCTTCGATTGTCAATTTTTAGGCTGCATCTGGTACACCAAGTGCCATAGTAACCACATGCAACGCAAAAACCGTCAGAAGTGTTTATATTGTGTTCTAAAAAATCACAAAAGAAGGTTACCACTGTTCCTGGTTTTTTACTAGGTTCAAACTTTCTCGGGTCGTGGTGAGTTATACAGTTGCTGTATAGCCAAATTGAAAAACTCATCAGATCACTGTGGAGTAGGTGAACAACTTTCATCATGGGACGATTTTTCCTAGAATGCTTCTAACTCTCACAATGACGTGATTTGTGTAAAAAATCGCTACTTTAGGCTAGTCTATTTACTATGGTTACACACATGTTTCTCGTCATGAACCGAGTTTGGCTGCTTCGATTGTCAATTTTTAGGCTGCATCTGGTACACCAAGTGCCATAGTAACCACATGCAACGTAAAAACCGTCAGAAGTAATTATATTGTGTTCTAAAAAATCACAAAAGAAGGTTACCACTGTTCCTGGTTTTTTACTAGGTTCAAAGTTTCTCTGGTCGTGGTGAGTTGTGCAGTTGCTGTATAGCCAAATTGAAAAACTCATCGGATCACTGTGAAGTAGGTGAACAACTTTCATCATGGGACGATTTTTCCTAGAATGCTTCTAACTCTCACAATGACGTGATTTGTGTAAAAAAACGCTACTTTAGGCTAGTCTATTTACTATGGTTACACACATGTTTCTCGTCATGAACCGAGTTTGGCTGCTTCGATTGTCAATTTTTAGGCTGCATCTGGTACACCAAGTGCCATAGTAACCACATGCAACGTAAAAATCGTCATAAGTGTTTATATTGGGTTCTAAAAAATCACAAAAGAAGGTTACCACTGTTCCTGGTTTTTTACTAGGTTCAAACTTTCTCGGGTCGTGGTGAGTTATACAGTTGCTGTATAGCCAAATTGAAAAACTCATCAGATCACTGTGGAGTAGGTGAACAACTTTCATCATGGGACGATTTTTCCTAGAATGCTTCTAACTCTCACAATGACGTGATTTGTGTAAAAAATCGCTACTTTAGGCTAGTCTATTTACTATGGTTACACACATGTTTCTCGTCATGAACCGAGTTTGGCTGCTTCGATTGTCAATTTTTAGGCTGCATCTGGTACACCAAGTGCCATAGTAACCACATGCAACGTAAAAACCGTCAGAAGTGTTTATATTGTGTTCTAAAAAATCACAAAAGAAGGTTACCACTGTTTCTGGTTTTTTAATAGGTTCAAACTTTCTCGGGTCGTGGTGAGTTATGCAGTTGCTGTATAGCCGAATTGAAAACCTCAACGGATCACTGTGAAGTAGGTGAACAACTTTCATCATGGGACGATTTTTCCTAGAATGCTTCTAACTTTCACAATGACGTGTTTGTAAAAAATCGCTACTTTAGGCTAGTCTATTTAATATGGTTACACACATGTTTCTCGTCATGAACCGAGTTTGGCTGCTTCGATTGTCAATTTTTAGGCTGCATCTGGTACACCAAGTGCCATAGTAACCACATGCAACGTAAAAACCGTCATAAGTGTTTATATTGTGTTCTAAAAAATCACAAAAGAAGGTTACCACTGTTCTTGGTTTTTTACTAGGTTCAAACTTTCTCGGGTCGTGGTGAGTTATACAGTTGCTGTATAGCCAAATTGAAAAACTCATCAGATCACTGTGAAGTAGGTGACCAACTTTCATCATGGGACGATTTTTCCTAGAATGCTTCTAACTCTCACAATGACGTGATTTGTGTAAAAAATCGCTACTTTAGGCTAGTCTATTTACTATGGTTACACACATGTTTCTCGTCATGAACCGAGTTTGGCTGCTTCGATTGTCAATTTTTAGGCTGCATCTGGTACACCAAGTGCCATAGTAACCACATGCAACGTAAAAACCGTCAGAAGTGTTTATATTGTGTTCTAAAAAATCACAAAAGAAGGTTACCACTGTTCCTAGTTTTTTACTAGGTTCAAACTTTCTCGGGTAGTGGTGAGTTATACAGTTGCTGTATAGCCAAATTGAAAAACTCATCAGATCACTGTGGAGTAGGTGAACAACTTTCATCATGGGACGATTTTTCCTAGAATGCTTCTAACTCTCACAATGACGTGATTTGTGTAAAAAATCGCTACTTTAGGCTAGTCTATTTACTATGGTTACACACATGTTTCTCGTCATGAACCGAGTTTGGCTGCTTCGATTGTCAATTTTTAGGCTGCATCTGGTACACCAAGTGCCATAGTAACCACATGCAACGTAAAAACCGTCAGAAGTGTTTATATTGTGTTCTAAAAAATCACAAAAGAAGGTTACCACTGTTCCTGGTTTTTTAATAAGTTCAAACTTTCTCGGGTCGTGGTGAGTTATGCAGTTGCTGTATAGCCAAATTGAAAACCTCAACGGATCACTGTGAAGTAGGTGAACAACTTTCATCATGGGACGATTTTTCCTAGAATGCTTCTAACTTTCACAATGACGTGTTTGTGTAAAAAATCGCTACTTTAGGCTAGTCTATTTAATATGGTTACACACATGTTTCTCGTCATGAACCGAGTTTGGCTGCTTCGATTGTCAATTTTTAGGCTGCATCTGGTACACCAAGTGCCATAGTAACCACATGCAACGTAAAAACCGTCATAAGTGTTTATATTGTGTTCTAAAAAATCACAAAAGAAGGTTACCACTGTTCTTGGTTTTTTACTAGGTTCAAACTTCCTCGGGTCGTGGTGAGTTATACAGTTGCTGTATAGCCAAATTGAAAAACTCATCAGATCACTGTGAAGTAGGTGAACAACTTTCATCATGGGACGATTTTTCCTAGAATGCTTCTAACTCTCACAATGACGTGATTTGTGTAAAAAATCGCTACTTTAGGCTAGTCTATTTACTATGGTTACACACATGTTTCTCGTCATGAACCGAGTTTGGCTGCTTCGATTGTCAATTTTTAGGCTGCATCTGGTACACCAAGTGCCATAGTAACCACATGCAACGCAAAAACCGTCAGAAGTGTTTATATTGTGTTCTAAAAAATCACAAAAGAAGGTTACCACTGTTCCTGGTTTTTTACTAGGTTCAAACTTTCTCGGGTCGTGGTGAGTTATACAGTTGCTGTATAGCCAAATTGAAAAACTCATCAGATCACTGTGGAGTAGGTGAACAACTTTCATCATGGGACGATTTTTCCTAGAATGCTTCTAACTCTCACAATGACGTGATTTAAGTAAAAAATCGCTACTTTAGGCTAGTCTATTTACTATGGTTACACACATGTTTCTCGTCATGAACCGAGTTTGGCTGCTTCGATTGTCAATTTTTAGGCTGCATCTGGTACACCAAGTGCCATAGTAACCACATGCAACGTAAAAACCGTCAGAAGTAATTATATTGTGTTCTAAAAAATCACAAAAGAAGGTTACCACTGTTCCTGGTTTTTTACTAGGTTCAAACTTTCTCGGGTCGTGGTGAGTTATGCAGTTGCTGTATAGCCAAATTGAAAACCTCAACGGATCACTGTGAAGTAGGTGAACAACTTTCATCATGGGACGATTTTTCCTAGAATGCTTCTAACTTTCACAATGACGTGTTTGTGTAAAAAATCGCTACTTTAGGCTAGTTTATTTACTATGGTTACACACATGTTTCTCGTCATGAACCGAGTTTGGCTGCTTCGATTGTCAATTTTTAGGCTGCATCTGGTACACCAAGTGCCATAGTAACCACATGCAACGTAAAAACCGTCATAAGTGTTTATATTGTGTTCTAAAAAATCACAAAAGAAGGTTACCACTGTTCTTGGTTTTTTACTAGGTTCAAACTTCCTCGGGTCGTGGTGAGTTATACAGTTGCTGTATAGCCAAATTGAAAAACTCATCAGATCACTGTGAAGTAGGTGAACAACTTTCATCATGGGACGATTTTTCCTAGAATGCTTCTAACTCTCACAATGACGTGATTTGTGTAAAAAATCGCTACTTTAGGCTAGTCTATTTACTATGGTTACACACATGTTTCTCGTCATGAACCGAGTTTGGCTGCTTCGATTGTCAATTTTTAGGCTGCATCTGGTACACCAAGTGCCATAGTAACCACATGCAACGCAAAAACCGTCAGAAGTGTTTATATTGTGTTCTAAAAAATCACAAAAGAAGGTTACCACTGTTCCTGGTTTTTTACTAGGTTCAAACTTTCTCGGGTCGTGGTGAGTTATACAGTTGCTGTATAGCCAAATTGAAAAACTCATCAGATCACTGTGGAGTAGGTGAACAACTTTCATCATGGGACGATTTTTCCTAGAATGCTTCTAACTCTCACAATGACGTGATTTAAGTAAAAAATCGCTACTTTAGGCTAGTCTATTTACTATGGTTACACACATGTTTCTCGTCATGAACCGAGTTTGGCTGCTTCGATTGTCAATTTTTAGGCTGCATCTGGTACACCAAGTGCCATAGTAACCACATGCAACGTAAAAACCGTCAGAAGTAATTATATTGTGTTCTAAAAAATCACAAAAGAAGGTTACCACTGTTCCTGGTTTTTTACTAGGTTCAAACTTTCTCGGGTCGTGGTGAGTTATGCAGTTGCTGTATAGCCAAATTGAAAACCTCAACGGATCACTGTGAAGTAGGTGAACAACTTTCATCATGGGACGATTTTTCCTAGAATGCTTCTAACTTTCACAATGACGTGTTTGTGTAAAAAATCGCTACTTTAGGCTAGTTTATTTACTATGGTTACACACATGTTTCTCGTCATGAACCGAGTTTGGCTGCTTCGATTGTCAATTTTTAGGCTGCATCTGGTACACCAAGTGCCATAGTAACCACATGCAACGTAAAAACCGTCAGAAGTGTTTATATTGTGTTCTAAAAAATCACAAAAGAAGGTTACCACTGTTCCTGGTTTTTTACTAGGTTCAAACTTTCTCGGGTCGTGGTGAGTTATACAGTTGCTGTATAGCCAAATTGAAAAACTCATCAGATCACTGTGGAGTAGGTGAACAACTTTCATCATGGGACGATTTTTCCTAGAATGCTTCTAACTCTCACAATGACGTGATTTAAGTAAAAAATCGCTACTTTAGGCTAGTCTATTTACTATGGTTACACACATGTTTCTCGTCATGAACCGAGTTTGGCTGCTTCGATTGTCAATTTTTAGGCTGCATCTGGTACACCAAGTGCCATAGTAACCACATGCAACGTAAAAACCGTCAGAAGTGTTTATATTGTGTTCTAAAAAATCACAAAAGAAGGTTACCACTGTTCCTGGTTTTTTACTAGGTTCAAACTTTCTCGGGTCGTGGTGAGTTATACAGTTGCTGTATAGCCAAATTGAAAAACTCATCAGATCACTGTGGAGTAGGTGAACAACTTTCATCATGGGACGATTTTTCCTAGAATGCTTCTAACTCTCACAATGAGGTGATTTGTGTCAAAAATCGCTACTTTAGGCTAGTCTATTTAATATGGTTACACACATGTTTCTCGTCATGAACCGAGTTTCGCTGCTTCGAATGTCAATTTTTAGGCTGCTTCTGGTACACCAAGTGCCATAGTAACCACATGCAACGTAAAAACCGTCAGAAGTCTTTATATTGTGTTCTAAAAAATCACAAAAGAAGGTTACCACTGTTCCTGGTTTTTTACTAGGTTCAAACTTTCTCGGGTCGTGGTGAGTTATGCAGTTGCTGTATAGCCAAGTTGAAAAACTCATCGGATCACTGTGAAGTAGGTGAACAACTTTCATCAGGGGACGATTTTTCCTAGAATGCTTCTAACTCTCACAATGACGTGATTTGTGTCAAAAATCGCTACTTTAGGCTAGTCTATTTAATATGGTTACACACATGTTTCTCGTCATGAACCGAGTTTGGCTGCTTCGATTGTCAATTTTTAGGCTGCATCTGGTACACCAAGTGCCATAGTAACCACATGCAACGTAAAAACCGTCAGAAGTACTTATATTGTGTTCTAAAAAATCACAAAAGAAGGTTACCACTGTTCCTGGTTTTTTACTAGGTTCAAACTTTCTCGGGTCGTGGTGAGTTATACAGTTGCTGTATAGCCAAATTGAAAAACTCATCAGATTACTGTGGAGTAGGTGAACAACTTTCATCATGGGACGATTTTTCCTAGAATGCTTCTAACTCTCACAATGACGTGATTTGTGTAAAAAATCGCTACTTTAGGCTAGTCTATTTACTATGGTTACACACATGTTTCTCGTCATGAACCGAGTTTGGCTGCTTCGATTGTCAATTTTTAGGCTGCATCTGGTACACCAAGTGCCATAGTAACCACATGCAACGTAAAAACCGTCAGAAGTAATTATATTGTGTTCTAAAAAATCACAAAAGAAGGTTACCACTGTTCCTGGTTTTTTACTAGGTTCAAACTTTCTCGGGTCGTGGTGAGTTATGCAGTTGCTGTATAGCCAAATTGAAAAACTCATCGGATCACTGTGGAGTAGGTGAACAACTTTCATCATGGGACGATTTTTCCTAGAATGCTTCTAACTCTCACAATGACGTGATTTGTGTCAAAAATCGCTACTTTAGGCTAGTCTATTTACTATGGTTACACACATGTTTCTCGTCATGAACCGAGTTTGGCTGCTTCGATTGTCAATTTTTAGGCTGCATCTGGTACACCAAGTGCCATAGTAACCACATGCAACGTAAAAACCGTCAGAAGTGTTTATATTGTGTTCTAAAAAATCACAAAAGAAGGTTACCACTGTTCCTGGTTTTTTACTAGGTTCAAACTTTCTCGGGTCGTGGTGAGTTATACAGTTGCTGTATAGCCAAATTGAAAAACTCATCAGATCACTGTGGAGTAGGTGAACAACTTTCATCATGGGACGATTTTTCCTAGAATGCTTCTAACTCTCACAATGACGTGATTTGTGTCAAAAATCGCTACTTTAGGCTAGTCTATTTAATATGGTTACACACATGTTTCTCGTCATGAACCGAGTTTGGCTGCTTCGATTGTCAATTTTTAGGCTGCTTCTGGTACACCAAGTGCCATAGTAACCACATGCAACGTAAAAACCGTCAGAAGTGTTTATATTGTGTTCTAAAAAATCACAAAAGAAGGTTACCACTGTTCCTGGTTTTTTAATAGGTTCAAACTTTCTCGGGTCGTGGTGAGTTATGCAGTTGCTGTATAGCCAAATTGAAAACCTCAACGGATCACTGTGAAGTAGGTGAACAACTTTCATCATGGGACGATTTTTCCTAGAATGCTTCTAACTTTCACAATGACGTGTTTGTGTAAAAAATCGCTACTTTAGGCTAGTCTATTTAATATGGTTACACACATGTTTCTCGTCATGAACCGAGTTTGGCTGCTTCGATTGTCAATTTTTAGGCTGCATCTGGTACACCAAGTGCCATAGTAACCACATGCAACGTAAAAACCGTCATAAGTGTTTATATTGTGTTCTAAAAAATCACAAAAGAAGGTTACCACTGTTCTTGGTTTTTTACTAGGTTCAAACTTTTTCGGGTCGTGGTGAGTTATACAGTTGCTGTATAGCCAAATTGAAAAACTCATCAGATCACTGTGAAGTAGGTGACCAACTTTCATCATGGGACGATTTTTCCTAGAATGCTCCTAACTCTCACAATGACGTGATTTGTGTAAAAAATCGCTACTTTAGGCTAGTCTATTTACTATGGTTACACACATGTTTCTCGTCATGAACCGAGTTTGGCTGCTTCGATTGTCAATTTTTAGGCTGCATCTGGTACACCAAGTGCCATAGTAACCACATGCAACGTAAAAACCGTCAGAAGTGTTTATATTGTGTTCTAAAAAATCACAAAAGAAGGTTACCACTGTTCCTGGTTTTTTACTAGGTTCAAACTTTCTCGGGTCGTGGTGAGTTATACAGTTGCTGTATAGCCAAATTGAAAAACTCATCAGATCACTGTGGAGTAGATGAACAACTTTCATCATGGGACGATTTTTCCTAGAATGCTTCTAACTCTCACAATGACGTGATTTGTGTAAAAAATCGCTACTTTAGGCTAGTTTATTTACTATGGTTACACACATGTTTCTCGTCATGAACCGAGTTTGGCTGCTTCGATTATCAATTTTTAGGCTGCATCTGGTACACCAAGTGCCATAGTAATCACATGCAACGTAAAAACCGTCAGAAGTGTTTATATTGTGTTCTAAAAAATCACAAAAGAAGGTTACCACTGTTCCTGGTTTTTTAATAGGTTCAAACTTTCTCGGGTCGTGATGAGTTATGCAGTTGCTGTATAGCCAAATTGAAAACCTCAACGGATCACTGTGAA
The DNA here is from genome assembly GCA_964036265.1 of Daptonema setosum. Lineage (NCBI taxonomy): Eukaryota > Metazoa > Nematoda > Chromadorea > Monhysterida > Xyalidae > Daptonema > Daptonema setosum. The sequence goes on along the minus strand of OZ038444.1, from coordinate 8,333,640 downwards.
GTAGGTGAACAACTTTCATCATGGGACGATTTTTCCTAGAATGCTTCTAACTTTCACAATGACGTGTTTGTGTAAAAAATCGCTACTTTAGGCTAGTCTATTTAATATGGTTACACACATGTTTCTCGTCATGAACCGAGTTTGGCTGCTTCGATTATCAATTTTTAGGCTGCATCTGGTACACCAAGTGCCATAGTAATCACATGCAACGTAAAAACCGTCAGAAGTGTTTATATTGTGTTCTAAAAAATCACAAAAGAAGGTTACCACTGTTCCTGGTTTTTTAATAGGTTCAAACTTTCTCGGGTCGTGATGAGTTATGCAGTTGCTGTATAGCCAAATTGAAAACCTCAACGGATCACTGTGAAGTAGGTGAACAACTTTCATCATGGGACGATTTTTCCTAGAATGCTTCTAACTTTCACAATGACGTGTTTGTGTAAAAAATCGCTACTTTAGGCTAGTCTATTTAATATGGTTACACACATGTTTCTCGTCATGAACCGAGTTTGGCTGCTTCGATTGTCAATTTTTATGCTGCATCTGGTACACCAAGTGCCATAGTAACCACATGCAACGTAAAAACCGTCATAAGTGTTTATATTGTGTTCTAAAAAATCACAAAAGAAGGTTACCACTGTTCTTGGTTTTTTACTAGGTTCAAACTTTTTCGGGTCGTGGTGAGTTATACAGTTGCTGTATAGCCAAATTGAAAAACTCATCAGATCACTGTGAAGTAGGTGACCAACTTTCATCATGGGACGATTTTTCCTAGAATGCTCCTAACTCTCACAATGACGTGATTTGTGTAAAAAATCGCTACTTTAGGCTAGTCTATTTACTATGGTTACACACATGTTTCTCGTCATGAACCGAGTTTGGCTGCTTCGATTGTCAATTTTTAGGCTGCATCTGGTACACCAAGTGCCATAGTAACCACATGCAACGTAAAAACCGTCAGAAGTGTTTATATTGTGTTCTAAAAAATCACAAAAGAAGGTTACCACTGTTCCTGGTTTTTTACTAGGTTCAAACTTTCTCGGGTCGTGGTGAGTTATACAGTTGCTGTATAGCCAAATTGAAAAACTCATCAGATCACTGTGGAGTAGATGAACAACTTTCATCATGGGACGATTTTTCCTAGAATGCTTCTAACTCTCACAATGACGTGATTTGTGTAAAAAATCGCTACTTTAGGCTAGTTTATTTACTATGGTTACACACATGTTTCTCGTCATGAACCGAGTTTGGCTGCTTCGATTATCAATTTTTAGGCTGCATCTGGTACACCAAGTGCCATAGTAATCACATGCAACGTAAAAACCGTCAGAAGTGTTTATATTGTGTTCTAAAAAATCACAAAAGAAGGTTACCACTGTTCCTGGTTTTTTAATAGGTTCAAACTTTCTCGGGTCGTGATGAGTTATGCAGTTGCTGTATAGCCAAATTGAAAACCTCAACGGATCACTGTGAAGTAGGTGAACAACTTTCATCATGGGACGATTTTTCCTAGAATGCTTCTAACTTTCACAATGACGTGTTTGTGTAAAAAATCGCTACTTTAGGCTAGTCTATTTAATATGGTTACACACATGTTTCTCGTCATGAACCGAGTTTGGCTGCTTCGATTATCAATTTTTAGGCTGCATCTGGTACACCAAGTGCCATAGTAATCACATGCAACGTAAAAACCGTCAGAAGTGTTTATATTGTGTTCTAAAAAATCACAAAAGAAGGTTACCACTGTTCCTGGTTTTTTAATAGGTTCAAACTTTCTCGGGTCGTGATGAGTTATGCAGTTGCTGTATAGCCAAATTGAAAACCTCAACGGATCACTGTGAAGTAGGTGAACAACTTTCATCATGGGACGATTTTTCCTAGAATGCTTCTAACTTTCACAATGACGTGTTTGTGTAAAAAATCGCTACTTTAGGCTAGTCTATTTAATATGGTTACACACATGTTTCTCGTCATGAACCGAGTTTGGCTGCTTCGATTGTCAATTTTTATGCTGCATCTGGTACACCAAGTGCCATAGTAACCACATGCAACGTAAAAACCGTCATAAGTGTTTATATTGTGTTCTAAAAAATCACAAAAGAAGGTTACCACTGTTCTTGGTTTTTTACTAGGTTCAAACTTTCTCGGGTCGTGGTGAGTTATACAGTTGCTGTATAGCCAAATTGAAAAACTCATCAGATCACTGTGAAGTAGGTGAACAACTTTCATCATGGGACGATTTTTCCTAGAATGCTTCTAACTCTCACAATGACGTGATTTGTGTAAAAAATCGCTACTTTAGGCTAGTCTATTTACTATGGTTACACACATGTTTCTCGTCATGAACCGAGTTTGGCTGCTTCGATTGTCAATTTTTAGGCTGCATCTGGTACACCAAGTGCCATAGTAACCACATGCAACGTAAAAACCGTCAGAAGTGTTTATATTGTGTTCTAAAAAATCACAAAAGAAGGTTACCACTGTTCCTGGTTTTTTACTAGGTTCAAACTTTCTCGGGTCGTGGTGAGTTATACAGTTGCTGTATAGCCAAATTGAAAAACTCATCAGATCACTGTGAAGTAGGTGAACAACTTTCATCATTGGACGATTTTTCCTAGAATGCTTCTAACTCTCACAATGACGTGATTTGTGTAAAAAATCGCTACTTTAGGCTAGTCTATTTACTATGGTTACACACATGTTTCTCGTCATGAACCGAGTTTGGCTGCTTCGATTGTCAATTTTTACGCTGCATCTGGTACACCAAGTGCCATAGTAACCACATGCAACGTAAAAACCGTCAGAAGTGTTTATATTGTGTTCTAAAAAATCAAAAAAGAAGGTTACCACTGTTCCTGGTTTTTTACTAGGTTCAAACTTTCTCGGGTCGTGGTGAGTTATACAGTTGCTGTATAGCCAAATTGAAAAACTCATCAGATCACTGTGGAGTAGGTGAACAACTTTCATCATGGGACGATTTTTCCTAGAATGCTTCTAACTCTCACAATGACGTGATTTGTGTCAAAAATCGCTACTTTAGGCTAGTCTATTTAATATGGTTACACACATGTTTCTCGTCATGAACCGAGTTTGGCTGCTTCGATTGTCAATTTTTAGGCTGCATCTGGTACACCAAGTGCCATAGTAACCACATGCAACGTAAAAACCGTCAGAAGTAATTATATTGTGTTCTAAAAAATCACAAAAGAAGGTTACCACTGTTCCTGGTTTTTTACTAGGTTCAAACTTTCTCGGGTCGTGGTGAGTTATACAGTTGCTGTATAGCCAAATTGAAAAACTCATCAGATCACTGTGGAGTAGATGAACAACTTTCATCATGGGACGATTTTTCCTAGAATGCTTCTAACTCTCACAATGACGTGATTTGTGTAAAAAATCGCTACTTTAGGCTAGTTTATTTACTATGGTTACACACATGTTTCTCGTCATGAACCGAGTTTGGCTGCTTCGATTATCAATTTTTAGGCTGCATCTGGTACACCAAGTGCCATAGTAATCACATGCAACGTAAAAACCGTCAGAAGTGTTTATATTGTGTTCTAAAAAATCACAAAAGAAGGTTACCACTGTTCCTGGTTTTTTAATAGGTTCAAACTTTCTCGGGTCGTGATGAGTTATGCAGTTGCTGTATAGCCAAATTGAAAACCTCAACGGATCACTGTGAAGTAGGTGAACAACTTTCATCATGGGACGATTTTTCCTAGAATGCTTCTAACTTTCACAATGACGTGTTTGTGTAAAAAATCGCTACTTTAGGCTAGTCTATTTAATATGGTTACACACATGTTTCTCGTCATGAACCGAGTTTGGCTGCTTCGATTGTCAATTTTTATGCTGCATCTGGTACACCAAGTGCCATAGTAACCACATGCAACGTAAAAACCGTCATAAGTGTTTATATTGTGTTCTAAAAAATCACAAAAGAAGGTTACCACTGTTCTTGGTTTTTTACTAGGTTCAAACTTTCTCGGGTCGTGGTGAGTTATACAGTTGCTGTATAGCCAAATTGAAAAACTCATCAGATCACTGTGAAGTAGGTGAACAACTTTCATCATGGGACGATTTTTCCTAGAATGCTTCTAACTCTCACAATGACGTGATTTGTGTAAAAAATCGCTACTTTAGGCTAGTCTATTTACTATGGTTACACACATGTTTCTCGTCATGAACCGAGTTTGGCTGCTTCGATTGTCAATTTTTAGGCTGCATCTGGTACACCAAGTGCCATAGTAACCACATGCAACGTAAAAACCGTCAGAAGTGTTTATATTGTGTTCTAAAAAATCACAAAAGAAGGTTACCACTGTTCCTGGTTTTTTACTAGGTTCAAACTTTCTCGGGTCGTGGTGAGTTATACAGTTGCTGTATAGCCAAATTGAAAAACTCATCAGATCACTGTGGAGTAGGTGAACAACTTTCATCATGGGACGATTTTTCCTAGAATGCTTCTAACTCTCACAATGACGTGATTTGTGTAAAAAATCGCTACTTTAGGCTAGTCTATTTACTATGGTTACACACATGTTTCTCGTCATGAACCGAGTTTGGCTGCTTCGATTGTCAATTTTTACGCTGCATCTGGTACACCAAGTGCCATAGTAACCACATGCAACGTAAAAACCGTCAGAAGTGTTTATATTGTGTTCTAAAAAATCACAAAAGAAGGTTACCACTGTTCCTGGTTTTTTACTAGGTTCAAACTTTCTCGGGTCGTGGTGAGTTATACAGTTGCTGTATAGCCAAATTGAAAAACTCATCAGATCACTGTGGAGTAGGTGAACAACTTTCATCATGGGACGATTTTTCCTAGAATGCTTCTAACTCTCACAATGACGTGATTTGTGTCAAAAATCGCTACTTTAGGCTAGTCTATTTAATATGGTTACACACATGTTTCTCGTCATGAACCGAGTTTGGCTGCTTCGATTGTCAATTTTTAGGCTGCATCTGGTACACCAAGTGCCATAGTAACCACATGCAACGTAAAAACCGTCAGAAGTAATTATATTGTGTTCTAAAAAATCACAAAAGAAGGTTACCACTGTTCCTGGTTTTTTACTAGGTTCAAACTTTCTCGGGTCGTGGTGAGTTATACAGTTGCTGTATAGCCAAATTGAAAAACTCATCAGATCACTGTGGAGTAGATGAACAACTTTCATCATGGGACGATTTTTCCTAGAATGCTTCTAACTCTCACAATGACGTGATTTGTGTAAAAAATCGCTACTTTAGGCTAGTTTATTTACTATGGTTACACACATGTTTCTCGTCATGAACCGAGTTTGGCTGCTTCGATTATCAATTTTTAGGCTGCATCTGGTACACCAAGTGCCATAGTAATCACATGCAACGTAAAAACCGTCAGAAGTGTTTATATTGTGTTCTAAAAAATCACAAAAGAAGGTTACCACTGTTCCTGGTTTTTTAATAGGTTCAAACTTTCTCGGGTCGTGATGAGTTATGCAGTTGCTGTATAGCCAAATTGAAAACCTCAACGGATCACTGTGAAGTAGGTGAACAATTTTCATCATGGGACGATTTTTCCTAGAATGCTTCTAACTTTCACAATGACGTGTTTGTGTAAAAAATCGCTACTTTAGGCTAGTCTATTTAATATGGTTACACACATGTTTCTCGTCATGAACCGAGTTTGGCTGCTTCGATTGTCAATTTTTATGCTGCATCTGGTACACCAAGTGCCATAGTAACCACATGCAACGTAAAAACCGTCATAAGTGTTTATATTGTGTTCTAAAAAATCACAAAAGAAGGTTACCACTGTTCTTGGTTTTTTACTAGGTTCAAACTTTCTCGGGTCGTGGTGAGTTATACAGTTGCTGTATAGCCAAATTGAAAAACTCATCAGATCACTGTGAAGTAGGTGAACAACTTTCATCATGGGACGATTTTTCCTAGAATGCTTCTAACTCTCACAATGACGTGATTTGTGTAAAAAATCGCTACTTTAGGCTAGTCTATTTACTATGGTTACACACATGTTTCTCGTCATGAACCGAGTTTGGCTGCTTCGATTGTCAATTTTTAGGCTGCATCTGGTACACCAAGTGCCATAGTAACCACATGCAACGTAAAAACCGTCAGAAGTGTTTATATTGTGTTCTAAAAAATCACAAAAGAAGGTTACCACTGTTCCTGGTTTTTTACTAGGTTCAAACTTTCTCGGGTCGTGGTGAGTTATACAGTTGCTGTATAGCCAAATTGAAAAACTCATCAGATCACTGTGGAGTAGGTGAACAACTTTCATCATGGGACGATTTTTCCTAGAATGCTTCTAACTCTCACAATGACGTGATTTGTGTAAAAAATCGCTACTTTAGGCTAGTCTATTTACTATGGTTACACACATGTTTCTCGTCATGAACCGAGTTTGGCTGCTTCGATTGTCAATTTTTAGGCTGCATCTGGTACACCAAGTGCCATAGTAACCACATGCAACGTAAAAACCGTCAGAAGTGTTTATATTGTGTTCTAAAAAATCACAAAAGAAGGTTACCACTGTTCCTGGTTTTTTACTAGGTTCAAACTTTCTCGGGTCGTGGTGAGTTATACAGTTGCTGTATAGCCAAATTGAAAAACTCATCAGATCACTGTGGAGTAGGTGAACAACTTTCATCATGGGACGATTTTTCCTAGAATGCTTCTAACTCTCACAATGACGTGATTTGTGTCAAAAATCGCTACTTTAGGCTAGTCTATTTAATATGGTTACACACATGTTTCTCGTCATGAACCGAGTTTGGCTGCTTCGATTGTCAATTTTTAGGCTGCATCTGGTACACCAAGTGCCATAGTAACCACATGCAACGTAAAAACCGTCAGAAGTGTTTATATTGTGTTCTAAAAAATCACAAAAGAAGGTTACCACTGTTCTTGGTTTTTTACTAGGTTCAAACTTTTTCGGGTCGTGGTGAGTTATACAGTTGCTGTATAGCCAAATTGAAAAACTCATCAGATCACTGTGAAGTAGGTGACCAACTTTCATCATGGGACGATTTTTCCTAGAATGCTTCTAACTCTCACAATGACGTGATTTGTGTAAAAAATCGCTACTTTAGGCTAGTCTATTTACTATGGTTACACACATGTTTCTCGTCATGAACCGAGTTTGGCTGCTTCGATTGTCAATTTTTAGGCTGCATCTGGTACACCAAGTGCCATAGTAACCACATGCAACGTAAAAACCGTCAGAAGTGTTTATATTGTGTTCTAAAAAATCACAAAAGAAGGTTACCACTGTTCCTGGTTTTTTACTAGGTTCAAACTTTCTCGGGTCGTGGTGAGTTATACAGTTGCTGTATAGCCAAATTGAAAAACTCATCAGATCACTGTGGAGTAGGTGAACAACTTTCATCATGGGACGATTTTTCCTAGAATGCTTCTAACTCTCACAATGACGTGATTTGTGTAAAAAATCGCTACTTTAGGCTAGTCTATTTACTATGTTTACACACATGTTTCTCGTCATGAACCGAGTTTGGCTGCTTCGATTGTCAATTTTTAGGCTGCATCTGGTACACCAAGTGCCATAGTAATCACATGCAACGTAAAAACCGTCAGAAGTGTTTATATTGTGTTCTAAAAAATCACAAAAGAAGGTTACCACTGTTCCTGGTTTTTTAATAGGTTCAAACTTTCTCGGGTCGTGGTGAGTTATGCAGTTGCTGTATAGCCAAATTGAAAAACTCATCAGATCACTGTGAAGTAGGTGACCAACTTTCATCATGGGACGATTTTTCCTAGATTGCTTCTAACTTTCACAATGACGTGTTTGTGTAAAAAATCGCTACTTTAGGCTAGTCTATTTACTATGGTTACACACATGTTTCTCGTCATGAACCGAGTTTGGCTGCTTCGATTGTCGATTTTTAGGCTGCATCTGGTACACCAAGTGCCATAGTAACCACATGCAACGTAAAAACCGTCATAAGTGTTTATATTGTGTTCTAAAAAATCACAAAAGAAGGTTACCACTGTTCTTGGTTTTTTACTAGGTTCAAACTTTCTCGGGTCGTGGTGAGTTATACAGTTGCTGTATAGCCAAATTGAAAAACTCATCAGATCACTGTGAAGTAGGTGAACAACTTTCATCATGGGACGATTTTTCCTAGAATGCTTCTAACTCTCACAATGACGTGATTTGTGTAAAAAATCGCTACTTTAGGCTAGTCTATTTACTATGGTTACACACATGTTTCTCGTCATGAACCGAGTTTGGCTGCTTCGATTGTCAATTTTTAGGCTGCATCTGGTACACCAAGTGCCATAGTAACCACATGCAACGTAAAAACCGTCAGAAGTGTTTATATTGTGTTCTAAAAAATCACAAAAGAAGGTTACCACTGTTCCTGGTTTTTTACTAGGTTCAAACTTTCTCGGGTCGTGGTGAGTTATACAGTTGCTGTATAGCCAAATTGAAAAACTCATCAGATCACTGTGGAGTAGGTGAACAACTTTCATCATGGGACGATTTTTCCTAGAATGCTTCTAACTCTCACAATGACGTGATTTGTGTAAAAAATCGCTACTTTAGGCTAGTCTATTTACTATGGTTACACACATGTTTCTCGTCATGAACCGAGTTTGGCTGCTTCGATTGTCAATTTTTAGGCTGCATCTGGTACACCAAGTGCCATAGTAACCACATGCAACGTAAAAACCGTCAGAAGTAATTATATTGTGTTCTAAAAAATCACAAAAGAAGGTTACCACTGTTCCTGGTTTTTTACTAGGTTCAAACTTTCTCGGGTCGTGGTGAGTTATACAGTTGCTGTATAGCCAAATTGAAAAACTCATCAGATCACTGTGGAGTAGTTGAACAACTTTCATCATGGGACGATTTTTCCTAGAATGCTTCTAACTCTCACAATGACGTGATTTGTGTCAAAAATCGCTACTTTAGGCTAGTCTATTTAATATGGTTACACACATGTTTCTCGTCATGAACCGAGTTTGGCTGCTTCGATTGTCAATTTTTAGGCTGCTTCTGGTACACCAAGTGCCATAGTAACCACATGCAGCGTAAAAACCGTCAGAAGTAATTATATTGTGTTCTAAAAAATCACAAAAGAAGGTTACCACTGTTCCTGGTTTTTAATAGGTTCAAACTTTCTCGGGTCGTGGTGAGTTATACAGTTGCTGTATAGCCAAATTGAAAACCTCAACGGATCACTGTGAAGTAGGTGAACAACTTTCATCATGGGACGATTTTTCCTAGAATGCTTCTAACTTTCACAATGACGTGTTTGTGTAAAAAATCGCTACTTTAGGCTAGTCTATTTACTATGGTTACACACATGTTTCTCGTCATGAACCGAGTTTGGCTGCTTCGATTGTCAATTTTTAGGCTGCATCTGGTACACCAAGTGCCATAGTAACCACATGCAACGTAAAAACCGTCAGAAGTGTTTATATTGTGTTCTAAAAATCACAAAAGAAGGTTACCACTGTTCCTGTTTTTTTACTAGGTTCAAACTTTCTCGGGTCGTGGTGAGTTATACAGTTGCTGTATAGCCAAATTGAAAAACTCATCAGATCACTGTGGAGTAGGTGAACAACTTTGATCATGGGACGATTTTTCCTAGAATGCTTCTAACTCTCACAATGACGTGATTTGTGTAAAAAATCGCTACTTTAGGCTAGTCTATTTACTATGGTTACACACATGTTTCTCGTCATGAACCGAGTTTGGCTGCTTCGATTGTCAATTTTTAGGCTGCATCTGGTACACCAAGTGCCATAGTAACCACATGCAGCGTAAAAACCGTCAGAAGTAATTATATTGTGTTCTAAAAAATCACAAAAGAAGGTTACCACTGTTCCTGGTTTTTTAATAGGTTCAAACTTTCTCGGGTCGTGGTGAGTTATGCAGTTGCTGTATAGCCAAATTGAAAACCTCAACGGATCACTGTGAAGTAGGTGAACAACTTTCATCATGGGACGATTTTTCCTAGAATGCTTCTAACTTTCACAATGACGTGATTTGTGTAAAAAATCGCTACTTTAGGCTAGTCTATTTAATATGGTTACACACATGTTTCTCGTCATGAACCGAGTTTGGCTGCTTCGATTGTCAATTTTTAGGCTGCATCTGGTACACCAAGTGCCATAGTAACCACATGCAACGTAAAAACCGTCAGAAGTAATTATATTGTATTCTAAAAAATCACAAAAGAAGGTTACCACTGTTCCTGGTTTTTTACTAGGTTCAAACTTTCTCGGGTCGTGGTGAGTTATGCAGTTGCTGTATAGCCAAATTGAAAAACTCATCGGATCACTGTGAAGTAGGTGAACAACTTTCATCATGGGACGATTTTTCCTAGAATGCTTCTAACTTTCACAATGACGTGTTTGTGTAAAAAATCGCTACTTTAGGCTAGTCTATTTAATATGGTTACACACATGTTTCTCGTCATGAACCGAGTTTGGCTGCTTCGATTGTCAATTTTTAGGCTGCATCTGGTACACCAAGTGCCATAGTAACCACATGCAACGTAAAAACCGTCAGAAGTGTTTATATTGTGTTCTAAAAAATCACAAAAGAAGGTTACCACTGTTCCTGGTTTTTTACTAGGTTCAAACTTTCTCGGGTCGTGGTGAGTTATACAGTTGCTGTATAGCCAAATTGAAAAACTCATCAGATCACTGTGGAGTAGGTGAACAACTTTCATCATGGGACGATTTTTCCTAGAATGCTTCTAACTCTCACAATGACGTGATTTGTGTCAAAAATCGCTACTTTAGGCTAGTCTATTTACTATGGTTACACACATGTTTCTCGTCATGAACCGAGTTTGGCTGCTTCGATTGTCAATTTTTAGGCTGCTTCTGGTACACCAAGTGCCATAGTAACCACATGCAACGTAAAAACCGTCAGAAGTGTTTATATTGTGTTCTAAAAAATCACAAAAGAAGGTTACCACTGTTCCTGGTTTTTTACTAGGTTCAAACTTTCTCGGGTCGTGGTGAGTTATACAGTTGCTGTATAGCCAAATTGAAAAACTCATCAGATCACTGTGGAGTAGGTGAACAACTTTCATCATGGGACGATTTTTCCTAGAATGCTTCTAACTCTCACAATGACGTGATTTGTGTCAAAAATCGCTACTTTAGGCTAGTCTATTTAATATGGTTACACACATGTTTCTCGTCATGAACCGAGTTTGGCTGCTTCGATTGTCAATTTTTAGGCTGCATCTGGTACACCAAGTGCCATAGTAACCACATGCAACGTAAAAACCGTCAGAAGTGTTTATATTGTGTTCTAAAAAATCACAAAAGAAGGTTACCACTGTTCTTGGTTTTTTACTAGGTTCAAACTTTTTCGGGTCGTGGTGAGTTATACAGTTGCTGTATAGCCAAATTGAAAAACTCATCAGATCACTGTGAAGTAGGTGACCAACTTTCATCATGGGACGATTTTTCCTAGAATGCTTCTAACTCTCACAATGACGTGATTTGTGTAAAAAATCGCTACTTTAGGCTAGTCTATTTACTATGGTTACACACATGTTTCTCGTCATGAACCGAGTTTGGCTGCTTCGATTGTCAATTTTTAGGCTGCATCTGGTACACCAAGTGCCATAGTAACCACATGCAACGTAAAAACCGTCAGAAGTGTTTATATTGTGTTCTAAAAAATCACAAAAGAAGGTTACCACTGTTCCTGGTTTTTTACTAGGTTCAAACTTTCTCGGGTCGTGGTGAGTTATACAGTTGCTGTATAGCCAAATTGAAAAACTCATCAGATCACTGTGGAGTAGGTGAACAACTTTGATCATGGGACGATTTTTCCTAGAATGCTTCTAACTCTCACAATGACGTGATTTGTGTAAAAAATCGCTACTTTAGGCTAGTCTATTTACTATGGTTACACACATGTTTCTCGTCATGAACCGAGTTTGGCTGCTTCGATTGTCAATTTTTAGGCTGCATCTGGTACACCAAGTGCCATAGTAACCACATGCAGCGTAAAAACCGTCAGAAGTAATTATATTGTGTTCTAAAAAATCACAAAAGAAGGTTACCACTGTTCCTGGTTTTTTAATAGGTTCAAACTTTCTCGGGTCGTGGTGAGTTATGCAGTTGCTGTATAGCCAAATTGAAAACCTCAACGGATCACTGTGAAGTAGGTGAACAACTTTCATCATGGGACGATTTTTCCTAGAATGCTTCTAACTTTCACAATGACGTGATTTGTGTAAAAAATCGCTACTTTAGGCTAGTCTATTTAATATGGTTACACACATGTTTCTCGTCATGAACCGAGTTTGGCTGCTTCGATTGTCAATTTTTAGGCTGCATCTGGTACACCAAGTGCCATAGTAACCACATGCAACGTAAAAACCGTCAGAAGTAATTATATTGTATTCTAAAAAATCACAAAAGAAGGTTACCACTGTTCCTGGTTTTTTACTAGGTTCAAACTTTCTCGGGTCGTGGTGAGTTATGCAGTTGCTGTATAGCCAAATTGAAAAACTCATCGGATCACTGTGAAGTAGGTGAACAACTTTCATCATGGGACGATTTTTCCTAGAATGCTTCTAACTTTCACAATGACGTGTTTGTGTAAAAAATCGCTACTTTAGGCTAGTCTATTTAATATGGTTACACACATGTTTCTCGTCATGAACCGAGTTTGGCTGCTTCGATTGTCAATTTTTAGGCTGCATCTGGTACACCAAGTGCCATAGTAACCACATGCAACGTAAAAACCGTCAGAAGTGTTTATATTGTGTTCTAAAAAATCACAAAAGAAGGTTACCACTGTTCCTGGTTTTTTACTAGGTTCAAACTTTCTCGGGTCGTGGTGAGTTATACAGTTGCTGTATAGCCAAATTGAAAAACTCATCAGATCACTGTGGAGTAGGTGAACAACTTTCATCATGGGACGATTTTTCCTAGAATGCTTCTAACTCTCACAATGACGTGATTTGTGTCAAAAATCGCTACTTTAGGCTAGTCTATTTAATATGGTTACACACATGTTTCTCGTCATGAACCGAGTTTGGCTGCTTCGATTGTCAATTTTTAGGCTGCTTCTGGTACACCAAGTGCCATAGTAACCACATGCAACGTAAAAACCGTCAGAAGTGTTTATATTGTGTTCTAAAAAATCACAAAAGAAGGTTACCACTGTTCTTGGTTTTTTACTAGGTTCAAACTTTCTCGGGTCGTGGTGAGTTATACAGTTGCTGTATAGCCAAATTGAAAAACTCATCAGATCACTGTGGAGTAGGTGAACAACTTTCATCATGGGACGATTTTTCCTAGAATGCTTCTAACTCTCACAATGACGTGATTTGTGTAAAAAATCGCTACTTTAGGCTAGTCTATTTACTATGGTTACACACATGTTTCTCGTCATGAACCGAGTTTGGCTGCTTCGATTGTCAATTTATAGGCTGCATCTGGTACACCAAGTGCCATAGTAACCACATGCAACGTAAAAACCGTCAGAAGTGTTTATATTGTGTTCTAAAAAATCACAAAAGAAGGTTACCACTGTTCCTGGTTTTTTACTAGGTTCAAACTTTCTCGGGTCGTGGTGAGTTATACAGTTGCTGTATAGCCAAATTGAAAAACTCATCAGATCACTGTGGAGTAGGTGAACAACTTTCATCATGTGACGATTTTTCCTAGAAAGCTTCTAACTCTCACAATGACGTGATTTGTGTAAAAAATCGCTACTTTAGGCTAGTCTATTTACTATGGTTACACACATGTTTCTCGTCATGAACCGAGTTTGGCTGCTTCGATTGTCAATTTTTAGGCTGCATCTGGTACACCAAGTGCCATAGTAACCACATGCAGCGTAAAAACCGTCAGAAGTAATTATATTGTGTTCTAAAAAATCACAAAAGAAGGTTACCACTGTTCCTGGTTTTTTAATAGGTTCAAACTTTCTCGGGTCGTGGTGAGTTATGCAGTTGCTGTATAGCCAAATTGAAAACCTCAACGGATCACTGTGAAGTAGGTGAACAACTTTCATCATGGAACGATTTTTCCTAGAATGCTTCTAACTTTCACAATGACGTGATTTGTGTAAAAAATCGCTACTTTAGGCTAGTCTATTTAATATGGTTACACACATGTTTCTCGTCATGAACCGAGTTTGGCTGCTTCGATTGTCAATTTTTAGGCTGCATCTGGTACACCAAGTGCCATAGTAACCACATGCAACGTAAAAACCGTCAGAAGTAATTATATTGTGTTCTAAAAAATCACAAAAGAAGGTTACCACTGTTCCTGGTTTTTTACTAGGTTCAAACTTTCTCGGGTCGTGGTGAGTTATGCAGTTGCTGTATAGCCAAATTGAAAACCTCAACGGATCACTGTGAAGTAGGTGAACAACTTTCATCATGGGACGATTTTTCCTAGAATGCTTCTAACTTTCACAATGACGTGATTTGTGTAAAAAATCGCTACTTTAGGCTAGTCTATTTAATATGGTTACACACATGTTTCTCGTCATGAACCGAGTTTGGCTGCTTCGATTGTCAATTTTTAGGCTGCATCTGGTACACCAAGTGCCATAGTAACCACATGCAACGTAAAAACCGTCAGAAGTAATTATATTGTGTTCTAAAAAATCACAAAAGAAGGTTACCACTGTTCCTGGTTTTTTACTAGGTTCAAACTTTCTCGGGTCGTGGTGAGTTATGCAGTTGCTGTATAGCCAAATTGAAAAACTCATCGGATCACTGTGAAATAGGTGAACAACTTTCATCATGGGACGATTTTTCCTAGAATGCTTCTAACTTTCACAATGACGTGTTTGTGTAAAAAATCGCTACTTTAGGCTAGTCTATTTAATATGGTTACACACATGTTTCTCGTCATGAACCGAGTTTGGCTGCTTCGATTGTCAATTTTTAGGCTGCATCTGGTACACCAAGTGCCATAGTAACCACATGCAACGTAAAAACCGTCAGAAGTGTTTATATTGTGTTCTAAAAAATCACAAAAGAAGGTTACCACTGTTCCTGGTTTTTTACTAGGTTCAAACTTTCTCGGGTCGTGGTGAGTTATACAGTTGCTGTATAGCCAAATTGAAAAACTCATCAGATCACTGTGGAGTAGGTGAACAACTTTCATCATGGGACGATTTTTCCTAGAATGCTTCTAACTCTCACAATGACGTGATTTGTGTCAAAAATCGCTACTTTAGGCTAGTCTATTTCATATGGTTACACACATGTTTCTCGTCATGAACCGAGTTTGGCTGCTTCGATTGTCAATTTTTAGGCTGCTTCTGGTACACCAAGTGCCATAGTAACCACATGCAACGTAAAAACCGTCAGAAGTGTTTATATTGTGTTCTAAAAAATAACAAAAGAAGGTTACCACTGTTCTTGGTTTTTTACTAGGTTCAAACTTTCTCGGGTCGTGGTGAGTTATACAGTTGCTGTATAGCCAAATTGAAAAACTCATCAGATCACTGTGAAGTAGGTGACCAACTTTCATCATGGGACGATTTTTCCTAGAATGCTTCTAACTCTCACAATGACGTGATTTGTGTAAAAAATCGCTACTTTAGGCTAGTCTATTTACTATGGTTACACACATGTTTCTCGTCATGAACCGAGTTTGGCTGCTTCGATTGTCAATTTTTAGGCTGCATCTGGTACACCAAGTGCCATAGTAACCACATGCAACGTAAAAACCGTCAGAAGTAATTATATTGTGTTCTAAAAAATCACAAAAGAAGGTTACCACTGTTCCTGGTTTTTTACTAGGTTCAAACTTTCTCGGGTCGTGGTGAGTTATGCAGTTGCTGTATAGCCAAATTGAAAACCTCAACGGATCACTGTGAAGTAGGTGAACAACTTTCATCATGGGACGATTTTTCCTAGAATGCTTCTAACTTTCACAATGACGTGATTTGTGTAAAAAATCGCTACTTTAGGCTAGTCTATTTAATATGGTTACACACATGTTTCTCGTCATGAACCGAGTTTGGCTGCTTCGATTGTCAATTTTTAGGCTGCATCTGGTACACCAAGTGCCATAGTAACCACATGCAACGTAAAAACCGTCAGAAGTAATTATATTGTGTTCTAAAAAATCACAAAAGAAGGTTACCACTGTTCCTGGTTTTTTACTAGGTTCAAACTTTCTCGGGTCGTGGTGAGTTATGCAGTTGCTGTATAGCCAAATTGAAAAACTCATCGGATCACTGTGAAATAGGTGAACAACTTTCATCATGGGACGATTTTTCCTAGAATGCTTCTAACTTTCACAATGACGTGTTTGTGTAAAAAATCGCTACTTTAGGCTAGTCTATTTAATATGGTTACACACATGTTTCTCGTCATGAACCGAGTTTGGCTGCTTCGATTGTCAATTTTTAGGCTGCATCTGGTACACCAAGTGCCATAGTAACCACATGCAACGTAAAAACCGTCAGAAGTGTTTATATTGTGTTCTAAAAAATCACAAAAGAAGGTTACCACTGTTCCTGGTTTTTTACTAGGTTCAAACTTTCTCGGGTCGTGGTGAGTTATACAGTTGCTGTATAGCCAAATTGAAAAACTCATCAGATCACTGTGGAGTAGGTGAACAACTTTCATCATGGGACGATTTTTCCTAGAATGCTTCTAACTCTCACAATGACGTGATTTGTGTCAAAAATCGCTACTTTAGGCTAGTCTATTTAATATGGTTACACACATGTTTCTCGTCATGAACCGAGTTTGGCTGCTTCGATTGTCAATTTTTAGGCTGCTTCTGGTACACCAAGTGCCATAGTAACCACATGCAACGTAAAAACCGTCAGAAGTGTTTATATTGTGTTCTAAAAAATAACAAAAGAAGGTTACCACTGTTCTTGGTTTTTTACTAGGTTCAAACTTTCTCGGGTCGTGGTGAGTTATACAGTTGCTGTATAGCCAAATTGAAAAACTCATCAGATCACTGTGAAGTAGGTGACCAACTTTCATCATGGGACGATTTTTCCTAGAATGCTTCTAACTCTCACAATGACGTGATTTGTGTAAAAAATCGCTACTTTAGGCTAGTCTATTTACTATGGTTACACACATGTTTCTCGTCATGAACCGAGTTTGGCTGCTTCGATTGTCAATTTTTAGGCTGCATCTGGTACACCAAGTGCCATAGTAACCACATGCAACGTAAAAACCGTCAGAAGTGTTTATATTGTGTTCTAAAAAATCACAAAAGAAGGTTACCACTGTTCCTGGTTTTTTACTAGGTTCAAACTTTCTCGGGTCGTGGTGAGTTATACAGTTGCTGAATAGCCAAATTGAAAAACTCATCAGATCACTGTGGAGTAGGTGAACAACTTTCATCATGGGACGATTTTTCCTAGAATGCTTCTAACTCTCACAATGACGTGATTTGTGTAAAAAATCGCTACTTTAGGCTAGTCTATTTACTATGGTTACACACATGTTTCTCGTCATGAACCGAGTTTGGCTGCTTCGATTGTCAATTTTTAGGCTGTATCTGGTACACCAAGTGCCATAGTAACCACATGCAACGTAAAAACCGTCAGAAGTGTTTAAATTGTGTTCTAAAAAATCACAAAAGAAGGTTACCACTGTTCCTGGTTTTTTACTAGGTTCAAACTTTCTCGGGTCGTGGTGAGTTATACAGTTGCTGTATAGCCAAATTGAAAAACTCATCAGATCACTGTGGAGTAGGTGAACAACTTTCATCATGGGACGATTTTTTCTAGAATGCTTCTAACTCTCACAATGACGTGATTTGTGTAAAAAATCGCTACTTTAGGCTAGTCTATTTACTATGGTTACACACATGTTTCTCGTCATGAACCGAGTTTGGCTGCTTCGATTGTCAATTTTTAGGCTGCATCTGGTACACCAAGTGCCATAGTAACCACATGCAACGTAAAAACCGTCAGAAGTGTTTATATTGTGTTCTAAAAAATCACAAAAGAAGGTTACCACTGTTCCTGGTTTTTTACTAGGTTCAAACTTTCTCGGGTCGTGGTGAGTTATACAGTTGCTGTATAGCCAAATTGAAAAACTCATCAGATCACTGTGGAGTAGGTGAACAACTTTCATCATGGGACGATTTTTCCTAGAATGCTTCTAACTCTCACAATGACGTGATTTGTGTAAAAAATCGCTACTTTAGGCTAGTCTATTTACTATGGTTACACACATGTTTCTCGTCATGAACCGAGTTTGGCTGCTTCGATTGTCAATTTTTAGGCTGCATCTGGTACACCAAGTGCCATAGTAACCACATGCAACGTAAAAACCGTCAGAAGTAATTATATTGTGTTCTAAAAAATCACAAAAGAAGGTTACCACTGTTCCTGGTTTTTTACTAGGTTCAAACTTTCTCGGGTCGTGGTGAGTTATGCAGTTGCTGTATAGCCAAATTGAAAAACTCATCGGATCACTGTGAAGTAGGTGAACAACTTTCATCATGGGACGATTTTTCCTAGAATGCTTTTAACTTTCACAATGATGTGATTTGTGTAAAAAAATCGCTACTTTAGGCTAGTCTATTTAATATGGTTACACACATGTTTCTCGTCATGAACCGAGTTTGGCTGCTTCGATTGTCAATTTTTAGGCTGCATCTGGTACACCAAGTGCTATAGTAACCACATGCAACGTAAAAACCGTCATAAGTGTTTATATTGTGTTCTAAAAAATCACAAAAGAAGGTTACCACTGTTTTTGGTTTTTTAATAGGTTCAAACTTTCTCGGGTCGTGGTGAGTTATGCAGTTGCTGTATAGCCAAATTGAAAAACTCATCGGATCACTGTGAAGTAGGTGAACAACTTTCATCATGGGACGATTTTTCCTAGAATGCTTCTAACTCTCACAATGATGTGATTTGTGTAAAAAATCGCTACTTTAGGCTAGTCTATTTACTATGGTTACACACATGTTTCTCGTCATGAACCGAGTTTGGCTGCTTCGATTGTCAATTTTTAGGCTGCAACTGGTACACCAAGTGCCATAGTAACCACATGCAACGTTAAAACCGTCAGAAGTGTTTATATTGTGTTCTAAAAAATCACAAAAGAAGGTTACCACTGTTCCTAGTTTTTTAATAGGTTCAAACTTTCTCGGGTCGTGGTGAGTTATGTAGTTGCTGTATAGCCAAATTGAAAAACTCATCGGATCACTCTGAAGTAGGTGAACAACTTTCATCATGGGACGATTTTTCCTAGAATGCTTATAACTCTCACAATGACGTGATTTGTGTCAAAAATCGCTACTTTAGGCTAGTCTATTTACTATGGTTACACACATGTTTCTCGTCATGAACCGAGTTTGGCTGCTTCGATTGTCAATTTTTAGGCTGCATCTGGTACACCAAGTGCCATAGTAACCACATGCAACGTAAAAACCGTCAGAAGTGTTTATATTGTGTTCTAAAAAATCACAAAAGAAGGTTACCACTGTTCCTGGTTTTTTACTAGGTTCAAACTTTCTCGGGTCGTGGTGAGTTATACAGTTGCTGTATAGCCAAATTGAAAAACTCATCAGATCACTGTGGAGTAGGTGAACAACTTTCATCATGGGACGATTTTTCCTAGAATGCTTCTAACTCTCACAATGACGTGATTTGTGTCAAAAATCGCTACTTTAGGCTAGTCTATTTAATATGGTTACACACATGTTTCTCGTCATGAACCGAGTTTGGCTGCTTCGATTGTCAATTTTTAGGCTGCTTCTGGTACACCAAGTGCCATAGTAACCACATGCAACGTAAAAACCGTCAGAAGTGTTTATATTGTGTTCTAAAAAATAACAAAAGAAGGTTACCACTGTTCTTGGTTTTTTACTAGGTTCAAACTTTCTCGGGTCGTGGTGAGTTATACAGTTGCTGTATAGCCAAATTGAAAAACTCATCGGATCACTGTGAAGTAGGTGAACAACTTTCATAATGGGACGATTTTTCCTAGAATGCTTCTAACTCTCACAATGACGTGATTTGTGTCAAAAATCGCTACTTTAGGCTAGTCTATTTACTATGGTTACACTCATGTTTCTCGTCATGAACCGAGTTTGGCTGCTTCGATGGTCAATTTTTAGGCTGCATCTGGTTCACCAAGTGCCATAGTAACCACATGCAACGTAAAAACCGTCAGAAGTAATTATATTGTGCTCTAAAAAAGTACAAAAGAAGGTTACCACTGTTCCTGGTTTTTTACTAGGTTCAAACTTTCTCGGGTCGTGGTGAGTTATGCAGTTGCTGTATAGCCAAATTGAAAAACTCATCGGATCACTGTGAAGTAGGTGAACAACTTTCATCACGGGACGATTTTTCCTAGAATGCTTCTAACTCTCACAATGACGTGATTTGTAAAAAATCGCTACTTTAGGCTAGTCTATTTACTATGGTTACACATATGTTTCTCGTCATGAACCGAGTTTGGCTGCTTCGATTGTCAATTTTTAGGCTGCATCTGGTACACCAAGTGCCATAGTAACCACATGCAACGTAAAAACCGTCAGAAGTGTTTATATTGTGTTCTAAAAAATCACAAAAGAAGGTTACCACTGTTCCTGGTTTTTTAATAGGTTCAAACTTTCTCGGGTCGTGGTGAGTTATGCAGTTGCTGTATAGCCAAATTGAAAAACTCATCGGATCACTGTGATGTAGGTGAACAACTTTCATCATGGGACGATTTTTCCTAGAATGCTTCTAACTCTCACAATGACGTGATTTGTGTAAGAAATCGCTACTTTAGGCTAGTCTATTTACTATGGTTACACACATGTTTCTCGTCATGAACCGAGTTTGGCTGCTTCGATTGTCAATTTTTAGGCTGCATCTGGTACACCAAGTGCCATAGTAACCACATGCAACGTAAAAATGGTCAGAAGTAATTATATTGTGTTCTAAAAAATCACAAAAGAAGGTTACCACTGTTCCTGGTTTTTTACTAGGTTCAAACTTTCTCGGGTCGTGGTGAGTTATGCAGTTGCTGTATAGCCAAATTGAAAAACTCATCGGATCACTGTGAAGTAGGTGAACAACTTTCATCATGGGACGATTTTTCCTAGAATGCTTCTAACTCTCACAATGACGTGATTTGTGTCAAAAATCGCTACTTTAGGCTAGTCTATTTAATATGGTTACACACATGTTTCTCGTCATGAACCGAGTTTGGCTGCTTCGATTGTCAATTTTTAGGCTGCATCTGGTACACCAAGTGCCATAGTAACCACATGCAACGTTAAAACCGTCAGAAGTGTTTATATTGTGTTCTAAAAAATCACAAAAGAAGGTTACCACTGTTCCTGGTTTTTTACTAGGTTCAAACTTTCTCGGGTCGTGGTGAGTTATGCAGTTGCTGTATAGCCAAATTGAAAAACTCATCGGATCACTGTGAAATAGGTGAACAACTTTCATCATGGGACGATTTTTCCTAGAATGCTTCTAACTTTCACAATGACGTGTTTGTGTAAAAAATCGCTACTTTAGGCTAGTCTATTTAATATGGTTACACACATGTTTCTCGTCATGAACCGAGTTTGGCTGCTTCGATTGTCAATTTTTAGGCTGCATCTGGTACACCAAGTGCCATAGTAACCACATGCAACGTAAAAACCGTCAGAAGTGTTTATATTGTGTTCTAAAAAATCACAAAAGACGGTTACCACTGTTCCTGGTTTTTTACTAGGTTCAAACTTTCTCGGGTCGTGGTGAGTTATACAGTTGCTGTATAGCCAAATTGAAAAACTCATCAGATCACTGTGGAGTAGGTGAACAACTTTCATCATGGGACGATTTTTCCTAGAATGCTTCTAACTCTCACAATGACGTGATTTGTGTCAAAAATCGCTACTTTAGGCTAGTCTATTTAATATGGTTACACACATGTTTCTCGTCATGAACCGAGTTTGGCTGCTTCGATTGTCAATTTTTAGGCTGCTTCTGGTACACCAAGTGCCATAGTAACCACATGCAACGTAAAAACCGTCAGAAGTGTTTATATTGTGTTCTAAAAAATAACAAAAGAAGGTTACCACTGTTCTTGGTTTTTTACTAGGTTCAAACTTTCTCGGGTCGTGGTGAGTTATACAGTTGCTGTATAGCCAAATTGAAAAACTCATCAGATCACTGTGAAGTAGGTGACCAACTTTCATCATGGGACGATTTTTCCTAGAATGCTTCTAACTCTCACAATGACGTGATTTGTGTAAAAAATCGCTACTTTAGGCTAGTCTATTTACTATGGTTACACACATGTTTCTCGTCATGAACCGAGTTTGGCTGCTTCGATTGTCAATTTTTAGGCTGCATCTGGTACACCAAGTGCCATAGTAACCACATGCAACGTAAAAACCGTCAGAAGTGTTTATATTGTGTTCTAAAAAATCACAAAAGAAGGTTACCACTGTTCCTGGTTTTTTACTAGGTTCAAACTTTCTCGGGTCGTGGTGAGTTATACAGTTGCTGAATAGCCAAATTGAAAAACTCATCAGATCACTGTGGAGTAGGTGAACAACTTTCATCATGGGACGATTTTTCCTAGAATGCTTCTAACTCTCACAATGACGTGATTTGTGTAAAAAATCGCTACTTTAGGCTAGTCTATTTACTATGGTTACACACATGTTTCTCGTCATGAACCGAGTTTGGCTGCTTCGATTGTCAATTTTTAGGCTGTATCTGGTACACCAAGTGCCATAGTAACCACATGCAACGTAAAAACCGTCAGAAGTGTTTAAATTGTGTTCTAAAAAATCACAAAAGAAGGTTACCACTGTTCCTGGTTTTTTACTAGGTTCAAACTTTCTCGGGTCGTGGTGAGTTATACAGTTGCTGTATAGCCAAATTGAAAAACTCATCAGATCACTGTGGAGTAGGTGAACAACTTTCATCATGGGACGATTTTTTCTAGAATGCTTCTAACTCTCACAATGACGTGATTTGTGTAAAAAATCGCTACTTTAGGCTAGTCTATTTACTATGGTTACACACATGTTTCTCGTCATGAACCGAGTTTGGCTGCTTCGATTGTCAATTTTTAGGCTGCATCTGGTACACCAAGTGCCATAGTAACCACATGCAACGTAAAAACCGTCAGAAGTGTTTATATTGTGTTCTAAAAAATCACAAAAGAAGGTTACCACTGTTCCTGGTTTTTTACTAGGTTCAAACTTTCTCGGGTCGTGGTGAGTTATACAGTTGCTGTATAGCCAAATTGAAAAACTCATCAGATCACTGTGGAGTAGGTGAACAACTTTCATCATGGGACGATTTTTCCTAGAATGCTTCTAACTCTCACAATGACGTGATTTGTGTAAAAAATCGCTACTTTAGGCTAGTCTATTTACTATGGTTACACACATGTTTCTCGTCATGAACCGAGTTTGGCTGCTTCGATTGTCAATTTTTAGGCTGCATCTGGTACACCAAGTGCCATAGTAACCACATGCAACGTAAAAACCGTCAGAAGTAATTATATTGTGTTCTAAAAAATCACAAAAGAAGGTTACCACTGTTCCTGGTTTTTTACTAGGTTCAAACTTTCTCGGGTCGTGGTGAGTTATGCAGTTGCTGTATAGCCAAATTGAAAAACTCATCGGATCACTGTGAAGTAGGTGAACAACTTTCATCATGGGACGATTTTTCCTAGAATGCTTTTAACTTTCACAATGATGTGATTTGTGTAAAAAAATCGCTACTTTAGGCTAGTCTATTTAATATGGTTACACACATGTTTCTCGTCATGAACCGAGTTTGGCTGCTTCGATTGTCAATTTTTAGGCTGCATCTGGTACACCAAGTGCTATAGTAACCACATGCAACGTAAAAACCGTCATAAGTGTTTATATTGTGTTCTAAAAAATCACAAAAGAAGGTTACCACTGTTTTTGGTTTTTTAATAGGTTCAAACTTTCTCGGGTCGTGGTGAGTTATGCAGTTGCTGTATAGCCAAATTGAAAAACTCATCGGATCACTGTGAAGTAGGTGAACAACTTTCATCATGGGACGATTTTTCCTAGAATGCTTCTAACTCTCACAATGATGTGATTTGTGTAAAAAATCGCTACTTTAGGCTAGTCTATTTACTATGGTTACACACATGTTTCTCGTCATGAACCGAGTTTGGCTGCTTCGATTGTCAATTTTTAGGCTGCAACTGGTACACCAAGTGCCATAGTAACCACATGCAACGTTAAAACCGTCAGAAGTGTTTATATTGTGTTCTAAAAAATCACAAAAGAAGGTTACCACTGTTCCTAGTTTTTTAATAGGTTCAAACTTTCTCGGGTCGTGGTGAGTTATGTAGTTGCTGTATAGCCAAATTGAAAAACTCATCGGATCAC
Source organism: Daptonema setosum (assembly GCA_964036265.1). Taxonomy (NCBI): domain Eukaryota; kingdom Metazoa; phylum Nematoda; class Chromadorea; order Monhysterida; family Xyalidae; genus Daptonema; species Daptonema setosum. Next base: position 8,309,307 of record OZ038444.1, on the reverse strand, counting down.
TCTGAAGTAGGTGAACAACTTTCATCATGGGACGATTTTTCCTAGAATGCTTATAACTCTCACAATGACGTGATTTGTGTCAAAAATCGCTACTTTAGGCTAGTCTATTTACTATGGTTACACACATGTTTCTCGTCATGAACCGAGTTTGGCTGCTTCGATTGTCAATTTTTAGGCTGCATCTGGTACACCAAGTGCCATAGTAACCACATGCAACGTAAAAACCGTCAGAAGTGTTTATATTGTGTTCTAAAAAATCACAAAAGAAGGTTACCACTGTTCCTGGTTTTTTACTAGGTTCAAACTTTCTCGGGTCGTGGTGAGTTATACAGTTGCTGTATAGCCAAATTGAAAAACTCATCAGATCACTGTGGAGTAGGTGAACAACTTTCATCATGGGACGATTTTTCCTAGAATGCTTCTAACTCTCACAATGACGTGATTTGTGTCAAAAATCGCTACTTTAGGCTAGTCTATTTAATATGGTTACACACATGTTTCTCGTCATGAACCGAGTTTGGCTGCTTCGATTGTCAATTTTTAGGCTGCTTCTGGTACACCAAGTGCCATAGTAACCACATGCAACGTAAAAACCGTCAGAAGTGTTTATATTGTGTTCTAAAAAATAACAAAAGAAGGTTACCACTGTTCTTGGTTTTTTACTAGGTTCAAACTTTCTCGGGTCGTGGTGAGTTATACAGTTGCTGTATAGCCAAATTGAAAAACTCATCAGATCACTGTGAAGTAGGTGACCAACTTTCATCATGGGACGATTTTTCCTAGAATGCTTCTAACTCTCACAATGACGTGATTTGTGTAAAAAATCGCTACTTTAGGCTAGTCTATTTACTATGGTTACACACATGTTTCTCGTCATGAACCGAGTTTGGCTGCTTCGATTGTCAATTTTTAGGCTGCATCTGGTACACCAAGTGCCATAGTAACCACATGCAACGTAAAAACCGTCAGAAGTGTTTATATTGTGTTCTAAAAAATCACAAAAGAAGGTTACCACTGTTCCTGGTTTTTTACTAGGTTCAAACTTTCTCGGGTCGTGGTGAGTTATACAGTTGCTGAATAGCCAAATTGAAAAACTCATCAGATCACTGTGGAGTAGGTGAACAACTTTCATCATGGGACGATTTTTCCTAGAATGCTTCTAACTCTCACAATGACGTGATTTGTGTAAAAAATCGCTACTTTAGGCTAGTCTATTTACTATGGTTACACACATGTTTCTCGTCATGAACCGAGTTTGGCTGCTTCGATTGTCAATTTTTAGGCTGTATCTGGTACACCAAGTGCCATAGTAACCACATGCAACGTAAAAACCGTCAGAAGTGTTTAAATTGTGTTCTAAAAAATCACAAAAGAAGGTTACCACTGTTCCTGGTTTTTTACTAGGTTCAAACTTTCTCGGGTCGTGGTGAGTTATACAGTTGCTGTATAGCCAAATTGAAAAACTCATCAGATCACTGTGGAGTAGGTGAACAACTTTCATCATGGGACGATTTTTTCTAGAATGCTTCTAACTCTCACAATGACGTGATTTGTGTAAAAAATCGCTACTTTAGGCTAGTCTATTTACTATGGTTACACACATGTTTCTCGTCATGAACCGAGTTTGGCTGCTTCGATTGTCAATTTTTAGGCTGCATCTGGTACACCAAGTGCCATAGTAACCACATGCAACGTAAAAACCGTCAGAAGTGTTTATATTGTGTTCTAAAAAATCACAAAAGAAGGTTACCACTGTTCCTGGTTTTTTACTAGGTTCAAACTTTCTCGGGTCGTGGTGAGTTATACAGTTGCTGTATAGCCAAATTGAAAAACTCATCAGATCACTGTGGAGTAGGTGAACAACTTTCATCATGGGACGATTTTTCCTAGAATGCTTCTAACTCTCACAATGACGTGATTTGTGTAAAAAATCGCTACTTTAGGCTAGTCTATTTACTATGGTTACACACATGTTTCTCGTCATGAACCGAGTTTGGCTGCTTCGATTGTCAATTTTTAGGCTGCATCTGGTACACCAAGTGCCATAGTAACCACATGCAACGTAAAAACCGTCAGAAGTAATTATATTGTGTTCTAAAAAATCACAAAAGAAGGTTACCACTGTTCCTGGTTTTTTACTAGGTTCAAACTTTATCGGGTCGTGGTGAGTTATGCAGTTGCTGTATAGCCAAATTGAAAAACTCATCGGATCACTGTGAAGTAGGTGAACAACTTTCATCATGGGACGATTTTTCCTAGAATGCTTCTAACTTTCACAATGATGTGATTTGTGTAAAAAATCGCTACTTCAGGCTAGTCTATTTAATATGGTTACACACATGTTTCTCGTCATGAACCGAGTTTGGCTGCTTCGATTGTCAATTTTTAGGCTGCATCTGGTACACCAAGTGCCATAGTAACCACATGCAACGTAAAAACCGTTAAAGTGTTTATATTGTGTTCTAAAAAATCACAAAAGAAGGTTACCACTGTTTTTGGTTTTTTAATAGGTTCAAACTTTCTCGGGTCGTGGTGAGTTATGCAGTTGCTGTATAGCCAAATTGAAAAACTCATCGGATCACTGTGAAGTAGGTGAACAACTTTCATCATGGGACGATTTTTCCTAGAATGCTTCTAACTCTCACAATGATGTGATTTGTGTAAAAAATCGCTACTTTAGGCTAGTCTATTTACTATGGTTACACACATGTTTCTCGTCATGAACCGAGTTTGGCTGCTTCGATTGTCAATTTTTAGGCTGCATCTGGTACACCAAGTGCCATAGTAACCACATGCAACGTTAAAACCGTCAGAAGTGTTTATATTGTGTTCTAAAAAATCACAAAAGAAGGTTACCACTGTTCCTAGTTTTTTAATAGGTTCAAACTTTCTCGGGTCGTGGTGAGTTATGTAGTTGCTGTATAGCCAAATTGAAAAACTCATCGGATCACTCTGAAGTAGGTGAACAACTTTCATCATGGGACGATTTTTCCTAGAATGCTTCTAACTCTCACAATGACGTGATTTGTGTAAAAAATCGCTACTTTAGGCTAGTCTATTTACTATGGTTTCACACATGTTTCTCGTCATGAACCGAGTTTGGCTGCTTCGATTGTCAATTTTTAGGCTGCATCTGGTACACCAAGTGAAATAGTAACCACATGCAACGTAAAAACCGTCAGAAGTAATTATATTGTGTTCTAAAAAATCACAAAAGAAGGTTACCACTGTTCCTGGTTTTTTACTAGGTTCAAACTTTCTCGGGTCGTGGTGAGTTATGCAGTTGCTGTATAGCCAAGTTGAAAAACTCATCGGATCACTGTGAAGTAGGTGAACAACTTTCATCATGGGACGATTTTTCCTAGAATGCTTCTAACTCTCACAATGACGTGATTTGTGTAAAAAATCGCTACTTTAGGCTAGTCTATTTACTATGGTTACACACATGTTTCTCGTCATGAACCGAGTTTGGCTGCTTCGATTGTCAATTTTTAGGCTGCATCTGGTACACCAAGTGCCATAATAACCACATGCAACGTAAAAACCGTCAGAAATGTTTATAATGTGTTCTAAAAAATCACAAAAGAAGGTTACCACTGTTCCTGGTTTTTTACTAGGTTCAAACTTTCTCGGGTCGTGGTGAGTTATACAGTTGCTGTATAGCCAAATTGAAAAACTCATCAGATCACTGTGGAGTAGGTGAACAACTTTCATCATGGGACGATTTTTCCTAGAACGCTTCTAACTCTCACAATGACGTGATTTGTGTAAAAAATCGCTACTTTAGGCTTGTCTATTTACTATGGTTACACACATGTTTCTCGTCATGAACCGAGTTTGGCTGCTTCGATTGTCAATTTTTAGGCTGCATCTGGTACACCAAGTGCCATAGTAACCACATGCAACGTAAAAACCGTCAGAAGTGTTTATATTGTGTTCTAAAAAATCACAAAAGAAGGTTACCACTGTTCCTGGTTTTTTACTAGGTTTAAACTTTCTCGGGTCGTGGTGAGTTATACAGTTGCTGTATAGCCAAATTGAAAAACTCATCAGATCACTGTGGAGTAGGTGAACAACTTTCATCATGGGACGATTTTTCCTAGAATGCTTCTAACTCTCACAATGACGTGATTTGTGTAAAAAATCGCTACTTTAGGCTAGTCTATTTACTATGGTTACACACATGTTTCTCGTCATGAACCGAGTTTGGCTGCTTCGATTGTCAATTTTTAGGCTGCATCTGGTACAATAAAGTGCCATAGTAACCACATGCAACGTAAAAACCGTCAGAAGTAATTATATTGTGTTCTAAAAAATCACAAAAGAAGGTTACCACTGTTCCTGGTTTTTTACTAGGTTCAAACTTTATCGGGTCGTGGTGAGTTATGCAGTTGCTGTATAGCCAAATTGAAAAACTCATCGGATCACTGTGAAGTAGGTGAACAACTTTCATCATGGGACGATTTTTCCTAGAATGCTTCTAACTTTCACAATGATGTGATTTGTGTAAAAAATCGCTACTTTAGGCTAGTCTATTTAATATGGTTACACACATGTTTCTCGTCATGAACCGAGTTTGGCTGCTTCGATTGTCAATTTTTAGGCTGCATCTGGTACACCAAGTGCCATAGTAACCACATGCAACGTAAAAACCGTTATAAGTGTTTATATTGTGTTCTAAAAAATCACAAAAGAAGGTTACCACTGTTTTTGGTTTTTTAATAGGTTCAAACTTTCTCGGGTCGTGGTGAGTTATGCAGTTGCTGTATAGCCAAATTGAAAAACTCATCGGATCACTGTGAAGTAGGTGAACAACTTTCATCATGGGACGATTTTTCCTAGAATGCTTCTAACTCTCACAATGATGTGATTTGTGTAAAAAATCGCTACTTTAGGCTAGTCTATTTACTATGGTTACACACATGTTTCTCGTCATGAACCGAGTTTGGCTGCTTCGATTGTCAATTTTTAGGCTGCATCTGGTACACCAAGTGCCATAGTAACCACATGCAACGTTAAAACCGTCAGAAGTGTTTATATTGTGTTCTAAAAAATCACAAAAGAAGGTTACCACTGTTCCTAGTTTTTTAATAGGTTCAAACTTTCTCGGGTCGTGGTGAGTTATGTAGTTGCTGTATAGCCAAATTGAAAAACTCATCGGATCACTCTGAAGTAGGTGAACAACGTTCATCATGGGACGATTTTTCCTAGAATGCTTCTAACTCTCACAATGACGTGATTTGTGTAAAAAATCGCTACTTTAGGCTAGTCTATTTACTATGGTTTCACACATGTTTCTCGTCATGAACCGAGTTTGGCTGCTTCGATTGTGAATTTTTAGGCTGCATCTGGTACACCAAGTGAAATAGTAACCACATGCAACGTAAAAACCGTCAGAAGTAATTATATTGTGTTCTAAAAAATCACAAAAGAAGGTTACCACTGTTCCTGGTTTTTTACTAGGTTCAAACTTTCTCGGGTCGTGGTGAGTTATGCAGTTGCTGTATAGCCAAGTTGAAAAACTCATCGGATCACTGTGAAGTAGGTGAACAACTTTCATCATGGGACGATTTTTCCTAGAATGCTTCTAATTCTCACAATGACGTGATTTGTGTCAAAAATCGCTACTTTAGGCTAGTCTATTTAATATGGTTACACACATGTTTCTCGTCATGAACCGAGTTTGGCTGCTTCGATTGTCAATTTTTAGGCTGCATCTGGTACACCAAGTGCCATAGTAACCACATGCAACGTAAAAACCGTCGGAAGTAATTATATTGTGTTCTAAAAAATCACAAAAGAAGGTTACCACTGTTCCTGGTTTTTTACTAGGTTCAAACTTTCTCGGGTCGTGGTGAGTTATGCAGTTGCTGTATAGCCAAATTGAAAAACTCATCGGATCACTGTGAAGTAGGTGAACAACTTTCATCATGGGACGATTTTTCCTAAAATGCTTCTAACTCTCACAATGACGTGATTTGTGTCAAAAATCGCTACTTTAGGCTAGTCTATTTACTATGGTTACACACATGTTTCTCGTCATGAACCGAGTTTGGCTGCTTCGATTGTCAATTTTTAGGCTGCGTCTGGTACAACAAGTGCCATAGTAACCACATGCAACGTAAAAACCGTCAGAAGTGTTTATATTGTGTTCTAAAAAATCACAAAAGAAGGTTACCACCGTTCTTAGTTTTTTAATAGGTTCAAACTTTCTCGGGTCGTGGTGAGTTATGCAGTTGCTGTATAGCCAAATTGAAAAACTCATCGGATCACTGTGAAGTAGGTGAACAACTTTCATCATGGGACGATTTTTCCTAGAATGCTTCTAACTCTCACAATGACGTGATTTGTGTAAAAAAATCGCTACTTTAGGCTAGTCTATTTACTATGGTTACACACATGTTTCTCGTCATGAACCGAGTTTGGCTGCTTCGATTGTCAATTTTTAGGCTGCATCTGGTACACCAAGTGCCATAGTAACCACATGCAACGTTAAAACCGTCAGAAGTGTTTATATTGTGTTCTAAAAAATCACAAAAGAAGGTTACCACTGTTCCTAGTTTTTTAATAGGTTCAAACTTTCTCGGGTCGTGGTGAGTTATGTAGTTGCTGTATAGCCAAATTGAAAAACTCATCGGATCACTCTGAAGTAGGTGAACAACTTTCATCATGGGACGATTTTTCCTAGAATGCTTCTAACTCTCACAATGACGTGATTTGTGTAAAAAATCGCTACTTTAGGCTAGTCTATTTACTATGGTTTCACACATGTTTCTCGTCATGAACCGAGTTTGGCTGCTTCGATTGTCAATTTTTAGGCTGCATCTGGTACACCAAGTGAAATAGTAACCACATGCAACGTAAAAACCGTCAGAAGTAATTATATTGTGTTCTAAAAAATCACAAAAGAAGGTTACCACTGTTCCTGGTTTTTTACTAGGTTCAAACTTTCTCGGGTCGTGGTGAGTTATGCAGTTGCTGTATAGCCAAGTTGAAAAACTCATCGGATCACTGTGAAGTAGGTGAACAACTTTCATCATGGGACGATTTTTCCTAGAATGCTTCTAACTCTCACAATGACGTGATTTGTGTAAAAAATCGCTACTTTAGGCTAGTCTATTTACTATGGTTACACACATGTTTCTCGTCATGAACCGAGTTTGGCTGCTTCGATTGTCAATTTTTAGGCTGCATCTGGTACACCAAGTGCCATAATAACCACATGCAACGTAAAAACCGTCAGAAATGTTTATAATGTGTTCTAAAAAATCACAAAAGAAGGTTACCACTGTTCCTGGTTTTTTACTAGGTTCAAACTTTCTCGGGTCGTGGTGAGTTATACAGTTGCTGTATAGCCAAATTGAAAAACTCATCAGATCACTGTGGAGTAGGTGAACAACTTTCATCATGGGACGATTTTTCCTAGAACGCTTCTAACTCTCACAATGACGTGATTTGTGTAAAAAATCGCTACTTTAGGCTTGTCTATTTACTATGGTTACACACATGTTTCTCGTCATGAACCGAGTTTGGCTGCTTCGATTGTCAATTTTTAGGCTGCATCTGGTACACCAAGTGCCATAGTAACCACATGCAACGTAAAAACCGTCAGAAGTGTTTATATTGTGTTCTAAAAAATCACAAAAGAAGGTTACCACTGTTCCTGGTTTTTTACTAGGTTTAAACTTTCTCGGGTCGTGGTGAGTTATACAGTTGCTGTATAGCCAAATTGAAAAACTCATCAGATCACTGTGGAGTAGGTGAACAACTTTCATCATGGGACGATTTTTCCTAGAATGCTTCTAACTCTCACAATGACGTGATTTGTGTAAAAAATCGCTACTTTAGGCTAGTCTATTTACTATGGTTACACACATGTTTCTCGTCATGAACCGAGTTTGGCTGCTTCGATTGTCAATTTTTAGGCTGCATCTGGTACACCAAGTGCCATAGTAACCACATGCAACGTAAAAACCGTCAGAAGTATTTATATTGTGTTCTAAAAAATCACAAAAGAAGGTTACCACTGTTCCTGGTTTTTTACTAGGTTCAAACTTTATCGGGTCGTGGTGAGTTATGCAGTTGCTGTATAGCCAAATTGAAAAACTCATCGGATCACTGTGAAGTAGGTGAACAACTTTCATCATGGGACGATTTTTCCTAGAATGCTTCTAACTTTCACAATGATGTGATTTGTGTAAAAAATCGCTACTTTAGGCTAGTCTATTTAATATGGTTACACACATGTTTCTCGTCATGAACCGAGTTTGGCTGCTTCGATTGTCAATTTTTAGGCTGCATCTGGTACACCAAGTGCCATAGTAACCACATGCAACGTAAAAACCGTTATAAGTGTTTATATTGTGTTCTAAAAAATCACAAAAGAAGGTTACCACTGTTTTTGGTTTTTTAATAGGTTCAAACTTTCTCGGGTCGTGGTGAGTTATGCAGTTGCTGTATAGCCAAATTGAAAAACTCATCGGATCACTGTGAAGTAGGTGAACAACTTTCATCATGGGACGATTTTTCCTAGAATGCTTCTAACTCTCACAATGATGTGATTTGTGTAAAAAATCGCTACTTTAGGCTAGTCTATTTACTATGGTTACACACATGTTTCTCGTCATGAACCGAGTTTGGCTGCTTCGATTGTCAATTTTTAGGCTGCATCTGGTACACCAAGTGCCATAGTAACCACATGCAACGTTAAAACCGTCAGAAGTGTTTATATTGTGTTCTAAAAAATCACAAAAGAAGGTTACCACTGTTCCTAGTTTTTTAATAGGTTCAAACTTTCTCGGGTCGTGGTGAGTTATGTAGTTGCTGTATAGCCAAATTGAAAAACTCATCGGATCACTCTGAAGTAGGTGAACAACTTTCATCATGGGACGATTTTTCCTAGAATGCTTCTAACTCTCACAATGACGTGATTTGTGTAAAAAATCGCTACTTTAGGCTTGTCTATTTACTATGGTTACACACATGTTTCTCGTCATGAACCGAGTTTGGCTGCTTCGATTGTCAATTTTTAGGCTGCATCTGGTACACCAAGTGCCATAGTAACCACATGCAACGTAAAAACCGTCAGAATTGTTTATATTGTGTTCTAAAAAATCACAAAAGAAGGTTACCACTGTTCCTGGTTTTTTACTAGGTTCAAACTTTCTCGGGTCGTGGTGAGTTATGCAGTTGCTGTATAGCCAAGTTGAAAAACTCATCGGATCACTGTGAAGTAGGTGAACAACTTTCATCATGGGACGATTTTTCCTAGAATGCTTCTAACTCTCACAATGACGTGATTTGTGTAAAAAATCGCTACTTTAGGCTAGTCTATTTACTATGGTTACACACATGTTTCTCGTCATGAACCGAGTTTGGCTGCTTCGATTGTCAATTTTTAGGCTGCATCTGGTACACCAAGTGCCATAATAACCACATGCAACGTAAAAACCGTCAGAAATGTTTATAATGTGTTCTAAAAAATCACAAAAGAAGGTTACCACTGTTCCTGGTTTTTTACTAGGTTCAAACTTTCTCGGGTCGTGGTGAGTTATACAGTTGCTGTATAGCCAAATTGAAAAACTCATCAGATCACTGTGGAGTAGGTGAACAACTTTCATCATGGGACGATTTTTCCTAGAACGCTTCTAACTCTCACAATGACGTGATTTGTGTAAAAAATCGCTACTTTAGGCTGGTCAATTTACTATGGTTACACACATGTTTCTCGTCATGAACCGAGTTTGGCTGCTTCGATTGTCAATTTTTAGGCTGCATCTGGTACACCAAGTGCCATAGTAACCACATGCAACGTAAAAACCGTCAGAAGTGTTTATATTGTGTTCTAAAAAATCACAAAAGAAGGTTACCACTGTTCCTGGTTTTTTACTAGGTTTAAACTTTCTCGGGTCGTGGTGAGTTATACAGTTGCTGTATAGCCAAATTGAAAAACTCATCAGATCACTGTGGAGTAGGTGAACAACTTTCATCATGGGACGATTTTTCCTAGAATGCTTCTAACTCTCACAATGACGTGATTTGTGTAAAAAATCGCTACTTTAGGCTAGTCTATTTACTATGGTTACACACATGTTTCTCGTCATGAACCGAGTTTGGCTGCTTCGATTGTCAATTTTTAGGCTGCATCTGGTACACCAAGTGCCATAGTAACCACATGCAACGTAAAAACCGTCAGAAGTAATTATATTGTGTTCTAAAAAATCACAAAAGAAGGTTACCACTGTTCCTGGTTTTTTACTAGGTTCAAACTTTATCGGGTCGTGGTGAGTTATGCAGTTGCTGTATAGCCAAATTGAAAAACTCATCGGATCACTGTGAAGTAGGTGAACAACTTTCATCATGGGACGATTTTTCCTAGAATGCTTCTAACTTTCACAATGATGTGATTTGTGTAAAAAATCGCTACTTTAGGCTAGTCTATTTAATATGGTTACACACATGTTTCTCGTCATGAACCGAGTTTGGCTGCTTCGATTGTCAATTTTTAGGCTGCATCTGGTACACCAAGTGCCATAGTAACCACATGCAACGTAAAAACCGTTATAAGTGTTTATATTGTGTTCTAAAAAATCACAAAAGAAGGTTACCACTGTTTTTGGTTTTTTAATAGGTTCAAACTTTCTCGGGTCGTGGTGAGTTATGCAGTTGCTGTATAGCCAAATTGAAAAACTCATCGGATCACTGTGAAGTAGGTGAACAACTTTCATCATGGGACGATTTTTCCTAGAATGCTTCTAACTCTCACAATGATGTGATTTGTGTAAAAAATCGCTACTTTAGGCTAGTCTATTTACTATGGTTACACACATGTTTCTCGTCATGAACCGAGTTTGGCTGCTTCGATTGTCAATTTTTAGGCTGCATCTGGTACACCAAGTGCCATAGTAACCACATGCAACGTTAAAACCGTCAGAAGTGTTTATATTGTGTTCTAAAAAATCACAAAAGAAGGTTACCACTGTTCCTAGTTTTTTAATAGGTTCAAACTTTCTCGGGTCGTGGTGAGTTATGTAGTTGCTGTATAGCCAAATTGAAAAACTCATCGGATCACTCTGAAGTAGGTGAACAACTTTCATCATGGGACGATTTTTCCTAGAATGCTTCTAACTCTCACAATGACGTGATTTGTGTAAAAAATCGCTACTTTAGGCTAGTCTATTTACTATGGTTTCACACATGTTTCTCGTCATGAACCGAGTTTGGCTGCTTCGATTGTCAATTTTTAGGCTGCATCTGGTACACCAAGTGAAATAGTAACCACATGCAACGTAAAAACCGTCAGAAGTAATTATATTGTGTTCTAAAAAATCACAAAAGAAGGTTACCACTGTTCCTGGTTTTTTACTAGGTTCAAACTTTCTCGGGTCGTGGTGAGTTATGCAGTTGCTGTATAGCCAAGTTGAAAAACTCATCGGATCACTGTGAAGTAGGTGAACAACTTTCATCATGGGACGATTTTTCCTAGAATGCTTCTAACTCTCACAATGACGTGATTTGTGTCAAAAATCGCTACTTTAGGCTAGTCTATTTAATATGGTTACACACATGTTTCTCGTCATGAACCGAGTTTGGCTGCTTCGATTGTCAATTTTTAGGCTGCATCTGGTACACCAAGTGCCATAGTAACCACATGCAACGTAAAAACCGTCGGAAGTAATTATATTGTGTTCTAAAAAATCACAAAAGAAGGTTACCACTGTTCCTGGTTTTTTACTAGGTTCAAACTTTCTCGGGTCGTGGTGAGTTATGCAGTTGCTGTATAGCCAAATTGAAAAACTCATCGGATCACTGTGAAGTAGGTGAACAACTTTCATCATGGGACGATTTTTCCTAAAATGCTTCTAACTCTCACAATGACGTGATTTGTGTCAAAAATCGCTACTTTAGGCTAGTCTATTTACTATGGTTACACACATGTTTCTCGTCATGAACCGAGTTTGGCTGCTTCGATTGTCAATTTATAGGCTGCGTCTGGTACAACAAGTGCCATAGTAACCACATGCAACGTAAAAACCGTCAGAAGTGTTTATATTGTGTTCTAAAAAATCACAAAAGAAGGTTACCACCGTTCTTAGTTTTTTAATAGGTTCAAACTTTCTCGGGTCGTGGTGAGTTATGCAGTTGCTGTATAGCCAAATTGAAAAACTCATCGGATCACTGTGAAGTAGGTGAACAACTTTCATCATGGGACGATTTTTCCTAGAATGCTTCTAACTCTCACAATGACGTGATTTGTGTAAAAAATTCGCTACTTTAGGCTAGTCTATTTACTATGGTTACACACATGTTTCTCGTCATGAACCGAGTTTGGCTGCTTCGATTGTCAATTTTTAGGCTGCATCTGGTACACCAAGTGCCATAGTAACCACATGCAACGTTAAAACCGTCAGAAGTGTTTATATTGTGTTCTAAAAAATCACAAAAGAAGGTTACCACTGTTCCTAGTTTTTTAATAGGTTCAAACTTTCTCGGGTCGTGGTGAGTTATGTAGTTGCTGTATAGCCAAATTGAAAAACTCATCGGATCACTCTGAAGTAGGTGAACAACTTTCATCATGGGACGATTTTTCCTAGAATGCTTCTAACTCTCACAATGACGTGATTTGTGTAAAAAATCGCTACTTTAGGCTAGTCTATTTACTATGGTTTCACACATGTTTCTCGTCATGAACCGAGTTTGGCTGCTTCGATTGTCAATTTTTAGGCTGCATCTGGTACACCAAGTGCCATAGTAACCACATGCAACGTAAAAACCGTCGGAAGTAATTATATTGTGTTCTAAAAAATCACAAAAGAAGGTTACCACTGTTCCTGGTTTTTTACTAGGTTCAAACTTTCTCGGGTCGTGGTGAGTTATGCAGTTGCTGTATAGCCAAATTGAAAAACTCATCGGATCACTGTGAAGTAGGTGAACAGCTTTCATCATGGGACGATTTTTCCTAAAATGCTTCTAACTCTCACAATGACGTGATTTGTGTCAAAAATCGCTACTTTAGGCTAGTCTATTTACTATGGTTACACACATGTTTCTCGTCATGAACCGAGTTTGGCTGCTTCGATTGTCAATTTATAGGCTGCGTCTGGTACAACAAGTGCCATAGTAACCACATGCAACGTAAAAACCGTCAGAAGTGTTTATATTGTGTTCTAAAAAATCACAAAAGAAGGTTACCACCGTTCTTAGTTTTTTAATAGGTTCAAACTTTCTCGGGTCGTGGTGAGTTATGCAGTTGCTGTATAGCCAAATTGAAAAACTCATCGGATCACTGTGAAGTAGGTGAACAACTTTCATCATGGGACGATTTTTCCTAGAATGCTTCTAACTCTCACAATGACGTGATTTGTGTAAAAAATTCGCTACTTTAGGCTAGTCTATTTACTATGGTTACACACATGTTTCTCGTCATGAACCGAGTTTGGCTGCTTCGATTGTCAATTTTTAGGCTGCATCTGGTACACCAAGTGCCATAGTAACCACATGCAACGTTAAAACCGTCAGAAGTGTTTATATTGTGTTCTAAAAAATCACAAAAGAAGGTTACCACTGTTCCTAGTTTTTTAATAGGTTCAAACTTTCTCGGGTCGTGGTGAGTTATGTAGTTGCTGTATAGCCAAATTGAAAAACTCATCGGATCACTCTGAAGTAGGTGAACAACTTTCATCATGGGACGATTTTTCCTAGAATGCTTCTAACTCTCACAATGACGTGATTTGTGTAAAAAATCGCTACTTTAGGCTAGTCTATTTACTATGGTTTCACACATGTTTCTCGTCATGAACCGAGTTTGGCTGCTTCGATTGTCAATTTTTAGGCTGCATCTGGTACACCAAGTGAAATAGTAACCACATGCAACGTAAAAACCGTCAGAAGTAATTATATTGTGTTCTAAAAAATCACAAAAGAAGGTTACCACTGTTCCTGGTTTTTTACTAGGTTCAAACTTTCTCGGGTCGTGGTGAGTTATGCAGTTGCTGTATAGCCAAGTTGAAAAATTCATCGGATCACTGTGAAGTAGGTGAACAACTTTCATCATGGGATGATTTTTCCTAGAATGCTTCTAACTCTCACAATGACGTGATTTGTGTAAAAAATCGCTACTTTAGGCTAGTCTATTTACTATGGTTACACACATGTTTCTCGTCATGAACCGAGTTTGGCTGCTTCGATTGTCAATTTTTAGGCTGCATCTGGTACACCAAGTGCCATAATAACCACATGCAACGTAAAAACCGTCAGAAATGTTTATAATGTGTTCTAAAAAATCACAAAAGAAGGTTACCACTGTTCCTGGTTTTTTACTAGGTTCAAACTTTCTCGGGTCGTGGTGAGTTATACAGTTGCTGTATAGCCAAATTGAAAAACTCATCAGATCACTGTGGAGTAGGTGAACAACTTTCATCATGGGACGATTTTTCCTAGAACGCTTCTAACTCTCACAACGACGTGATTTGTGTAAAAAATCGCTACTTTAGGCTTGTCTATTTACTATGGTTACACACATGTTTCTCGTCATGAACCGAGTTTGGCTGCTTCGATTGTCAATTTTTAGGCTGCATCTGGTACACCAAGTGCCATAGTAACCACATGCAACGTAAAAACCGTCAGAAGTGTTTATATTGCGTTCTAAAAAATCACAAAAGAAGGTTACCACTGTTCCTGGTTTTTTACTAGGTTTAAACTTTCTCGGGTCGTGGTGAGTTATACAGTTGCTGTATAGCCAAATTGAAAAACTCATCAGATCACTGTGGAGTAGGTGAACAACTTTCATCATGGAACGATTTTTCCTAGAATGCTTCTAACTCTCACAATGACGTGATTTGTGTAAAAAATCGCTACTTTAGGCTAGTCTATTTACTATGGTTACACACATGTTTCTCGTCATGAACCGAGTTTGGCTGCTTCGATTGTCAATTTTTAGGCTGCATCTGGTACACCAAGTGCCATAGTAACCACATGCAACGTAAAAACCGTCAGAAGTAATTATATTGTGTTCTAAAAAATCACAAAAGAAGGTTACCACTGTTCCTGGTTTTTTACTAGGTTCAAACTTTATCGGGTCGTGGTGAGTTATGCAGTTGCTGTATAGCCAAATTGAAAAACTCATCGGATCACTGTGAAGTAGGTGAACAACTTTCATCATGGGACGATTTTTCCTAGAATGCTTCTAACTTTCACAATGATGTGATTTGTGTAAAAAATCGCTACTTTAGGCTAGTCTATTTAATATGGTTACACACATGTTTCTCGTCATGAACCGAGTTTGGCTGCTTCGATTGTCAATTTTTAGGCTGCATCTGGTACACCAAGTGCCATAGTAACCACATGCAACGTAAAAACCGTTATAAGTGTTTATATTGTGTTCTAAAAAATCACAAAAGAAGGTTACCACTGTTTTTGGTTTTTTAATAGGTTCAAACTTTCTCGGGTCGTGGTGAGTTATGCAGTTGCTGTATAGCCAAATTGAAAAACTCATCGGATCACTGTGAAGTAGGTGAACAACTTTCATCATGGGACGATTTTTCCTAGAATGCTTCTAACTCTCACAATGATGTGATTTGTGTAAAAAATCGCTACTTTAGGCTAGTCTATTTACTATGGTTACACACATGTTTCTCGTCATGAACCGAGTTTGGCTGCTTCGATTGTCAATTTTTAGGCTGCATCTGGTACACCAAGTGCCATAGTAACCACATGCAACGTTAAAACCGTCAGAAGTGTTTATATTGTGTTCTAAAAAATCACAAAAGAAGGTTACCACTGTTCCTAGTTTTTTAATAGGTTCAAACTTTCTCGGGTCGTGGTGAGTTATGTAGTTGCTGTATAGCCAAATTGAAAAACTCATCGGATCACTCTGAAGTAGGTGAACAACTTTCATCATGGGACGATTTTTCCTAGAATGCTTCTAACTCTCACAATGACGTGATTTGTGTAAAAAATCGCTACTTTAGGCTAGTCTATTTACTATGGTTTCACACATGTTTCTCGTCATGAACCGAGTTTGGCTGCTTCGATTGTCAATTTTTAGGCTGCATCTGGTACACCAAGTGAAATAGTAACCACATGCAACGTAAAAACCGTCAGAAGTAATTATATTGTGTTCTAAAAAATCACAAAAGAAGGTTACCACTGTTCCTGGTTTTTTACTAGGTTCAAACTTTCTCGGGTCGTGGTGAGTTATGCAGTTGCTGTATAGCCAAGTTGAAAAACTCATCGGATCACTGTGAAGTAGGTGAACAACTTTCATCATGGGACGATTTTTCCTAGAATGCTTCTAACTCTCACAATGACGTGATTTGTGTCAAAAATCGCTACTTTAGGCTAGTCTATTTAATATGGTTACACACATGTTTCTCGTCATGAACCGAGTTTGGCTGCTTCGATTGTCAATTTTTAGGCTGCATCTGGTACACCAAGTGCCATAGTAACCACATGCAACGTAAAAACCGTCGGAAGTAATTATATTGTGTTCTAAAAAATCACAAAAGAAGGTTACCACTGTTCCTGGTTTTTTACTAGGTTCAAACTTTCTCGGGTCGTGGTGAGTTATGCAGTTGCTGTATAGCCAAATTGAAAAACTCATCGGATCACTGTGAAGTAGGTGAACAACTTTCATCATGGGACGATTTTTCCTAGAATGCTTCTAACTCTCACAATGATGTGATTTGTGTAAAAAATCGCTACTTTAGGCTAGTCTATTTACTATGGTTACACACATGTTTCTCGTCATGAACCGAGTTTGGCTGCTTCGATTGTCAATTTTTAGGCTGCATCTGGTACACCAAGTGCCATAGTAACCACATGCAACGTTAAAACCGTCAGAAGTGTTTATATTGTGTTCTAAAAAATCACAAAAGAAGGTTACCACTGTTCCTAGTTTTTTAATAGGTTCAAACTTTCTCGGGTCGTGGTGAGTTATGTAGTTGCTGTATAGCCAAATTGAAAAACTCATCGGATCACTCTGAAGTAGGTGAACAACTTTCATCATGGGACGATTTTTCCTAGAATGCTTCTAACTCTCACAATGACGTGATTTGTGTAAAAAATCGCTACTTTAGGCTAGTCTATTTACTATGGTTTCACACATGTTTCTCGTCATGAACCGAGTTTGGCTGCTTCGATTGTCAATTTTTAGGCTGCATCTGGTACACCAAGTGAAATAGTAACCACATGCAACGTAAAAACCGTCAGAAGTAATTATATTGTGTTCTAAAAAATCACAAAAGAAGGTTACCACTGTTCCTGGTTTTTTACTAGGTTCAAACTTTCTCGGGTCGTGGTGAGTTATGCAGTTGCTGTATAGCCAAGTTGAAAAACTCATCGGATCACTGTGAAGTAGGTGAACAACTTTCATCATGGGACGATTTTTCCTAGAATGCTTCTAACTCTCACAATGACGTGATTTGTGTCAAAAATCGCTACTTTAGGCTAGTCTATTTAATATGGTTACACACATGTTTCTCGTCATGAACCGAGTTTGGCTGCTTCGATTGTCAATTTTTAGGCTGCATCTGGTACACCAAGTGCCATAGTAACCACATGCAACGTAAAAACCGTCGGAAGTAATTATATTGTGTTCTAAAAAATCACAAAAGAAGGTTACCACTGTTCCTGGTTTTTTACTAGGTTCAAACTTTCTCGGGTCGTGGTGAGTTATGCAGTTGCTGTATAGCCAAATTGAAAAACTCATCGGATCACTGTGAAGTAGGTGAACAACTTTCATCATGGGACGATTTTTCCTAAAATGCTTCTAACTCTCACAATGACGTGATTTGTGTCAAAAATCGCTACTTTAGGCTAGTCTATTTACTATGGTTACACACATGTTTCTCGTCATGAACCGAGTTTGGCTGCTTCGATTGTCAATTTATAGGCTGCGTCTGGTACAACAAGTGCCATAGTAACCACATGCAACGTAAAAACCGTCAGAAGTGTTTATATTGTGTTCTAAAAAATCACAAAAGAAGGTTACCACTGTTCTTGGTTTTTTACTAGGTTCAAACTTTCTCGGGTCGTGGTGAGTTATACAAATGCTGTATAGCCAAATTGAAAAACTCATCAGATCTCTGTGAAGTAGGTGAACAACTTTCATCATGGGACGATTTTTCCTAGAATGCTTCTAACTCTCACAATGACGTGATTTGTGTAAAAAATCGCTACTTTAGGCTAGTCTATTTACTATGGTTACACACATGTTTCTCGTCATGAACCGAGTTTGGCTGCTTCGATTGTCAATTTTTAGGCTGCATCTGGTACACCAAGTGCCATAGTAACCACATGCAACGTAAAAACCGTCAGAAGTGTTTATATTGTGTTCTAAAAAATCACAAAAGAAGGTTACCACTGTTCCTGGTTTTTTACTAGGTTCAAACTTTCTCGGGTCGTGGTGAGTTATACAGTTGCTGTATAGCCAAATTGAAAAACTCATCAGATCACTGTGGAGTAGGTGAACAACTTTCATCATGGGACGATTTTTCCTAGAATGCTTCTAACTCTCACAATGACGTGATTTGTGTAAAAAATCGCTACTTTAGGCTAGTCTATTTACTATGGTTACACACATGTTTCTCGTCATGAACCGAGTTTGGCTGCTTCGATTGTCAATTTTTAGGCTGCATCTGGTACACCAAGTGCCATAGTAACCACATGCAACGTTAAAACCGTCAGAAGTGTTTATATTGTGTTCTAAAAAATCACAAAAGAAGGTTACCACTGTTCCTAGTTTTTTACTAGGTTCAAACTTTCTCGGGTCGTGGTGAGTTATGCAGTTGCTGTATAGCCAAATTGAAAAACTCATCGGATCACTGTGAAGTAGGTGAACAACTTTCATCATGGGACGATTTTTCCTAAAATGCTTCTAACTCTCACAATGACGTGATTTGTGTCAAAAATCGCTACTTTAGGCTAGTCTATTTACTATGGTTACACACATGTTTCTCGTCATGAACCGAGTTTGGCTGCTTCGATTGTCAATTTTTAGGCTGCGTCTGGTACAACAAGTGCCATAGTAACCACATGCAACGTAAAAACCGTCAGAAGTGTTTATATTGTGTTCTAAAAAATCACAAAAGAAGGTTACCACTGTTCTTAGTTTTTTAATAGGTTCAAACTTTCTCGGGTCATGGTGAGTTATGCAGTTGCTGTATAGCCAAATTGAAAAACTCATCGGATCACTGTGAAATAGGTGAACAACTTTCATCATGGGACGATTTTTCCTAGAATGCTTCTAACTCTCACAATGACGTGATTTGTGTAAAAAATCGCTACTTTAGGCTAGTCTATTTACTATGGTTACACACATGTTTCTCGTCATGAACCGAGTTTGGCTGCTTCGATTGTCAATTTTTAGGCTGCATCTGGTACACCAAGTGCCATAGTAACCACATGCAACGTAAAAACCGTCAGAAGTAATTATATTGTGTTCTAAAAAATCACAAAAGAAGGTTACCACTGTTCCTGGTTTTTTACTAGGTTCAAACTTTCTCGGGTCGTGGTGAGTTATGCAGTTGCTGTATAGCCAAATTGAAAAACTCATCGGATCACTGTGAAGTAGGTGAACAACTTTAATCATGGGACGATTTTTCCTAGAATGCTTCTAACTCTCACAATGACGTGATTTGTGTAAAAAAATCGCTACTTTAGGCTAGTCTATTTACTATGGTTACACACATGTTTCTCGTCATGAACCGAGTTTGGCTGCTTCGATTGTCAATTTTTAGGCTGCATCTGGTACACCAAGTGCCATAGTAACCACATGCAACGTAAAAACCGTCAGAAGTAATTATATTGTGTTCTAAAAAATCACAAAAGAAGGTTACCACTGTTCCTGGTTTTTTACTAGGTTCAAACTTTCTCGGGTCGTGGTGAGTTATGCAGTTGCTGTATAGCCAAATTGAAAAACTCATCGGATCACTGTGAAGTAGGTGAACAACTTTCATCATGGGACGATTTTTCCTAGAATGCTTCTAACTCTCACAATGACGTGATTTGTGTAAAAAATCGCTACTTTAGGCTACTCTATTTACTATGGTTACACACATGTTTCTCGTCATGAACCGAGTTTGGCTGCTTCGATTGTCAATTTTTAGGCTGCATCTGGTACACCAAGTGCTATAGTAACCTCATGCAACGTAAAAACCGTCAGAAGTAATTATATTGTGTTCTAAAAAATCACAAAAGAAGGTTACCACTGTTCCTGGTTTTTTAATAGGTTCAAACTTTCTCGGGTCGTGGTGAGTTATGCAGTTGCTGTATAGCCAAATTGAAAAACTCATCGGATCACTGTGAAGTAGGTGAACAACTTTCATCATGGGACGATTTTTCCTAGAATGCTTCTAACTCTCACAATGACGTGATTTGTGTCAAAAATCGCTACTTTAGGCTAGTCTATTTAATATGGTTACACACATGTTTCTCGTCATGAACCGAGTTTGGCTGCTTCGATTGTCAATTTTTAGGCTGCATCTGGTACACCAAGTGCCATAGTAACCACATGCAACGTAAAAACCGTCAGAAGTAATTATATTGTGTTCTAAAAAATCACAAAAGAAGGTTACCACTGTTCCTGGTTTTTTACTAGGTTCAAACTTTCTCGGGTCGTGGTGAGTTATACAAATGCTGTATAGCCAAATTGAAAAACTCATCAGATCTCTGTGAAGTAGGTGAACAACTTTCATCATGGGACGATTTTTCCTAGAATGCTTCTAACTCTCACAATGACGTGATTTGTGTAAAAAATCGCTACTTTAGGCTACTCTATTTACTATGGTTACACACATGTTTCTCGTCATGAACCGAGTTTGGCTGCTTCGATTGTCAATTTTTAGGCTGCATCTGGTACACCAAGTGCTATAGTAACCACATGCAACGTAAAAACCGTCAGAAGTAATTATATTGTGTTCTAAAAAATCACAAAAGAAGGTTACCACTGTTCCTGGTTTTTTAATAGGTTCAAACTTTCTCGGGTCGTGGTGAGTTATGCAGTTGCTGTATAGCCAAATTGAAAAACTCATCGGATCACTGTGAAGTAGGTGAACAACTTTCATCATGGGACGATTTTTCCTAGAATGCTTCTAACTCTCACAATGACGTGATTTGTGTCAAAAATCGCTACTTTAGGCTAGTCTATTTAATATGGTTACACACATGTTTCTCGTCATGAACCGAGTTTGGCTGCTTCGATTGTCAATTTTTAGGCTGCATCTGGTACACCAAGTGCCATAGTAACCACATGCAACGTAAAAACCGTCAGAAGTAATTATATTGTGTTCTAAAAAATCACAAAAGAAGGTTACCACTGTTCCTGGTTTTTTACTAGGTTCAAACTTTCTCGGGTCGTGGTGAGTTATACAAATGCTGTATAGCCAAATTGAAAAACTCATCAGATCTCTGTGAAGTAGGTGAACAACTTTCATCATGGGACGATTTTTCCTAGAATGCTTCTAACTCTCACAATGCCGTGATTTGTGTAAAAAATCGCTACTTCAGGCTAGTCTATTTACTATGGTTACACACATGTTTCTCGTCATGAACCGAGTTTGGCTGCTTCGATGGTCAATTTTTAGGCTGCATCTGGTACACCAAGTGCCATAATAACCACATGCAACGTAAAAACCGTCAGAAATGTTTATAATGTGTTCTAAAAAATCACAAAAGAAGGTTACCACTGTTCCTGGTTTTTTACTAGGTTCAAACTTTCTCGGGTCGTGGTGAGTTATACAGTTGCTGTATAGCCAAATTGAAAAACTCATCAGATCACTGTGAAGTAGGTGAACAACTTTCATCATGGGACGATTTTTCCTAGAACGCTTCTAACTCTCACAATGACGTGATTTGTGTAAAAAATCGCTACTTTAGGCTTGTCTATTTACTATGGTTACACACATGTTTCTCGTCATGAACCGAGTTTGGCTGCTTCGATTGTCAATTTTTAGGCTGCATCTGGTACACCAAGTGCCATAGTAACCACATGCAACGTAAAAACCGTCAGAAGTGTTTATATTGTGTTCTAAAAAATCACAAAAGAAGGTTACCACTGTTCCTGGTTTTTTACTAGGTTTAAACTTTCTCGGGTCGTGGTGAGTTATACAGTTGCTGTATAGCCAAATTGAAAAACTCATCAGATCACTGTGGAGTAGGTGAACAACTTTCATCATGGGACGATTTTTCCTAGAATGCTTCTAACTCTCACAATGACGTGATTTGTGTAAAAAATCGCTACTTTAGGCTAGTCTATTTACTATGGTTACACACATGTTTCTCGTCATGAACCGAGTTTGGCTGCTTCGATTGTCAATTTTTAGGCTGCATCTGGTACACCAAGTGCCATAGTAACCACATGCAACGTAAAAACCGTCAGAAGTAATTATATTGTGTTCTAAAAAATCACAAAAGAAGGTTACCACTGTTCCTGGTTTTTTACTAGGTTCAAACTTTCTCGGGTCGTGGTGAGTTATGCAGTTGCTGTATAGCCAAGTTGAAAAACTCATCGGATCACTGTGAAGTAGGTGAACAACTTTCATCATGGGACGATTTTTCCTAGAATGCTTCTAACTCTCACAATGACGTGATTTGTGTCAAAAATCGCTACTTTAGGCTAGTCTATTTAATATGGTTACACACATGTTTCTCGTCATGAACCGAGTTTGGCTGCTTCGATTGTCAATTTTTAGGCTGCATCTGGTACACCAAGTGCCATAGTAACCACATGCAACGTAAAAACCGTCAGAAGTAATTATATTGTGTTCTAAAAAATCACAAAAGAAGGTTACCACTGTTCCTGGTTTTTTAATAGGTTCAAACTTTCTCGGGTCGTGGTGAGTTATGCAGTTGCTGTATAGCCAAATTGAAAAACTCATCGGATCACTGTGAAGTAGGTGAACAACTTTCATCATGGGACGATTTTTCCTAGAATGCTTCTAACTCTCACAATGACGTGATTTGTGTCAAAAATCGCTACTTTAGGCTAGTCTATTTAATATGGTTACACACATGTTTCTCGTCATGAACCGAGTTTGGCTGCTTCGATTGTCAATTTTTAGGCTGCATCTGGTACACCAAGTGCCATAGTAACCACATGCAACGTAAAAACCGTCAGAAGTAATTATATTGTGTTCTAAAAAATCACAAAAGAAGGTTACCACTGTTCCTGGTTTTTTACTAGGTTCAAACTTTCTCGGGTCGTGGTGAGTTATACAAATGCTGTATAGCCAAATTGAAAAACTCATCAGATCTCTGTGAAGTAGGTGAACAACTTTCATCATGGGACGATTTTTCCTAGAATGCTTCTAACTCTCACAATGACGTGATTTGTGTAAAAAATCGCTACTTTAGGCTACTCTATTTACTATGGTTACACACATGTTTCTCGTCATGAACCGAGTTTGGCTGCTTCGATTGTCAATTTTTAGGCTGCATCTGGTACACCAAGTGCTATAGTAACCACATGCAACGTAAAAACCGTCAGAAGTAATTATATTGTGTTCTAAAAAATCACAAAAGAAGGTTACCACTGTTCCTGGTTTTTTAATAGGTTCAAACTTTCTCGGGTCGTGGTGAGTTATGCAGTTGCTGTATAGCCAAATTGAAAAACTCATCGGATCACTGTGAAGTAGGTGAACAACTTTCATCATGGGACGATTTTTCCTAGAATGCTTCTAACTCTCACAATGACGTGATTTGTGTCAAAAATCGCTACTTTAGGCTAGTCTATTTAATATGGTTACACACATGTTTCTCGTCATGAACCGAGTTTGGCTGCTTCGATTGTCAATTTTTAGGCTGCATCTGGTACACCAAGTGCCATAGTAACCACATGCAACGTAAAAACCGTCAGAAGTAATTATATTGTGTTCTAAAAAATCACAAAAGAAGGTTACCACTGTTCCTGGTTTTTTACTAGGTTCAAACTTTCTCGGGTCGTGGTGAGTTATACAAATGCTGTATAGCCAAATTGAAAAACTCATCAGATCTCTGTGAAGTAGGTGAACAACTTTCATCATGGGACGATTTTTCCTAGAATGCTTCTAACTCTCACAATGCCGTGATTTGTGTAAAAAATCGCTACTTCAGGCTAGTCTATTTACTATGGTTACACACATGTTTCTCGTCATGAACCGAGTTTGGCTGCTTCGATGGTCAATTTTTAGGCTGCATCTGGTACACCAAGTGCCATAGTAACCACATGCAACGTAAAAACCGTCAGAAGTGTTTATATTGTGTTCTAAAAAATCACAAAAGAAGGTTACCACTGTTCCTGGTTTTTTACTAGGTTCAAACTTTCTCGGGTCGTGGTGAGTTATACAGTTGCTGTATAGCCAAATTGAAAAACTCATCAGATCACTGTGAAGTAGGTGAACAACTTTCATCATGGGACGATTTTTCCTAGAATGCTTCTAACTCTCACAATGACGTGATTTGTGTAAAAAATCGCTACTTTAGGCTAGTCTATTTACTATGGTTACACACATGTTTCTCGTCATGAACCGAGTTTGGCTGCTTCGATTGTCAATTTTTAGGCTGCATCTGGTACACCAAGTGCCATAGTAACCACATGCAACGTAAAAACCGTCAGAAGTAATTATATTGTGTTCTAAAAAATCACAAAAGAAGGTTACCACTGTTCCTGGTTTTTTACTAGGTTCAAACTTTCTCGGGTCGTGGTCAAACTTTCTCGGGTCGTGGTGAGTTATACAGTTGCTGTATAGCCAAATTGAAAAACTCATCAGATCACTGTGAAGTAGGTGAACAACTTTCATCATGGGACGATTTTTCCTAGAATGCTTCTAACTCTCACAATGACGTGATTTGTGTAAAAAATCGCTACTTTAGGCTAGTCTATTTACTATGGTTACACACATGTTTCTCGTCATGAACCGAGTTTGGCTGCTTCGATTGTCAATTTTTAGGCTGCATCTGGTACACCAAGCGCCATAGTAACCACATGCAACGTAAAAACCGTCAGAAGTAATTATATTGTGTTCTAAAAAATCACAAAAGAAGGTTACCACTGTTCCTGGTTTTTTACTAGGTTCAAACTTTCTCGGGTCGTGGTGAGTTATACAAATGCTGCATAGCCAAATTGAAAAACTCATCAGATCTCTGTGAAGTAGGTGAACAACTTTCATCATGGGACGATTTTTCCTAGAATGCTTCTAACTCTCACAATGACGTGATTTGTGTAAAAAATCGCTACTTTAGGCTAGTCTATTTACTATGGTTACACACATGTTTCTCGTCATGAACCGAGTTTGGCTGCTTCGATGGTCAATTTTTAGGCTGCATCTGGTACACCAAGTGCCATAGTAACCACATGCAACGTAAAAACCGTCAGAAGTGTTTATATTGTGTTCTAAAAAATCACAAAAGAAGGTTACCACTGTTCCTGGTTTTTTTACTAGGTTCAAACTTTCTCGGGTCGTGGTGAGTTATACAGTTGCTGTATAGCCAAATTGAAAAACTCATCAGATCACTGTGAAGTAGGTGAACAACTTTCATCATGGGACGATTTTCCCTAGAATGCTTCTAACTCTCACAATGACGTGATTTGTGTAAAAAATCGCTACTTTAGGCTAGTCTATTTACTATGGTTACACACATGTTTCTCGTCATGAACCGAGTTTGGCTGCTTCGATGGTCAATTTTTAGGCTGCATCTGGTACACCAAGTGCCATAGTAACCACATGCAACGTAAAAACCGTCAGAAGTGTTTATATTGTGTTCTAAAAAATCACAAAAGAAGGTTACCACTGTTCCTGGTTTTTTACTAGGTTCAAACTTTCTCGGGTCGTGGTGAGTTATACAGTTGCTGTATAGCCAAATTGAAAAACTCATCAGATCACTGTGAAGTAGGTGAACAACTTTCATCATGGGACGATTTTTCCTAGAATGCTTCTAACTCTCACAATGACGTGATTTGTGTAAAAAATCGCTACTTTAGGCTAGTCTATTTACTATGGTTACACACATGTTTCTCGTCATGAACCGAGTTTGGCTGCTTCGATTGTCAATTTTTAGGCTGCATCTGGTACACCAAGTGCTATAGTAACCACATGCAACGTAAAAACCGTCAGAAGTAATTATATTGTGTTCTAAAAAATCACAAAAGAAGGTTACCACTGTTCCTGGTTTTTTAATAGGTTCAAACTTTCTCGGGTCGTGGTGAGTTATGCAGTTGCTGTATAGCCAAATTGAAAAACTCATCGGATCACTGTGAAGTAGGTGAACAACTTTCATCATGGGACGATTTTTCCTAGAATGCTTCTAACTCTCACAATGACGTGATTTGTGTCAAAAATCGCTACTTTAGGCTAGTCTATTTAATATGGTTACACACATGTTTCTCGTCATGAACCGAGTTTGGCTGCTTCGATTTTCAATTTTTAGGCTGCGTCTGGTACAACAAGTGCCATAGTAACCACATGCAACGTAAAAACCGTCAGAAGTGTTTATATTGTGTTCTAAAAAATCACAAAAGAAGGTTACCACTGTTCCTAGTTTTTTAATAGGTTCAAACTTTCTCGGGTCGTGGTGAGTTATGCAATGCTGTATAGCCAAATTGAAAAACTCATCGGATCACTGTGATGTAGGTGAACAACTTTCATCATGGGACGATTTTTCCTAGAATGCTTCTAACTCTCACAATGACGTGATTTGTGTAAGAAATCGCTACTTTAGGCTAGTCTATTTACTATGGTTACACACATGTTTCTCGTCATGAACCGAGTTTGGCTGCTTCGATTGTCAATTTTTAGGCTGCATCTGGTACACCAAGTGCCATAGTAACCACATGCAACGTAAAAACCGTCAGAAGTGTTTATATTGTGTTCTAAAAAATCACAAAAGAAGGTTACCACTGTTCCTGGTTTTTTAATAGGTTCAAACTTTCTCGGGTCGTGGTGAGTTATACAAATGCTGTATAGCCAAATTGAAAAACTCATCGGATCACTGTGAAGTAGGTGAACAACTTTCATCATGGGACGATTTTTCCTAGAATGCTTCTAACTCTCACAATGACGTGATTTGTAAAAAATCGCTACTTTAGGCTAGTCTATTTACTATGGTTACACATATGTTTCTCGTCATGAACCGAGTTTGGCTGCTTCGATTGTCAATTTTTAGGCTGCATCTGGTACACCAAGTGCCATAGTAACCACATGCAACGTAAAAACCGTCAGAAGTGTTTATATTGTGTTCTAAAAAATCACAAAAGAAGGTTACCACTGTTCCTGGTTTTTTACTAGGTTCAAACTTTCTCGGGTCGTGGTGAGTTATACAAATGCTGTATAGCCAAATTGAAAAACTCATCAGATCTCTGTGAAGTAGGTGAACAACTTTCATCCTGGACGATTTTTCCTAGAATGCTTATAACTTTCACAATGACGTGATTTGTGTAAAAAATCGCTACTTTAGGCTAGTCTACTTACTATGGTTACACACATGTTTCTCGTCATGAACCGAGTTTGGCTGCTTCGATTGTCAATTTTTAGGCTGCATCTGGTACACCAAGTGCCATAGTAACCACATGCAACGTAAAAACCGTCAGAATTGTTTATATTGTGTTCTAAAAAATCACAAAAGAAGGTTACCACTGTTCCTGGTTTTTTACTAGGTTCAAACTTTCTCAGGTCGTGGTGAGTTATACAGTTGCTGTATAGCCAAATTGAATAACTCATCAGATCACTGTGAAGTAGGTGAACAACTTTCTTCATGGGACGATTTTTCCTAGAATGCTTCTAACTCTCACAATGACGTGATTTGTGTAAAAAATCGCTACTTTACGCTAGTCTATTTACTACGGTTACACACATGTTTCTCGTCATGAACCGAGTTTGGCTGCTTCGATGGTCAATTTTTAGGCTGCATCTGGTTCACCAAGTGCCATAGTAACCACATGCAACGTAAAAACCGTCAGAAGTAATTATATTGTGCTCTAAAAAAGTACAAAAGAAGGTTACCACTGTTCCTGGTTTTTTACTAGGTTCAAACTTTCTCGGGTCGTGGTGAGTTATGCAGTTGCTCTATAGCCAAATTGAAAAACTCATCAGATCACTGTGAAGTAGGTGAACAACTTTCATCATGGGACGATTTTTCCTAGAATGCTTCTAACTCTCACAATGACGTGATTTGTAAAAAATCGCTACTTTAGGCTAGTCTATTTACTATGGTTACACATATGTTTCTCGTCATGAACCGAGTTTGGCTGCTTCGATTGTCAATTTTTAGGCTGCATCTGGTACACCAAGTGCCATAGTAACCACATGCAACGTAAAAACCGTCAGAAGTGTTTATATTGTGTTCTAAAAAGTCACAAAAGAAGGTTACCACTGTTCCTGGTTTTTTAATAGGTTCAAACTTTCTCGGGTCGTGGTGAGTTATGCAGTTGCTGTATAGCCAAATTGAAAAACTCATCGGATCACTGTGATGTAGGTGAACAACTTTCATCCGGGGACGATTTTTCCTAGAATGCTTCTAACTCTCACAATGACGTGATTTGTGTAAGAAATCGCTACTTTAGGCTAGTCTATTTACTATGGTTACACACATGTTTCTCGTCATGAACCGAGTTTGGCTGCTTCGATTGTCAATTTTTAGGCTGCATCTGGTACACCAAGTGCCATAGTAACCACATGCAACGTAAAAACCGTCAGAAGTAATTATATTGTGTTCTAAAAAATCACAAAAGAAGGTTACCACTGTTCCTGGTTTTTTACTAGGTTCAAACTTTCTCGGGTCGTGGTGAGTTATGCAGTTGCTGTATAGCCAAATTGAAAAACTCATCGGATCACTGTGAAGTAGGTGAACAACTTTCATCATGGGACGATTTTTCCTAGAATGCTTCTAACTCTCACAATGACGTGATTTGTGTCAAAAATCGCTACTTTAGGCTAGTCTATTTAATATGGTTACACACATGTTTCTCGTCATGAACCGAGTTTGGCTGCTTCGATTGTCAATTTTTAGGCTGCGTCTGGTACAACAAGTGCCATAGTAACCACATGCAACGTAAAAACCGTCAGAAGTGTTTATATTGTGTTCTAAAAAATCACAAAAGAAGGTTACCACTGTTCCTAGTTTTTTAATAGGTTCAAACTTTCTCGGGTCGTGGTGAGTTATGCAGTTGCTGTATAGCCAAATTGAAAAACTCATCGGATCACTGTGATGTAGGTGAACAACTTTCATCATGGGACGATTTTTCCTAGAATGCTTCTAACTCTCACAATGACGTGATTTGTGTAAAAAATCGCTACTTTAGGCTAGTCTATTTACTATGGTTACACACATGTTTCTCGTCATGAACCGAGTTTGGCTGCTTCGATGGTCAATTTTTAGGCTGCATCTGGTACACCAAGTGCCATAGTAACCACATGCAACGTAAAAACCGTCAGAAGTGTTTATATTGTGTTCTAAAAAATCACAAAAGAAGGTTACCACTGTTCCTGGTTTTTTTACTAGGTTCAAACTTTCTCGGGTCGTGGTGAGTTATACAGTTGCTGTATAGCCAAATTGAAAAACTCATCAGATCACTGTGAAGTAGGTGAACAACTTTCATCATGGGACGATTTTCCCTAGAATGCTTCTAACTCTCACAATGACGTGATTTGTGTAAAAAATCGCTACTTTAGGCTAGTCTATTTACTATGGTTACACACATGTTTCTCGTCATGAACCGAGTTTGGCTGCTTCGATGGTCAATTTTTAGGCTGCATCTGGTACACCAAGTGCCATAGTAACCACATGCAACGTAAAAACCGTCAGAAGTGTTTATATTGTGTTCTAAAAAATCACAAAAGAAGGTTACCACTGTTCCTGGTTTTTTACTAGGTTCAAACTTTCTCGGGTCGTGGTGAGTTATACAGTTGCTGTATAGCCAAATTGAAAAACTCATCAGATCACTGTGAAGTAGGTGAACAACTTTCATCATGGGACGATTTTTCCTAGAATGCTTCTAACTCTCACAATGACGTGATTTGTGTAAAAAATCGCTACTTTAGGCTAGTCTATTTACTATGGTTACACACATGTTTCTCGTCATGAACCGAGTTTGGCTGCTTCGATTGTCAATTTTTAGGCTGCATCTGGTACACCAAGTGCTATAGTAACCACATGCAACGTAAAAACCGTCAGAAGTAATTATATTGTGTTCTAAAAAATCACAAAAGAAGGTTACCACTGTTCCTGGTTTTTTAATAGGTTCAAACTTTCTCGGGTCGTGGTGAGTTATGCAGTTGCTGTATAGCCAAATTGAAAAACTCATCGGATCACTGTGAAGTAGGTGAACAACTTTCATCATGGGACGATTTTTCCTAGAATGCTTCTAACTCTCACAATGACGTGATTTGTGTCAAAAATCGCTACTTTAGGCTAGTCTATTTAATATGGTTACACACATGTTTCTCGTCATGAACCGAGTTTGGCTGCTTCGATTTTCAATTTTTAGGCTGCGTCTGGTACAACAAGTGCCATAGTAACCACATGCAACGTAAAAACCGTCAGAAGTGTTTATATTGTGTTCTAAAAAATCACAAAAGAAGGTTACCACTGTTCCTAGTTTTTTAATAGGTTCAAACTTTCTCGGGTCGTGGTGAGTTATGCAATGCTGTATAGCCAAATTGAAAAACTCATCGGATCACTGTGATGTAGGTGAACAACTTTCATCATGGGACGATTTTTCCTAGAATGCTTCTAACTCTCACAATGACGTGATTTGTGTAAGAAATCGCTACTTTAGGCTAGTCTATTTACTATGGTTACACACATGTTTCTCGTCATGAACCGAGTTTGGCTGCTTCGATTGTCAATTTTTAGGCTGCATCTGGTACACCAAGTGCCATAGTAACCACATGCAACGTAAAAACCGTCAGAAGTGTTTATATTGTGTTCTAAAAAATCACAAAAGAAGGTTACCACTGTTCCTGGTTTTTTAATAGGTTCAAACTTTCTCGGGTCGTGGTGAGTTATACAAATGCTGTATAGCCAAATTGAAAAACTCATCGGATCACTGTGAAGTAGGTGAACAACTTTCATCATGGGACGATTTTTCCTAGAATGCTTCTAACTCTCACAATGACGTGATTTGTAAAAAATCGCTACTTTAGGCTAGTCTATTTACTATGGTTACACATATGTTTCTCGTCATGAACCGAGTTTGGCTGCTTCGATTGTCAATTTTTAGGCTGCATCTGGTACACCAAGTGCCATAGTAACCACATGCAACGTAAAAACCGTCAGAAGTGTTTATATTGTGTTCTAAAAAATCACAAAAGAAGGTTACCACTGTTCCTGGTTTTTTACTAGGTTCAAACTTTCTCGGGTCGTGGTGAGTTATACAAATGCTGTATAGCCAAATTGAAAAACTCATCAGATCTCTGTGAAGTAGATGAACAACTTTCATCCTGGACGATTTTTCCTAGAATGCTTATAACTTTCACAATGACGTGATTTGTGTAAAAAATCGCTACTTTAGGCTAGTCTACTTACTATGGTTACACACATGTTTCTCGTCATGAACCGAGTTTGGCTGCTTCGATTGTCAATTTTTAGGCTGCATCTGGTACACCAAGTGCCATAGTAACCACATGCAACGTAAAACCGTCAGAATTGTTTATATTGTGTTCTAAAAAATCACAAAAGAAGGTTACCACTGTTCCTGGTTTTTTACTAGGTTCAAACTTTCTCAGGTCGTGGTGAGTTATACAGTTGCTGTATAGCCAAATTGAATAACTCATCAGATCACTGTGAAGTAGGTGAACAACTTTCTTCATGGGACGATTTTTCCTAGAATGCTTCTAACTCTCACAATGACGTGATTTGTGTAAAAAATCGCTACTTTACGCTAGTCTATTTACTACGGTTACACACATGTTTCTCGTCATGAACCGAGTTTGGCTGCTTCGATGGTCAATTTTTAGGCTGCATCTGGTTCACCAAGTGCCATAGTAACCACATGCAACGTAAAAACCGTCAGAAGTAATTATATTGTGCTCTAAAAAAGTACAAAAGAAGGTTACCACTGTTCCTGGTTTTTTACTAGGTTCAAACTTTCTCGGGTCGTGGTGAGTTATGCAGTTGCTCTATAGCCAAATTGAAAAACTCATCAGATCACTGTGAAGTAGGTGAACAACTTTCATCATGGGACGATTTTTCCTAGAATGCTTCTAACTCTCACAATGACGTGATTTGTAAAAAATCGCTACTTTAGGCTAGTCTATTTACTATGGTTACACATATGTTTCTCGTCATGAACCGAGTTTGGCTGCTTCGATTGTCAATTTTTAGGCTGCATCTGGTACACCAAGTGCCATAGTAACCACATGCAACGTAAAAACCGTCAGAAGTGTTTATATTGTGTTCTAAAAAGTCACAAAAGAAGGTTACCACTGTTCCTGGTATTTTAATAGGTTCAAACTTTCTCGGGTCGTGGTGAGTTATGCAGTTGCTGTATAGCCAAATTGAAAAACTCATCGGATCACTGTGATGTAGGTGAACAACTTTCATCCTGGGACGATTTTTCCTAGAATGCTTCTAACTCTCACAATGACGTGATTTGTGTAAGAAATCGCTACTTTAGGCTAATCTATTTACTATGGTTACACACATGTTTCTCGTCATGAACCGAGTTTGGCTGCTTCGATTGTCAATTTTTAGGCTGCATCTGGTACACCAAGTGCCATAGTAACCACATGCAACGTAAAAACCGTCAGAAGTAATTATATTGTGTTCTAAAAAATCACAAAAGAAGGTTACCACTGTTCCTGGTTTTTTACTAGGTTCAAACTTTCTCGGGTCGTGGTGAGTTATGCAGTTGCTGTATAGCCAAATTGAAAAACTCATCGGATCACTGTGAAGTAGGTGAACAACTTTCATCATGGGACGATTTTTCCTAGAATGCTTCTAACTCTCACAATGACGTGATTTGTGTCAAAAATCGCTACTTTAGGCTAGTCTATTTAATATGGTTACACACATGTTTCTCGTCATGAACCGAGTTTGGCTGCTTCGATTGTCAATTTTTAGGCTGCGTCTGGTACAACAAGTGCCATAGTAACCACATGCAACGTAAAAACCGTCAGAAGTGTTTATATTGTGTTCTAAAAAATCACAAAAGAAGGTTACCACTGTTCCTAGTTTTTTAATAGGTTCAAACTTTCTCGGGTCGTGGTGAGTTATGCAGTTGCTGTATAGCCAAATTGAAAAACTCATCGGATCACTGTGATGTAGGTGAACAACTTTCATCATGGGACGATTTTTCCTAGAATGCTTCTAACTCTCACAATGACGTGATTTGTGTAAAAAATCGCTACTTTAGGCTAGTCTATTTACTATGGTTACACACATGTTTCTCGTCATGAACCGAGTTTGGCTGCTTCGATGGTCAATTTTTAGGCTGCATCTGGTACACCAAGTGCCATAGTAACCACATGCAACGTAAAAACCGTCAGAAGTGTTTATATTGTGTTCTAAAAAATCACAAAAGAAGGTTACCACTGTTCCTGGTTTTTTTACTAGGTTCAAACTTTCTCGGGTCGTGGTGAGTTATACAGTTGCTGTATAGCCAAATTGAAAAACTCATCAGATCACTGTGAAGTAGGTGAACAACTTTCATCATGGGACGATTTTCCCTAGAATGCTTCTAACTCTCACAATGACGTGATTTGTGTAAAAAATCGCTACTTTAGGCTAGTCTATTTACTATGGTTACACACATGTTTCTCGTCATGAACCGAGTTTGGCTGCTTCGATGGTCAATTTTTAGGCTGCATCTGGTACACCAAGTGCCATAGTAACCACATGCAACGTAAAAACCGTCAGAAGTGTTTATATTGTGTTCTAAAAAATCACAAAAGAAGGTTACCACTGTTCCTGGTTTTTTACTAGGTTCAAACTTTCTCGGGTCGTGGTGAGTTATACAGTTGCTGTATAGCCAAATTGAAAAACTCATCAGATCACTGTGAAGTAGGTGAACAACTTTCATCATGGGACGATTTTTCCTAGAATGCTTCTAACTCTCACAATGACGTGATTTGTGTAAAAAATCGCTACTTTAGGCTAGTCTATTTACTATGGTTACACACATGTTTCTCGTCATGAACCGAGTTTGGCTGCTTCGATTGTCAATTTTTAGGCTGCATCTGGTACACCAAGTGCTATAGTAACCACATGCAACGTAAAAACCGTCAGAAGTAATTACATTGTGTTCTAAAAAATCACAAAAGAAGGTTACCACTGTTCCTGGTTTTTTAATAGGTTCAAACTTTCTCGGGTCGTGGTGAGTTATGCAGTTGCTGTATAGCCAAATTGAAAAACTCATCGGATCACTGTGAAGTAGGTGAACAACTTTCATCATGGGACGATTTTTCCTAGAATGCTTCTAACTCTCACAATGACGTGATTTGTGTCAAAAATCGCTACTTTAGGCTAGTCTATTTAATATGGTTACACACATGTTTCTCGTCATGAACCGAGTTTGGCTGCTTCGATTTTCAATTTTTAGGCTGCGTCTGGTACAACAAGTGCCATAGTAACCACATGCAACGTAAAAACCGTCAGAAGTGTTTATATTGTGTTCTAAAAAATCACAAAAGAAGGTTACCACTGTTCCTAGTTTTTTAATAGGTTCAAACTTTCTCGGGTCGTGGTGAGTTATGCAATGCTGTATAGCCAAATTGAAAAACTCATCGGATCACTGTGATGTAGGTGAACAACTTTCATCATGGGACGATTTTTCCTAGAATGCTTCTAACTCTCACAATGACGTGATTTGTGTAAGAAATCGCTACTTTAGGCTAGTCTATTTACTATGGTTACACACATGTTTCTCGTCATGAACCGAGTTTGGCTGCTTCGATTGTCAATTTTTAGGCTGCATCTGGTACACCAAGTGCCATAGTAACCACATGCAACGTAAAAACCGTCAGAAGTGTTTATATTGTGTTCTAAAAAATCACAAAAGAAGGTTACCACTGTTCCTGGTTTTTTAATAGGTTCAAACTTTCTCGGGTCGTGGTGAGTTATACAAATGCTGTATAGCCAAATTGAAAAACTCATCGGATCACTGTGAAGTAGGTGAACAACTTTCATCATGGGACGATTTTTCCTAGAATGCTTCTAACTCTCACAATGACGTGATTTGTAAAAAATCGCTACTTTAGGCTAGTCTATTTACTATGGTTACACATATGTTTCTCGTCATGAACCGAGTTTGGCTGCTTCGATTGTCAATTTTTAGGCTGCATCTGGTACACCAAGTGCCATAGTAACCACATGCAACGTAAAAACCGTCAGAAGTGTTTATATTGTGTTCTAAAAAATCACAAAAGAAGGTTACCACTGTTCCTGGTTTTTTACTAGGTTCAAACTTTCTCGGGTCGTGGTGAGTTATACAAATGCTGTATAGCCAAATTGAAAAACTCATCAGATCTCTGTGAAGTAGATGAACAACTTTCATCCTGGACGATTTTTCCTAGAATGCTTATAACTTTCACAATGACGTGATTTGTGTAAAAAATCGCTACTTTAGGCTAGTCTACTTACTATGGTTACACACATGTTTCTCGTCATGAACCGAGTTTGGCTGCTTCGATTGTCAATTTTTAGGCTGCATCTGGTACACCAAGTGCCATAGTAACCACATGCAACGTAAAAACCGTCAGAATTGTTTATATTGTGTTCTAAAAAATCACAAAAGAAGGTTACCACTGTTCCTGGTTTTTTACTAGGTTCAAACTTTCTCAGGTCGTGGTGAGTTATACAGTTGCTGTATAGCCAAATTGAATAACTCATCAGATCACTGTGAAGTAGGTGAACAACTTTCTTCATGGGACGATTTTTCCTAGAATGCTTCTAACTCTCACAATGACGTGATTTGTGTAAAAAATCGCTACTTTACGCTAGTCTATTTACTACGGTTACACACATGTTTCTCGTCATGAACCGAGTTTGGCTGCTTCGATGGTCAATTTTTAGGCTGCATCTGGTTCACCAAGTGCCATAGTAACCACATGCAACGTAAAAACCGTCAGAAGTAATTATATTGTGCTCTAAAAAAGTACAAAAGAAGGTTACCACTGTTCCTGGTTTTTTACTAGGTTCAAACTTTCTCGGGTCGTGGTGAGTTATGCAGTTGCTCTATAGCCAAATTGAAAAACTCATCAGATCACTGTGAAGTAGGTGAACAACTTTCATCATGGGACGATTTTTCCTAGAATGCTTCTAACTCTCACAATGACGTGATTTGTAAAAAATCGCTACTTTAGGCTAGTCTATTTACTATGGTTACACATATGTTTCTCGTCATGAACCGAGTTTGGCTGCTTCGATTGTCAATTTTTAGGCTGCATCTGGTACACCAAGTGCCATAGTAACCACATGCAACGTAAAAACCGTCAGAAGTGTTTATATTGTGTTCTAAAAAGTCACAAAAGAAGGTTACCACTGTTCCTGGTATTTTAATAGGTTCAAACTTTCTCGGGTCGTGGTGAGTTATGCAGTTGCTGTATAGCCAAATTGAAAAACTCATCGGATCACTGTGATGTAGGTGAACAACTTTCATCCTGGGACGATTTTTCCTAGAATGCTTCTAACTCTCACAATGACGTGATTTGTGTAAGAAATCGCTACTTTAGGCTAGTCTATTTACTATGGTTACACACATGTTTCTCGTCATGAACCGAGTTTGGCTGCTTCGATTGTCAATTTTTAGGCTGCATCTGGTACACCAAGTGCCATAGTAACCACATGCAACGTAAAAACCGTCAGAAGTAATTATATTGTGTTCTAAAAAATCACAAAAGAAGGTTACCACTGTTCCTGGTTTTTTACTAGGTTCAAACTTTCTCGGGTCGTGGTGAGTTATGCAGTTGCTGTATAGCCAAATTGAAAAACTCATCGGATCACTGTGAAGTAGGTGAACAACTTTCATCATGGGACGATTTTTCCTAGAATGCTTCTAACTCTCACAATGACGTGATTTGTGTCAAAAATCGCTACTTTAGGCTAGTCTATTTAATATGGTTACACACATGTTTCTCGTCATGAACCGAGTTTGGCTGCTTCGATTGTCAATTTTTAGGCTGCGTCTGGTACAACAAGTGCCATAGTAACCACATGCAACGTAAAAACCGTCAGAAGTGTTTATATTGTGTTCTAAAAAATCACAAAAGAAGGTTACCACTGTTCCTAGTTTTTTAATAGGTTCAAACTTTCTCGGGTCGTGGTGAGTTATGCAGTTGCTGTATAGCCAAATTGAAAAACTCATCGGATCACTGTGATGTAGGTGAACAACTTTCATCATGAGACGATTTTTCCTAGAATGCTTCTAACTCTCACAATGACGTGATTTGTGTAAGAAATCGCTACTTTAGGCTAGTCTATTTACTATGGTTACACACATGTTTCTCGTCATGAACCGAGTTTGGCTGCTTCGATTGTCAATTTTTAGGCTGCATCTGGTACACCAAGTGCCATAGTAACCACATGCAACGTAAAAACCGTCAGAATTGTTTATATTGTGTTCTAAAAAATCACAAAAGAAGGTTACCACTGTTCCTGGTTTTTTACTAGGTTCAAACTTTCTCAGGTCGTGGTGAGTTATACAGTTGCTGTATAGCCAAATTGAATAACTCATCAGATCACTGTGAAGTAGGTGAACAACTTTCTTCATGGGACGATTTTTCCTAGAATGCTTCTAACTCTCACAATGACGTGATTTGTGTAAAAAATCGCTACTTTACGCTAGTCTATTTACTACGGTTACACACATGTTTCTCGTCATGAACCGAGTTTGGCTGCTTCGATGGTCAATTTTTAGGCTGCATCTGGTTCACCAAGTGCCATAGTAACCACATGCAACGTAAAAACCGTCAGAAGTAATTATATTGTGCTCTAAAAAAGTACAAAAGAAGGTTACCACTGTTCCTGGTTTTTTACTAGGTTCAAACTTTCTCGGGTCGTGGTGAGTTATGCAGTTGCTGTATAGCCAAATTGAAAAACTCATCAGATCACTGTGAAGTAGGTGAACAACTTTCATCATGGGACGATTTTTCCTAGAATGCTTCTAACTCTCACAATGACGTGATTTGTAAAAAATCGCTACTTTAGGCTAGTCTATTTACTATGGTTACACATATGTTTCTCGTCATGAACCGAGTTTGGCTGCTTCGATTGTCAATTTTTAGGCTGCATCTGGTACACCAAGTGCCATAGTAACCACATGCAACGTAAAAACCGTCAGAAGTGTTTATATTGTGTTCTAAAAAATCACAAAAGAAGGTTACCACTGTTCCTGGTTTTTTAATAGGTTCAAACTTTCTCGGGTCGTGGTGAGTTATGCAGTTGCTGTATAGCCAAATTGAAAAACTCATCGGATCACTGTGATGTAGGTGAACAACTTTCATCCCGGGACGATTTTTCCTAGAATGCTTCTAACTCTCACAATGACGTGATTTGTGTAAGAAATCGCTACTTTAGGCTAGTCTATTTACTATGGTTACACACATGTTTCTCGTCATGAACCGAGTTTGGCTGCTTCGATTGTCAATTTTTAGGCTGCATCTGGTACACCAAGTGCCATAGTAACCACATGCAACGTAAAAACCGTCAGAAGTAATTATATTGTGTTCTAAAAAATCACAAAAGAAGGTTACCACTGTTCCTGGTTTTTTACTAGGTTCAAACTTTCTCGGGTCGTGGTGAGTTATGCAGTTGCTGTATAGCCAAATTGAAAAACTCATCGGATCACTGTGAAGTAGGTGAACAACTTTCATCATGGGACGATTTTTCCTAGAATGCTTCTAACTCTCACAATGACGTGATTTGTGTCAAAAATCGCTACTTTAGGCTAGTCTATTTAATATGGTTACACACATGTTTCTCGTCATGAACCGAGTTTGGCTGCTTCGATTGTCAATTTTTAGGCTGCGTCTGGTACAACAAGTGCCATAGTAACCACATGCAACGTAAAAACCGTCAGAAGTGTTTATATTGTGTTCTAAAAAATCACAAAAGAAGGTTACCACTGTTCCTAGTTTTTTAATAGGTTCAAACTTTCTCGGGTCGTGGTGAGTTATGCAGTTGCTGTATAGCCAAATTGAAAAACTCATCGGATCACTGTGATGTAGGTGAACAACTTTCATCATGAGACGATTTTTCCTAGAATGCTTCTAACTCTCACAATGACGTGATTTGTGTAAGAAATCGCTACTTTAGGCTAGTCTATTTACTATGGTTACACACATGTTTCTCGTCATGAACCGAGTTTGGCTGCTTCGATTGTCAATTTTTAGGCTGCATCTGGTACACCAAGTGCCATAGTAACCACATGCAACGTAAAAACCGTCAGAAGTAATTATATTGTGTTCTAAAAAATCACAAAAGAAGGTTACCACTGTTCCTGGTTTTTTACTAGGTTCAAACTTTCTCGGGTCGTGGTGAGTTATGCAGTTGCTGTATAGCCAAATTGAAAAACTCATCGGATCACTGTGAAGTAGGTGAACAACTTTCATCATGGGACGATTTTTCCTAGAATGCTTCTAACTCTCACAATGACGTGATTTGTGTAAAAAATCGCTACTTTAGGCTAGTCTATTTACTATGGTTACACACATGTTTCTCGTCATGAACCGAGTTTGGCTGCTTCGATTGTCAATTTTTAGGCTGCATCTGGTACACCAAGTGCCATAGTAACCACATGCAGCGTAAAAACCGTCAGAAGTAATTATATTGTGTTCTAAAAAATCACAAAAGAAGGTTACCACTGTTCCTGGTTTTTTACTAGGTTCAAACTTTCTCGGGTCGTGGTGAGCTATGCAGTTGCTGTATAGCCAAATTGAAAAACTCATCGGATCACTGTGAAGTAGGTGAACAACTTTCATCCGGGGACGATTTTTCCTAGAATGCTTCTAACTCTCACAATGACGTGATTTGTGTCAAAAATCGCTACTTTAGGCTAGTCTATTTACTATGGTTACACACATGTTTCTCGTCATGAACCGAGTTTGGTTGCTTCGATGGTCAATTTTTAGGCTGCATCTGGTACAGCAAGTGCCATAGTAACCACATGCAACGTAAAAACCGTCAGAAGTAATTATATTGTGTTCTAAAAAATCACAAAAGAAGGTTACCACTGTTCCTGGTTTTTTACTAGGTTCAAACTTTCTCGGGTCGTGGTGAGTTATGCAGTTGCTGTATAGCCAAATTGAAAAACTCATCGGATCACTGTGAAGTAGGTGAACAACTTTCATCACGGGACGATTTTTCCTAGAATGCTTCTAACTCTCACAATGACGTGATTTGTAAAAAATCGCTACTTTAGGCTAGTCTATTTACTATGGTTACACATATGTTTCTCGTCATGAACCGAGTTTGGCTGCTTCGATTGTCAATTTTTAGGCTGCATCTGGTACACCAAGTGCCATAGTAACCACATGCAACGTAAAAACCGTCATAAGTGTTTATATTGTGTTCTAAAAAATCACAAAAGAAGGTTACCACTGTTCTTGGTTTTTTACTAGGTTCAAACTTTTTCGGGTCGTGGTGAGTTATACAGTTGCTGTATAGCCAAATTGAAAAACTCATCAGATCACTGTGAAGTAGGTGACCAACTTTCATCATGGGACGATTTTTCCTAGAATGCTTCTAACTCTCACAATGACGTGATTTGTGTAAAAAATCGCTACTTTAGGCTAGTCTATTTACTATGGTTACACACATGTTTCTCGTCATGAACCGAGTTTGGCTGCTTCGATTGTCAATTTTTAGGCTGCATCTGGTACACCAAGTGCCATAGTAACCACATGCAACGTAAAAACCGTCAGAAGTGTTTATATTGTGTTCTAAAAAATCACAAAAGAAGGTTACCACTGTTCCTGGTTTTTTAATAGGTTCAAACTTTCTCGGGTCGTGGTGAGTTATGCAGTTGCTGTATAGCCAAATTGAAAAACTCATCGGATCACTGTGAAGTAGGTGAACAACTTTCATCTTGGGACGATTTTTCCTAGAATGCTTCTAACTCTCACAATGACGTGATTTGTGTCAAAAATCGCCACTTTAGGCTAGTCTATTTAATATGGTTACACACATGTTTCTCGTCATGAACCGAGTTTGGCTGCTTCGATTTTCAATTTTTAGGCTGCGTCTGGTACAACAAGTGCCATAGTAACCACATGCAACGTAAAAACCGTCAGAAGTGTTTATATTGTGTTCTAAAAAATCACAAAAGAAGGTTACCACTGTTCCTAGTTTTTTAATAGGTTCAAACTTTCTCGGGTCGTGGTGAGTTATACAGTTGCTGTATAGCCAAATTGAAAAACTCATCGGATCACTGTGAAGTAGGTGAACAACTTTCATCATGGGACGATTTTTCCTAGAATGCTTCTAACTCTCACAATGACGTGATTTGTGTCAGAAATCGCTACTTTAGGCTAGTCTCTTTAATATGGTTACACACATGTTTCTCGTCATGAACCGAGTTTGGCTGCTTCGATTGTCAATTTTTAGGCTGCATCTGGTACACCAAGTGCTATAGTAACCACATGCAACGTAAAAACCGTCAGAAGTAATTATATTGTGTTCTAAAAAATCACAAAAGAAGGTTACCACTGTTCCTGGTTTTTTAATAGGTTCAAACTTTCTCGGGTCGTGGTGAGTTATGCAGGTGCTGTAAAGACAAATTGAAAAACTCATCGGATCACTGTGAAGTAGGTGAACAACTTTCATCATGGGACGATTTTTCCTAGAATGCTTCTAACTCTCACAATGACGTGATTTGTGTAAAAAATCGCTACTTTAGGCTAGTCTATTTACTATGGTTACACACATGTTTCTCGTCATGAACCGAGTTTGGCTGCTTCGATTGTCAATTTTTAGGCTGCATCTGGTACACCAAGTGCCATAGTAACCACATGCAGCGTAAAAACCGTCAGAAGTAATTATATTGTGTTCTAAAAAATCACAAAAGAAGGTTACCACTGTTCCTGGTTTTTTACTAGGTTCAAACTTTCTCGGGTCGTGGTGAGCTATGCAGTTGCTGTATAGCCAAATTGAAAAACTCATCGGATCACTGTGAAGTAGGTGAACAACTTTCATCCGGGGACGATTTTTCCTAGAATGCTTCTAACTCTCACAATGACGTGATTTGTGTCAAAAATCGCTACTTTAGGCTAGTCTATTTACTATGGTTACACACATGTTTCTCGTCATGAACCGAGTTTGGTTGCTTCGATGGTCAATTTTTAGGCTGCATCTGGTACAGCAAGTGCCATAGTAACCACATGCAACGTAAAAACCGTCAGAAGTAATTATATTGTGTTCTAAAAAATCACAAAAGAAGGTTACCACTGTTCCTGGTTTTTTACTAGGTTCAAACTTTCTCGGGTCGTGGTGAGTTATGCAGTTGCTGTATAGCCAAATTGAAAAACTCATCGGATCACTGTGAAGTAGGTGAACAACTTTCATCACGGGACGATTTTTCCTAGAATGCTTCTAACTCTCACAATGACGTGATTTGTAAAAAATCGCTACTTTAGGCTAGTCTATTTACTATGGTTACACATATGTTTCTCGTCATGAACCGAGTTTGGCTGCTTCGATTGTCAATTTTTAGGCTGCATCTGGTACACCAAGTGCCATAGTAACCACATGCAACGTAAAAACCGTCATAAGTGTTTATATTGTGTTCTAAAAAATCACAAAAGAAGGTTACCACTGTTCTTGGTTTTTTACTAGGTTCAAACTTTTTCGGGTCGTGGTGAGTTATACAGTTGCTGTATAGCCAAATTGAAAAACTCATCAGATCACTGTGAAGTAGGTGACCAACTTTCATCATGGGACGATTTTTCCTAGAATGCTTCTAACTCTCACAATGACGTGATTTGTGTAAAAAATCGCTACTTTAGGCTAGTCTATTTACTATGGTTACACACATGTTTCTCGTCATGAACCGAGTTTGGCTGCTTCGATTGTCAATTTTTAGGCTGCATCTGGTACACCAAGTGCCATAGTAACCACATGCAACGTAAAAACCGTCAGAAGTGTTTATATTGTGTTCTAAAAAATCACAAAAGAAGGTTACCACTGTTCCTGGTTTTTTAATAGGTTCAAACTTTCTCGGGTCGTGGTGAGTTATGCAGTTGCTGTATAGCCAAATTGAAAAACTCATCGGATCACTGTGAAGTAGGTGAACAACTTTCATCTTGGGACGATTTTTCCTAGAATGCTTCTAACTCTCACAATGACGTGATTTGTGTCAAAAATCGCCACTTTAGGCTAGTCTATTTAATATGGTTACACACATGTTTCTCGTCATGAACCGAGTTTGGCTGCTTCGATTTTCAATTTTTAGGCTGCGTCTGGTACAACAAGTGCCATAGTAACCACATGCAACGTAAAAACCGTCAGAAGTGTTTATATTGTGTTCTAAAAAATCACAAAAGAAGGTTACCACTGTTCCTAGTTTTTTAATAGGTTCAAACTTTCTCGGGTCGTGGTGAGTTATACAGTTGCTGTATAGCCAAATTGAAAAACTCATCGGATCACTGTGGAGTAGGTGAACAACTTTCATCATGGGACGATTTTTCCTAGAATGCTTCTAACTCTCACAATGACGTGATTTGTGTAAGAAATCGCTACTTTAGGCTAGTCTATTTACTATGGTTACACACATGTTTCTCGTCATGAACCGAGTTTGGTTGCTTCGATTGTCAATTTTTAGGCTGCATCTGGTACACCAAGTGCCATAGTAACCACATGCAACGTAAAAACCGTCAGAAGTGTTTATATTGTGTTCTAAAAAATCACAAAAGAAGGTTACCACTGTTCCTGGTTTTTTAATAGGTTCAAACTTTCTCGGGTCGTGGTGAGTTATACAAATGCTGTATAGCCAAATTGAAAAACTCATCGGATCACTGTGAAGTAGGTGAACAACTTTCATCATGGGACGATTTTTCCTAGAATGCTTCTAACTCTCACAATGACGTGATTTGTAAAAAATCGCTACTTTAGGCTAGTCTATTTACTATGGTTACACATATGTTTCTCGTCATGAACCGAGTTTGGCTGCTTCGATTGTCAATTTTTAGGCTGCATCTGGTACACCAAGTGCCATAGTAACCACATGCAACGTAAAAACCGTCAGAATTGTTTATATTGTGTTCTAAAAAATCACAAAAGAAGGTTACCACTGTTCCTGGTTTTTTACTAGGTTCAAACTTTCTCGGGTCGTGGTGAGTTATACAGTTGCTGTATAGCCAAATTGAAAAACTCATCAGATCACTGTGAAGTAGGTGAACAACTTTCATCATGGGACGATTTTTCCTAGAATGCTTCTAACTCTCACAATGACGTGATTTGTGTAAGAAATCGCTACTTTAGGCTAGTCTATTTACTATGGTTACACACATGTTTCTCGTCATGAACCGAGTTTGGCTGCTTCGATTGTCAATTTTTAGGCTGCATCTGGTACACCAAGTGCCATAGTAACCACATGCAACGTAAAAACCGTCAGAATTGTTTATATTGTGTTCTAAAAAATCACAAAAGAAGGTTACCACTGTTCCTGGTTTTTTACTAGGTTCAAACTTTCTCGGGTCGTGGTGAGTTATACAGTTGCTGTATAGCCAAATTGAAAAACTCATCAGACCACTGTGAAGTAGGTGAACAACTTTCATCATGGGACGATTTTTCCTAGAATGCTTCTAACTCTCACAATGACGTGATTTGTGTCAAAAATCGCTACTTTAGGCTAGTCTATTTAATATGGTTACACACATGTTTCTCGTCATGAACCGAGTTTGGCTGCTTC
Organism: Daptonema setosum; assembly: GCA_964036265.1. Classification (NCBI taxonomy): domain Eukaryota; kingdom Metazoa; phylum Nematoda; class Chromadorea; order Monhysterida; family Xyalidae; genus Daptonema; species Daptonema setosum. The sequence continues at coordinate 8,264,498 of OZ038444.1, read as the reverse complement.
GATGGTCAATTTTTAGGCTGCATCTGGTTCACCAAGTGCCATAGTAACCACATGCAACGTAAAAACCGTCAGAAGTAATTATATTGTGCTCTAAAAAAGTACAAAAGAAGGTTACCACTGTTCCTGGTTTTTTACTAGGTTCAAACTTTCTCGGGTCGTGGTGAGTTATGCAGTTGCTGTATAGCCAAATTGAAAAACTCATCGGATCACTGTGAAGTAGGTGAACAACTTTCATCATGGGACGATTTTTCCTAGAATGCTTCTAACTCTCACAATGACGTGATTTGTAAAAAATCGCTACTTTAGGCTAGTCTATTTACTATGGTTACACATATGTTTCTCGTCATGAACCGAGTTTGGCTGCTTCGATTGTCAATTTTTAGGCTGCATCTGGTACACCAAGTGCCATAGTAACCACATGCAACGTAAAAACCGTCAGAAGTGTTTATATTGTGTTCTAAAAAATCACAAAAGAAGGTTACCACTGTTCCTGGTTTTTTAATAGGTTCAAACTTTCTCGGGTCGTGGTGAGTTATACAGTTGCTGTATAGCCAAATTGAAAAACTCATCAGACCACTGTGAAGTAGGTGAACAACTTTCATCATGGGACGATTTTTCCTAGAATGCTTCTAACTCTCACAATGACGTGATTTGTGTCAAAAATCGCTACTTTAGGCTAGTCTATTTAATATGGTTACACACATGTTTCTCGTCATGAACCGAGTTTGGCTGCTTCGATGGTCAATTTTTAGGCTGCATCTGGTTCACCAAGTGCCATAGTAACCACATGCAACGTAAAAACCGTCAGAAGTAATTATATTGTGCTCTAAAAAAGTACAAAAGAAGGTTACCACTGTTCCTGGTTTTTTACTAGGTTCAAACTTTCTCGGGTCGTGGTGAGTTATGCAGTTGCTGTATAGCCAAATTGAAAAACTCATCGGATCACTGTGAAGTAGGTGAACAACTTTCATCATGGGACGATTTTTCCTAGAATGCTTCTAACTCTCACAATGACGTGATTTGTAAAAAATCGCTACTTTAGGCTAGTCTATTTACTATGGTTACACATATGTTTCTCGTCATGAACCGAGTTTGGCTGCTTCGATTGTCAATTTTTAGGCTGCATCTGGTACACCAAGTGCCATAGTAACCACATGCAACGTAAAAACCGTCAGAAGTGTTTATATTGTGTTCTAAAAAATCACAAAAGAAGGTTACCACTGTTCCTGGTTTTTTAATAGGTTCAAACTTTCTCGGGTCGTGGTGAGTTATGCAGTTGCTGTATAGCCAAATTGAAAAACTCATCGGATCACTGTGATGTAGGTGAACAACTTTCATCATGGGACGATTTTTCCTAGAATGCTTCTAACTCTCACAATGACGTGATTTGTGTAAGAAATCGCTACTTTAGGCTAGTCTATTTACTATGGTTACACACATGTTTCTCGTCATGAACCGAGTTTGGCTGCTTCGATTGTCAATTTTTAGGCTGCATCTGGTACACCAAGTGCCATAGTAACCACATGCAACGTAAAAACCGTCAGAAGTAATTATATTGTGTTCTGAAAAATCACAAAAGAAGGTTACCACTGTTCCTGGTTTTTTACTAGGTTCAAACTTTCTCGGGTCGTGGTGAGTTATGCAGTTGCTGTATAGCCAAATTGAAAAACTCATCGGATCACTGTGAAGTAGGTGAACAACTTTCATCATGGGACGATTTTTCCTAGAATGCTTCTAACTCTCACAATGACGTGATTTGTGTCAGAAATCGCTACTTTAGGCTAGTCTCTTTAATATGGTTACACACATGTTTCTCGTCATGAACCGAGTTTGGCTGCTTCGATTGTCAATTTTTAGGCTGCATCTGGTACACCAAGTGCTATAGTAACCACATGCAACGTAAAAACCGTCAGAAGTAATTATATTGTGTTCTAAAAAATCACAAAAGAAGGTTACCACTGTTCCTGGTTTTTTAATAGGTTCAAACTTTCTCGGGTCGTGGTGAGTTATGCAGGTGCTGTAAAGACAAATTGAAAAACTCATCGGATCACTGTGAAGTAGGTGAACAACTTTCATCATGGGACGATTTTTCCTAGAATGCTTCTAACTCTCACAATGACGTGATTTGTGTCAAAAATCGCTACTTTAGGCTAGTCTATTTAATATGGTTACACACATGTTTCTCGTCATGAACCGAGTTTGGCTGCTTCGATTTTCAATTTTTAGGCTGCGTCTGGTACAACAAGTGCCATAGTAACCACATGCAACGTAAAAACCGTCAGAAGTGTTTATATTGTGTTCTAAAAAATCACAAAAGAAGGTTACCACTGTTCCTGGTTTTTTACTAGGTTCAAACTTTCTCGGGTCGTGGTGAGTTATGCAGTTGCTGTATAGCCAAATTGAAAAACTCATCGGATCACTGTGAAGTAGGTGAACAACTTTCATAATGGGACGATTTTTCCTAGAATGCTTCTAACTCTCACAATGACGTGATTTGTGTCAAAAATCGCTACTTTAGGCTAGTCTATTTACTATGGTTACACACATGTTTCTCGTCATGAACCGAGTTTGGCTGCTTCGATGGTCAATTTTTAGGCTGCATCTGGTTCACCAAGTGCCATAGTAACCACATGCAACGTAAAAACCGTCAGAAGTAATTATATTGTGCTCTAAAAAAGTACAAAAGAAGGTTACCACTGTTCCTGGTTTTTTACTAGGTTCAAACTTTCTCGGGTCGTGGTGAGTTATGCAGTTGCTGTATAGCCAAATTGAAAAACTCATCGGATCACTGTGAAGTAGGTGAACAACTTTCATCACGGGACGATTTTTCCTAGAATGCTTCTAACTCTCACAATGACGTGATTTGTAAAAAATCGCTACTTTAGGCTAGTCTATTTACTATGGTTACACATATGTTTCTCGTCATGAACCGAGTTTGGCTGCTTCGATTGTCAATTTTTAGGCTGCATCTGGTACACCAAGTGCCATAGTAACCACATGCAACGTAAAAACCGTCAGAAGTGTTTATATTGTGTTCTAAAAAATCACAAAAGAAGGTTACCACTGTTCCTGGTTTTTTAATAGGTTCAAACTTTCTCGGGTCGTGGTGAGTTATGCAGTTGCTGTATAGCCAAATTGAAAAACTCATCGGATCACTGTGATGTAGGTGAACAACTTTCATCATGGGACGATTTTTCCTAGAATGCTTCTAACTCTCACAATGACGTGATTTGTGTAAGAAATCGCTACTTTAGGCTAGTCTATTTACTATGGTTACACACATGTTTCTCGTCATGAACCGAGTTTGGCTGCTTCGATTGTCAATTTTTAGGCTGCATCTGGTACACCAAGTGCCATAGTAACCACATGCAACGTAAAAATGGTCAGAAGTCCTAGAATGCTTCTAACTCTCACAATGACGTGATTTGTGTCAAAAATCGCTACTTTAGGCTAGTCTATTTAATATGGTTACACACATGTTTCTCGTCATGAACCGAGTTTGGCTGCTTCGATTTTCAATTTTTAGGCTGCGTCTGGTACAACAAGTGCCATAGTAACCACATGCAACGTAAAAACCGTCAGAAGTGTTTATATTGTGTTCTAAAAAATCACAAAAGAAGGTTACCACTGTTCCTGGTTTTTTACTAGGTTCAAACTTTCTCGGGTCGTGGTGAGTTATGCAGTTGCTGTATAGCCAAATTGAAAAACTCATCGGATCACTGTGAAGTAGGTGAACAACTTTCATAATGGGACGATTTTTCCTAGAATGCTTCTAACTCTCACAATGACGTGATTTGTGTCAAAAATCGCTACTTTAGGCTAGTCTATTTACTATGGTTACACACATGTTTCTCGTCATGAACCGAGTTTGGCTGCTTCGATGGTCAATTTTTAGGCTGCATCTGGTTCACCAAGTGCCATAGTAACCACATGCAACGTAAAAACCGTCAGAAGTGTTTATATTGTGTTCTAAAAAAGTACAAAAGAAGGTTACCACTGTTCCTGGTTTTTTACTAGGTTCAAACTTTCTCGGGTCGTGGTGAGTTATGCAGTTGCTGTATAGCCAAATTGAAAAACTCATCGGATCACTGTGAAGTAGGTGAACAACTTTCATCACGGGACGATTTTTCCTAGAATGCTTCTAACTCTCACAATGACGTGATTTGTAAAAAATCGCTACTTTAGGCTAGTCTATTTACTATGGTTACACATATGTTTCTCGTCATGAACCGAGTTTGGCTGCTTCGATTGTCAATTTTTAGGCTGCATCTGGTACACCAAGTGCCATAGTAACCACATGCAACGTAAAAACCGTCAGAAGTGTTTATATTGTGTTCTAAAAAATCACAAAAGAAGGTTACCACTGTTCCTGGTTTTTTAATAGGTTCAAACTTTCTCGGGTCGTGGTGAGTTATGCAGTTGCTGTATAGCCAAATTGAAAAACTCATCGGATCACTGTGATGTAGGTGAACAACTTTCATCCTGGGACGATTTTTCCTAGAATGCTTCTAACTCTCACAATGACGTGATTTGTGTAAGAAATCGCTACTTTAGGCTAGTCTATTTACTATGGTTACACACATGTTTCTCGTCATGAACCGAGTTTGGCTGCTTCGATTGTCAATTTTTAGGCTGCATCTGGTACACCAAGTGCCATAGTAACCACATGCAACGTAAAAATGGTCAGAAGTAATTATATTGTGTTATAAAAAATCACAAAAGAAGGTTACCACTGTTCCTGGTTTTTTACTAGGTTCAAACTTTCTCGGGTCGTGGTGAGTTATGCAGTTGCTGTATAGCCAAATTGAAAAACTCATCGGATCACTGTGAAGTAGGTGAACAACTTTCATCATGGGACGATTTTTCCTAGAATGCTTCTAACTCTCACAATGACGTGATTTGTGTCAGAAATCGCTACTTTAGGCTAGTCTCTTTAATATGGTTACACACATGTTTCTCGTCATGAACCGAGTTTGGCTGCTTCGATTGTCAATTTTTAGGCTGCATCTGGTACACCAAGTGCTATAGTAACCACATGCAACGTAAAAACCGTCAGAAGTAATTATATTGTGTTCTAAAAAATCACAAAAGAAGGTTACCACTGTTCCTGGTTTTTTAATAGGTTCAAACTTTCTCGGGTCGTGGTGAGTTATGCAGTTGCTGTATAGCCAAATTGAAAAACTCATCGGATCACTGTGAAGTAGGTGAACAACTTTCATCATGGGACGATTTTTCCTAGAATGCTTCTAACTCTCACAATGACGTGATTTGTGTCAAAAATCGCTACTTTAGGCTAGTCTATTTAATATGGTTACACACACACATGTTTCTCGTCATGAACCGAGTTTGGCTGCTTCGATTTTCAATTTTTAGGCTGCGTCTGGTACAACAAGTGCCATAGTAACCACATGCAACGTAAAAACCGTCAGAAGTGTTTATATTGTGTTCTAAAAAATCACAAAAGAAGGTTACCACTGTTCCTGGTTTTTTACTAGGTTCAAACTTTCTCGGGTCGTGGTGAGTTATGCAGTTGCTGTATAGCCAAATTGAAAAACTCATCGGATCACTGTGAAGTAGGTGAACAACTTTCATAATGGGACGATTTTTCCTAGAATGCTTCTAACTCTCACAATGACGTGATTTGTGTCAAAAATCGCTACTTTAGGCTAGTCTATTTACTATGGTTACACACATGTTTCTCGTCATGAACCGAGTTTGGCTGCTTCGATGGTCAATTTTTAGGCTGCATCTGGTTCACCAAGTGCCATAGTAACCACATGCAACGTAAAAACCGTCAGAAGTAATTATATTGTGCTCTAAAAAAGTACAAAAGAAGGTTACCACTGTTCCTGGTTTTTTACTAGGTTCAAACTTTCTCGGGTCGTGGTGAGTTATGCAGTTGCTGTATAGCCAAATTGAAAAACTCATCGGATCACTGTGAAGTAGGTGAACAACTTTCATCACGGGACGATTTTTCCTAGAATGCTTCTAACTCTCACAATGACGTGATTTGTAAAAAATCGCTACTTTAGGCTAGTCTATTTACTATGGTTACACATATGTTTCTCGTCATGAACCGAGTTTGGCTGCTTCGATTGTCAATTTTTAGGCTGCATCTGGTACACCAAGTGCCATAGTAACCACATGCAACGTAAAAACCGTCAGAAGTGTTTATATTGTGTTCTAAAAAATCACAAAAGAAGGTTACCACTGTTCCTGGTTTTTTAATAGGTTCAAACTTTCTCGGGTCGTGGTGAGTTATGCAGTTGCTGTATAGCCAAATTGAAAAACTCATCGGATCACTGTGATGTAGGTGAACAACTTTCATCATGGGGCGATTTTTCCTAGAATGCTTCTAACTCTCACAATGACGTGATTTGTGTAAGAAATCGCTACTTTAGGCTAGTCTATTTACTATGGTTACACACATGTTTCTCGTCATGAACCGAGTTTGGCTGCTTCGATTGTCAATTTTTAGGCTGCATCTGGTACACCAAGTGCTATAGTAACCACATGCAACGTAAAAACCGTCAGAAGTAATTATATTGTGTTCTAAAAAATCACAAAAGAAGGTTACCACTGTTCCTGGTTTTTTAATAGGTTCAAACTTTCTCGGGTCGTGGTGAGTTATGCAGTTGCTGTATAGCCAAATTGAAAAACTCATCGGATCACTGTGAAGTAGGTGAACAACTTTCATCATGGGACGATTTTTCCTAGAATGCTTCTAACTCTCACAATGACGTGATTTGTGTCAAAAATCGCTACTTTAGGCTAGTCTATTTAATATGGTTACACACATGTTTCTCGTCATGAACCGAGTTTGGCTGCTTCGATTTTCAATTTTTAGGCTGCGTCTGGTACAACAAGTGCCATAGTAACCACATGCAACGTAAAAACCGTCAGAAGTGTTTATATTGTGTTCTAAAAAATCACAAAAGAAGGTTACCACTGTTCCTGGTTTTTTACTAGGTTCAAACTTTCTCGGGTCGTGGTGAGTTATGCAGTTGCTGTATAGCCAAATTGAAAAACTCATCGGATCACTGTGAAGTAGGTGAACAACTTTCATAATGGGACGATTTTTCCTAGAATGCTTCTAACTCTCACAATGACGTGATTTGTGTCAAAAATCGCTACTTTAGGCTAGTCTATTTACTATGGTTACACTCATGTTTCTCGTCATGAACCGAGTTTGGCTGCTTCGATGGTCAATTTTTAGGCTGCATCTGGTTCACCAAGTGCCATAGTAACCACATGCAACGTAAAAACCGTCAGAAGTAATTATATTGTGCTCTAAAAAAGTACAAAAGAAGGTTACCACTGTTCCTGGTTTTTTACTAGGTTCAAACTTTCTCGGGTCGTGGTGAGTTATGCAGTTGCTGTATAGCCAAATTGAAAAACTCATCGGATCACTGTGAAGTAGGTGAACAACTTTCATCACGGGACGATTTTTCCTAGAATGCTTCTAACTCTCACAATGACGTGATTTGTAAAAAATCGCTACTTTAGGCTAGTCTATTTACTATGGTTACACATATGTTTCTCGTCATGAACCGAGTTTGGCTGCTTCGATTGTCAATTTTTAGGCTGCATCTGGTACACCAAGTGCCATAGTAACCACATGCAACGTAAAAACCGTCAGAAGTGTTTATATTGTGTTCTAAAAAATCACAAAAGAAGGTTACCACTGTTCCTGGTTTTTTAATAGGTTCAAACTTTCTCGGGTCGTGGTGAGTTATGCAGTTGCTGTATAGCCAAATTGAAAAACTCATCGGATCACTGTGATGTAGGTGAACAACTTTCATCATGGGACGATTTTTCCTAGAATGCTTCTAACTCTCACAATGACGTGATTTGTGTAAGAAATCGCTACTTTAGGCTAGTCTATTTACTATGGTTACACACATGTTTCTCGTCATGAACCGAGTTTGGCTGCTTCGATTGTCAATTTTTAGGCTGCATCTGGTACACCAAGTGCCATAGTAACCACATGCAACGTAAAAATGGTCAGAAGTAATTATATTGTGTTCTAAAAAATCACAAAAGAAGGTTACCACTGTTCCTGGTTTTTTACTAGGTTCAAACTTTCTCGGGTCGTGGTGAGTTATGCAGTTGCTGTATAGCCAAATTGAAAAACTCATCGGATCACTGTGAAGTAGGTGAACAACTTTCATCATGGGACGATTTTTCCTAGAATGCTTCTAACTCTCACAATGACGTGATTTGTGTCAAAAATCGCTACTTTAGGCTAGTCTATTTAATATGGTTACACACATGTTTCTCGTCATGAACCGAGTTTGGCTGCTTCGATTGTCAATTTTTAGGCTGCATCTGGTACACCAAGTGCTATAGTAACCACATGCAACGTAAAAACCGTCAGAAGTAATTATATTGTGTTCTAAAAAATCACAAAAGAAGGTTACCACTGTTCCTGGTTTTTTAATAGGTTCAAACTTTCTCGGGTCGTGGTGAGTTATGCAGTTGCTGTATAGCCAAATTGAAAAACTCATCGGATCACTGTGAAGTAGGTGAACAACTTTCATCATGGGACGATTTTTCCTAGAATGCTTCTAACTCTCACAATGACGTGATTTGTGTCAAAAATCGCTACTTTAGGCTAGTCTATTTAATATGGTTACACACATGTTTCTCGTCATGAACCGAGTTTGGCTGCTTCGATGGTCAATTTTTAGGCTGCATCTGGTTCACCAAGTGCCATAGTAACCACATGCAACGTAAAAACCGTCAGAAGTAATTATATTGTGTTCTAAAAAATCACAAAAGAAGGTTACCACTGTTCCTGGTTTTTTAATAGGTTCAAACTTTCTCGGGTCGTGGTGAGTTATGCAGTTGCTGTATAGCCAAATTGAAAAACTCATCGGATCACTGTGAAGTAGGTGAACAACTTTCATCATGGGACGATTTTTCCTAGAATGCTTCTAACTCTCACAATGACGTGATTTGTGTAAGAAATCGCTACTTTAGGCTAGTCTATTTACTATGGTTACACACATGTTTCTCGTCATGAACCGAGTTTGGCTGCTTCGATTGTCAATTTTTAGGCTGCATCTGGTACACCAAGTGCCATAGTAACCACATGCAACGTAAAAATGGTCAGAAGTAATTATATTGTGTTCTAAAAAATCACAAAAGAAGGTTACCACTGTTCCTGGTTTTTTACTAGGTTCAAACTTTCTCGGGTCGTGGTGAGTTATGCAGTTGCTGTATAGCCAAATTGAAAAACTCATCGGATCACTGTGAAGTAGGTGAACAACTTTCATCATGGGACGATTTTTCCTAGAATGCTTCTAACTCTCACAATGACGTGATTTGTGTCAAAAATCGCTACTTTAGGCTAGTCTATTTAATATGGTTACACACATGTTTCTCGTCATGAACCGAGTTTGGCTGCTTCGATTGTCAATTTTTAGGCTGCATCTGGTACACCAAGTGCTATAGTAACCACATGCAACGTAAAAACCGTCAGAAGTAATTATATTGTGTTCTAAAAAATCACAAAAGAAGGTTACCACTGTTCCTGGTTTTTTAATAGGTTCAAACTTTCTCGGGTCGTGGTGAGTTATGCAGTTGCTGTATAGCCAAATTGAAAAACTCATCGGATCACTGTGAAGTAGGTGAACAACTTTCATCATGGGACGATTTTTCCTAGAATGCTTCTAACTCTCACAATGACGTGATTTGTGTCAAAAATCGCTACTTTAGGCTAGTCTATTTAATATGGTTACACACATGTTTCTCGTCATGAACCGAGTTTGGCTGCTTCGATTTTCAATTTTTAGGCTGCGTCTGGTACAACAAGTGCCATAGTAACCACATGCAACGTAAAAACCGTCAGAAGTGTTTATATTGTGTTCTAAAAAATCACAAAGGAAAGGTTACCACTGTTCCTAGTTTTTTAATAGGTTCAAACTTTCTCGGGTCGTGGTGAGTTATGCAGTTGCTGTATAGCCAAATTGAAAAACTCATCGGATCACTGTGATGTGAGTGAACAACTTTCATCATGGGACGATTTTTCCTAGAATGCTTCTAACTCTCACAATGACGTGATTTGTGTAAGAAATCGCTACTTTAGGCTAGTCTATTTACTATGGTTACACACATGTTTCTCGTCATGAACCGAGTTTGGCTGCTTCGATTGTCAATTTTTAGGCTGCATCTGGTACACCAAGTGCCATAGTAACCACATGCAACGTAAAAACCGTCAGAAGTAATTATATTGTGTTCTAAAAAATCACAAAAGAAGGTTACCACTGTTCCTGGTTTTTTACTAGGTTCAAACTTTCTCGGGTCGTGGTGAGTTATGCAGTTGCTGTATAGCCAAATTGAAAAACTCATCGGATCACTGTGAAGTAGGTGAACAACTTTCATCATGGGACGATTTTTCCTAGAATGCTTCTAACTCTCACAATGACGTGATTTGTGTCAAAAATCGCTACTTTAGGCTAGTCTATTTACTATGGTTACACACATGTTTCTCGTCATGAACCGAGTTTGGCTGCTTCGATTGTCAATTTTTAGGCTGCGTCTGGTACAACAAGTGCCATAGTAACCACATGCAACGTAAAAACCGTCAGAAGTGTTTATATTGTGTTCTAAAAAATCACAAAAGAAGGTTACCACTGTTCCTAGTTTTTTAATAGGTTCAAACTTTCTCGGGTCGTGGTGAGTTATGCAGTTGCTGTATAGCCAAATTGAAAAACTCATCGGATCACTGTGAAGTAGGTGAACAACTTTAGTATACACATGCCTACTTCATACACATTATTTGCGCCCCTTCTCGTACCGAACAAGAAACCTGTCACACGACTCAAATTAAACGCAGCACAGCAATTAGAAACCACTAATGATACCACTGACAATCACACAATATCTTGCAAAAAACGACAATGCAAAACATGCCCTTATATAAATGAAAACACAGCAGTTGTATCCAACCTAACACACGATGTATTCGTTCCAACCGGACAAGGAATTTCAACTTGTGAAACTAAAAATGTGATATACTGTATCGAATGTAAACGTTGTGGGAAACACTACATTGGTGAAACATCTCAAGCTCTTCGTACTCGTTTCGGGCAACACCGTTTAGATGTTGAACACAACAAAAAAGATTCATTAATGGTCAAACATTTCAATGAAAATGGACACACGGTTAATGATATGTCGATAAGAGTTTTACACAATAACATGGCTAACAAAAAAGAACTACGTGAAGCCGAATATTCATGGATCCTACAACTCAATAGTTCGTTTCCATTCGGTATGAACGACAATATTAAAGGACTTGGTAATATCAGGACTACTCTCATAACATCTATAACTACTCAAACATCCCCGTTTTTCAAAAATCGTACAACCCCACGAAACCGAGTTAATCGTAAAAAGAAACGCAGTAATAGAAACCTCGACAACCAGAAACTTGTTACACTTCTGAGAAACTGCGAAACATCTTCTGACTTTGAACTATATGTCACGCTAAGATCCTGTAACAAGCGTACTTTAGAAAAAGCTCTTTTGGAATCCTACACATATTCGAACACGAAAATACAACTAATTCTAACTGCGTACCTATTGGGTCACTTTGATGCTAAGGAAACTAAAAAGATAAACAATATCACAAACCTGATATTAAAAGTTCCTTTCACTAACATGATAATTGAAAAGCTGAAAGTCAACAGTTTTATGAACAAAACATATGCAATGGACATATTGGCACCCAATAAAGAAGTTCGAGTAATGGTTACGTACAAATATAATAACACTCTCGGTCAAATCTCTTGCAACTACAATAAGTTTCTACGAAAAGTAACAGACAATAACAAGAACCAAATTAAATGCAATTGTGCAAATTATCCAAAATTCATAGACAACCATCATAAACACGTGATAACCGGAAACATTGATATAATTACAAGCAAAAATTTGAGAAACGTATTCTAAAATGGACTTAAACATCGAGAAAACACGTTTTTCGAGATTGAATCATTTTTGAACGAAATAAACGAATCTCTAACCGAATTTTATCAACGCTATAGATCAACACTTACATGCACTGATGATGATTTGGAAAGACACAAATTATGGTTGCTAAGCTCAATATACACTTCTTACCACAAAAACTCTAAATATGGCATAACACCTGATTTTTCATGCGAAGATTCCATGGAATTGAAAAAACTAAAAGAAAACTTCGTTATTACGCCAATTGACAAAGCCTCCAACAATCCTTGTTTCATTTGCAAAAAATTCTACTATGAAGTCATCAACACTGAACTTAACTCAACCGGTTGTGCCTATATAAAAACCAATCTGACAAGTGAACAAATTATTACACAACACCAGAACATATACAAAAGTTTCGGAATCACACATGACAGTAATCAGAACAAAATTCCAACTATATATGCGTTGCCCAAGCTACATAAAAATCCACGAAAATTCCGCATGATAGCTGGTGCAGCTACAGCTACAACTAAACAACTTTCTGTAACAGTTCTGAAATGTCTAAAAAAATTCAGATCACATTTCATAAGTTATTGCAAAATTTCGGAAAAACGTTCCGGTAAAAAGCTTTACATCTCCATTAACGACAGCCAACAAGTTTGCGATTTTCTTTCAAACAAACAAATAATCCCCACAACCGGAAATAGTTTCGATTTCTCTACTCTTTACACCGAATTAAAGCACGATATAATCGAACAAAACTTGTTCATGATATTTGATCTCTGTTTTAAAAATGCATGCAAAAAGTACTTAGCTGTTCCCAAATCAGAATATGGTGAAACGTTTTATACAGAAGAAGAAACCAACAGTGACAAGTACTACTACATTGATTCAGTCACAATGAAGCAAATGACCAAATCTTTGATCGATAAAACATACGTAACTTTCTCCGGACACATATACAGACAAATTAAAGGAATACCGATGGGTGGAAACGCTAGCCCCTTGATCGCTGACTTGGTCCTAAGCGCAATGGAATTCAAATACATGAAAACAATTCAATTACCATCTAATACACCCCTGTTTCGTTATATTGATGATATCCTATAGGGTGGACAATTGGTTATTAGAAAGGCCACAAAAAGGTAATCAGTGTTTCCCCTATAAATCTGAATCTTGGATTTTGTGCTTAATTTCGGATTTTGATGGAATTGGATGTTTTAGAAGAAAACAAGAAAAAATAATTTCTGTGAATCCAAAATCCAAAATTCAAAACTTGAATTTTGGACTCACAGAAAATTGAATTTTTATATTTTTTCTTGTTTTTTTACAAAAACGTTTAAATCAAAAATAGACCTCAAAATCCAAGATTCAGTTTTATAGGGGAAACACTGGTTACCTTCTGTGGCCATTCTAATAACCAATTGTCCACCCTATAGCAATTAATTATGACTACGAGAAACACACGAAAGATATCTACGACAGCAGTCTCAAACTAAACAAAGAATGCATGATACAAAACGGGATCAACTATTTAGATTTGCATATAACCAAAAATACTGCGAACTTGAAAATATTTGATAAAACTGATGCTTTTCCTCTCACAGTCAAAAAATATTTTACCTCCACAAACTGCGTACACAGTAAAATGATCACCGGAATAGTCATAGGTCGACTAATACAATTTTCCAGAAAACTCTCCAACGTTGAAAACTGGAAAGTTGAAACACGTAAATTAATCGGTACAATGAGAGAAAACCATTTCAACGACACCGTTATTTTAACTTGCTTACTGAAATTTCACGCGAAACATCCTCAACTCATGTGGAAATTCAAAATTACTAACAAAAAACAATTTCTGACATTGATAAAAAATTGGTGAATTCCCCGTAAATTCAAAATGAACTATTGGATTATCTTTTTTGAAAAAATAATTTCAAATTCATATTTTTTCAATTTTTTCCTTTTTACGAACACCCTGTATGCGTCACTCTGATAATCCTCACGGATTATACCTCAGCAATATGGCGAGTGACTTCCTATATATATTGGAACCATTTCACTAGTTTTTCATTCATTCTTCAATCATCAATCTGACTACAAACTTGTTGGCTACGACTGAAGTGAAATGCATTTTCACTTCCTTCTAGCTATGCATTGTTTGAAAGTCCACTACAACGATAATTTAATAAATAATAATATTTGGGAATCTCCATTTGCTGTCTAAAGGTCATAATTCTGTTGCACACTATTAGTCAACGTTTTATAACCTGAAGATACAAATGTGATCATACCATAAAAATAATACTTTTATTTTCTTTCTCCTTTTGCTTCTTCTTTTTCGGTCTTGTTCAACTGATGAGACCACAAGACCCTTCTTCTAATTTGGTGTCTTAATTTATGGTCGAAACACCACTTAATCAATTTTATAAACTTTTTACTTCTATTTCATCATGGGACGATTTTTCCTAGAATGCTTCTAACTCTCACAATGACGTGATTTGTAAAAAATCGCTACTTTAGGCTAATTTACTATGGTTACACACATGTTTCTCGTCATGAACCGAGTTTGGCTGCTTCGATTGTCAATTTTTAGGCTGCATCTGGTACACCAAGTGCCATAGTAACCACATGCAACGTAAAAACCGTCAGAAGTGTTTATATTGTGTTCTAAAAAATCACAAAAGAAGGTTACCACTGTTCCTGGTTTTTTAATAGGTTCAAACTTTCTCGGGTCGTGGTGAGTTATGCAGTTGATGTATAGCCAAATTGAAAAACTCATCGGATCACTGTGATGTAGGTGAACAACTTTCATCATGGGACGATTTTTCCTAGAATGCTTCTAACTCTCACAATGACGTGATTTGTGTAATAAATCGCTACTTTAGGCTAGTCTATTTACTATGGTTACACACATGTTTCTCGTCATGAACCGAGTTTGGCTGCTTCGATTGTCAATTTTTAGGCTGCATCTGGTACACCAAGTGCCATAGTAACCACATGCAACGTAAAAACCGTCAGAAGTAATTATATTGTGTTCTAAAAAATCACAAAAGAAGGTTACCACTGTTCCTGGTTTTTACTAGGTTCAAACTTTCTCGGGTCGTGGTGAGTTATGCAGTTGCTGTATAGCCCAATTGAAAAGCTCATCGGATCACTGTGAAGTAGGTGAACAACTTTCATCATGGGACGATTTTTCCTAGAATGCTTCTAACTCTCACAATGACGTGATTTGTGTCAAAAATCGCTACTTTAGGCTAGTCTATTTACTATGGTTACACACATGTTTCTCGTCATGAACCGAGTTTGGCTGCTTCGATTGTCAATTTTTAGGCTGCATCTGGTACACCAAGTGCCATAGTAACCACATGCAACGTAAAAACCGTCAGAAGTGTTTATATTGTGTTCTAAAAAAATCACAAAAGAAGGTTACCACTGTTCCTGGTTTTTTAATAGGTTCAAACTTTCTCGGGTCGTGGTGAGTTATGCAGTTGCTGTATAGCCAAATTGAAAAACTCATCGGATCACTGTGATGTAGGTGAACAACTTTCATCATGGGACGATTTTTCCTAGAATGCTTCTAACTCTCACAATGACGTGATTTGTGTAAGAAATCGCTACTTTAGGCTAGTCTATTTACTATGGTTACACACATGTTTCTCGTCATGAACCGAGTTTGGCTGCTTCGATTGTCAATTTTTAGGCTGCATCTGGTACACCAAGTGCCATAGTAACCACATGCAACGTAAAAATGGTCAGAAGTAATTATATTGTGTTCTAAAAAATCACAAAAGAAGGTTACCACTGTTCCTGGTTTTTTACTAGGTTCAAACTTTCTCGGGTCGTGGTGAGTTATGCAGTTGCTGTATAGCCAAATTGAAAAACTCATCGGATCACTGTGAAGTAGGTGAACAACTTTCATCATGGGACGATTTTTCCTAGAATGCTTCTAACTCTCACAATGACGTGATTTGTGTCAAAAATCGCTACTTTAGGCTAGTCTATTTAATATGGTTACACACATGTTTCTCGTCATGAACCGAGTTTGGCTGCTTCGATTGTCAATTTTTAGGCTGCATCTGGTACACCAAGTGCTATAGTAACCACATGCAACGTAAAAACCGTCAGAAGTCATTATATTGTGTTCTAAAAAATCACAAAAGAAGGTTACCACTGTTCCTGGTTTTTTAATAGGTTCAAACTTTCTCGGGTCGTGGTGAGTTATGCAGTTGCTGTATAGCCAAATTGAAAAACTCATCGGATCACTGTGAAGTAGGTGAACAACTTTCATCATGGGACGATTTTTCCTAGAATGCTTCTAACTCTCACAATGACGTGATTTGTGTCAAAAATCGCTACTTTAGGCTAGTCTATTTAATATGGTTACACACATGTTTCTCGTCATGAACCGAGTTTGGCTGCTTCGATTTTCAATTTTTAGGCTGCGTCTGGTACAACAAGTGCCATAGTAACCACATGCAACGTAAAAACCGTCAGAAGTGTTTATATTGTGTTCTAAAAAATCACAAAAGAAGGTTACCACTGTTCCTGGTTTTTTACTAGGTTCAAACTTTCTCGGGTCGTGGTGAGTTATGCAGTTGCTGTATAGCCAAATTGAAAAACTCATCGGATCACTGTGATGTAGGTGAACAACTTTCATCATGGGACGATTTTTCCTAGAATGCTTCTAACTCTCACAATGACGTGATTTGTGTAAGAAATCGCTACTTTAGGCTAGTCTATTTACTATGGTTACACACATGTTTCTCGTCATGAACCGAGTTTGGCTGCTTCGATTGTCAATTTTTAGGCTGCATCTGGTACACCAAGTGCCATAGTAACCACATGCAACGTAAAAACCGTCAGAAGTAATTATATTGTGTTCTAAAAAATCACAAAAGAAGGTTACCACTGTTCCTGGTTTTTTACTAGGTTCAAACTTTCTCGGGTCGTGGTGAGTTATGCAGTTGCTGTATAGCCAAATTGAAAAACTCATCGGATCACTGTGAAGTAGGTGAACAACTTTCATCATGGGACGATTTTTCCTAGAATGCTTCTAACTCTCACAATGACGTGATTTGTGTCAAAAATCGCTACTTTAGGCTAGTCTATATACTATGGTTACACACATGTTTCTCGTCATGAACCGAGTTTGGCTGCTTCGATTGTCAATTTTTAGGTTGCGTCTGGTACAACAAGTGCCATAGTAACCACATGCAACGTAAAAACCGTCAGAAGTGTTTATATTGTGTTCTAAAAAATCACAAAAGAAGGTTACCACTGTTCCTGGTTTTTTACTAGGTTCAAACTTTCTCGGGTCGTGGTGAGTTATGCAGTTGCTGTATAGCCAAATTGAAAAACTCATCGGATCACTGTGAAGTAGGTGAACAACTTTCATCATGGGACGATTTTTCCTAGAATGCTTCTAACTCTCACAATGACGTGATTTGTGTCAAAAATCGCTACTTTAGGCTAGTCTATTTAATATGGTTACACACATGTTTCTCGTCATGAACCGAGTTTGGCTGCTTCGATTTTCAATTTTTAGGCTGCGTCTGGTACAACAAGTGCCATAGTAACCACATGCAACGTAAAAACCGTCAGAAGTGTTTATATTGTGTTCTAAAAAATCACAAAAGAAGGTTACCACTGTTCCTGGTTTTTTAATAGGTTCAAACTTTCTCGGGTCGTGGTGAGTTATGCAGTTGCTGTATAGCCAAATTGAAAAACTCATCGGATCACTGTGATGTAGGTGAACAACTTTCATCATGGGACGATTTTTCCTAGAATGCTTCTAACTCTCACAATGACGTGATTTGTGTAAGAAATCGCTACTTTAGGCTAGTCTATTTACTATGGTTACACACATGTTTCTCGTCATGAACCGAGTTTGGCTGCTTCGATTGTCAATTTTTTGGCTGCATCTGGTACACCAAGTGCCATAGTAACCACATGCAACGTAAAAACCGTCAGAAGTAATTATATTGTGTTCTAAAAAATCACAAAAGAAGGTTACCACTGTTCCTGGTTTTTTACTAGGTTCAAACTTTCTCGGGTCGTGGTGAGTTATGCAGTTGCTGTATAGCCCAATTGAAAAACTCATCGGATCACTGTGAAGTAGGTGAACAACTTTCATCATGGGACGATTTTTCCTAGAATGCTTCTAACTCTCACAATGACGTGATTTGTGTCAAAAATCGCTACTTTAGGCTAGTCTATTTACTATGGTTACACACATGTTTCTCGTCATGAACCGAGTTTGGCTGCTTCGATTGTCAATTTTTAGGCTGCATCTGGTACACCAAGTGCCATAGTAACCACATGCAACGTAAAAACCGTCAGAAGTAATTATATTGTGTTCTAAAAAATCACAAAAGAAGGTTACCACTGTTCCTGGTTTTCTACTAGGTTCAAACTTTCGCGGGTCGTGGTGAGTTATGCAGTTGCTGTATAGCCCAATTGAAAAACTCATCGGATCACTGTGAAGTAGGTGAACAACTTTCATCATGAGACGATTTTTCCTAGAATGCTTCTAACTCTCACAATGACGTGATTTGTGTCAAAAATCGCTACTTTAGGCTAGTCTATTTACTATGGTTACACACATGTTTCTCGTCATGAACCGAGTTTGGCTGCTTCGATTGTCAATTTTTAGGCTGCATCTGGTACACCAAGTGCCATAGTAACCACATGCAACGTAAAAACCGTCAGAAGTGTTCATATTGTGTTCTAAAAAATCACAAAAGAAGGTTACCACTGTTCCTGGTTTTTTAATAGGTTCAAACTTTCTCGGGTCGTGGTGAGTTATGCAGTTGCTGTATAGCCAAATTGAAAAACTCATCGGATCACTGTGATGTAGGTGAACAACTTTCATCATGGGACGATTTTTCCTAGAATGCTTCTAACTCTCACAATGACGTGATTTGTGTAAGAAATCGCTACTTTAGGCTAGTCTATTTACTATGGTTACACACATGTTTCTCGTCATGAACCGAGTTTGGCTGCTTCGATTGTCAATTTTTTGGCTGCATCTGGTACACCAAGTGCCATAGTAACCACATGCAACGTAAAAACCGTCAGAAGTAATTATATTGTGTTCTAAAAAATCACAAAAGAAGGTTACCACTGTTCCTGGTTTTTTACTAGGTTCAAACTTTCTCGGGTCGTGGTGAGTTATGCAGTTGATGTATAGCCCAATTGAAAAACTCATCGGATCACTGTGAAGTAGGTGAACAACTTTCATCATGGGACGATTTTTCCTAGAATGCTTCTAACTCTCACAATGACGTGATTTGTGTCAAAAATCGCTACTTTAGGCTAGTCTATTTACTATGGTTACACACATGTTTCTCGTCATGAACCGAGTTTGGCTGCTTCGATTGTCAATTTTTAGGCTGCATCTGGTACACCAAGTGCCATAGTAACCACATGCAACGTAAAAACCGTCAGAAGTGTTTATATTGTGTTCTAAAAAATCACAAAAGAAGGTTACCACTGTTCCTGGTTTTTTACTAGGTTCAAACTTTCTCGGGTCGTGGTGAGTTATGCAGTTGCTGTATAGCCCAATTGAAAAACTCATCGGATCACTGTGAAGTAGGTGAACAACTTTCATCATGGGACGATTTTTCCTAGAATGCTTCTAACTCTCACAATGACGTGATTTGTGTCAAAAATCGCTACTTTAGGCTAGTCTATTTACTATGGTTACACACATGTTTCTCGTCATGAACCGAGTTTGGCTGCTTCGATTGTCAATTTTTAGGCTGCGTCTGGTACAACAAGTGCCATAGTAACCACATGCAACGTAAAAACCGTCAGAAGTGTTTATATTGTGTTCTAAAAAATCACAAAAGAAGGTTACCACTGTTCCTAGTTTTTTAATAGGTTCAAACTTTCTCGGGTCGTGGTGAGTTATGCAGTTGCTGTATAGCCAAATTGAAAAACTCATCGGATCACTGTGAAGTAGGTGAACAACTTTCATCATGGGACGATTTTTCCTAGAATGCTTCTAACTCTCACAATGACGTGATTTGTGTAAGAAATCGCTACTTTAGGCTAGTCTATTTACTATGGTTACACACATGTTTCTCGTCATGAACCGAGTTTGGCTGCTTCGATTGTCAATTTTTAGGCTGCATCTGGTACACCAAGTGCCATAGTAACCACATGCAACGTAAAAACCGTCAGAAGTAATTATATTGTGTTCTAAAAAATCACAAAAGAAGGTTACCACTGTTCCTGGTTTTTTACTAGGTTCAAACTTTCTCGGGTCGTGGTGAGTTATGCAGTTGCTGTATAGCCAAATTGAAAAACTTATCGGATCGCTGTGAAGTAGGTGAACAACTTTCATCATGGGACGACTTTTCCTAGAATGCTTCTAACTCTCACAATGACGTGATTTGTGTCAAAAATCGCTACTTTAGGCTAGTCTATTTACTATGGTTACACACATGTTTCTCGTCATGAACCGAGTTTGGCGGCTTCGATTGTCAATTTTTAGGCTGCGTCTGGTACAACAAGTGCCATAGTAACCACATGCAACGTAAAAACCGTCAGAAGTAATTATATTGTGTTCTAAAAAATCACAAAAGAAGGTTACCACTGTTCCTGGTTTTTTACTAGGTTCAAACTTTCTCGGGTCGTGGTGAGTTATGCAGTTGCTGTATAGCCAAATTGAAAAACTCATCGGATCGCTGTGAAGTAGGTGAACAACTTTCATCATGGGACGACTTTTCCTAGAATGCTTCTAACTCTCACAATGACGTGATTTGTGTCAAAAATCGCTACTTTAGGCTAGTCTATTTACTATGGTTACACACATGTTTCTCGTCATGAACCGAGTTTGGCTGCTTCGATTGTCAATTTTTAGGCTGCGTCTGGTACAACAAGTGCCATAGTAACCACATGCAACGTAAAAACCGTCAGAAGTGTTTATATTGTGTTCTAAAAAATCACAAAAGAAGGTTACCACTGTTCCTAGTTTTTTAATAGGTTCAAACTTTCTCGGGTCGTGGTGAGTTATGCAGTTGTTGTATAGCCAAATTGAAAAACTCATCGGATCACTGTGAAGTAGGTGAACAACTTTCATCATGGGACGATTTTTCCTAGAATGCTTCTAACTCTCACAATAACGTGATTTGTGTCAAAAATCGCTACTTTAGGCTAGTCTATTTAATATGGTTACACACATGTTTCTCGTCATGAACCGAGTTTGGCTGCTTCGATTGTCAATTTTTAGGCTGCATCTGGTACACCAAGTGCCATAATAACCACATGCAACGTTAAAACCATCAGAAAAATTTATATTGTGTTCTATGAAGTCACAAAAGAAGGTTACTCTGAAGTAGGTGAATAACTTTCATCATTGGACGATTTTTCCTAGAATGCTTTTAACGATGAATTATTCCACCTTCTATCGGATAGTGAAAATTTTCTGCCCATTTTATTTCAAAAAGAACCACATATTCTGGCAATAAATGGCGAAAAGTTGCGGATAAAAAATTTAAAAAAAGCAATTGATTGGATGAAAAATGTACTTTGACTTCTGAAATATACCTCTAACTGCTAATTGACACTAATTTAAACAAAAAATCATTCTTTTGTTTCACTTTTTATTTTCGGTAAAACATCCTCTTAAATGTGGTCGCGTCTAGAACATAAACAAGCATGTTTTATCGGCCGTAAAACATGCAATACTGAACCAAATCAAATTTTTTGAGATTAAGCGTATCAGCGAAATCTTGTTTTATCAACCTGTGAAACTTTAAATCGTTATCTAGATCAGTGTGAAAGTAATTCAAAAAATTCAATGATCACACCTTGCTGGGACACCATGTAAATACATACTTAGGTTTCGAAATGTTCAGCACTCAAGTCAGCCAACAAGCCATTCAGTCAGTCACCCAGGCAGTCATGTTGTATTTTTTCAACATGACTTAAGAAAGCATACTGGCGTAAGAAGACCTTACGTGAAATTTAAGCATGAATGATTTAGGGATTGTTGGTTGTTACTAAGAAACATACTCTACAAACCATCGAAACTTGGTCGTCTCATATTTGCCAAGAGAAAAAATGCCGACAGAATGAATTTGTTACGTAAAAATCACTCATATGTTTAATTGCATAAGTTTTTTTGTAAATCACTACCATCACACGTTTTTTTGTGGTTTCGTGGTTAATATGGGTGCCTTCATAGTCGGAGTTTTAACGTATTTCGGAACTTTTCTGTAAATCATTTCCTGTTTCGTTTGTAATCACAGTCGAAATTTTTATATGAACCGTGATTTCTATGACAAAGCTTCAACTAACTGCACGTGCTTAATTGTTTTACAGAATAGATGTTCCCGAAACAGATCAATTTATATTCTACCGTTTACGAAGTCAGCTAAATTTTTTGGCGTTTAGTTATCTGTTGACAACACACCGTTACACCGAAGTATTGTATTTTTTATATGTTACAGAAACTAAATGTTTCCAATGAAATGGATCCCCGACTCCCTTCGGAAGTTCAACAGGCAGTGTACATGAACCAAAGAACGGATGGTCAACCTGGCGTTCATTACGGTAATAAAGTCAGCCCCGGACATATGCCATCCAATGAGTGAGTGAGTGAGTGAGTGAGTGAGTGAGTGAGTGAGTGAGGTGAGTGAGTGAGTGAGTGAGTGAGTGAGTGAGTGAGTGAGTGAGTGAGTGAGTGAGTGGTGAGTGAGTGAGTGAGTGAGTGAGTGAGTGAGTGAGTGAGTGAGTGAGTGAGTGAGTGAGTGAGTGAGTGAGTGAGTGAGTGAGTGAGTGAGTGAGTGAGTGAGTGAGTGAGTGAGTGAGTGAGTGAGTGAGTGAGTGAGTGAGTGAGTGAGTGAGTGAGTGAGTGAGTGAGTGAGTGAGTGAGTGAGTGAGTGAGTGAGTGAGTGAGTGAGTGAGTGAGTGAGTGAGTGAGTGAGTGAGTGAGTGAGTGAGTGAGTGAGTGAGTGTGTGTGTGAGTGAGTGAGTGAGTGAGTGAGTGAGTGAGTGAGTGATTGAGTGACTGACTGAGTGAGTGAGTGAGTGAGTGAGTGAGTGAGTGAGTGAGTGAGTGAGTGAGTGAGTGAGTGAGTGAGTGAGTGAGTGAGTGAGTGAGTGAGTGAGTGAGTGAGTGAGTGAGTGAGTGAGTGAGTGAGTGAGTGAGTGAGTGAGTGAGTGAGTGAGTGAGTGAGTGAGTGAGTGAGTGAGTGAGTGAGTGAGTGAGTGAGTGAGTGAGTGAGTGAGTGAGTGAGTGAGTGAGTGAGTGAGTGAGTGAGTGAGTGAGTGAGAGAGTGAGTGAGTGAGTGAGTGAGTGAGTGAGTGAGTGAGTGAGTGAGTGAGTGAGTGAGTGAGTGAGTGAGTGAGTGAGTGAGTGAGTGAGTGAGTGAGTGAGTGAGTGAGTGAGTGAGTGTGTGTGAGTGAGTGAGTGAGTGAGTGAGTGAGTGAGTGAGTGATTGATTGAGTGGACTGAGGTGAGTGAGTGAGTGAGTGAGTGAGTGAGTGAGTGGAGTGAGTGAGTGAGTGAGTGAGTGAGTGAGTGAGTGTGTGAGTGAGTGAGTGAGTGAGTGAGTGAGTGAGTGAGTGAGTGAGTGAGTGAGTGAGTGAGTGAGTGAGTGAGTGAGTGAGTGAGTGGGGTGAGTGAGTGAGTGAGTGAGTGAGTGAGTGAGTGAGTGAGTGAGTGAGTGAGTGAGTGAGTGAGTGAGTGGAGTGAGTGAGTGATGTGAGTGAGTGAGTGAGTGAGTGAGTGAGGGAGTGAGTGAGTGAGTGAGTGAGTGAGTGAGTGAGTGAGTGAGTGAGTGAGTGAGTGAGTGAGTGAGTGAGTGAGTGAGTGAGTGAGTGAGTGAGTGAGTGAGTGAGTGAGTGAGTGAGTGAGTGAGTGAGTGAGTGAGTGAGTGAGTCACTTAGTGAGTACCTGATTTCAGGTTTCTAGGACAGCCGATGCAAGCATTCGGTCCACTTGATAAACCAAAAGATCAACAAAATTCCGGAAAACTGGTCAAAGCGTGTGGCTGCTGCGGTGCAGTAGTTGGCGGTGTGTTCTGTTTATACCAGTTCGTGTGCTGCTTTTGTGACACAATAAGTCAAGAACCAACGAGCTCTCGATAGAATTTAGTAGAAAGCTACCATGATATGAAACAGTGTAATAAATCAGAGAAACTGAATATGTATATTGCTATAGACTTTTTACAACGTTCCTCAATAACATTGCTTTCCATAAAAAGATCAGGTTTAACG
>OZ038444.1:8180306-8235306 GCA_964036265.1 Daptonema setosum | reverse complement strand
AAATTAGAATGTTTAACGTACCTTGTAATACATTACATTTTTACTTCCAGGAAAATCTCCTCCTCACCGAAGATCTCCAACTGAAACTGATTGATTTCGGTCTGTGTGCCAATCCGGAAACGGGCCTGGGTCGGGTACTGGAAACGTGCTGTGGCAGTCCGGCATACGCGGCACCCGAGCTCATATTGGGCAAGGAGTACTTTGGCAATGAGGTGGCTACTTTATTTACCACGTATTACCTAAAATAGTTATTAAATTTCGAGAAAAAAATCAATCAACAAATATATATAATTCATTCCAGGTAGAAATATGTTATTATTAGCTGTTTTAATTATAATTTATTATATATATATTTATAATTCATGTTATTATAATTAAATGCAGGCGGACGTTTGGTCAATGGGTGTGCTGCTGTTCGCACTTCTTGCCGGCTATCTACCCTTCGAAGACGACAATATCCAATCGTTGTATCAGAAAATCGCCGTTAGTGTGCCGCAATAATCTTTATTCCTGTCAAAAAAATTTTAGATACTTCAATATTTTACTTTATGATTCGTAACAATAGAAAACCTTTCATCAACTTTTATTTTTGCCATAAATAGCTGGTTTCTATCAAGACGACTGACGAGTTTGAAATTTATTGAAATTTGCGTTCGTTCAGTTATTAGACTCAACTGGGCGCTTTGCCGACTTTAGAATAAAGCGCCAAATGCAAATTTATAATATAAAAAAGCATGACTTTTTTTGCAGAGCGGTCAATACCAGGAACCGAAGTGGCTGTCCTCCGATAGTCGACGTCTTCTACGATCCATGCTGACCGTGGATCCGCGAGAACGGGTTACGGTAGAACAATTACTGGCACATCCGTGGGTGACGGCCAACTACTCCATGCTCAAATGGAGAAGCATTTATGATGTTGGTATAAAAATAATAATAATAATAATTGATTTTTTTCTTCAAAATTATAAAAATTTAAAAAAGAAATATACATTTTAATTTTTATTATTATTATATATATACTAATAAGTAATAATATGTATAATGTATACTTCTTTTTGAATTTTTATAATTTTGAAGAAAAAAATCCATCGATGTGAACAAATATTCTTCAGCAAATCGTTGTGTCTGCTTTTGGGTTCAGTTCATGTATGGTGAGATGACAAAATGTCGTGTTCGCGCAAAATTCTAGTAGATTATATGATTTTAGTTTAACGTCTGGTTAGGAGATGTTTTTCGGGGCTTGTTACCTTTTTTCTGAATCACAAAGGACCCACAGAAAGATGATGAATTATTCGAACAGTATCACAAGAGATGTCAGCTCTGCAGAGTCAGACTGGAAAGAGTGATGAATAAAGACAACAAGTATCATATGGATACAAAGATATTCGGATATCTAGCTAATTGCTGGGTGAGTCTCGTCGGTTTCATGACTAACGTTGGGTATGTAATCGTGACTAAGCATTTATCATGGGTGCCGTATTTCGCTTGGATTTGCATTGGATTCTCTATTTTCAGTGCAACTTGATCGACGAAGACTGCGTGAATGAGCTCTACCACTACAATCGATGTACCAAGGAAGAGATGATTGCTACACTTAAAAAGGTAAGATTTTTCGGATTTTTTTTCTCATTTTAAGGTAAGGTTGTATAGTGAATTGCTGTTTTTTGTCAAAAAATTTGTAATTTTTGTCTTCAGACGCAAAATGTTGCAACAAACCTTTTCATATTATAAAAATACAATTTTTTCAGTGGAACTTTGACTACACCACGGCCACGTATCTGCTGCTGCTAAGTCGCAAACGTAAAGGCCAGAAAATCGCTCTACCACTGCCGCAACGCTCTAAAGCCCAGTTGCGCTTACAGAAAGAGGTTGGTTGGCAGTGTTTTTCTATCCTCCTCAATTATTCATTTTAATCTATTACAGCTAATGTTGACCACTTGTTAGAAAAATAGCAGAAGCCACATGTATAACGGCTATAAGAATCACATTATGAACAACATTGACGACATTATCAACAACAACATCAACCCCAACAACAACAACAACATCAGCAATAACAACAACAAAAACAACAACAACAACATTAACCACAACAATAGCAACAACAACACGTTTTTTGCAGAACACCCCGGCCGACACGGTGCGTTCGCCGACGATCCACGCCTCCCTGGACTGTGATCTAGATAAATCCGGTTTGGATGATCCGGATCAACCCGACGAGAAACTGGATACGGCCTTTGTCAACTACGGCATATTGAGACAGTTCTCCTTTGAAAAGGTTGAGAAACGCTCTTTTTCTAAATTGGGTTTTTATGGTACTTTCCTCATTTTGTCTGTATAGCTTGGTCAGGTCAGGGTTTCTTGCTATCAAAAATAATCACATTAATGTTGTTCAAATGTCATGTGGAAGAAATTTTTTTGATTATGATCGCACTGCACTACTGCAGATTTGAATTCGCAAAAGAAACAAAAAATCGTGAGCAGAGCAGTGCTCTCCCCGTGCCATGTATCACAATGACAAATGTTACCAAGTCACAGTATAGTTTACTGTTTATGCACCGAAGCGAGCAAGGGTGCAGTATACGTGTCGGATCTGTACCTTGATGAAGTTAACCATGTTTATTTGCCAGAATTCGTACGCGCACGCGATCGAGAACGGTGACCTGATTGATCTGGACGCGGCACTGAACTCGCGTGACTACTACAATCGACTCGCATTCAATCGGCAGTCGGCACCACCGAGATCATTGAATCAGGTTTGTATTTACATGTATTTGATTACAGTAATAATACAACACGACAACTGAACTTTTTCCTCGCAAACTGGTCGGGTGGCACCGAAATTTGATTTTGTTGTTATATTCTCGAAAGAGTTAGAAAATTTCACTTGGTGTCCGACATGTTATCATTAAGCATCAGAACAAGTTCAGTCGTCTTAACATTGGCTGTCATCACATCAGCTTGTCACACTCTCAGCCAGAGTATGTTAAAAAAACAATTGGCCCAATTGTTTTTTTCCTTGTTTTTCCTTGTTTTATTTTTTTTCGAACGAACTTGAAAAACATCGAAAACTTTAAAATTTCAACGAAAAAATAATGCCGAAATTTATTGTTTTTCGGCATTGGCAAAAATTCAACATTGAAAGGGTAAGAGATAATCGCTATGATCCACCAATCCGCCGGGTTCGGGTACTAAAATTTTTTCGGCTTTGTATTTTGGGATGGAAATAAAAGCAAACTGTTATTGTGGTGATTCGATTTGTCATCAACTCATCATCAAACACTTTCGGCCCATTTTTTTACTGCAAATCAAATCTGAAATGACGTTTAGACTCTCATCCATGCTCGGTTACTCTTCTAATCAAGAGTTTTGAAATGTATCTTTCGAACTGAAAGATACATCTGGCAAACGCACAAAATTTGAAATGTATCTTTCGAACTGAAAGATGTCGGGCTGCAAAAAATTTACCATGTAAAACTTTTGCCTTTTTCGCACAAACAACACACACACAAACAACCGTAGGCGCTTTTTAAGAAACCATCCTGAATTAAAGAGAAAAAACAAATAAAAAAAACAAAACGGTCTAATTTTTTTTCTTGTTTTTTTTATTTAACATATTCTGCTCTCAGCATTCTAAATTGCAATATTGCCTAGTCGATCGATTATGTTGTACGATCAAATGACTATTTAGTGACTGCAATAAACTCACATGTCGGATAATTGCAGCGCGGTTCGATGGATGACTACGATCTTCAGCCACCGCCTCCCATGCCGCCACCGGTCAACAGTATGCCACCTCCTGCCACCACTCCATGTGGTTAATGGAATGATTGACTGACTGACTGATTCACTGACTGACTGATTGTTTGACTGACTGATTGATTGATTGTCTGACTGATTGATGGACTGATGGACTAACGGACTGACTGATTGACTGACGGATTGCGTTGTTGATGACAGACTAACTGATTGCTTGTCTGAATGATGGACTAACTGACAAATTGAATAACTGGTTATTTCTGACGAAGAATTGCCTAACTGATTTTCTATCTGACTGTTTGTTTGACTATCGGATTTACCTAATGATTGACTGACTATGTGCCTGACTGATTATTTTGCAGGTCGACCGCGCGCACGTCCACCGACGAGTGGCCAACGCAACTCCATTGCCACGCCATCCAGCAAAGAAAACGAAATCCCCACGGCCGCCGCCGCCATTCTCTCCGCCGAGTTGCCGGGCAGTGACGGTGATAAAAAGTGGAATACGTGGTCGAAAAGTGTGTATAACAAAGGCAGTGACTCGGCGGGTTGGTTATGTTTTTATTATTATTTTTTTTATGTAGTTTTAGTTGAATGATTGTTCATGTAGGTCGGATATAAGTAGTGAAATATTTTTGCTCAAATTTGGATTTGACGCTCGAATTCAGTCGAGGGCGTTCTTGCGATTATATTACTATCATTGCACTTCTGGTTTTTTTGCATTTACTCGTTGTTTTAGCGTCACCATGGACGCCCGTTCAATCGTCGAAACACCGTCAACCCTTCTCACCAACCCAACCGCGATGGGCAACCGATACGCCGCTTTCCGTACAATTACGGTTGGGTTTCAACTGATTGAACTCATTTACTGTAGGTTCCAGCTGTGGTGAGAAAATGACAACATCCATTTATTTTGAATATTGAATGATTTGGTATTGACTAAGTGGCATTTTCTGGTTGCTTATCTGAATCCCTGATTACGGCGATCTATTTCAGCGATCAAAACACGGTTGCCTCGGATGCCTCTGGCGACCTGTCGACAACGCCCACGTCCGTGTCCAGTACAGGTTCACCAGCTCTGTGCGCCGGTCGGGGACGCACTCCACGATCGGCCAATAAAACACCGCGCACTCAGTTCAGTCGACGCGTGTTTGCCAGTGTGGAAAGAAAGGTTGGCATTGAAGTTGACAGACAAACTGGGTTGATTGATTGATTATCTGGTTGATTGATAGCTTGATTGATTGGTTGGCTGATTGATTGATCAATTGATCGTTTCACTGACTGAATGATCGGCTTGTTATTTGATCGATAGATTGATTGGTTGATTGATTGATAAATCGGTTAGTTGGTTGTTTGTTCAGTTGCTTGGTTTATTGAGTTTTTGGTTAATTGATTGGTTAATTTATTTATCACAGGTTGACAAAGTGATCACGATGCTGACGCCCAGTCGTCGGACGCGAGCCGATGGTCCGGCTGTTTTGAAAAATACAGGCGTTAGTGATCAGATCATCATTTGTATTATATTTTGAATTTTTTTATATAAACATTTTGTGGAAAGCTTCGAATCGAAAATCATAGTGTGTAGGACAGAAAATATGTAATGCACATTTGAGAAATGATGGTTCACCCAAGTTGTCTTTCACCCCAATTTATGGATCTTAATTCTCATATTGCATTAAAATGAGCTGTTTTGGTGGTGCGGTAATTCAAATACATTTTCTTTGATATAAAATGACTTACATTTAATAACTGTACTTTCAGACCCTGGTTAACGTATCAACCACGTCCACGGATAATCCCGACATGGTACTTGACCAGCTGCTGGCCGTTCTCAGCGAGAAGGGTATCAGCTGTGAACGAGACAAGTTAGTTGTTGTTGTTAATGTTGTTGATGTTGTTGTTTTCGTTGTTGTTATTGTTGTTGTTTTTGTGGTTGTTGTTGTTGTTGTTGTTAATGTTGTTGATGTTGTTGTTTTCGTTGTTGTTATTGTTGTTGTTTTTGTGGTTGTTGTTGTTGTTGATGGTGTTGTTGTTGTTGCTGGTGTTGTTAATGCGGTTGTTGTTGTTGTTTCTGTTGTTATTGTTAATGTTGTTGTTGTTGTTACATTTTATGAAGTATTTTAATTTTCATCAACGTCCACTTCCATTTCAGCTGGAAGATTCACGGCCGATCACGCGATTCAACCGGCCGCAAACGACTGACGTTCGAGCTTGAGGTTCGTACTATTTGGTATTGGCTATCCAAATATATCTTATTCATATCTTCTTCCTAGTATTATTTATGTTTTAATTTTTTTTCAAGTGGGGAATAGAAATTATATTACACTGAAAAAATCTGCCATTTGAAAAGCTCATGGTCGGGACCCTAAAATGTGTTACAACAATAAGTATAAGTAGTAAGAAATAAAAATCCAATTCATTGCAGATTATTCAAAATTTTATTTGTGTTTGAGTATAATAATCCATTTTCAGGTGGTGTTCATTCCCACGCTCGGCAAGGTCGGTGTCAGACGGAAGCGATTGAACGGCGATGCATTCCTGTACAAACGGGTTTGCGAGCAGATTCTCAATTTGGCCCGACTGTGATTTGCGTTCGTTTCGTTTCACTCCTGAACGAGGAAAAAATTTGGGAAATTCCCAACTTATATGGTAATGACCTTGGCCCAAAGCTGCAAAATCACTCTGTAAAAACGTTTCCATCTCTTGGCTTTTAAACAATTTTGCTCGTTCACCAGTGGTTCAGAACTGAACAGATTCAAGTTCTCATTATCTTTACATATCACTATATATAAGACCGACATGAAAACTGATTATCTATGTTATCAGAACTTGATTTGACCCGACCCACTCCCGTTGATTGTTCTTCTCGATATAATGTTTGTCTACTCCTACTGACTAGATAGAAAAGTTTGCAAAAAGCAGGCAAATTTTGCTGATTCTTAAAAATAATTGACTTGTTTTTAATGATTTTATGGTAAGCAAACAATAATGCGTTCTTCGTCATCATTATCGGGTAATGCTTCATGCCTGTGCTGCTAATTAATGTAGTGCTCTGTCTGAGTTTTCAAACTGGAATTTTATAATTACGATTCATTCATTACCGTCTGCCTTACTGATCTTTTTCGTTCAATTTACTACCCTCATCCAAACGTTAAATGTTATATTTCTTCTACTTGTAGAACTCTTTCATTATCTAGTTAATTTCAGTTGTTCTGCAATTTTAGCAGGTATTTTACTGATTATTTTTGCCCTTGAGTTTTGTTTTCGATTGATTGGTGCTCACGCCTACCATCTATGCCTGATTCAATTTTCCTGTGGTCGTTTCATGGTTGTATTCAAATTCAACGATTTGACTGACAGCAAATATAAAAATTTAGCAAGTAGAAATTCTAGAGTTCGTTTTCTAATTAGAAGTCTGTAAAAATTTTACTAACAAACATTAAATCGTTTTTATCGCTGTGGCTTATGACTTAATATACAATGAAATCGGTTAAACGATGCCCAATTGTACAATACACTGCCAAATTATAACATATAATCTGTATTGGTTTTGTTCTTCTCATTAAATATTGTGACGCTGATTCTAAGAAATGAATATTACAACAACTGGTGGTAGTTCGGATAACTGAATTATGCTTGCTTCTCTTGTTATATGGGTTTGCACCCAGAAGTTGTGCTACTTTTCGCTGCTATTATTTCGTCCAATACTGAGGTGAAGTCATCTTGACTTGATATCGAAATCACATATTTATATATTTAAAAGCAACGGAACCGCATTAAAAGTCAGACCTTTTTTGGTTATTCAACTATATTTTTATCCTCACATTATGGTGGAGCTGTAATCAAAGCTGTGTGTATTAAAATACTTGAGGAAAAATCCATGACAGCTAAGAAAAGTCCTCAAAAAAGCACCGTGGATCCGTGTTGCGTACTAGCTAATGTGCATATGTTGAAGACAAAGATCATCAGTTGGTTACCCTCATCTCATCATACTGTAGATTTATCTATTTTAATTAGAAAGCCGAAGCGGACTTCGAATTTACAGAAATTTTGTACGTAATTTTTAGATAAGTCAGTGTTTGTTCTTCGTCTACAGTAATGGAATAGTTTTGTTGCATGAATTTTTATAAATTTACCGAGAGCGAAACGTTTTGCGTGAATGAGTAGGGCGCGCTTTTAAATTTTGGTCTCTTAATTAAACTGGAATGCCCTATAGTAATGGTGTTTGATTGGCGTTGTTTGTTTTCTATCATTCTAAGCCAAAGCAGCCTGATTACCCATGGCAATGTAAAGGAAATACCGCATAATTACATACGAAATCACCAACAATCGGTTCTGATGACCAGATTTGAATGCGCGCTTTTTTGTAAGGTATTACTTGCATATTTGGCGGCATGTATCCACTAGCGAACGAGAAAGGAATGAAAAGTGGACTTCCCCCCTCTTCGGTGGTTTCAAACAGAAGAGTTTGGTCCTTGAGCTGTAAATAAATTGGTCTGATTTCTGATAATTCCTCCTCTTTGGAGAACTTCTCCTCCCTTTAGAGGTATGACTCGTCGTCCGCCAGTGAATGTAAATATCTGTATAGCCGAGCCTTTCTCCTCATCTGTTTACTCTCATTCTAGACTTTGTGTGCTGCCCGTCCAGACGCGATTTTAGTTCAGATTTGCTGAAAAATCGGTGCGCTCGCACTTGTAGGTTTAGTCTCGATTTATGATCAGCATTTTATAGGCACTTAACCGTAGTGTAGAAACTAGTGTTGTGCTATGTACAAACATATAGTTTCCACTCGTGAAACATCATTTATATATGCTTGTGTATGACCTTGCTGACTGACTGAGTAAACACAAAATTTCATTCTCGCGCAAGTGCAGCGTTATTTTAGCAGATTATATCTACAAATAAATTATACGATTACCAGTGATTCAATCAGTCAAGTTCCAGTGCAGTGTATTAACCGATATTCACTTTTTAACAACAACTTCTGGTTCTGAAACACTTGCAGCGAGTGCATGCATACCCATTACTATAAACAAATGAACGTCAGAAATGTATTCCTTTCTTTCCTTTCATCAATAATTAGCCGTGAATAAAACATTATCTATACTTCAGATATTATTTAATATTAAGTAAATAATATAAAAAATATAAAAATAATGGCTGCAGCAGTAGCCAAGAGCAGTACTTTGGGCAACGCCGTCGCCCAGGATGAGTCAGTAACGGCCGCCGATCAGGCCAAGATCAATGCGTTCGCACGGCTGCACAACAAACTCGAAGAAGTAAAAGTCGATCTGAGACGCAAAACCAATGAACAACAATGAACAACAATGAACAACAATGAACCAGGTTTCAAACAATTTTTTTTTCTTTTGTCTGCTGATTTTAATCGAAGTTTTTAATGTTGAGTATAATAGATTTTCATGTGGATAATAGATTTTCATGTGGATGTGGGTATGGGTCTTTGTGGGTATTAATTGAGATAATTTAATTTCTATACCTCAAATCCCTTTTAGCATAGCTAAAAATGGCCCTGAGAAAAAGGATCCCATATCAACTTGTAATGTCTATTCAAATTTCGGGTGGTCTTACTTTAAAATGGGAATTTAATTTTTCTTTTAATTCAGATGAAATGGGAATTTAATTTTCATTTTAATTCAGAATGTCAACGAAGCAGCCGAGGAGTTGATTCTGTTGGACGATGAAGAGGAAGTGCCGATGAAGGTCGGCGAGTGTTTTCTGCACTTTTCCACTGATGCCGTCACGGAGAGATGTGACTCGTTGAAGGAGGAGGTTGGGGAGTGACTGATTGATTGTATGACGAGCTGACAGTTGACTGACAGACTAATTGAGTGAATAACTGACTGAATGACCTGTTAAAAGATGTACTGACTAACTGGGTAGGGGACTATGACTAACCTACCGAATGACTAATTGGGTGACAAACTGACTGACTGAATATTTTATTGACTAAACGACTGACTGACTAATTGTGTGACTAACTGACTGACTGACCTATTGAATGACTGACTGACTGACTGACTGATTCATTGACTGAATGAATAAACTACTGCCTGTCTGATTGAATAACTCACTCACTTGTTTTTTTCCATTGACTGAGTTACGGAGTGGTCGTATTTGTATGACTGACTGAACGATTGGGCGAGTATTTTTTTCACCTCTTAATGGTTGCTTTTGCAGTGTGTATGTTTCATTGATGGATGCAGTAGGAAGTTTGATTCAAAGGTCATTCTTGTTTGCATATTACACGGTAATTGCTTTTATTTTGATAATCATTATTATTCATTTTCAGTACGAATCCTCGATCGACGTCCTAAAATCCAGCCAAACTGACATCGAGAAGCAATTGGCCATTCTGAAGGCCGAGTTATACGCCAAGTTCGGATCGAATATCAATCTTGAGGCGGAGAATTGATCTGATTTTATTGTTTTACTGCTAGTCGATTTGATTTTGTTTGTTGCTCAGAGTTGGAAATCATGGTTTTTGTTAGGCTGTTGATGCTATTTACCTTTTAATGGGGACGGGGTATGGAAAAACCAGAAACAAGTACACTTGATGCACCGCATGCAAATTGTTGTGAGGAAATTTCCTGTTTAATTTAACGAGTTTTTCGTCAGTTTGTTTATAAATAGTAAATGATGATAATTACGACGTGGGCGAACATTTTCTGCGTCTTCGATTTGCAGTTTAAAGTTGTGTGAGAACCCGTCTTGATGAAACACAAAGTGCAATGTAAAGAATTTCGATGAAACAGTTGGGGTGTGGAAAGTATGAAACCCGCTATCGTCATGAATCATGTAAGTTTCATAATCACACCTATGTTATATTTCTGTACTAAGTTTTGTAACTATGTTATGAACATGATTTAAGTGCTTCGTTTTATTATCCAACTCTGAGTAAGTCACGTTATTGTTGCCTATGCGATCATTCAAATAAATCGTTATAATATTATGGTTTTGCTTATCGCACCGTGTATTATTTTTTGCTTGTGATTTTTTTCTCACAGATTTCTCCCGATAGCTATGCTAAATCTTCTTAAATTATTTTGCTGAATGTCATTTTTCTATCAATATTCATTGAAAAAGCTTATAAATGAAAAAATTGCTTTCTCATTGTAGTCGGGCATACATCTTTATCACGAAGTTCATTTACGTTGATTGACTTTGTCTTTCTCGTTGCATATTGCTACATTGTTGACTGACCGAACTGATAGCATTTATCGTTATCTTGGCCTATTTTAAGGTGAACTATTTTTATTTCATAAAGTTCTGATGAATTAGGTTGATAAGTTGTATTGCTGACTTCAGAACGATCCGTAAATCAGAAGAGAGAGATGTCATTCCTGTGCCTTTATGACTAGCAGTTCACTTCAAACTTGAGTGTATAAACTGAACTAATGAACTATAAATTTTATTTATTTCTATTGTTTATTTCGCAGCATCTCATGCCCATTTGTGACCAATTGTGCGGTGGTGACAACAAAGTCTCCGATCAGAACAACATAATCATGGCCGAGAGGAAAGCGCGCGCCGACAGTATTGGTTGGTGAAACTGAGAGAAGTTTATTCTGTAAAAATAATCAAAAGAATTGTAAATATGTTTATAAAACTCGTTTTAGTCGACGGCAGGGGTGGGCCGGGTTTTTTGGCGTTTTGCAGGGGGTGGGGGGGTAGCCGACAGAAAATCCCATTTTACCCGATCTATCCGAAAAGTGGGGGGGGGGGGGGGTAAGGTCGGGTAGGGGGAGGGGTAGAAAAAAATTTTTCGCATAAAACGCTTGTTTTTGCTAAAAAAATCTTCTATTATAAGGTATAAACATCACATATACCGGTTTTTTCAGGTTTTAACCAAGAAAATTAACCCAGAAAACGTGTTTCTTCGAAAAAAAAATCTTACAGCCAGAAAATTTTGAAAAATGAGCCTCAAAATCGAGGTTTTGAGGCCGATTTTCTCAAAAATTTCGAGTAGGGGGGGGGAGGGGGTAGGCGACCTAAATTTTTGTCTAGGGGAGGAGGTAGGCTACCCGCCGACCCTGAAAAGTGGGGGTAAACCCCCCTACCCCCCCCCCCCTGCGGCCCGCCTCTGGTCGACGGTTAAGCTCATGCGGCCGGAATGGAAAAAATAGGTCGTGTCGTGAATGATTAATAACATCGATTAGTTAAGAAACGTTTTATTATAGCCGAAGAGTTGTGTTATAGGTTGCTGTTCGCATTATATGTGAAGAAAATAGTGGGGTCATTATTGGTAATATTATATTGGTCATTATTAGTAATATTATAATTTAAGCAAATTTAGATAAAATAGACGACCGGTGTTTTGCCCGCTATTTTCGTCACTGATTGTCTACTGATTTATTTGCAGGCGGTGGCATCGCTTCACCCGAAGCACTCCGCCTTCTCCGTGCCTCCCTGACGGATGTGGAAGACCTGCAGATGCCTCATGTATTCGTCGTGTTTGGTGCTTCGGTTGGTAATGTTTGGAAAACTTACATATGCTCGAGAATTCAACTTGTTTCGTCAACGATGTACGATAGTACAAGTATAAGAGTGTCTTCTTATTTATACTGTATTCCTCTACTTTGAATTTCAATCAAATTAAATAAATTTTTGCTTATTTTACTTCATTTTATTGTATCATGCACGATGCACATCACGCTACTACTAACCTTCGAGTTATTTTTTGTGCCCTCTTGTCAGTATCTGATACACTGAATGAAATCAAGTAAAAAAGAAGTAAAAGATAAAGATTCGACTCCAACTTTAGTCATTGGGAACTCAATATCCATAAACTCTATGAATTGTTAAAGTGTGTACATTTGCAGACTGCTGTCTTTGTAAGATTGGGTGGTAATGTATGAAGACATATGAAAAAAAATGCTTGTTTATTCTGATATTTATTTTATTTCAGGGTGATCTGGCGAAGAAGATGATCTACCCGACATTGTTCCGCCTGTACTTTGAGGGTCTGCTACCCAAGAAGACGTTCTTCAAGGGTTACGCCCGATCAGCCCTTACGGTACCACAGATAGCCGAGAAGATTAAACCATTTTGTAAGGTGAGCTGATGTGACTCGATTTTATTGTGTTATTCATTTATTCAGTTTTTTGGAACAATTCCATGAATACATGGTTCTCGCATCACTAGCGGATGAGGAAAGAACAAAAAATTGAATTCCATAGTCTTTAACAGCTTCAAAAAAGTGGAATTAGTTCTTTAAAGTGTAGGTAAAATGACCTCAAAACTTTTTTTGTGTAGATTTCCCAACTTTTGAGGATTTTCACAGTCTGAAATGCTTATCAGATTTGATTGAAATAAATTAAATACAAATCTTCCGGATCCAATATCACCTCATATCCAAGGTTACTTTATCCCTCTGACTTGTTGCAGATAACAACGCCAGAGGAGGAAACTGAGTTTGTCAAGTTCATCGCGCTCAACTCGTACGTTCAGGGCAAATACGATGTGGCCTCGGACTTTGCCAAACTGGAGTCTGCCATACAGGATATCAAGGTGGGAGACAACTTACTTGAAAATCCATTAAAAACTTCAATAAAAACCATTTTAGTGTATATTGAGGTTGAGTGAAACGAAAATTTTTATTGGTATGAACGCGGAGTAGGTATGATATGATGCCTAAACCATGGTTATTGACTATCGAGCAAATCATATGGTTAAAATGCTGGTGGGAAATATATTGTTTCAAACTGGGTTTCATCCAGCTACGATATTTGGGGCTTGGGCTATTGAGTGAGAGAGTAAGTGAGTTTGGATGAGTGAGAGAGTAAGTGAGTATGGATGAGTGAGAGAGTGAGTTTGTGACACTTTGTTAACTCACTACCCCTTTCACTATCAACTTTCTCACTTCAGACGGAAGGCGGCGGGCAAGCGGTGAATCGGCTGTACTACCTGGCGTTGCCACCTGATGTTTACAATGTTGTAACTACCAACATCAAACACAACTGCATGAGCAAACCGTTGGTTTTCTTTCTTCAGTATCTGACATGCATACACTCGTTAGGAAGTCGTTTATGGAAAACATTTCCTACTGGTGCATGGATATTTAAGTACAGAGACGTAGAGAAATTTACTATTAGTTAACCTCTTTGGTTTGATCGTGTACGATATTTTGATGAACAGTTAATAAACACGACGAAATCGAACTTTTCAACGAATTGTTACTTTTTCTGTGTCTGATAAAATGCTGGAATCTTTGCAATTGTAGAAAGGTTTATCATACGGACTATGCTTTTCTTGGCAGACAAACAAAAAGCATTTGTTGGTACATTCGTTTTCGACATTCTGCTTTTGAACTGTGAAACCCCTCTTTCCCGTTCTCGTTGCTTTACGAAATGTCGTACTTGGTTTTCTATTTTCTAGTCCCGCCTGGACGCGTCTGATGATTTCGGTGAAATTGTAAGCACCAATGTCTCCTAGTTCTAATTGATCTAGAATTTCTCTTTTCGGTGGTTTTCTCTACTGTCTGTGCTCCTGCTCTCTCCTGTTTACACGTATTGTGGTTCGTGGTATGGCTTCCTGGTTACTGTCAGTTTCGTTGCCATATGCTTAGTGAGTTCAGCATGAATTTTGTGGAATTTTATTGTTCCAGTAAGTCACAAAAAAACTGAAGTCACAGTATGATAGCGGTAATAATAAAGTGTGTAATAAATAAGTATAATGATAACGTACTTCCTTTCCCATGTTTGTGAGAAATCAGATATGCAGTTTTTTGATCATTTGTTTATAGGTTTTAGATCAGTTCATTATTCAAAAGGACCAAGTAAAAGCTTGGGAACCCTTTCTTCAGCGCAACTGCAACATAAAAACTTGTGTCGTCCTCTAAACTGAGCTCTGATATTGTAATGGTGATAGAAACCCCATCTGAATTGTAAACATAAATCAGTCAGTCGGTTTCACATGTTTCTTTAATAACAATTTTTAGTTATTTATTCTTGTATTTCAGTCCCGCCTACACGCGAATCATTATCGAGAAGCCATTCGGTCGGGATCTGCAGACGTCCGAAGAACTGTCGGCTCATCTCAACGGGTTGTTTGACGAATCACAGCTGTACCGAATCGACCACTATCTCGGCAAGGAGATGGTACAGAATCTGATGGTGTTGAGGTTGGTGAGGTTGTTTTATCGTTGTGGTTGTTGTTGCTGTTGTTGTTGTGGTTGTTGTTGTTGTTGTTTTATGGTTGTTGTTGTGGTTGTTGTTGTTGTGGTTTTGGTTGTTGTTGTGGTTGTTGTTGTGGTTGTTGTTGTTGTTGTTGTGGTTGTTGTTGGTGTTGAGCCGATTGGTGTTTTTAATTTGTTTGATATTTTTGTTGTTGTTATCATTATTTTTCATGATTTTGTTATTGTTGTTTTTGTTGTTGTGGTTATTTTTTGTGGTAATATTTCACTGATGGTAAGCATTTCTACATCTGCAGATTCGGCAACCGTTTGTTCGCGCCCACCTGGAATCGTGATCACATCTCGTCGGTGATGATCTCGTTCAAAGAGCCGTTCGGCACGCAGGGTCGTGGCGGGTACTTTGACAATTTCGGCATCATTCGGTTGGTATTCTACTTATAAGATTATTTTGGTCCGAAAATTCTAAAAAAAATACATGCGCAATCGCATTTCAACTTTTCTATTCTATTAAATATCCTACTATATCGTGCTTGTTCTCACCTTCCAGTTCATCGACTCTGACTCTGTGGCAGGCCTATTTTGAATATCAAACAGTTTCGATTATCATGCTTTGATTGAGTTCGGGTGGCATTTCCCATTCAGAACAAGTTAATACAAATAAGCCTTTACTTCAAATCATTTTCCTGTTTTCAGCGACGTGATGCAGAACCATCTGCTGCAGATTCTCTGTCTCTTCGCCATGGAGAAGCCGGCCTCAACAGCCGCCGATGACATCAGAAATGAAAAGGTTCATTAGAATTAAATTAAGTTGATCTGATTTCCCATTCCATCGATAGTTTTTCATATCCTTCACACTTCACAGCGTTAGAGCCTAGTTACCTATCATTGAAAAAAATTGCAACCCATTCAGCTGGTAATGTAACTAATTCTAAGGTTAACTGAATATATTTTATCTTCGTTTATTATCTTCGTTTATTGAGACTTGATGTATCTGAGAAAAAATATGAATTTTGAATTTTGAGTTATTTTGCATTTATAGGTGAAAGTGCTGAAAAATATGGCGCCGATCACGTTAGAAGATACCGTGTTGGGACAGTATGTGGCTGATCCGGAAGGAAAAGGTGTGTGAGTGAGTAAGTGAGTGAGTGAGTGAGTGAGTGAGTGAGTGAGTGAGCGAGTGAGTGAGGTTGTGTGAGTGAGCGAATAAGTTGGTGAATTAAAAAGTTCAGTCATCAAGTACAAGGGACATCTGTTTCCTGTTTTCAGCGATGGTATAATTCAAGTTGCTAGTACACGTGAGCAAGAGAGAAAAAAAGGCATGAACAGAAAAATGCATAAACAAGATAATCTGAAGATGGTAAAGTTTTATATGATATATGTTTCAGACGAAGACTCACGTCTCGGCTACCTCGACGATCCGACAGTGCCCAACGACTCGGTAACGCCCACGTTCGCACTCTCCGTGGCACACATCAACAACGAACGATGGGACGGGGTGCCATTCTTTCTGCGATGCGCCAAAGGTTGACTAACATACCATTGTGGAAAGATTTTTCTTACGTATTTTAGTTACGAAATCTAAGATGATATTTTTCTTGCGTATTTATTTTCATTTTGTTTACTTGTTTGTTTCTTGAATGTGTCTGACTACGGTAGACAGTTGATAGTATTGAAAAAAAGTATTTTTCCGTGCAATGAAAATAAATGTACAATACTAACGCTGATCGCTCCTCTAGTGTAGTGGATTGGAAACCGAACTTATAAAAACAGATTTCCTGGAAAAATATGTTTCAATCACAAATGAACAATAAAAGCTAATTGTTTCTACATGCCTTTTTAGAATATTTAGGACGAACTGATGGAATCTATTCTTTGAATATGGAGATCAAGGACAATGTAACTTTTTTTAGCAACGAATGAACGTAAAGCCGATGTAACTTTTTTCAGCAACGAATGAACGTAAAGCCGAAGTGCGCATCCAATACAAGAACGTTTCCGGGGATATCTATCCCGACGGGCAGTTGAAGCGCAACGAGCTGGTCATTCGTGTACAGGTTGGTCGAGTGGTTAGGCGGTCAGCTTTGCAGGCTGGCGGTAGTGGGTTCAAATTAGAAACTGGTGAATACGTGAGAAAGTGATGAAGTGAAACTTTCAAAAATGAAGAGTAAAACATTTTGGGTGAGTGGGTGGGTGGGTGAGTGAGTGAGTGAGTGAGTGAGTGAGTGAGTGAGTGAGTGAGTGAGTGAGCGAATGAGTGAGTGAGTGAGTGAGTGAGTGAGTGAGTGAGTGAGTGAGTGAGTGAGTGAGTGAGTGAGAAAGTGAGTGAGTGAGAAAGTGAGTGAGTGAGTGAGTGAGTGAGTGAGTGAGTGAGTGAGTGAGTGAGTGAGTGAGTGAGTGAGTGAGTGAGTGAGTGAGTGAGTTAGTGAGTGAGTGAGTGAGTGAGTGAGTGAGTGAGTGAGTGAGTGAGTGAGTGAGTGAGTGAGTGAGTGAGTTAGTGAGTGAGTGAGAGTGTGAGTGTGAGTGTGAGTGAGTGAGTGAGTGAGTGAGTGAATGAGTGAGTGAGTGAGTGAGTGAGTGAGTAAGTAAGTGAGCGAGTGAGTGAGTGAGTGAGTGAGTGAGTGAGTGATACAGTGAGTGAGTGAGTGAGTGAGTGAGTGAGTGAGTGAGTGAGTGAGTGAGTGAGTGATACAGTGAGTGAGTGAGTGAGTGATACAGTGATCGAAATCGTGAGTGGGTTGGTTTCAGCCCGACGAAGCAGTCTACTGCAAGATGATGACAAAACGGCCGGGTATGGGCTTTGAGGTCGAAGAAACAGAACTGGATCTGACGTTTAATAAGCGTTATGAAGGCATTCGGATGCCTCATGCTTATGAACGACTTATACTCGAGGTTGGTCACCGGTCATCTAGCTGATATATTGTCTAGTGCGTAAGGCGCTAGCATTGCAAACTGTTGGTCACGGACACCCTGAGGTTTCGGACTATATTACTGTCAAGAAATAATAAAATGTTAATTAAATAGAAATATTTTAAAATATTTTCAGGTTTTCTGCGGGTCACAGATCAACTTCGTACGCACCGACGAACTACAGCACGCTTGGAAGATATTCACGCCGCTGTTGAACAAAATTGAAAACGACCGCGTAAAACCGGTGAATTATGTCTATGGAAGGTTAGAAAGAATGTCTTAAAAACATACAGTTTGAGTCACTAGGGTAAACCCGTTGCGTGGAAATATTTTATGAGAAACCCAAGCTTCAAATTAATTGTTTTCTTTTTATTAATCTAATTTTCTGTATTTTATCTTATTTTCAGTCGCGGTCCCACCGAAGCAAACGAGCTGATGCAGAAATACGGCTTTGTCTTCACGGGCACGTATCGATGGTCGCCGCCAAAGTAAACAATAAATTTTGAGATTTATTGCGTTTTTTGAAAATTCGGTTATTTCAAAAAAAATTGAAAGAAATTTTGAAAATCTTGCGAAAAAAAAACAGTTTTTCTAAATTGTATTGAAACTTAGTTAATATGTGCATAGAGGTGTAGATTTATGTTAATTTTGTCTGATGGTGCGGTTATGTAGTAGTTTTTATAGCTGTTGGATAGTTTTGAACAAGGAATTCACCTTCATCACTGAATTAGAATTTCTTCGGTGAACTTTATTATATTTTACGGTGATGGGCCTGGCTAATTACTTGAAAAGGCAATCTAATAAAAAAATTCTATCACATTTTATAGTGTGTGATTTATTTTCAACTGTTCATGAGAATAATGTATCGTTAGGTACATAAACTTTATATATCACTTATTGTCATACTGGCATTCTTATTTTCAACGTTTCCATCTGTGAACTTCTTCCTTTTTTAGCTGGCAAAAAAGCAAACTGTGAAGATTTACTACGCCAATTGAAACATCTACTTATTTATTTGTGATTTTCATTTCACTGTTACTTTATTGCTTTATGCTGTTGGGTTGTAATCCGTTAGTAGACTCCTAAATTTGAGTTAACTATAATGGATAATTAATTTTCTAATGGTGTTTCTAAGTGTAAGGCTAAAGTGTAAAATTAATCAACAACCCACAACACCTCAAAACCTACAATTTACTTAAGTGCAGATTTGTGATATTATTATAAGCGCATATGTTAGTGCATATCTACCTACCTTATAATGACGCCACATTCTAGCAATCTCAATTCGTTAGGGATTTCGAAAAATTTTACAGACATTCAAATGAAAATTCCTAATCGGTTGAGAATGCACAACTCGATTCTAAACTCTCACTTTGTGTACCTATAAAAATGTATGTTCTTGTCTCCTGTTGAGAAATAGGCATTAACCAACAAGTTGTCACCGATTAAAAATTTACATAATTGAATTTTTTGAATCTTGGTCCTTTAATTTAATCAATTTTTATTGATCTCTGATACGGTGACAGCTTAACGACTGAGTTTAGTTTATCTATGGGATATTTGCAAGCAATCCAGCTACCCTGAATGCGGACCAATCATCGTTTATTGTTTTCTTTTGGCAATCCAAATCAATATTTCCTCCCAATAATCATGATTTTGTTTGTATAAATTTACACTGAGTGCTCTGTTTCTCATGTAATTATGTGTCTTTTAAAGATAAGGTCGATGAACAAATCCGACCCTCTATACTCTTTATATCGATGTTGTACAAAATTTTGAAAGTTGCTATAAAGTTCTATATTTCATCTAAATTTTCTACTGCTTGTATCAATGGCGCCTCGAATCTATGTATCATTCTACTATGAAAATTATGCCATACCAGAGTGTATAATAAATCATATGAAAATTTGTCAATAGACTATAGTTGTTGTTGTGATGTGCGCGGTTCAAATCCTGAATACCTACATACAACTATTCCGTTTCATGTTGACTACGGTTTAGCACTGCCGGACGAGCTGAACATCCAAAGGGAGGGAAACTTCGTTAAAGAGTGGGGAATCGGCAGTTTTCAGGCCATTTTTCCTACACTTCAAGGAACAAATTATACTGTTCAAAAACGCCAAAAAGGGGATATCTACTGTACCCACCTCTTCTCGTCCGCTAGTGCAGTTCTGTGAGCATAAAAATATGTACTTGGAAAACTGTCTCTGTTATCCTCAACCTTCGTTTCGTTGTTTGTGGCATAATAGTCGTGTATATTACTTGAGTTGTCATCTCGGAAGGCCAGGGCAGCGCGAACGCAAACCCCGTCACTCAAAAATGACGCCGTCTGCGTATTTCAACTCGAAATAGCAGTGGAGGTCAACCGGGCCGTGGTGCAATGGCCAAGCCTCACCCCAGAGCTTCTGCCTGCTTGTTCACAGTAAGCTCCCGGCCAGGTAAGTTTATGAGGGCACATGCGCAAATATTACATAAGGCGCGTGAAACGTGAACGATTGGGTGGGCATTGACTGACTGCGTCTTCCGACTGGCAATACACGCGAAATGAGTGTTCTGTGGCTGTCGTTGTGCACATTGGTGTGGCTCGTGGTGTGCGGTAATTAGGAAAAATGTTCACTCTTGAGGAATTGTGAGTTATTTTGGGTTAAAATTGTTTCATCATGACATTTACATTCACCATAAAATGATTAAAATCCCATGTGTTATGGAGAGGACTGATATGCACGCTATGATATGATATGTACGCAAAATTCTGGCTGTCGTTCAGCAATAATATGAGGGATTTTTATGTAAAAACCACTGTTATTATTTCTAATTTAGTTACAGAAAGCTTCTCATCATTGAGTGTAAAATAAAAAATGCTTCCAATCAAAACTACATGAGAAATATCGTAAAACCTTTTAAAAATCAACCATGTTTTAGCTCGTGGCGCACGCATACGCATACATATTCAGTGCATAGGCTGTCGCTATG
The DNA here is from genome assembly GCA_964036265.1 of Daptonema setosum. Lineage (NCBI taxonomy): Eukaryota > Metazoa > Nematoda > Chromadorea > Monhysterida > Xyalidae > Daptonema > Daptonema setosum. The sequence goes on along the minus strand of OZ038444.1, from coordinate 8,214,515 downwards.
CCACAGTTCACGTTTCACGCGCCGTACGAATATTGTTGCGACGTGTTCTCATAAACTAACCTGGCTGGGGAGCGTCTGTGATCATTTAGGCAGAACTCCTGGGGCGAGGCCTGGCCATTGCACTATCGGCCAGGTTGACCTCTACCGCTGCTCCGAGTTGGGGTAGGCGGACAGCGGAATTTTTGCGTATCGGGGATTGCGTTCGCGCAGCCCTGGCCTTCCAAGATAAATCATGACTTACTGATTGTTTTCACCTGTCTTGCTCATAGTAATTTCTCCGGTCATTGCGTTTTTTTGATAAAGTATTCAGTCTTTGATGCATTAGTTGCATGTATGGTTCATTTGGTTACCTTTTATATTTTACTCGAGAGCTATTTTAAGTTGATGATGTGTTACAAAAGTAACACTGGTGTAGTTGCAAGATTCATTTTTGATGAGCGCACTTTTTCATTGCAGTATCAGGTGATTTATTATGACTAACTGTCATGATTTTCCAAATCATTCGTTTTGGAAGCGTGCTCAATTATTGATGACATTAGTAGACGTGAAGGGGTTGGAACTGAAACAGTCAACAGAAGTGGAATTCCCTCTTTTTTGGCGGTTTCTGAAATTAGAGTTTGTTATTTTGCTCAAGTTGTATTTAAAATGGCATAACTTCTGATGACCGATTCTCCCGCTTTGGAAAGATTCCCCATTCATGTCGAGGTTTGACCAGTAAACCATGCTGATAAATTCTGCATAGTCCTCATCTCCTCAATAACTTGCAAAATGCGACCAGAGGGTGGAATTTTCTCTTCCCATCCGCTGTAGCTCCGACATGTTATCTTATTTACTCTCTACTGCGTAACATTGAAAGTTCAATGTACAAGTAAATGAAGAGCGGTCGAGGAAAGTGAAAAAAGAACTAGTCGGCATTTTGGCAGTTTCAATTAATTGGTCTAGTGAACAATTGAATGACATTAATAAAAAAACGATTAACTACCGATTGTTCTGTTTTGTGTAATTTTTCTTTTCTCTCAAAATTGTCAAGTTTCATTCAAAGTTCAGCGTACAGTTTTTTTATCACACTCATGTTGCTGGCGTCCGGGTTATTTCCATTACCATTGGCGGTTTTTTGCGCGTTATCTGTTGCATAGCATCATTGCTGCAATGCTGCCTGTACTACATCTATGTATGTTTATAAAAGCAAATAACGTGTTTCGCCTTGTATAAAAGGACAAAAGGTCGACTTTACTGCATAGAGTTACGAAAGGTATACTGGAGTATGAAGTATCCGTAGTATTTTATCTTCATTTTTACAACTATTCTCAAACATCACTGGAAATTATCTCATACGTTTATTTATTTGACGTGTTTATAGATAGTATATTATATGTGTACGTTGTCTACATACCGGCACGTACAAAAGTACATTTGTATGTATGTACATACATGCGGTACATCCTTGTCGGCAGTTTAGATAATAATATGGCGTTTTTCGTCCACATGTGGCTTGGCAACCACTTGTCAGTCAGTTACTCTCTCATCATTACGCTGAGCTGACTGACCGTATTATCACTTACTTGTTTTATTTAAGTACGTTCATAATCAGAAAATCTTTATTTCATGAATTTCCGGCTTAGAAGTACTTTAAGCTCTTTTGTAGTGTTTGTGGGATTGTGGGAATATGTTTTCCAACCCCATGACAACCGTCTGTATTCCCCTGACGCAACACAACTGCACTGACTGGTTTATTCTCCTTGATGTTCAGATATTAATTTTTCATCTGTCAGTTTTTTGGTCAGTCAGTCAGTGAATACGCTAGGGCTAGTCTGTCAGTCAGTCAGTGTAAGTCGTTGAACCAGTCAGTCAGTTAGTCGTTGAGCCAGTCAGTCAGTTAGTCGTTGAGCCAGTCAGTCAGTGAGTCGTTGAACCAGTCAGTCAGTGAGTCGTTGAGCCAGTAATTCGTTGAGCCAGTCAGTCGGTCAACCGTTTTCCCTTGACACTTGTTACACACAATTTCGTGAGCTGTTTTTTTTTCGGTCAGCCAGTCAGTCAAGTTTTTTCCGACAGTCAAGTCATTTGCTGCTTGTTGGCCACGGAAATTCAGTTACGACGTCAGTACCATACTGTAGTTGATAAAAAAAATCGTCACTCTTTAGCTGTTCGTTTTCGAGTGTTTGAAACAAGCATATTTTTGAACAAGTAAAGAACTCGGTAATACTGACACCACCACAGAGTTTGTTTCCTAAGGTGTAGGTGAGAATTGAAATGACCTAATTTCTGCAAATTCCCCCCTCTTTGGATCGATTCCTCTCCCTTCGGAAGGTTGGAATGTCCGCCAGTGACTGTAGTTGATAAAAATCATCACTCTTTAGTTGCTCGTTATCAAGTGTTTCAAACAAGCAAAATTTTCTGGAAGTTTAGAACTCGTGAAACCAACACCAGTCATGACGCAGAAAATATATTTTTTAATTCAAGCTGAACAACCAGCGGTTTTCCCTCCAACTTGCCTTTTTCCTTACCTGAATCTGATTTACTTTCTTTTTTGAACACTTAAATGAATCTTCAATGTTCAGTCAGAAGTTTTACATATTAGTAATTTTTATCTCTTCTTTCCTTTTCGTTGGACTTTTAGTCTGAAAGCACCCTAAGACTTTTACTCCGAGGTTATCAACGCGTTTTTTATCGATATGGACCATTAGCGGACGAGAAGGGGAGGGAAAAGTGGAATTCCCCCTCTTTGGCGGTTTAGAAAAATAGAGTTTGCTCTTAAAAGGTGTAAGTAAAACGACCTAATATTTGTCAATTCCCCCTCTTTAGAAAGATTCCCCTCCCTTTAGAGGTTTGGCTGGTTCGCCATGGTTATCGACTATTTGTGTAATATCCGATCGTTTACGTGCAGCGTTTGCGTACGCACGCTGGAAGATCTTGTCAGTTTTTACCTGATCATGTCCTTGAGCATCTCCTCTCCATGACTGACTGTTGCTGTCTATCATCAGTGTGTGTGCGTTGAAAATTGTTTGAATTTGAAACTATACTTTTTTCCTAGCCATAATATGATACATTATGTTTATGATATAATAGAACATATGTTCAAAACCTCAGAAGGGCCAACTGTGTTTTAGTGTTAGTATCTGGTTAGTTTGAGTTGAGTAAAACATACATGGTTGTTGGTGGGAAAATGTCCTTGTAATGCCTCGTTCTCTGCATGACTGACTACTTGACTGTGTATGTTATTTGCATCAATGTATGCACGTTTTATATGTATATTGCCGCAGTTGCATATCTTCCTCTAGCTCTCTTTTTAGCTCAGACAACTCGATTATTACATGTGCAGCCATAATATGTATGTGAATGTCTGAGCGACTGACTTATCTCCACTGAATAGGGATGAACTTTATGCATTCTAAGACTGCTTTCTCATCTTTCACTCTAGTAGCTCTTGATTTGTTTCTGCTACTGCTGGTTTTTGTTACTGTTGGTGTTCAATTGCGATATATTGCTGGTTAAATTATGTGAATCGGTGTCCATTCACTCTCTTATTGCAGGGTCAACTTCATTTATTATATTTATTGCTTGCTTAATTTGCTAGTTTTCTAAATACCTACAAAATGGGCAAAATCAAGGCCGGACCAGTGGTGGAGATGAACGGTGATGAGATGACCAGGTCAGTCAGTCACCCAGTCAGTCAATCAATGAGTCAGTCAGTCAGTCAATCAATCGGTCAGTCGGTCCAACCTTCGATCACTCAGTAGTAAGTCAGGTCAGTTTGCCAACCTTGTCAGCTGATCAGTCAGTCAATCAATCAGTCATTCACTCACTCAATCCCTGGGTCAGTCAATCACTCAGTCCGTCAGTCAAGCAATCAATGACAATCAATCAGTCAAGTCAATCAGTCACAGTCAATCACTCAGTCCGTCAGTCAATCAGTCAATCACTCACTCAATCCCTGGATCAGTCAATCACTCAGTCCGTCAGTCAATCAATCAATCAATGTCAATCATTCAATCAGTCAGTCAATCTATCAGTCAGTCAAGTCAGTCAATCAATCAATGTCAAGACAATCATTCAATCCATCTGTCACTGTCCAGGATCATCTGGGATCTGATCAAGGAGAAGCTGGTGTTCCCGTTCGTCGACGTCGAACTGCACGAGTACGATCTGTCCATTCAGAATCGTGATGCCACCAACGATCAAGGTTATAGCCGATCCAGGGTTTCTTGTTTGCCGGAAAGTTTTTGGCGCGCAGTTTGAATTTAAATCTGTTTTGGCGCGCTTTCAAAATTTCAAAAAATTTAATCTTTTCCACATCACATCTGAACAACGTACGAAAACTGTGCTCAATTCATTGCATACTTCCGTTTCCGTAACTGCTCCGAACTATATTGGGAACTCTTTTTTCAAATTTCGAATTCAAATTGCGAATCTTATTGCGCGCCCTTTTGCTATTTTCAATTTTAATTAACAGAAAGCTGCCATGTATCTGAATTCTGCGAGAAAACTGACGATGCAAAGCAGTTTTAATGATAAGTGATAATCAGATGGTTGCCATAGTTGTGTCGGCGATGAACTTATTTTCAACTAGGATACTTAGAAAGGACACTCAGACACTTGAAATTCAGCGTACGTAGTCGGTTTTGACATAAGCTGAATTGTTTTTTTTAAATACCATGTTTAGTATAATTTCTCAATTAACTGGAGAAAACTTTGAACTAGTTTCATTGGCGGACGAGCCGAACCTCCAAAGGAAGGGTAATTTATCCAGAGAGGGGGAATTGGTAGAATTTAGGCTTATTTACCTAAAGACGCTTTCGAGATTCTAAATGCAATTCCATTTTTGCTCAGACTATGAAACATCAAGTCCAAATTTGGCCTACAAACTAACCTGCATGACGGTGATTGGGCCACACCTCAACCGGCCAATCATCATCACTCTAGTTTAGCCAATCAAATGAAAGAACAGCAGAGTAATGAACTAGCTTGTGGCCCAACATCTGAGTTCGGTGTAAAAGGATGTGTTTTACGGGCTATGATGTTTTTCATTAATCAGATTTTGTTTATTGTCTTTGTATGCTTTTGCTTGCATTAATTTTAAACAAAATTGGCGTTGATTTCACCCAACAAACTTCTCAACCTGATGTTTCATGGTCTGAGCAAAAGTGGTAATTCATATTTCACTAGAACCTCGAAAGCGTCTTTACACCTTAAGGGACAACATCTATTCTTTGAAAACGCCGAAGATAAAGGGATTCCACTTTTCCACATCCCCTTCTCGTCCGCTAGTAAGTGAGTCGGTAAGTCAGTTGGTGATTGAGTAATCACTAGCGCATTCCGCTTTTCCGCTAGTCACTAATTTTACCATTCCAGTGACAATCGACGCCGCGCACGCCATCCAAAAGTACAATGTGGGCATCAAATGTGCCACGATCACACCGGACGAGGACCGTGTTACAGGTATTGATGATCAGGAGTTCCGCTTTTGTTACCTATATTTTTTATAAAACTTTGTGCCGTTCTCCTTTAACCGATTCCTTGTGAAACTCACACACTCCATCATTCGTTCTTTGACTCAGTCCGTCACTTAGTCATCCATTCGCTCACTCACTCACTCATTCACCCCTCACTGACTTACTCACTCATTCACCCCTCACTGACTTACTCATTCAACCACACATTCACTCATTCACCCACTCATTCACTCACTCAATCCCTCATTCAGTCACTCTCTCACTCACTCACCCACTCACTCACTCACTCACTCTTACATTCAATCATTCACCCACTCATTCACTCACTCAACCACTCACTTACTGACACTCTCACTCACTCACTCACTCACTCACCCACTCACTCACTCAATCACGCACTCACTCACTCACTCACTCACTCACTCACTCACTCACTAACTTTCGCACTCACTCTCAGAGTTCGGCCTCAAAAAGATGTGGAAGTCGCCCAACGGTACGATTCGTAACATCCTGGGTGGTACGGTATTCCGTGAACCGATCATCTGTAAAAACATTCCTCGACTGGTTTCATGCTGGACCAAACCCATCATCATTGGTCGTCATGCGTTCGCTGATCAAGTAAGTGAATGAATGAGCGAGTGAGTGAGTGAATGAGTGAGTAAGTGAGTGAGTTATTGGGTGAGTGTATGTGTGTGGGTGAGTAAGTGAGTGAGAGAGTGAGTGAGTGAGTGAGTGAGTGAGTGAGTGAGTGAGTGAGTGAGTGAGTGAGTGAGTGAGTGAATTACTGTGCGAGTGAGTGGACGGTGATTGAGTTGGGTGAGTGTATGAGTGAATGTTCAACTCACTAATCGATTGCAGTACAAAGCCACCGACTTTGTGGTGCCGGGCCCTGGCAAGCTGGTGATTTCGTGGACACCCGACAACGGTGGTGAGCCCATCACCGAAGAAGTCTACCACTACCAGGGTGCTGGTGTGTCGTTGAGCATGTACAATACCGAAGAGGTTGGCATTTTGAAGTTATAAATATAAAAAGTGGCGCTGGTTGGAAGTTTTCACAGGTGCGATTTGACTTTTCGCGCGTGCTCAAAATCGTGTTTTTTTGCTTGACATTTTGAACCGTGTGACTTTTATCTTACTATATAGGTAATACAACAGTCGGCAATTATTGTGATGGTATATCTTTCTTTATAGTCGATCAGAGGTTTCGCGCATGGTTCGTTCAAATACGCGCTGGACCGCAAGATGCCCCTGTACATGAGGTTGGTGTAGCTGTAGTATCCACTATTGATAAAGTGACTCGTTTTCCTTACTCAAACAAACTTTTAGTAACTTCACATATAACAGAAACAGCTGATAGTCGATTAATTATACAACAGTAGTAGTTCATACTCAACTGCTATTTTGTTTTTATCAGTAAACAGACGCGGCTATCGGTTGGTTATCGGTAGATTCTTTTTCTGGGGTCGCATAGCGTGCGCAGGCGGAAAACTTTGGTTCTAAAATGAATTGAAAGAAACTTTAATATTAACACAAATGTATAATTACATGAGTGTAATTTTATAGATGCCAGAAGTAAAAAGAAAGCGGGAACATGAAGAATAGTAGGAAGTGGTTTCTCTTTTGAGCACTCTCTTCATAAACTTTCTTTTCAGCACCAAGAACACGATCTTGAAGAAGTACGATGGCTTCTTCAAGGACATTTTCCAGGAGATCTATGACAAGTTAGTATCCCACTCGCTTGTTAATCTGCTTAATCACACACCCCTCGTTGACACTCACTCTTTTACTCACTCACTCACTCATTCACTGACTCATTTGCCTCCCCACCCACCCACTCATTGCTTCACTCACTCACTGACTGCCCACTCACTCACTCACTCACTACTCTCTGACTCACTCACTCATTCACTTTTTCACCTAATCATTCACCTACTCACTCACTACTTTCTGTTTCTGTCACTCATTCACTCTTTCACCTAATCAGTCACCAATTCACTCACTCACTACTCTCTGTCTCACTCACTCACTCACTCACTCACTCACTCACTCACTCACTCACTAATTCACTCACCCCCTCACTCATGACTCATACATTCACTCACTCACTCACTCACTCACTCACTCACTCACTCACTTACTCACTACTCATTCACTCACGCACTCACTTACCAGAGAGTACAAGTCGGCGTACGAGGCAGCCAAGCTGTGGTACGAGCACCGTCTCATCGACGACATGGTGGCACAGGCGATGAAGTCCGAGGGCGGTTTCGTCTGGGCCTGCAAGAACTACGATGGTGACGTGCAGTCGGATTCCGTGGCACAGGGTTGGCAAAACACTATCATTAGAAATATAAAAATGAACAGAATTTTTTATCATTGAAAATTAGTTTTACTGACCGGAACACTTGCTCGGTAATAGTTGGGAAAATAGTCTGTTTTGAAAAATTCCCCCTTCTTCACTCCCCCTCACGCTGTTTGGATTTTTTTGAAATTTCATTTATCACGACCACAATTCATTTTACTCAATCAGTTTTTTTTCTTCGCGTACTTTTTCATTTCGCTCAATTTGATCAGTCACACAGTCACTCGCTCTTCCGCTCGCTCGCGGACTGACGCCTTCATTCATTCACTCACTCTCTATCGCACAACTTTCGCTCACTGTTGCATTCAACCACTTACTTAATATTTACTCACTCACTCATTCACTCACTCACGCACTCAATCATTTATTTACTCACTCACTCTACACTTTCAGGCTACGGCTCACTGGGTCTGATGACGTCCGTGCTGATGTGTCCCGACGGCAAGACGATCGAGGCCGAAGCCGCTCACGGTACCGTAACCCGGCATTACCGATTCCACCAACAGGGCAAGGAGACCAGCACCAACCCGATCGGTGAGTTTTTTTCTGGGACTTCTATATCACGTAATCCAACAGGGCACACAAGTACCATATAGCCTGGTCAAGGTTTTGTATTACTGAAAATTAATTTTGCGGGTTGGTTACGCTCGTATGCAATGAATCAAGCGCAATTGTCGTGTGTTGTCCAAATGCTATATGAAAAAAATTAAGTTTCTCGGAAGTTTGACTAACTGACTAACTAATATTAGTGCCGAATGCGAGTGAGTGAGTCGGTAAGTAAGTTGGTGACTGAGTCCTCATATCTGCAGCCTCTATCTTCGCGTGGACGCGTGGCTTCGCACATCGTGCCAAGCTCGACAACAACGCCGAACTGGCTGCATACGCCAAGAAACTCGAGGAGGTATGCATCGAGACCATCGAATCAGGCTTCATGACCAAGGATCTGTCGTTGTGCATCAAGGGAAGCATTGCTAAGTTGGTGTAGATTTTGTTTTCTTGTTGACAGTAGGAGATAAGGTTTCGTCTTAGCGCAAGTTATTTAGATGGTGTTAAAGGAGACACCGCTTAGTGGATGAAAACACACTACACCAAACATTAACAACGTTAATTTAATTTAATTCCGTAGGTTACTCAGTATATTTTCATCAAACCAAACTACAAGAACTGGATTGTTTTCAAGTGTCCTTTTTTAACTAAAAATTCTTTACACTTCGCTCAGTGGGACATGATTTACTTTAAACTGACTATTATATCTTCTATAAAAGTTCCTCCTTATGTTTTAGTATTTTTTGTTTCGCATTGCAGCGTGAAACGTGAAGACTACCTGAACACGTTCGAATTCCTGGACAAACTCGCCGACAACCTGAAGATCAAGCTGGCTTCATCGTGACTACCTAAAGAAAATTATGATTCAACGAATTCAAGCAAGTTATGATTATTTTATGGATTCGACTGTAAATCTTATTTATAATTTTACTTTCCACTAACCAGTTTATCATATTTTCGTAAACCAGTATTTGTTACAACAGTTTTTGTAATTGCATTCAGGTTCATTCACTTTTTACATGCATTCGAGAATGGCACCCAATACTTTTGTGATCCAATCAATCAACGCACTTGCCTTCGTTTTTTTAGTCCTCTTTTTCCTCACTTTGTGCCCATTCCATGTTCATCATCGTTTTATGATTGAAAAACCACAACCAGTTTGTGACCAGTATTTGTTTGCACATCCTCATTTTCCCTGCGCGAGTTTTAAAATTTGTGTGTTCTGCTTGCATGCACGGAATCCACTTTGAAAAGAGTTTGTGCAAATTCTTATTAAAATTTCTACTCAAACATAAGCCTTATTTCAGTCCATTTCGTAGGTAATTTTTGTATTCTATTGGGTATGTGATCGTTCATGTCTGTACTTTTGTAGACACCATTCATTACAGTGTAATAGGTTGATACAGTTCTACCCTGTGTTCTGGTACAGATTTTTTCAATAAACGAGTAATGGAGTTTAGTGGAAGGCAGTGGTCATACGACGAACAAGTGCTCCTGAAAACTAAGTCAGTCGGTAACTGAGTGAGTGAGTTTAATGTGAGTGAGTCAAACAGTTAGTGAGTCAGTGAGTAAATTTGGCCTGAACAGCAGTCGGGCGGAGTTTGAGAGAGTGAATGAGTTAGTGAGTGAGTACGTCTGTCGGAATAGCAGTTGGGCAAAAGGCATCGTTGTTTCGGTGGTAGGAAGTACAGTAACAATTACGTGGTCAGCGTGTCTGAAAAAAAAGGACAGCGATTTAGGTAGGGATTTAAGTTGCTCTGGGCAGCGTGTTAGTTAGGGATTAAGGTTGGTCGTGTATGGTTGTTTATCACTTATGAAACTTTGGGCAGCGTTTTAGTTGGGGATTTAGGTTGCTCATGTTTGCTGAACACTTATGAAACAACGTTAAGGTTAGGGAAGATTTAGGGAGCTGCTCATGTATGGTTGTTGAACACTTAATGAAGATTTACGCAGCGTTTTATTCGGGATTTAGGTTGCTCACGTATTGTTGTTTTTTACTTCGTTTAAGTTAGGGATTTAGGTTGCTTATGTGTTGGCTGATCGAGCAACGTTATAAATAGGGCTTTAGGTTGTTCATGTATGGTTGTTTATCACTTATGAAGATTTTAGCAGCGGTTTAGGTAGGGACTGTATAGATAGGAGAGCAATCCTAATTGGGTAGGGACTATAGATAGGAGAGCCTTTCACTGGCTGTTAATTGGGCAGAGACTGTATAGATAGGAGAGCCTTCTACTGGCTGTTAATTGGGTAGGGACTGTATAGATAGGAGAGCCTTTCACTGGCTGTTATTTGGGTAGGGACTGTATAGATAGGAGAGCCTTTCACTCACTGTTAATTGGGTAGGGACTGTATAGATAGGAGAGCCTTTCACTGACTGTTAATTGGGTAGGGACTGTATAGATAGGAGAGCCTTTCACTGGCTGTTAATTGGGTATAGACTATACAGATATATAGAAGAGCTCTTCACTGGCTGTTAAATGAGTATGGAATTTACAGATAGGAGACTCATTTACTGGCTCTTACATGGGTGTGGACTGTACAGATGGGAGCCTTTAATTGGCCATGGGACCTTCAGATAGGTAAGCCTTCCATTGGCTGTTAATCGGACAGGGGGTTTGTTGAGATACAAGGGTAATCCACTAGCTATTAATTGGGTGTGGACTGTGGACTAATGAGAGAGGAGAGCCTTTCACTGGCTGTTAATTGGTTAGGGACTGCATAGATAGGAGAGCCCCTTTCACTGGGTGTTAATTGGGTAGGGGCTGTATAGATAGGAGAGCCTTTCACTGGCTGTTAATTTGGTAGGGACTGTATAGATAGGAGAGCCTTTTACTGGCTGTTAATTCGGTAGGGACTGCATAGATAGGAGAGCCTTTCACTGGCTGTTAATTTGGTAGGGACTGTATAGATAGGAGAGCCTTTTACTGGCTGTTAATTGGGTAGGGACTGTTTAGATAAAGCCCGTATGTTATTTCCGCAAGCAAACGTACTGCCCAAAACTTCTGATAATGAAACATCAGTAGCCTCAGCTCAACTCGGTTGACACCATAGTTTAACACCAGAGCATGGGGTGATGATGATTGATGTGCGTGTTTAAACTGATTGTCTGATGTTTCATTATCAGAAGTTTTATGCACGACTTTTGTTCGCAGAAACAACATACGGGCTTTAGGAGAGCTGTGCCCCGACTGTTAAGTGGGTATAGACTTTACAGATAGAAGAGTTCTTCACTGGCTGTTAGTTGGCTAGCTGTTGAATGGGTGTGGACTGTACAAATAGGAGAGCTTTTAATGCCTGTTAATTGGGTATGGACTGTACAGTTAGGAGAGCGTTAACTGGCTGTTAAATGGGTATGGACTGTACAGATAGGAGAGCTGTTCACTGGCTGTTAATTGGATAAGAGCTGTACAGATATGGGAACTTTTCATTGGCTATTCAGATAAGAGAGCCTTTCACTGGCTATTAAAAGGGTATGAACTGAACAGAAAGGAGAGATTTTCACTGGCTGTTAATTGGCTATGGGTTATTTAGATAAGGATTGCCTTTCACTGGCTGTTAAATGGGTAAGAGCTGTAAAGATAGGAGAGCATTCCATTGGATATGGAATCTGCAGATAAAGTCGCATGCTATGTCTTATATTAAGCCACGCCCACTATTATTATCTATCTATTCACATATATAATGTAAGGGCCATTAATGCTAATGTCATTCATCGGTCGACCTTAACTTATATGCTACAATAAAGCGTTTGGCGACCACGACAAAACCAGTCATCAACACCCCACCAGTCATCTTCAGTAGCTAAATTGCGCACTATGCAAACAGCTAACCTCAACTCATCAGCTTTTATGCATGAGAGTGAGGGTTGTACGGTGAATCAAATGTTTCAAGTCATGATCAGCATGCAAAGTGAATGGCGTGAAGAACGAAAAATGTTACAACAAGAACGTCTGCAATGGCAACGTGAGCGAACTGGCTTCATGAAACATATGGAGAAGATGTCGCAGCGCAGTGAAGGAATGAAGATGAAATTGATTGAAGCGCTGAAGGGACTGCAAAAGAGGAACGCCCCGGTGGAGAAGAAGTTTTGCCCGTTGCATGGCCTGGGATCGCATGGTGAAACCGAATGTCATCATTTGCGGAGGAAGAAGGAAGAAGGTCAGTGTTCGGATGGAAGTCAGAAAAAATCAGATAAAATTCTCTCGGTTACTAAAGATGAACCAGTAAAAAGCCATCAGAAAGACGTACCAGATCAGAAGAAGCAGTCAGTAAACAAAGAGAAGGGACGTGAGATCAGACTCCGTCAAACAGAGGAGGATTTACAGCAGAAAGATCAGCTGAAGAAACTTGAGTTGAAGATCAGCGCACAGAAAGTTCAGGCAGAGAATCAGACAGCGCGTATAAACAGCTATAAAGAAGAACTTTCTAAAACATCCATTGAGGTACGGCGTCTCGAGAAGATCGTTCAACAGTCCGAGGAGCTGGCGGAAAAGAACTTTGCGTTGGGAAAGGAGTTGGCCGAAGCGAACAACAGTCTGGCTGAGAAGAATGCGATGATCGACCAGCATCTTGAAGAGTTATCGGATCAACACATGGAGATCGGACAAAGCATCAACAACAACCGAGCCAGCTGCACCATCATCAGGCAACTCATGGACAAGATTGAACTGTGCGAGTGCCAGCGTCGACGTAAACTGCAGGCACTGTTGTGGAAGAGTTATGATTTCACTCAAATAATTCCGACCGATTTTCCGCCTGGCTATTAAATGATCTATTTTATGATACAAAACCTTATTCTCAGTCTATATTATTCTCGTAAATACCCTCAATTCTGTCTAAATGGGGGAGGAGTCGCATGCTATGTCTTATATTAAGCCACGCCCACTATTATTATCTATCTATTCACATATATAATGTAAGGGCCATTAATGCTAATGTCATTCATCGGTCGACCTTAACTTATATGCTACAATAAAGCGTTTATAAGAGAACCTTTCACTGGCTATTAAATGGGTGTGGACTGCACAGACAGGAGAGATTAACGGACTGTTAATTGGGTGCGGGCTGTACAGACAGTAGAGCAATCACTGGCTATCAAATGGGTTCAGATTTCACAGATAGGAGAGCCATTCACTGGCTGTTAATTGGGTATGGACTGTACAGATAGGAGAGCTTTTCACTGGCTATGGATTAATCAGATAGGAGAGCCTTTTATTGGCTATGGGATAATCAGATAGGAGAGCCTTTCACTGGCTGTTAAATGGGTGTGTGCAGAACAGACAGGAGAAATTCACTGGCTGTCAATTGAGTATGGATTTTACAGATAGGAGAACCATTTACTGGCTGTTACATGGGTGTGGACTGTACAGATAGGAGCCTTTAATTGGCCATTCAGATACAAGGGTAATCTACTAGCTAATAATTAGGTGTGGACTGAACAGATACGAGAACCGTGCACCGACTGTCAATTGGGTAGGGACTTCATAGATAGGAGAGCCCCTTTCACTGAGTGTTAATTGGGTAGGGACTGATAGATAGGAGAGCCTTTCACTGGCTATGGATTAATCAGATAGGAGAGCCTTTCACTGGCTGTTAATTGGGTAGGGTCTGTTTAGATAGGAGAGCCTTTCACTGGCTGTTAAAAATTGGGTAGGGACTGTATGGATAGGAGAGTCTTCACTGACTGTTAATTGGGTAGGGACTGTATAGATAGGACAGCCTTTTACTGGCTGTTAATTAGGTAGGGACTGTATAGATAGGAGAGCCTTTTACTGGGTGTTAATTGGGTAGGGACTGTATAGATAGGAGAGCCTTTTACTGGCTGTTAATTCGGTAGGGACTGTATAGATAGGAGAGCCTTTCACTGGCTGTTAATTGGGTAGGGACTGTTTAGATAGGAGAGCCTTTCACTGGCTGTTAATTGGGTATATACTACACAGATATATAGAAGAGATCTTCACTGGCTGTTAAATGAGTATGGAATTTACAGATAGGAGACTCATTTACTGGCTCTTACATGGGTGTGGACTGTACAGATGGGAGCCTTTAATTGGCTATGGGACCTTCAGATAGGTAAGCCTTTCATTGGCTGTTAATCGGACAGGGGGTTTGTTGAGATACAAGGGTAATCCACTAGCTATTAATTGGGTGTGGACTGTGGACTAAAGAGCCTTTCACTGGCTGTTAATTGGGTAGGGACTGTATAGATAGGAGAGCCTTTCACTGGCTGTTAATTGGGTAGGGACTGTTTAGATAGGAGAGCCTTTCACTGGCCGTTAATTACTAGGGACTGTATAGATAGGAGAGCCTTTCACTGGCTGTTAATTGGGTAGGGACTGTGTAGATAGGAGAGCCTTTCTCTGGCTGATAATTGGGTAGGGACTGCATAGATAGGAGAGCCCCTTTCACTGACTGTTAATTGGTAGGGAATGCATAGATAGGAGAGCCTTTCACTGGCTGTTAATTGGGTAGGGACTGTATAGATAGGAGAGCCTTTCACTGGCTGTTAATTGGGTAGGGACTGTTTAGATAGGAGAGCCTTTTACTGGCTGTTAATTAGTAGGGACTGTATAGATAGGAGAGCCTTTCACTGGCTGTTAATTGGGTAGGGACTGTATAAATAGGAGAGCCTTTTACTGGCTGTTAATTGGGTAGGGACTGTATAGATAGGAGAGCCTTTCACTGGCTGTTAATTGGGTAGGGACTGTGTAGATAGGAGAGCCTTTCACTGGCTGTTAATTGGGTAGGGACTGTTTAGATAGGAGAGCCTTTCACTGGCTGTTAATTGGTTAGGGAATGCATAGATAGGAGAGCCCTTTTCACTGGGTGTTAATTGGGTAGGGACTGTATAGATAGGAGAGCCTTTCACTGGCTGTTAATTGGGTAGGAGCTGTATAGATAGGAGAGCCTTTCACTGGCTATGGATTAATCAGATAGGAGAGCCTTTCACTGGCTGTTAATTGGGTAGGGTCTGTTTAGATAGGAGAGCCTTTCACTGGCTGTTAAAAATTGGGTAGGGACTGTATGGATAGGAGAGTCTTCACTGACTGTTAATTGGGTAGGGACTGTATAGATAGGACAGCCTTTTACTGGCTGTTAATTAGGTAGGGACTGTATAGATAGGAGAGCCTTTTACTGGGTGTTAATTGGGTAGGGACTGTATAGATAGGAGAGCCTTTCACTGGCTGTGAAAAATTGGGTAGGGACTGTTTAGATAGGAGAGCCTTTCACTGGCTGTTAAAAATTGGGTAGGGACTGTATGGATAGGAGTCTTCAGTGACTGTTAATTGGGTAGGGACTTTATAGATAGGAGAGCCTTTTACTGGCTGTTAATTGGGTAAGGATTGTATAGATAGGAGAGCCTTATACTGGCTGTTAATTAGGTAGGGTCTGTATAGATAGGACAGCCTTCTACTGGCTGTTAATTGGGTAGGAAATGTATAGATAGGACAGCCTTCTACTGGCTGTTAAGTGGGTAGGGACTGTATAGATAGGACAGCCTTCTACTGGCTGTTAATTGGGTATTAGATAGGAGAGCCTTTCACTGGCTGTTAAAAATTGGGTAGGGACTTTATAAATAGTAGTCTTCACTGACAGTTATTTGGGTAGGGACTGTATAGATAGGAGAGCCTTTTACTGGCTGTTAATTCGGTAGGGACTGTATAGATAGGAGAGCCTTTCACTGGCTGTTAATTGGGTAGGGACTGTTTAGATAGGAGAGCCTTTCACTGGCTGTTAATTGGGTATATACTACACAGATATAAAGAAGATTTCTTCACTGGCTGTTAAATGAGTATGGAATTTACAGATAGGAGACTCATTTACTGGCTCTTACATGGGTGTGGACTGTACAGATGGGAGCCTTTAATTGGCTATGGGACCTTCAGATAGGTAAGCCTTTCATTGGCTGTTAATCGGACAGGGGTTTGTTGAGATACAAGGGTAATCCACTAGCTATTAATTGGGTGTGGACTGTGGACTAAAGAGCCTTTCACTGGCTGTTAATTGGGTAGGGACTGTATAGATAGGAGAGCCTTTCACTGGCTGTTAATTGGGTAGGGACTGTTTAGATAGGAGAGCCTTTCACTGGCTGTTAATTACTAGGGACTGTATAGATAGGAGAGCCTTTCACTGGCTGTTAATTGGATAGGGACTGTATAAATAGGAGAGCCTTTTACTGGCTGTTAATTGGGTAGGGACTGTATAGATAGGAGAGCCTTTCACTGGCTGTTAATTGGGTAGGGACTGTGTAGATAGGAGAGCCTTTCACTGGCTGTTAATTGGGTAGGGACTGTTTAGATAGGAGGAGCCTTCACTGGCTGTTAATTGGTTAGGGAATGCATAGATAGGAGAGCCCTTTTCACTGGGTGTTAATTGGGTAGGGACTGTATAGATAGGAGAGCCTTTCACTGGCTGTTAATTGGGTAGGGACTGTTTAGATAGGAGAGCCTTTCACTGGCTGTTATTTGGGTATATACTACACAGATATATAGAAGAGATCTTCACTGGCTGTTAAATGAGTATGGAATTTACAGATAGGAGACTCATTTACTGGCTCTTACATGGGTGTGGACTGTACAGATGGGAGCCTTTAATTGGCTATGGGACCTTCTGATAGGTAAGCCTTTCATTGGCTGTTAATCGGACAGGGGGTTTGTTGAGATACAAGGGTTTGAGTGTGGACTGTGGACTAAAGAGCCTTTCACTGGCTGTTAATTGGGTAGGGACTGTATAGATAGGAGAGCCTTTCACTGGCTGTTAATTGGGTAGGGACTGTTTAGATAGGAGAGCCTTTCACTGGCTGTTAATTACTAGGGACTGTATAGATAGGAGAGCCTTTCACTGGCTGTTAATTGGGTAGGGACTGTGTAGATAGGAGAGCCTTTCTCTGGCTGATAATTGGGTAGGGACTGCATAGATAGGAGAGCCCCTTTCACTGACTGTTAATTGGTAGGGAATGCATAGATAGGAGAGCCTTTCACTGGCTGTTAATTGGGTAGGGACTGTTTAGATAGGAGAGCCTTTTACTGGCTGTTAATTAGTAGGGACTGTATAGATAAGAGAGCCTTTCACTGGCTGTTAATTGGGTAGGGACTGTATAAATAGGAGAGCCTTTTACTGGCTGTTAATTGGGTAGGGACTGTATAGATAGGAGAGCCTTTCACTGGCTGTTAATTGGGTAGGGACTGTGTAGATAGGAGAGCCTTTCACTGGCTGTTAATTGGGTAGGGACTGTTTAGATAGGAGAGCCTTTCACTGGCTGTTAATTGGTTAGGGAATGCATAGATAGGAGAGCCCTTTTCACTGGGTGTTAATTGGGTAGGAGCTGTATAGATAGGAGAGCCTTTCACTGGCTGTTAATTTGGTAGGGACTGTATAGATAGGAGAGCCTTTCACTGGCTGTTAATTGGGTAGGGACTGTATAGATAGGAGAGCCTTTCACTGGCTGTTAATTGGGTAGGGTCTGTTTAGATAGGAGAGCCTTTCACTGGCTGTTAAAAATTGGGTAGGGACTGTATAGATAGGAGAGCCTTTTACTGGCTGTTAATTGGGCAGGGACTGTATAGATAGGGGAGTTTTTTACTGGCTGTTAATTGGATAGGGACTGTACAGATAGGAGAGCCTTTCACTGGCTGTTAATTGGGTAGGGACTGTATAGATAGGAGAGCCTTTCCCGGGCTGTTAATTGGGTAGGGTCTGTTTAGATAGGAGAGCCTTTCACTGGCTGTTAAAAATTGGGTAGGGACTGTATGGATAGGAGTCTTCACTGACTGTTATTTGGGTAGGGACTGTATAGATAGGACAGCCTTTTACTGGCTGTTAATTAGGAAGGGACTGTATAGATAGGAGAGCCTTTTTTACTGGGTGTTAATTAGGTAGGGACTGTGATAGGAGAGCCTTTCACTGGCTGTAAAAAATTGGGTAGGGACTGTTTAGATAGGAGAGCCTTTTACTGGCTGTTAAAAATTGGGTAGGGACTGTATGGATAGGAGTCTTCACTGACTGCTAATTGGGTAGGGACTGTATAGATAGGAGAGCCTTTTACTGGCTGTTAATTGGGTAGGGACTGTGTAGATAGGAGAGCCTTTCACTGGCTGTTAATTGGGTAGGGACTGCATAGATAGGAGAGCCCCTTTCACTGACTGTTAATTGGTAGGGAATGTATAGATAGTTGAGCCTTTCACTGGCTGTTAATTGGGTAGGGACTGTATAGATAGGAGAGCCTTTTACTGGCTGTTAATTGGGTAGGGACTGTATAGATAGGAGAGCCTTTCACTGGCTGTTAATTGGGTAGGGACTGTTTAGATAGTAGAGCCTTTCACTGGCTGTTAATTGGGTAGGGACTGTATAGATAGGAGAGCCTTTCACTGGCTGTTAATTGGGTAGGGACTGTGTAGATAGGAGAGCCTTTCACTGGCTGTTAATTGGGTAGGGACTGTGTAGATAGGAGAGCCTTTCACTGGCTTTTAATTGGGTGGGGAAGGGACTGTTTAGATAGGAGATAGGAGAGCCTTTCACTGGCTGTTAATAGGGTAGGGACTGTATAGATAGGAGAGCCTTTCACTGGCTGTTAAAAATTGGGTAGGGACTGTATGGATAGGAGATTCACTGACTGTTATTTGAGTAGGGACTGTTTAGATAGGACAGCCTTTTACTGGCTGTTAATTAGGTAGGGACTGTATAGATAGGAGAGCCTTTCACTGGCTGTAAAAAATTGGGTAGGGACTGTTTAGATAGGAGAGCCTTTTACTGGCTGTTAAAAATTGGGTAGGGACTGTATGGATAGGAGTCTTCACTGACGAGCCTTTTACTGGCTGTTAATTGGGTAGGGATTGTATAGATAGGAGAGCCTTTTACTGGCTGTTAATTGGGTAGGGACTATATAGATAGGACAGCCTTATTGGGTAGGGATTGTATAGATAGGAGAGCTTTTTACTGGCTGTTAATTGGGTAGGTACTGTATAGATAGGAGCCTTTTACTGGCTGTTAATTGGGTAGGGATTGTATAGATAGGAGAGCCTTATTGGGTAGGGATTGTATAGATAGGACAGCCTTTTACTGGCTGTTAATTGGGTAGGGACTGTATAGATAGGGGAGCCTTTTACTGGCTGTTAATTGAGTAGGGACTGTATAGATAGGAGAGCCTTATACTGGCTGTTAATTGGGTAGAGACTGTATAGATAGGACAGCCTTCTACTGGCTGTTCATTGGGTAGGGACAGGACAGCCTTCTACTGGCTGCTAAGTGGGCATGGACTGTACACATAGGATAATTATTCATTGGTTGTAATTGGGGTATGGAATGTACAGATAAGAGATCCAGTAATTTAGCTGTTGGGCTTGAGATAGGGATAAGCCATTTACTGGCAATTGGTATATAATATCTAGATAGGGGAGCCGTACACTGGCGGCTTGCGGGGTAGCCTTCTACTGGCAGCTGAGTATGGATAAAAGGGTGGATGGGAGTTTTTCATTAAATTATTTAGGGTGGAGACGGGGACCTTTATCCCCGTTTGCAGCCCCTCATTACACCTATTTTCATTTCGCATCTAAACGCGGGTACCTACCTAACTTACTAAGGCATTAGCGCCGAGCCTATGCAGCTGTGCGCAGTTAACAATAAAGGTAGAAAACTTTTTTCGATGAGGCAGCCCGTCCTTTCTATGCTGGACGAAGGATCTGCCAAACTCTAAATCGATTACCTATACCCATGGGGACCCAGAGAGATACCGCGCAGGGGTGACTTTTGTTATGAAACATTGACCATACACCAGATGACTTTGAATTCCTGAGGCCACTATTGATGCATGGTTCACGTTTTACAGCAAAACCCACGATACTCCAGTGAGATCAGCGTAGAATTACTATCGTCCAGCTAATATATATTTATTGAGAAGAAAAAAATTTGCTCCCCATGAACGCCGATTTCGCCGGGATCAAAATCGGATTCATGAGGAGCAAAACAGTCACATTTGAAGAGTTTTCCAACTTCCAAGGATGGACGACAGTATTTCCACCATGATGCCAAACTATACTACAAATATGAAACTCACACAAAAATACCGAGTTTCCTAAGCAGCGGGGGCAGAGTGTCTCGGGCACGTCCTTATACATTGGATCGTATACCCGGTTGTTGTTGATGCCGAGGCACACCTTCTTACCGCTCAGCTCTCGTTCATCATTGGGGGGCCAACAACACAAAATAAATTAATAACCAACAATATCAAAATAAATTATGAATCATGATATTATAGTCCGCCGCCAATTAATTCCCGGCCCACAATGCCAATCCTCCACAGCCATGTGCGCCAGAAACTCATTGACGGTTGAATATAATAGTGGGGGCCGAATGGGGGAAATAATACAAATTTATAATTTCTGACTAAACTAAACGCGAGGAACATCTGGCTGTCTAAACGGCACTAATCACGTTTGCGCAATAAGTGCCCACGTAATTAGTGCCTGCTGATCACGGACACCGAAGGATTAGATTGGCAGCCTCCCGTCCACCACCCTTCCCCCCGCACCTACCCCGCCGCCCGTCCACCCCTTCTCTCCATGCCATCATGTGGTGATGGTACATGAACCAAAACATATTTGGTATTTTAGTCAGGTCATTGACCTGAACCGAATCAATATGAAATTTTGTGAATAAAAAAATTATGTATCTTCCACTTTGTATTTATTTGATTTTAAATTATTTTTATTTATTTGGTATAACAACCTCAAAAAAGGAAAAATAAGAAAGGGGTGGCCCACCCAGAAATGCAAAAATATTTCGCAACCCCATCCCCAGTGCCAATGCAACCAATCGATGTGTCGTGACCAGCATAGTCACTATCTAAACTAACTAAAACACTCTCCACTTCAACCTCTCCAAAACCACTCTCCATCTCCAACCTCACCAACTCTCCACGCTCTCCTCCGCTCCACAACCACCGGATCCAACCAACGAGGGAACGGCCGTACAACACCTCGGGTTGAATGCTGTAGTCACCGGTTGAAGGTTGGAGCTGATGACGCCTACCGAAATACATAGTGGGACGGGCGGGGCATGTATGAAATAAATACGTGAACAAAATTTACAAAAAGAAAATAAATAACCAGTATATACAGAGACGATAATAAATAGACAAACAATAAATTAACAGTAATTTACAGACACCAAATTAAATACAAGTATATACAGATACGATAATAATTATACAAACACGAAATAAATTATCAGTATATACAGAGACGATAAAAACATTTTAATAAATTATCAGTATATACAAAGACGATAAAAGATATTTTTTACTCAATCTTATCACCAAATTATGATAGATTTTCCAAGATGTTACACACATCTAATATATCAAATAATATGAAAATAAAACCTCGTTAAATGAAAACGGCATTTTCGTCACGTCATAAGACACAAAAACGAGAGAAGACGTCAACGTCAAAAACAGAAAAAATATTTAAAAACAGAAAAACGAAAAAAAATAATAATATAGATAAAAATACACACGCAAAGTTATACTGAATTGAATGCAAATGAGCCAGCAGTTGTGGAAGACTAAAAACGTTAGTTCGTATTCAAATAAATAATTATATTTATAAAACCATAAAACCACCAAAAATATTTTTTCCCACAACACTCGCCCATTCACATATAATTAGGGGAGGAGGTAGAGCTGAGCGGATTTCGGATGGCCAAGTTGTTGATGGTGTTGCAGCAGCCAACATTGTTGATTGGGTTCCATCCCAATCCGTCGCACAGCGCAACACACCACTGGCCACGGTTGACTGAAAATAAAACATTCCGTTAATTAACCAAAAAAATTAAGTTCGGTAATGAACCACACCGAACTCAAGTTCAAGTGCAACCACTAGCGGACGAGCTAATTTGCCAAAGGGAAGGCATTTTCGTCAAAGAGGGGGAATCGGCAATTTTCAGTCCATTTATCTACACATTAAGGAACAAACTGCACTTTTATAAAACGTCAAGGAGGGGGGATTCCACTTTTCCCTCCTCTTTTCGTCCGCTAGTGATTACAACGTTACTTCGTTTGGTCTGCAGTAAGTGATTAGGTTTGATGAATCGGGTCTTGAAATTCGCGCCAATCGAGAATTCAGTGACAACCAACTGTTCAGCAGCTGTCAGCCAGCATTTCGATAATAAGAATAGTTAACAGCAACCACAATCTCATACTAAAAACACAGATTCCCATAATTGAATCCCGCCGAAATGTGAATGCATGCGAGTATGCGACACAATTCCCCACTTTACTTACTACAGAAGTCATAAAATTGTTCAAGAAACAAAGCACACCTACAAATTCAGTTTCCTGATCAATTGACAATGATAAAATAATGGGATAATACAATTTGTATGAAAAAAAACTGAACCACCAACCCAGTGAAGAGCAGCGGCCAATCGGTCACCCGAATTCGACACCGATGTCGATCCCCGTAGAATGAGCCCTGAAATTATTTCTACATAAAGTTGTGTTGGAAAAAACATCCCAAATTATTTCATCATAAAGTTCTGTTTTTTTTGTGTCTCACCATCACCATGTAACTCAGAGCAAGAAACAGTAATGAAAGTAACAGCAACAACCTAAACACATGCAATGACAATTTATATAAAAAAAGCAATGTCATTTTTTATTAAAAATAAGTTCACCACCAACACCGTGATGTGCAGCAGCACAGACCGGCCTATCGTTCACTCGAACCCGACCACCACCGATCACGAGTCCTGAAATTAATGAAATGTTCATAAAAAATTGAGAATTTTCGCAAAGGCTCTGCTTTTAATATGCATAAGAATTGAAAGAACGGCAGGAATTCAATTTACTTTTACATAGAATAAAGGAGTGATAAAAGTAGAATGAACTAACCACACGCGACGCCAGTCCTTGACTGCTAACGGAAACGATTTAAAACTCCCGAAAATCCACTTAATTTCCTTTACCAGAGAATTAGAAACAGGTGTCGCGATCACCAAATTCTTTATCCCTGGTAAAGGAGTAGTGAATTTTCGGGGAGTCACATCATTTGCCGAGCGGGAGCCTGAAACATTTAAACCCTTAAATTCAAATTTGCGCCAAAATTCGAATTATACCTTCCAGTGATAACCAACTAAGTGGTTTGAATTCAGTAAGCACAAAACAAATATGAACTTTAGTTGCCACTAACAGCTCATTCTAAAAGGCAACGATCCCAGCAGGAGAAATTGGTGGCTCAGAGTTCGAAACCCAGTATGTGGCACATAACCTAGCTCAGATTCTCGGAGTTTATTAGCCACTTTTTGGCCATTTTTGTGGGTTTTCCACGAAACTGACTTGGCGGGGTTGGCAACGATTCTGTTGGGTCTCTATGCAACCTATAACTCATTTACGAAGCTGGAACTTCTTACGCGAGTCATTCATCTACATAATCTGTGAAATTTGAAGTCCCCCACTCTATGGCAGTTTCAAAAAAAAGTTGACATTCGAAGGATTAGCTCGTCCGCCAGTGAACGAAACTACCCTCCTTTTGACGGCTTAGTGCCTCCGCCACCCACTGCCATGACCCATCTGTAATTCACTAAACCTAAAATGAACAAAACAAAAAAGGTGGTGCCGAAAAACCAACTACAGTCGATCATCACAGCCGCCGGCACCCGGTCATCAGCCCGATCGACCCAGGTCAATCAGGAATCGGCGAGCAGCGCCGAGGGCCTGTATAATGTCAAAATTTACATGACTTTGATATATAGGAAAAAATAATGGCTTAATTTTTTCTTCCGTTAAAACGTCACCATGTAAAGAAAATTATGGTGAAATTATTCTCTACAATAGTGACGAATGTAATACAATGGTGATTATGTGACCAAGACGCACCATTTCAATCTTTATTATACAGTGTTCAGAACTAATCAAGTAATCAAGCACCTGAACTCGAACGTGCGTAACCTTCTTTATACTTTACGAGTTTTTCATGCATTCACGATCACTGGCGGACGAGCCAAACCTCCAAAGGGAGGGGAATCTTTCCAAAAAAGGGGGAATTTGCAGTTTTCCGGCCATTTTACCTACACCTTAGCTTAGAGAAAAACTCTACTTTTTGAAACCGGTAAAGAGGGGGGAATTCAACTTATCCCTCCCCTTCTCGTCCGCTAGTGTTCACGATGAAACGGACAGACACTGTTGTTGCATGTCTACAAAAAATCTCACACACAACACAACCTAGATATAAAATCCCAGAAAAAACCGCAAACTCAAATTCAGTCGTCTGATCAACAAACTACACATGATACTATATATATATACGAACTAAAAATAATTATGAAACTACTTGTGAAACTGAATTAAACTAAAATAGTAAAATACTAATACTAAAATATAAAAAGAAACCAACGGCACAGCTCGACGCATCCGGTCAAGTCGACTGGCACTGCCGAACGGCAACCCACGGTCCGTCGCGGCCTGCAATAAAATAATATATACCATTATTCAGTAATAAGGCGACTGAACCAAAATTCCACCACATATTTCATACTAGAATGGAGCTTCTTGAATTGTGCCCCACTGGTGGCCAATCCAAATGGAAGGGAATTTTGCCAAAGAGGGGGGAATTGGCAGTTTTCAGGTCATTTAACCTACACCTTAGGGATCTAACTCTACTTTTTGAAACCACCAAAGAAGGGGGAATTCCACGTTACCCTTTTCTTCTCGTCCGCTGGTGTAAGATGTTAATCGATCACTGGCAAACGAGCCAATCCTCAATGCGAAGGGGAAATTTTCTAAGAAAGAAAGGGAGGATTAGCAGTTTTCAGACCATTTTTTACACACCTTAAAGCACCAAAAATTATGCCACAGAGGGAGAATTTCCCCGCCTTCGTTCTTCTCACGACTCCAGGGCTTTCCGCACTCATTCGATGTCGGCACGAGAGAACGTTTGAAATAGTAAAAAAAACTGGCGCGCGTTCAAATGTAATCAATATATAAAACTCTACTAACATGATGTTCATACTCTTCCTTCTCGGCCATTTGATTGGCGGTTAGCCATGCGGTCGTCCAACTCCACTTGGACTCGAGCGCTTCTCGTCGTCGATCGTCTGTTTGAGTGAGTGAGTGAGTGAGTGGGTGAGTGAGTGAGTAAATGAGTCCGTGTCCGTGAATGAGTGATTGAGTGACTGAATGAATGAATGAGTGAGTGATTGATTTGGGGGATGAATGATCAGAAGAGCCATTCTTCTAATCACTAAGTCATTGCCGTGTCCACCACAGCAAAAAGTAACCCATACAGATTTTGATAACGGATGGAGTAACAACATCATAAAAAACTTCCTCCATATATTATTTCAAAAATGGCAATTATGACGCACGGCCTAGGCGAAAAAATCAGTTAATCGGTAAAACTTTCGGTTCGACATCTAAAGGAGCAAACTCAACTTTTCGACACCGAAAAAAAGGGGAAATTTCGCTTTTCAGTCTTCTCGCTGTAAGTTTGAAAAACCAACCAGATACTCGCTGCTCCATTCCGCTCGTTCGCCTGTCCGACCACACCACAACCAACCAACGTTGAATTTCTCGTGTTTTTTAGTTAAGTACTTAGACGTAAAACTTCACTAACAAAACGAAATTGATAGTTTCTCCCGGTGAAACTATCAATTCATTATTGTTCATAAAGTTTAACCCCAATAAAAAACACACAACACGAGAAACCCGTCCCGCTCATCCAGCCCCGGCGTCCGATCCCAGCTTGCCGTGAGACAGCAGAAGCTAAAAATACAGCAATAAATGAAATAAAATTACTAGAAGAAATAAAACTCTCAATAGTAATGATAAATTCAGCAGAAAGGAATTTTATGAGAGATGTTATGAAAAAACTGAAGAAATAGAAAAAAATAATTACCACTGCTGCCGCACCAGCGACTGAACAGAGCGCCAGACGTTCGTGGTGTGGTAAAGCTGGAATTTAGGTTGTTATGAGGAGTTCAGCATTCAAAATTGAGAGACTGAATTTGAAAAACGGCCTTTTTCTGAAATTTCGATAATAACAAGACACTGGAAAACACGCAAGAAAGAGCATTATAACAGGGATAAAGTGAAACAAACTCACTACCGCACCGCGAACGCATCGAGGCTGCACCGCGGGCCGCCCTGCACCTAACGCCTACGCCTCGAGCCCGCCATGCCACATGACCGCTTGCCGAGAACAGGCTGAAAATAGAAGATAACCATGAAACCTTCACCCTAACTAGGAGTTTCATAACCAAGTATTTTGAAAACTTTAAATTACTCAAAAACGTGGAAGAACAAAAATAAAATACACGAATAAGGTAAAATAAACGTACTACACAACCATAAATTACACAAATACAGTAAAACAAACCCACTACCGCACCGCGAGCGTATCGAGGCCGTACCGCAGGTGTCAGTCACCTAACGTTCACGTCTTGATCCACGATTCCGCCAGGCCACATCACCGCTTGCCGGGAAGAAGCTGAAAATAAAAAAAAATCATGTTATTTTTACCAGTGGACTTGTCTTGCGCCGATACGTTCAGGATGCCACTGGCGTCGATGCGGAACGGTGGTACGCCTCGCGGTGCCGGCGGAATGCCAGACAGTTCGAACTTGCCGAGCAGGTTCTGCAATTACAGAAGGTGAACACTTTCAAAAATATATTTTTTTTAAATTGGCATCAAAGTGACATTTGATGATAAGTGTCTGTATAACGACTAAAGTGAAATGAAACTCACTACCTCACTGCGAACGCATTGAGGCCGTACCGCAAGTGCCCTGCCCCGCCTATCGTCTACGCTTTGAGCCGCCAAGTGACGCCACCACTTGCCGAGAACAGACTGAAATAAAAGGTAATCATATTTACAAAAATAGGAACCTAT
The DNA here is from genome assembly GCA_964036265.1 of Daptonema setosum. NCBI lineage: Eukaryota > Metazoa > Nematoda > Chromadorea > Monhysterida > Xyalidae > Daptonema > Daptonema setosum. Next base: position 8,187,276 of record OZ038444.1, on the reverse strand, counting down.
CATTAAAATAATGCAAAAAAAACTACAAAAATTACGTGGAAAAACATCTCTCGTCTGCTTTCAAGAGGAAGAACAAAGTAACAACAAAATCAGTTAGAAAAGCAAATGCAAACATTACCAAGCGGGTGGCCATCGGGACCAGTCTCGATATCACCTACAGTGGCGGAACAGAGCATAGATAAAAATCAACCCCTTATTTTTGGGAAGGCTCATCCGCCACTGGAGTCTGGTACATCGCCACCGGCCAAGGCGATCGGAAGATGATGGGGAAGAGTAGTTTGCCCACCCAGATACGCACTTAAGATTACCCATGAAGACCCAAATTAACCTCCAGAGTGAAAACCAGATTTTCAGTGAAAAATATACGGAAAAAACAATAACACAAAAACTCTGAACTTATCGGCTATATAACCGATAACGGAAGTAACTCTCTGATAGAAAAAACCCTAGCTTTTGCATAGCGAAAGACGTGGGCAATGAGTTTGTGCGAATACACAAATTCTAGGCCAATAAAAATGCATGTATGAAGAACAAAAATTCAAAAAAATAAATCGAAAATATTGCAAATCATTTTGTTTGATAAAAACAGTTGAGAAAAGTTCAGGAACAGTTGAGAAAAGTTCAGGACTGAAACAATAGAATCAAAAATTAAAAGCAAAAAATGTAAAAAGAGGAAAGTGTGCCTACAAAACATATAACCTTAAGAGTTTTCCTACGGGTGTGGCAGTGCAGTTACCTAGGTATAGTCGAAAAATTTGGAACTTTCTGTTTCTTTACAAAAGTTGCCAATTCGGAACTTTTGAAGCCTAGAAACTTCAATTTGTCAAAAACAAAGTTAAGCTCGAGGCTTAACGCGTTGCCTAGAACTTTCGACTATACTTCAATCCTTAAACCTGTAAGTTCGCGTGCTTAACCTGCACTACCTATGGCTCACCCCATCGTAACCTTGTAGTAGTACGGGAAATTACCCCTAACCTAGCCTAATCCTAGCCTAGCCCTTCCCGCTCGCGTTTTTGTGCCTTTTAGCCGCGCGCCAGGTGATGAGCATCTAATCCTAGATCCTTAATTTAATTTTCCTTAAATTGTTTCTTCAAAAAAATTCGTTTTTCAGGAAAAAACGAATGGCCACTCACGGTCAAGTGGCAACCTTTCTGCTGTTATAGGCAAAAAGTCCGGACCGTAAGTGGCAAACAAACCAAATCACGGTGCCACAAATCGGCAAGCACACAACCGCCACCGCCCCGCAGACAACCACCACCGTCAGGCACACGACCGCCACCGCCAGGCACACGACCGCCACCACCAGCCGACGACATCACGTCTGCACCAGCCCCCGGTTAAGGGGGCCGGCACAGACGACGATTAACTAAAAATAGAAAGTGATTAGTATCTGGTAATGAAAAAAAACTAAAAGTCACATTTCTAAAAAGTCAGCTGTTTTCACCCCCTCCCTAAACCCCAGCCACCCAACAGAGCCACGAGTGAAAGGCCGAGCTTCAGCCACCGCCGTTCACCGACCACCCGATCGTCGCCCCCGTGGTCGATATACAGTTCGGCCCACACCTTTAAAGTAGCCGGGCCGTGAGTACTCCGAGACAGATGCGGTTAGAATTTATCAGTGAAGTTGTGAGTGCATCTGTCCGGAAACTTCGGTCAGACCCTGAGGAAGCAGCCCGCAGCCGTGATATCCCCGGGGCACCTGCATTAAGAACCCCTAATTCCTGATTCAGGTCCCTAATCAAGTACCGTCTCCAGCATCGGTCTACCAGCGGCAACCATGACTTTTCCCAATCATATTCATCTTTTTTGGTTCTCAGTTACTCCAAAAACTCTGGTTGCACCGGGGACCATGGTTAGGTTGAGGATTAAAGCAAGTGAAGTCTGAGAAAATGAATGGGTAAACCCAGAACCCCAGGGTACCATTATGGGAAACTAAAGGTCTTATTGACAAGGAGTAGGTAAGGCGTAATGAGAGACAGCGGCAAGTGGTGCAGTACAGCCAGCCATTGAAGTTAGATATTCAGTAATGGCCAGTTTGATAAATTAATACTGCTTGTCAAATATTTAATATGTTATTTTATGTATCTAAGTTGATGATTTTAAAAAGTTATTTGTTACCCATTCTGTTTTTTGTGTTAACGACGACTTTTGACTTAAGTCTGTTTCAATTCAGAAACCAAAATATGGTTTCTGAAAATTAAATGTATGTTTCCGGTTATCCTAATAAGTTCGCCACTGCCACTGATGCCACAAAAATTGGAAAAAACCGCGCAGAAGAATACAATAATGATATGGTATACGAATTATACAGCGCTCTACGCAAGCAGGAGGGCTGGGGAGCTTTTTCGGCATATTAGTGGCAACTGGCAAACTAGACATCATGTTATTTCTGCATTTGATGCAGAAATAATTAACTCGTTTATAATGTTGATTCGTTGTGCTAAGTTATTGTTCTCATATTCATCTCGGTGCTCCTATGATGTTCCTTTTAATTTTCACCTAACCACAAACCACCACCTCTCATTATCCATACCCAGACCCTACCTCTAAAACCTTATGTCCCCAGAACAATACCCCGCAGCTTTGAATTAAACCCATTTATAATCCCAGTCGAGCACCCGTTTAACCCGCATACTATCCAGAGTACCCGGCCCTGGACAACCCGATACCGGTGACGACACCCAACTCAGGATCTGGAAGAGGGATTAGGAATTGCCAATGAGGGGCTTGCCGGGTCAACCACTGCTTTGGCCCACCGCCAGAGAACCCAACCGAAGCCCGGAATACCCCCCGACTACTTAGGTGGGTACCGAGCTGTATATCGGGCCACGAGAACGACGATCGAGGGGCCGGTGACCGACAGAGCCCTCGCTTCGACGATTCACTTGTGGATATTGGTCAATATCCTAATAGATACCCTGGAGGCAGTGACAACCACCGACAAAGAGAAAAAATACGACAAAAATATAGAAAACACGTACCTTAGCAATGGCATCAATCCGAATCGAGCGCTCGATTCGACGCAGTGCCGTTGCCTTGGGATGGGGTTATAGGAGTAAATAACTGAATAATACAAAGATATGAGGTATTCAGACAAATATAAGTAAGCAATAATAATCGTCAATATTACGGCAGGTATAACATGAAATCAAATATGTCACGTTCAATGAACAGTGACAGGTTTCGTGAGAAACCAAACGCACCAATGCAACAATGCCAAGCTCCACAACGTTCACTTTTGGGGTACATTTTATTTTATTCGTTCCACATTGTCGTAAAACTATATGAACTACTACAATACAAGCATTTTCTACAATTCAGTCCTAATACGCACCTATTTCTACGGCGAGCAAAAATTATGAACCCGAACGTGTTCGGGTTCAACGAAAAAAAACGGGAATACCTGATTCACTACAGGTATTCCCGATGTCCCCAGCCCTCAATTATGACTATCGAACACACGAGTGAGTTCGAATAGTCACACCTAAGCGAGCAAGCGTCGTCCGTTTTTCGTATCATGGAGGTCTTCTGGTCTGTTTCCTCAAATTCCTTGCTTGGTCTCACCAATATTTCAGTCAAGTTGATTAAAGGAAACAGACCCTGCTCCTCGGGTGGAACGGCAGCAATGCCAGATACCACACAATAAATATGTAACAAAAGTGAAGAACAAGTGTTTCAAAAGTTGGTTTATTTATTTTTGATAAAAACGCAATAATCGGCCGCATTGTTCAGGCAGCATGTCAGCAGTTGATGCAGGTGACAGGCAGCAGTGTTGGCCAGACCAAGGGTGACGAAACGCCACATCAGAGGGTCGAACACATCTGAAATACAATTGGTAAGTTGACAAATAAAAAAACAATACGTGGTTAGTTGATAAATGAAAAAATAATACGTAATGGACATGGACGTACTGTATGTGGCGAGCATCTGACAAGAAGAACTTACACTTTTTCCATAATATGCTATTTCCGAATAATCCCTTTTTTTAGTTTCTGACGGTTTCTGGTTATCATACTCGAGGATGTACCGCAAATAAGCCCACCACTGACAGCTTTCACAAGTCATGAATCGCAACAATGCACAAGATCGATTAAGATAAATTGTTGCATCAGGTAACTTACAATACAAAATTTAATAATAAGATGTGAATAAAGAACCAACAAAAATGAAATCCTTTATTTCGAACAGCATCGAAATATAGTCGGGTTGACGCCAGGAACAACTCCGACTCGCCTTCGTTGTAGTGGCAGCTGGCGGAAAGTGATGTTGTCTGGAAGTAAATTTACTTTGTGCCTAACAAAGAAACAAACCACAAAACCACACAACATAATTCTGAACAAGTTTATATAATAAATTTTCAAATCCACTTCATCCACAAAGTCAGGAACACGGGTAAATAATTACTAAATGTGGAGGAAATTGAGTGCAAACAGTAATGATCACATACACTAGCGGATGAGGAGAGGAGGGGTAGGAAAAGAGAAATTCCCATTTTTTGGCATCTTCAAAAATATAGAACTTGTTCCCTAAAGTATAAGTAAAAACACCTGACAAATGCCAATCCCCCTTTATTCGACGAAATTCCCCTCCCTATGAAGGGTCGGCTCGTCCGCCAATGGTTTCATAAAAAGTGAAAGAGAAAATTCAAACATTCAATCAAACAATATAAAACTTACCTCGGTCGACCGGAACACAGCCTCAGCCAGGTCGACGCTACAGACCGAGTCCAGCTCTCGGTTGACTCACAAGTCAAGCGAGCATTCCATCTGCTGAAATAAAAAAACAGTCTGTCAAGATCATGTAAACGGTGGTAGCAAGGAAAACTAACAAATGAATTTTGCTTACGAAAATAAAGGTGTCGCGACAATATTGTCGCCCATATACACCTAATTTGTTCATTGAGAAATGATAGTTTGAATGATGATTAGAAACCATCAAGAACCAACCTCAATTTTATTCTTCCACCGCAGCACACAGCCCAATCGTTTCTTGTTCAACGTCGATTGGCTGGTTGAGTGGCCATCGTCACCCAAGACTCGAGTCCCTGGATGGCCGGAGTCAGCCATGTTGAAGGGGCGTGACTCCGAGATGCGAAGATGACTGAAAATAAAACATATTTTTAAATTGCAGAATACACTTATTCAAAATTGCAAAAATACGATATAAAAAACCTGACCTAAAAACTAAAGCAAGAAAAGCGCCGGTACTTTTAGAACGAGATGAATAGTAGTGGAGTGGAAGTGAAGTTATCACGATCGAGCTATCAATACTTTCATTTGGCAACGTGTAAAACCATGTGCACCATATTCAGCAAGGTTTTTATACAAAATATTTACTCTTTAAAATTACAGGAGAGCGGTCAGACCGCCAGCAGATAAGATGGTAAAAGAGATGAAAGAAAATCACTCTTTTTGACCGTCTGACAGCTTATTTTGTTTATATGTATGTGGAATGGCTGAAAATCACGCTATTCGTCCTCTCACAATATATCCCCCCGTCTTTGGAGGCATTTCCCTCTTTTTGAAGAAAATCCCTCTCTTTAAAGGCATGACACGTCTACTAGTGCGAATTTGGTCAAATTTAACAGCATAAATACCCTTAGAACACTAGCGGACAAGGGGAGGGACCAGTGGAATTCCAACCTCTTTGGCGATTTCAAAACGTAGAATTTGTTCTCTAAGGTGTAGGTAAAATGACCTAATTTATGGAGACTCCCCCCTCTTTTTTGAAGAATTCCCCTCCCTTAGGAGGTTTCATCCGTCCGCCACTGTCCTAGAAACCGGCAGCAACCTCGGAAGCAATCAACTGCTGATTCTCAACGGTTTAAACAACCAATTTTAAATGAAACAAAAGTAATCAAAACAAAAAACAAGACCAACCGTTACCGCCGTCTTCGCGAGCCTCCATCGGTGTTGTATGCAAATCCGAGCGACTTTCGAGCTGGAATCGGCTTTTTCTAATTACCAAAACACCGGAATTACCCTGTAATAACATTTTCATCATGAATAAAACAAAAAAGCTAAATTTAATTAATTAAAACATTTAATTTTAATAAGTTTCCATGACGATTCTTCATGCGCACGCGGGCCAAAAACGGTGCAGCCTGTGTTAAAGTATAGTGCCCTATGCTGCACACGTTAACTTGAAGCCAATCAGAACGGAGAAAATTCAAATGTCAACCAATCAGCACAGAGAACGTTGTCAAATTTAAAAATATTATTAGGGTGTGTGTAAAATAGTTCGAATTTTTTACATGCATTGAGTGAGTGACTGGGTGAGTGAGTGAGTGCACTGGCGGACGAGCTAATACTCCAAAGGGAGGGGAACTTTCTCAAAGAGGGGGGACGGCAGTTTTCGGGCCATTTTAACTGCAAATTGGGAACAAAGTCTACATTTTGAAACCGCCAAAGAGGGGGGAATTCCACTTTACCCTCCACTTCTCGTCTGCTAGGGAGTGAGTGAGTGAGTGATATTTTAGCAGACTTTTTTTAAAGTAAATATGGAGTGAATAAGTTAGTGAATGAGTGATTGATTGAGTGAGTGAGTGAGTGAGTGAGTGAGTGAGTGAGTGAGTGAGTGAGTGAGTGAGTGAGTGAGTGAGTGAGTGAGTGAGTGAGTGAGTGAGTGAGTAAGTGAGTGAGTGAGTGAGTGAGTGAGTGAGTGAGTGAGTGAGTGAGTGAGTGAGTGAGTGAGTGAGTGAGTGAGTGAGTGAGTGAGTGAGTGAGTGAGTGAGTGAGTGAGTGAGTGAGTGAGGGAGTGAGTGAGTGAGTGAGTGAGTGAGTGAGTGAGTGAGTGAGTGAGTGAGTGAGTGAGTGAGTGTGTGAGTGAGTGAGTGAGTGAGTGAGTGAGTGAGTGAGTGAGTGAGTGAGTGAGTGAGTGAGTGAGTGAGTGAGTTAGTGAGTGAGTGAGTGAGTGAGTGAGTGAGTGAGTGAGTGAGTGAGTGAGTGAGTGAGTAAGTGAGTGAGTGAGT
>OZ038444.1:8110452-8177952 GCA_964036265.1 Daptonema setosum | reverse complement strand
GTGAGTGAGTGAGTGAGTGAGTGAGTGAGTGAGTGAGTGAGTGAGTGAGTGAGTGAGTGACGGAGTGAGTGAGTGAGTGTGTGAGTGTAATTCACAAACCGTGGCAACGTCCCTTTACCGGATGTCAACGTCGACTGTGATGCTTGTGAATGGTCCGATCGTTTAACGAAATCGTCAACTCTGGCCGGCCGTTCAAGCGTGGAAGATGGAGTGGAATTCGTGGAAGTCTTCGTTGAAGATGAGGAGGAGAACAGATCGCTCTCCGTACTCTCCGCCTTCGGTGGAATCGGATTGAGCTTGGGCTGAGGTACGCGTTTCCGCGCTGGCGACGGAGTGATCAACGTGATACGGTAACTGTAGACGCGTTTCGGTAGGGTGCTGCAAGATTTTTTAGATTTTTTTGAAGAACAGAATTTTTTATTTTTTTTGATTCAACAACTGAATTATTGTGACTACGGAACATTTGATTCACAAAACAAAAATACTGAAAGTGTGGTTGTGATTTTTGGAAGATCTATCTATATCTATTCTATATAAATTAGACGATGTCCGTCTGTCTGTCACGCTTTCAGTATAAATATCGCGAGAGAACACTAAAAAACCTTTCATTACTCCACGGAAACAACGAATTGAATCATCGCCTTCCCTTCAACCTGACCATAATGTATGTACCTCAACCGAGGTTAAGGCCATGATAATTAGGTAAGGTCATGATAATTGCGATCCTCAATTTTTTTATTTCATTCACTGATTATTTCTTCTCAGTAAAGGTTGCAATCATCAGCACCCTCATCGAATGGCTACACTTACAGACCAAAAAACTTTCGAGTGAACTTTATGAAAAACGTTTTTATTTCATGCTTTTGAATTTGAAGATTCGAAGGTTCAATGAAGAAAAATCATCGCCACCCTCCCAATCGATTAACACCAATTCCTGATCTAAACATAACATGGTGCCTCCTCTTCGATGTATGTACATATTATATGTACCTCAGTCAGGAATGTATCAGCACCTACTCTCATAAAAGTTCAAGATTAGAAACGGTCATCGACATTCCCGCAGATATACTCCCATTTACCGAACTGGAATTATCAATGACCTTAACAAAGATTGACGGTAATTATTGTGCCCACGGGGTCAGATGTTTTACGAACGATTTCTTTGAAACGTTCATACTTTATCACATTCAGAAATGCCGAAGTCGATTATCAGCACCTACATTTTTTGTATTGAAATTTCAGTTAAGTAATAAATTACCTTACATATGTATGTATACGTGATGACGGCTATTATTACGACAGTTGAACTTTTTTTCTTGTAAACAGGTCGCACGTACGGATTAAATTTTGGCGCGAATTCAAATTGTTTTGAAAGTTTTTGGGTCGGTGACCTCGGTTCATAATAATTTAGTGACTTTTTTGACAATTTTATTTCATTTTCGGAATCTCCATCAAATTTGAGGCCAGCATGAATTTTTTCATCTTCGCACTTCACGGTTTCAACGGTTTTCGTTTTCTTCTTCCCCTTTCTCGATGAAATTAAAAAATTGCAAATCGGTTGGTTTCATTGCTCGAAAAATTCATGCGGGCTCCAAATTTGATGGAGAACTCGAATCTGAAATAAAATTGTCAAAAAAGTCACTAAATTGATGTGAACCAAAGTCACCGACCCGAAAACTTAAAAAAAAATTTGATTTCGCGCCAAAATAAAATCCGTTCGTGCGACCTATTTACAAGAAAAGAAGTTCAACTGTCGTAAGAATAGCCGTCATCACTTATATGTACGTATACAATCTAACAACGGGTTATAATGTGGAAAGGGTGTGTAAAACTCCACGCCGTTAAGCTAAAATAAATAGAAAAAGGTAATGGATGAAATAAACTAATTTCAACGGGTGGGTAATTTCAATTGTAAAAAAATATATTGTTACTCAAGAAAAAACAGGGATTAATTATCGCACCACCGTGTATATGATAATTTCCTGTAAATGGGCTAAAGATAAACTAATGAATGATTCGATGGGTTGAGTACAATAGTTGAGTTTTGTACAATTAAATAAACAGTTGCGTAGCAACGGGTTTACCCTAGTATGTAAAAAATGGCAGCTGAAGACGCATTTCCATAGGTTGCTGCAAGTTTTATAAGTCGGAAAACGTGAATTATTATTTTTTGAGTTAAAAAACGGTAAAAGTGTGACAATTGGTGGTATTTCTTGCAATAAAAAACCGATCAGGTCTAGAATATGTAGCTGTACACCGTTTCGGTAACATTATGTTAAAACTTGAAACTTGATAATTCGGTAACACTATGTAGAGTGCGGCAAATACATTTTTTTATGTTACAGAATTTTTATTCATTTTTTATTATAGCGTTTTCTGGTTCTTAACAACTAAATCAATGAGACAACATTCTCTAAGATAGATTAAAGAAATTTAATATGGCGAAAAATATTGCTATAAACTTGAGAAAAACTTGCAACACCGCAAAAATTTTTCCTCGGTTATCTCTATTGCAAATTTGTTCTCATTTACTCATGTATCTAGAATACGTGTCAACCTCTTATCAGTTGCCAAGAAAATTCTGTTTTGTAAAACACGTTTGAACAGAAGAATGGTGTATCAAAGTTTCTACGGTAATAATTATTTGTTGGATAAATGATTTTTCTCTTGAAAGTTGGGAGATGCCCCAAAACCAGATTTGAACTTGTGCGCAAACTCTCTTAGTAGCAATGAATCATGAATCGACTAAATATGAACAGAATCGTGAACGGACTGTCATTGCTCCCATGTGATTAATCATTTCAAAACAATCTAGGAAAAGTATTTTCCCAAACTGCTTGAAAACATCTATCAATATTTATTCTCTTTGTCAAAAGTTTTCCCTAACTAATCGATTCAACCATACTGTCAAAGTTAAAGTGCAACTGAACGAACACCTGATCCATTTCCGGATTTTCGCACAATTTTGGAATTTATAAAATAGTATTCTAGACTGCCGAGAAAAAATACTTTTTTTGCTTTCTATCAGAAATGATTTTACTCGAATTAACCATGATGTCTGAGAGGGAAAGTGCATTAAATTTCAAAATACTATTCAAGGTTTTCCGCACATTTTTATGACTCATTGTTGACTTGACACCAACACAGGTGTGGTCCATGTGACTCATACAATCGCGGATGGAAGTGGTTAAAATCACACAATTACCGCCGTTTTTAAATGAAACCAAATAAATTCAAGTCTTAATGGAATTCTCAGGTACATCTAAACCTTATATAGTTATAAAATTCCCTTCTCCCTATTCACTTCATTTTAATCAGTTAGAACCAGCCCTCAGCAAAACTACTATCCTGTTGCTGTTAGTGTGTGTGTGTATTCTAAATACAACAAGCAAACAAAGATAAATAAAATTATCTTTTTATGTGGTTGTGTGCAATAATATGTAAAAAAAATACATGGGACTAGCCTTTCATAAAAAAATACTTGGTATTTGCATTAAAAAATAAATAAAAATACATGAACTAGCTTTTGATTTGAAAAAAATAAATTGCTGATAGTTTTATTCGTTAAATAACGACACTAGTAAAAACCCACTAAGCAAATGATCCAGCTGGATTGATATAAAGAATGATTGTTCTGAATATTAAGTAAATAAAATTCTTCTTTTTTTCAAATTAATAACAACGGCATAAAAACGCGGAAAATTACTCTTTAACCTGTACTTAATTCAAGACTGCAACACATTGAACAGGATCAACGTGGTGGTCATCCTTGAGTACTCTTAATAAATCTGACTTTATACATCTAGAATACAATTACTTGATGTGAATGTTGTTATTGCCACGGCGTCTGACGCGAGGAAATGTTACTACAAGACACTAGCGGACGAGAAGGGGTGGGAAAAATAAAATTTTCCCCTCTTTGGGTTTCGAATGTATAATTAGTTCCCTAAGGTGTAGGTAAAGTGACTTGAAAACTGCCGATTCCTCCCATTTTTGAATATATTCCCCCACCTTTAGAGGATTAGCCCGTCCGCCCACTGACGGGCGAACCAACTTACCAAAGGGAGGGGAATTGTGTCAAAAGAGGGAATCAGCCGTTTTCAGTCCATTTTACCTACACCTTAGGGAACAAATTTTACTTTTTGAAAGCGCCAAAGAGGGAGGAATTCCACTATTTCCACCCGTTCTCGTCCGCTAGTGCGTCCGCCAGTGCTACAATATATCAAGGTCAGCTTTGTATCATCACGTCTGTGGAATTTTCCCCCAACGCGCAAGTAAAAGGTTGAAGTAACCGGATTTGGTGGAGAACATTCTATAGATCCACGCATCAGTGAATTTGAATTGTACCTTGTCCTAATTTGGACCTTTGCGATACTTTCCTATGCATGTACATATCTACGTACATGAAAATCTCAAAATAGAAAACAATCAACGTGAAAATTGGCTTAATCAACTGAGAAAGTTATAAAACCAATTTCGTTCAAGATTTCCCGGAACAGTTTTGACGTAATATTGATAGGGATTACCAGAAACAAGTCTAGTTTAATTTTGCAGTTCCAAAACAGGAAAACCCATCAAATTTTCGGTTTAATATATGCGAGATATGAGTCTCAACAAGAAATACGTCCGACTGTAGCTATTCATTACTACAAGCATAATGTCAAAAAACTAATTGCAATAAAATTTTTTTCAAAATACCAGATCGAAAGGTTTCCGCAAGTTTTCAGAACAACACTTTTTTTAATACACGTAACGTTTGGGATGACTTTTGCTGGTTTGAAACACGTTCACTCGAGTAACACACAAACATAAAATTCTTGTTTACATAAGCATTATTTATTGTGGCGGTGGATTTTTCATTTTTAGGTGACGTTGTTGGAAAATTGTTCTATTTGACGTCTCGTACAACAATTGTTCTATGTATGTTCAATGTATGTAATTCTATGATGACAAAATGTGATCAGTTTTTGTAGACTTTTTTCTCCTTTTTTCGTTAACAGTTCTCTGTTTTTATTATTATTATTATTATTATTATTTATTTTTATTTCTGTTATGCTCATGGAGCTACAAAAAGCAACATTGACTGTAGTATCAATTCTGTGAGAGAGTTATAGCAATTACGGCGTTTTAATGCTTGAGAAAAACATCGCTACAAGAAAAAAGAAAACAGCATAACGATATTTTCAGTTGAAAAATCAAGGGGGGTATATGGAATTTTGTGTTCCATTTTTTCACTCTTGCGTTCAATACCGCTTGTAACCGCTACCTAACCGGCAAATATAGTCTTTTATTTCAACCTAATGGTTAATGTTTGCAAAAAATTCGCCAATAATTTCAATGTTTAACATTCAAATTACGCAAAATCACCGCAATTTTTTTCCGAAAAACATTTCATCAGGGTGTGTTTTCTGGTGTTACCTACGATTAGTTTTATAAATAAATCCCACCGAATCACGATGATATTTTCCGATAATTTTTTATCAGGTGCGAATATGGATGAATGGTACGGGTGATAATAGTTATAAACGTTACAGGATAGGCGCGATAATAGAAAAATACGAATACGAAAGTAGTAAGCGCTGTTGTAAGACGGTATTTTAACTGCAAATGGTGAACACCGAAAATGTTACAAAATAATAATAATAAAATATAATATTCCGGTCTGCTGCTGCTTTGTAGTAGTAATAATAATAGAAGAAAGTTAATACTAGCCAAGTAGTTAACGCGACACAAATATGCGAGCAAACGATAAAAAAACACCGACATAAATAGTAATAGTAAGAGTAATAATAGTTAATAGCAATAATAATGGTTAATAATATTAATAATGAAGCCAAAACGACATCAAAAAGCGGGCAAACTCGATCGGACGGACGCATGAGGGAAAATGGGGCAAAAATTCCCGGCGTCGACTGAAACAAAATTCGCACACACTTTTAAAACTTTCGACAACTATTATTCAAATGAATTGGACAAAAATCATAGAAAATCTGATGATGCGCAAGCGAACACGAACGGGCGACGAATAATGGACTTGAAACATTTTGGATTAAAACTAAAAAAACCCACCCGACGACAACATGAACCAACCAAGATTACCTCAAAAATCCTCAAAATGCACCATCGTAAAAAAAAACGAATTTTCCGTCAAAGTTAGTCGTTTTGGGGCGGATTGACTAATCATGACGAAAAATCAACGATTTTTACAGACGAAAGAGCGAAATGACGAGATTTTGAGGAAAAACTGATTTTTCCATATTGTCGACAAAATGCGAAATTTAGTGTGAGTGATTCATTTTGTTTTAGTCAGCGATTAAATTCACTCCCACAAAACCGTACATTTTAAAATTTATTTGCAGAAACCTTGGGGAGCGGCCGTGGCCGACTTTTTGAATGGGGCGGAGTCAGACACCTTGGACACGCGGCTGTGAAACATTATCTTTTGGCCTAAATAGTAAATTTATTTATAACAGTTTGTGTATAACTGGCTGTGTTGTTCATTGTTAGTTAGGCAGAGAGTATAGATTCAATTATACATTCGGGGTCTTGCAACACGCAAGAAGAACCTAAACACAAAAATCATCAGAAAAGTGGTGAGGGTGCGCTTATTTTTTGCTCTTTTTAGAATAAAAATCTACTTCCGGTAAGCACATGTGGGGCAAACATGGCCGTGGAAGTTGAATAGGTTGAAATGAAATTTAATTGAAAATCTGAATTGAGATTTTTAACACACCTCACCACAAACTGATGGAACCACAAATGGGTAAAGCACAACAAAAGTATTTTGAATGAGAGTCACAAAAAGCTACCACCTGACGGCAAAAATCGAGAAAAAATTGCGAAATTTGCGTAAAATTAGAGTAGACGGAAATGTTGGAAAAAAATTCAACACACGGGGCAGTTTATAGTAGTAATGATGTCCTGTTTTGTTGCTGTTTTAGTTTAAAGACGAAAAACACGATGAAAAATTAAAAAAATATACTAAAGTCACGGAAGAAACATTAATGTAGCAAAATGAAATAAAAATTAGAGACCAAATACAATGCGACAAATACGAAAGCGTATTGTAAAAGTAAGTTTCGATAAAACTACGGCATTCTACGATAAAAATTCAGTGGTTAATCCAGAACCATAAATAGCAAAAATGTTTAAAAATTTTAAAATCATTTTTTCTTTGACTATATGTTCAAGCGCACGACATGCTACGTGTAATGTAATAAACTGTTTACACGAACTATGTATAACAATACTACGTAGAGTACTATGGACAAAAACGATTTTTACACGAAATGTTACAAAAAATTCATAGAGACTCTATAATGCGAATACTACAAATATAAGAAGAAATCTTGATGCGTGTAAATGAATTTTGGTGAAAAAGTGGTAATATTTTGTTGCACGTGGTGACTTTTGTTGGGGGTTGCGATTCAGTGGCCAGTTGGATGTGATCATCACATTCAGTGATCGGAGTGTTCTGAAAATATACAAACAACGATTACACAACTTTATATTGATTGGATTTTGTAACTTTCTACTAAACGTGCGCCTTTTTACATTACTTTTAAACAATTTTTTTATAATTTTTTTAATTTGAAGTTTTGACATCAAGAATTACTATTAAGAAAAGTACTGTACATTATGTTTCCGATAAGCTGTAGTTTTTTTGAAAACCTTTGGCACGTATGAAATAGTCTAGCTCACAAAAGTTAGTGTGGTAAAACGCATTGGGTGGTTAGTAAATACTCATCTGGTTTTCAACACTCAACGTTTAACAAAATCGGACTAATATTAGTTTTCGAACGCGACAAAACTGAAAACGCTTAGTTAATCGACTTTCAAAAACGTCTGCAAACAGACCGTTCGGTATTGTTTATTATTATGTATAATCATTACTAAATGCCTGTGTGTGTCGGGCTGGTGGATTTCGAGTCTACGGTATATAAATTATCGTATACTGTTAGTTCTAGAGTAAGGGCCTCAACTTGGCAGTAAATATGGTAATAGGCAAACGGTGGAATGGATTGAGATATGTGACCCGATGGTGAGGAGATTATAGGTAAGCAGCAAACACCCGTGGCACTGTATCCAAACGTGGACTAGGAGTTCAGACAGCGCCATGTGAAAACAACATACTACTGCTAGGATGGTGCCACACTAGAAAAACCAAAGTTTTACGGACCCTGCTTCAACGGCACAAGACGCTTCCAGACAGCTGAGTTTAACATTCCAATACACGCCTAGAAATCTAAAAGGTATTAGAGATTCAGACTTGGATGTATGCTTAAATGTATTCTTTCATTTTCAATTTTTTTATGTTGTCCTTCTTCGGGATGTTCTACTCATTATGTGTGAAAATTCATGTACCTATGAGCCAGAATCAATAAACAGACGGTATTTCAAATGAGCACCGGCATTCGATAATCTACGTATCCATAGGAACACCCAGGGAGCGAATGCAGAGGACAATGAGGAGCAGGAACATAGTTATCATCAATAATAATGTTTCATATTAAGACGCAGAGACATGTGGCGGCCAGTCTAATGTGTGGAAACTACGTCTCACCGAGGTAGTTTAGTGTATCATGAGACCACCGAACCACTGCGGCACGACCAATTAACGGTTTCCATGATTGGAGACATGATAGACTGCAATGATTAAAAGGCAAGATTTTTCATCGAAAATATTCTATCAGCGGCAATTGAACAGTAGATACGTGGGATTAAAACTATTTTTTTTCGTTAAAAAAGTAAATAAATTGAGTTTGCTGAAAACCTGACTATTAATGATAGCAAGCTCAGAGTTGAACAGTTACTTATAACATCAGAAGCTTCCTACAATAATCTTCAGCAATAATTAAGAGAACTCTGACAATAACAGCTTCAGTTTTAGCGGCAGTTTTCTCTCCTATCCTGAAATCCCTAACGAACAAGGTTCAAACTACGAATTCTTCTTGGCAATGCATTATGAGAAAGGTCTCAAACACCATGGACAATAAGGAACGAAAAATATTAATAATCAATCGCAGACAAAAACCTGAGACATGTTTGTTAAATAATAATATGAAATATTGAACACATGAACAGACATCATTTGCACACTCGCCAGTGGCGCCATTCGGTCTGAACAAGAATAGCGTCGTTTTCTCTTTCACAGTGACTTAGTCGACATACATTCCAACGGAGCAGAGACATTCCAGACAATATCATCAACAAACGGACACGCATGCAGTACGATAAACACGCAGTATGTAAAGCACGCAAATAACACACTGATGAGCACAAAAACATAGGACATATGGTTAAATAGACTCGGGCATGCTCTCGCATCAAATCAAGCAGGTCATACGAAGCGGATGTGCCATGATACGAAACTAACCGTAATCAAACGTCGCGTCATCCAAACCATCGCAAACAAGACTTCATATGATACTGATAATCTTGGTTGAGGGTGAGCGCGCACGGTAAAGACATTCCAATGCGAATCAGTCAGGCAGCACAATCTTGATTATAATAGTACGGGGTAATACAACTTGAGCGATTAGAGGTCGGGGCATATAGTGAAACAAGGCACGATTGGTTTTGGTTAGTAAATATGTGGTAAGGTGTTACAAAAAACATGGATGAACAGTATGGTTAACTGGAAGGTAGAAAGGCGGAACGCAATAGAGCATAATCGGTCATTTCGGTTAGGACGTTCAAATCCGGATAGCATTTGAACGGTGACGATGGTTGGACGATTGTTGAATAAACCCCGACTGGACACCACTGAAAAAAACCGTACTTAGAAAATGATAGACCCTGAGTCAGTGTGGCATGACGACGCACCCCCAATCGGTACACCAGAAACCTGTCGGTCCGTTCTTTCATTCAACAGCCACCTACTAAAAAATACCGAATTCGAATAAGCCCCGGTCTGCGATCCGTCTCCCAATCTCACAACTGTTTGACCTATATAATTTTTTTTTTAGAAACTAAGACATGTTGGATAAAAAAAACCTACATCGGTATCCATGTTGGAAACGAACTCAGAACGCAAGGCGAGTGTGGGCTAGGGAATGGAAGTGACTACGATAAAGAGTGGTGTAGTTTTTAGCGTTGATCATTACACATAATTTTTTAGCTACAACTACTTAGGAAATCTACAATGAATTTTCACTTGAAGTGTGATAAACTATCGAGTGTAATTTAAATAATGAAAATACTTAACTAATGGTGAATGTATATTTGTTCGTCAGTTACTCGCATTAAGAAAAATTATCAATGATAAACGCTGTAAAACGGTTTTTTAAAAATTAAGAAGTTTTTCGTATGATACTTCAGAAATTAAGTGCATAATGCAACCAAAGTTACAATACAAAGTATAATAGAGCGCATTGCTCACATACACAAATACAGTTATTTTGTAGAAACTTGCATCATATTAACCAAAAACCTAAAAAATCACAACCACGGGTACGATTTGGCAGCAACAAAACACAGTAGGGACACGTAAATTCAGAGTTTGAAAATTTTACAAACATTCAAAATCTTCGTTTTCTGCAAGATTTCCTAACGTCTATCGGCTTTTTTGACACGGCAGCCTTCAGTATCACAAACGTAGATGTTCACGTACAATCACGAACAAGAACACTAACATCTAGATTGATCGTTGACTGGGTTTCTAATGTGAATCAGCGTGTCACAATTACATATACTGAACGTTATTTTACAGTCTAACTGTTCTTAACTTTTTTCTTCTATATAAGAGATTTGTAGACCAATGTTTTATGCGAACACGCTGCCACAAATCGTTATATCACCACTACTTCTCAACAATCATGCAGTAACCGTATCACTAGTCAAAACTGGCATATCTTCCGCGGTTGTCGATGACCTGTCTTATTGTCGACGATGATACTCAGGTGCAACTTTGATCGAACATTTACAAAACAAGTATAATTTGTTTCACCCGTCTCATAGTTGTAGTTCTGCAAATAAGACTACCCTGTTGTGTTTGTCGATCTAAAATTACCCCAATAAAACAGTTATCAGTGGTGTGAACACAACAACGAAAATGCGATGAAAATTAATTGGGCTGGCCCATAACGACTCATTGCCGAAATGCGCTGGTCCGACACGGTTTGGTTGTTTTAGATTCTCATTTTCATCAAGTTGTAATACCCTGTAAAATCAATCATATACACTCAAATACAAAATCTTTCGAAAAAGTGTAGTTAGTTTTGTGAGTGGAGATTCAAAATTAGGTGTGCTACGTTTCGCATGCATTAGGTCAAAAATGATTTTCGAGAAAAAAATCTTGCTACGTTGTACCAAAGCGGATTAGCGAGAACGGTGATGTAAGCCGACTGACTGGTTTTGTTTGGAAAACTTTCGGATTCAAGAATATTGGATCGTTCCAGCTCGAAATCAGTCAGCCTAGCTTGAAAACGCACAAACCACAGCACAACACGACAAGAGGCCATCAAAGCACCACATCAAAAATACACGTGCATTATAGAAGGCTCATAATGGTTTAGGGGTTTGATGATTTGAATTGTGATGAATTGAGCGAAGGACATGTTGAATGTTTTTTTTACATACGGAGACGGTGAGAGTTTCTGTGTTTCAAACATTTGGAGTTATTTCCAGGGTATGTTTTAGAAGGGTTGATAGACAAACACAGGCCACACACATACTTGCACATTCAATATAAGGGATTAGCAAAGCACGCACCACTGATCTCACGGAATCAGATCTTAGCACAAACTTTTTGGTCACAAAGAACACACAAACTGAGAATTTTAGAATGTTTCGACCGAAGAAGCGAGCCCACACGCGGTGTTCAATATAAAAGCATGCGTTTTGTATGACATGATAATGATTATAGCAAGATTATATGACATTCCACAATAGAACGACGTCTAATGAATATAGCGGTTAAGATAAACGAGCCGACCTACGGGCGGTAGCGCGCGAGTACACAGTGAATGCGTGTAAACAGATAGTAGTGAACAGCGATAGTAGTTGGACACCTACTTACCAACAGAGTGTACATTGTAATGAGTAGCCTAAGTCACAGATTCTAATCCACCAGCCCACACTTCGTATTAGCCTACTCAAGTCCATACCGAACAACCCGGTTTGTTTACAGTCGAGCAGTCTATTACCACTCGTCGTTCTCTTACCTTCTGCGGTTGTGTTAAGGTTTAGTGTAAATGTTTTACAGCGTGTGCGTGTATCTGTTCAACGGGCACGTACAGATCAGCCGCCCGGCCGAGACGACCCAGGTTTCTGTGTACGTTGGGTAGGCACGCGTGTTTCGGGCGTTGGGTTACGGTGTTTACGGTTGTTTGATGGTTATGGTAGCAAGCAGCGGACGCGGAGGAAGAAAACAAACAGCAGATCTAATCAACAATGTTTCAGATATATGAATGAGGGCATCAATAAAATATAGCAGGGGAAAGCTCAATAATTGAAACAACAGATGATTTCTCAATGTTTAAAGTGATAAACATACATTAAACGATGATTTCTTACTGATTAGAGCTCTAACTCAATCTCACTTCGTAAAGCTTTTGAAAACACATAACGTTATACTGTACTGCATCGATAATTGTGCGAAAACAAACAAATCATATCATATAATTTTATGGATGTGTATTGACCCGGAAAACGTTTTTAAAGCCTAACATATAACTCTCTTACGGTATTTGAATTGGAGCAACAAATTAAAGGCATCCCATCTCTGGATACCTCTCGAGCTTAGAGCTACCACACATGAAGGAGGATAGTTTTGGAGCAAATTTCGAATGTGATTTCATAAAAATATTAGTGACACGGAAATTGACTCGTGGTTGAACATTATATTCACAGCAAAAATAATAAGTTAGTTAACAAGCTAAATAGTACTCAGAGTTTTAGCAGACACCGAATATCTGCTTTATTGAAGCTCAATGTCAGGCGAAAACTAATAACCTCGCAAAATGAATTGACAGTATAGCTGAATGATTTCATGAATGGCGTAAAAATAAATGCGACAAATAGGTGAGAAACATGTGCGCGTTTCATTTTGGGGTCTTTGGAGTTTCATTGTGGGAGTTATCTGGTTTTCTAAATTGTGGTTCACTGGTTCAAAGAGTCCGTGCTGCCGGCGTGGGCGATCGGTTGGTGTGGCGGCAGACCACTGATCCCAACGGCTCCCGCATCCAGACTATCTGTGCTGGTCGTCATTCGCGGATCGTCATAGACAACCACGTCTGGCTGATCTGGCGATCGGAATGTGAAATTCTCTGCTTCTGGAAATTCTCCAAGGTCACTAGCTTCCTCGGCTTGTGAGAAACGTCTCACCGTGGTTTTCGTGGTGTTTCCCTGATCGTCGATGGATTCAAATTCTTCATAGGCTGAACTGCCTTGATCCATCTGCGTCAGGTACATTTGAATTCGATCCTGTGATTCGGTGCCGGTGAATTTGACTTCACTAACAACGGGATCAGTGACTCGAGTGCGCACAGTTCGAGTGATCACTTGAATTGAACCATCAGGTCTCATCTGCGAACTTTGATAAGTAGTAAGAGTCATCGGGAACTGTCCCGTCTGATGCTCTTGATGACGCTGATGAGCCGTTGACGTTAGATTTCCATGTTCGTCTCGAACGTCGGGGAAGGGTGGCATTGATTCAGCCACCGGTGTGCGTGCACCAGCTTGTTCTAGCAAGGCATCTTCAAGTGGTCCGGTGAGTGAGTCCCGATCTGCCTCATCTACATCGCGCATTCGACCTGTTCCGTATTCTTGATATGTACCGGTTGTATCACAACTCAGCTGACCATGTGTCTCCTGACTAGACACCATGGCAGCATCCTGACTGCACGACGGATCCAAAACAGAGTCGTTGTCACCACCATAATCTGAGGTCTTCATCAATGATGACCCACCCGACGCCATCGAGGCCATCATCAGATTAGTGGTTCCAGTTGTTGAAGTCGCCTGCATTTGTTCTTCTAATGAGTCGGTAGATTTGTTCATTTGATCCGTTTCCTCTATTTGAATATCGGTGTCAACAACTTCGTAGTCCTGTAGTGAATCAGTGTCACATTCCTGTTTTTCGACATCTTCAACGGCGGTGGCTGCTGTCTGACGACTGTCGCCTTCCAGACTGTCTGTATCAGCACCAGATGGTCGAGGACTGATTTCCGAAATGCCACCAGCATCCAGAGAATCGACACTTGTCACCATGATGTCATGCTGTTGATGGGTAACGGCAAGTGACGTCGACTCGGCCAACTCTTGGTGTGTGACAACGTCAAAGGAATCAGTATCGTCTGCTACGGATTTGTGGTCAGTTGTAGTTCTTGTAACACTATCAACCACCTCCCAGTCATCGGGCTGTCGAGATGGTGTCTGAACACCTTGACTTCCTTCTTTATCGGTTGAAGAGGATTGGGATTGTTCCTCTGCTTTGTCAGTAGGTGTTGGGCCGCGTTCAGTATCGTCGGCTTCTTTGTGTTCCTCATCTGGTGTCTGCAAAAGCATTTCAGTTGTGAGCTCAAAGGTAGATGTCTCCATGATATCCTTCACGCTTTCTTCATCATCACGAGTGCTCATGTCTTCTGGTTCACTCTCCTCGTGAATGTCAGACAAAAGCATTATATCAGCAGCAGCTGATTCCTCACCAGTTGTAAGTTGTTCGCTAGACCCAGCTCGTTCCGCCGTTTCACCAGTCACTTCACGCTCCAGTCGTTCAAACTCAGTCAACGAGTTCAAGGATCCCTGACTGGATCGTCGCTTCACAGTATTCATTAATAGTTCCATCTCTGAACTGCTGAGACTTCCCTCACCGCGAAGAGCCATCTCACGCTCAAGTCGCTCAAACTCCTGCAGACTTGATTCGGACATGTTGTCACTGGATGCGTATCGCGCCCCGTTTTGATTCTTGCGCATTTGTCCAAGAATCGCGAGAGTGTCGGCTCGAGTCAATGAACCTCCTATTGAACTGCGAGCTTCGTCTTCGGGTTCTTCATGGAGTGTTTCCAGTTCAGGCTCGACCAAAACTGGTGAATCCTCATCTGAATGACTCAGCGATGGTGAATCTTCCTGTGGAACGGTAAGCCCTTCTTCAACATGAACAAAGTCGTCACTGTCGTCCTTGGATTCTTCAGGCGATTCAATATGTGTAATCAGTTGTGTATCTTCACGCGGGCTAATTGGCTGACTTTGTGACAGTTTCTGTTCAGATGTAGCCTCGGAAGTAGCCTGCCATTTCATCGTTATGTCTGGGGTCAAGCGTTCGGTATAAACTGGACTTTCTTCATGACTGCTCTTGTGCGAGACAGATGATGCGCTACTGCGTCGAGACGTGCTGTATCGTTTGCCACTACCTCCAGACTTCACGGATTGACGGTCAAGCGATTCAGTGGAAATGTGCTGCTCACGACGTTCAGCAGCACGTCGTTCAGCTTCTCTTTCTTCTTCCGTAACAAAGTGTTCTACTGGGATGAACTTTGCCGGCTCATCCGGTGAATCCAGTTCCACCTCTGAACCTGGCGCTTTGTCTTCAATAATGTCTTTCAGTTCTGCTTCTTCCGCATCTTCGGATTCTGCGGAATCATGTTTGTCCTCCTCTGCTTGATCCGTATCATCATGAGCTTCTTCAAGGGTCTTCTTTGGTTCAGCTTGCTCAGTAGATTCCGATATATTCATTTCAGTTTCAAACATATGCTGTGTGTGAGCAGGTGTTTCCGCAACGTGTGTTTCTGTGACTTCCGGAGACTTTTGCTCAGTGAATTCAATGTTGCTGTCTCTCACAACTGTGCCAATTTCATCAGCATGAGTCTGCTCATGAGTTTGTTTCTGATCTTCACCGATGTCGTATGGTTTCTCATCAACCTTAGCCTCTTGCTTATCTGCTGCCTCTACGTACTCAAAGTGCTGTTCCGAAGTTTCAACTGTTGTTCGTTCTTCGTGTTGTTGAAGAACCATAGAATCTTCAGCTTCGTGTTCTGAATGACTCAGTTTTCCGACTTCAGACGGTGGTTGTGTCTGTTCTGAAGCGATAGCCGTCGGTGAAGAGTATGTTGTTTCTTCTTGGCTGTCAGAACGCTCTAACGTTTTCTCTTGATTGACTGCATGATCGTGAACAGTGCTTTCTTCTGTCATTTCAGTAGATTTGGCAGCAGGCTCGGTTGCAACAACGTCATCCTTAAATTTAGTCTTCTCATCATCAGCGGCTTCGGTTGTGACAACGGTCTCTGATGTCTCAGTTGCTTCCTCAGCGTCCGTGTATTTGTAATAAGCACCAGCCACAGCGGCACCTGCAGCAGCCGCAGCTGAGCCAAGTACAGAAGCGGTACCAGTTGCAGCTGCACCAACTGCAGCTCCTCCTGCCGCAGCTGCACTGGCTCCCATGACCAATGGTGCAGCGACTGCAGCTGCTCCGATTGCCGCTGCTCCATACGCAGCTGTTCTCATATAACCAACACTCTCTTCTGGTTCGTCTTCGTCTTCAAATGGTTTAACTTCAGCACCCGCCGAAGTTAACTGATGAGTGTCGTCATCACAGGGCTCCCACGACTCTTTCTCTTCGGATAACTCGGCTTCTTCAATGACACCATCCGCGTTCTCTATTGTCTCTTCAACATCATCAACAGCTGGGCTCGACGTACCATATACCGAATCGAATCTCGATGGCGGAATCGGGCTGCGTGGGCGGTCATCATCAGTTTCCGGCTCGTTCAGCAAAACATCATCAACTTCCAGATCATCTTTCTCCGAGTCTTTTGTTGCTGTGGGTGACGGCGCAGGTGATTCGGCTTGTTCCATGATTTCCTCCAGTTCGGCGCTTGCTTGTGAAACGATGCCGGAACGAATGGCAGCCACTCGACCCTTGGCAGACTCGGTGTGGTCCGCAGCAGCTGTGAAGTGTCGGTCGGATTGAACAGGGCTGTCGGCTGCACCTTCTGCTGACACGGTCATCGTGACACCGTCACCTGCTGTGTAAGTGAATTCATCTTCGGTTTCAGTATCGTCTTGTTCAGCCAAAGTGTGGGTCACTGTATCCGTGTCTGACATTTCGCTAGTAGTCCTACTCATTTCGCTCATGCGACTGGGTGGCGTGAAATAGTCACCACTTGTCAGTGAATCCTGAGTAGACCCAGCAGTGTCATACATTTCTTGTGATGTGGTACACGTCTCGTATGATGTGGTGGTTCCTTCTTGCGCCGTCGAGTACGCAGTTGATGCCATGCTGTCGTCTGTCTCAGAGAATTTCAAAGAACCAGCTGGTCTGTCCTCATCCGTGGTGGTATCTTGACCAGAAGCTTGACTGTCTGATCTAAGGAGGTGATGATCCTGAATATGTTTCTGTTGGTCCGTTTCTACTTCAGTGGTGCTCGCTGATTCCAGCTCAGGCTTACTTTCAGTGACCGTTGTTAACGACTCAGTTACTTGTCCCTTTAATTCATCAGCGTCAGTGTCGACCAAGGTGTACCCTGGCGCAGTTGGATGCCCTTCTTCTAAGGTATCATCTGTGGCGACTTCTTTGTAGCCTTCAGTTGGTGACTTTATTTTCATCGAGGTTAGAGCAGATCGTGCGGAACTTTTGATGCTGGCAAAGAAGCCACGTTTGGCGGGACTTTCCGGTTCATTGCTGACTACTTCTGATGGATCAGACGTAATCGGTTCATATTCATGTTCTGATGACTTGGCAGTCAATACTGTTTGTTGTGATTGATCCTCATCGGCTTCAGAGTCCGTTTCTTCGTCACTGAGCTCTATCTCCTCAACGTGTTCTTTTTCCAATTGCAATGCGGCAAGGAATTTCGATTGCGTTTTCTTCTGAGCAGCGCCGAACAATGACGACAGACCGCCACTTTTCTTTGTGGGACTGGTCTCAGTAGAAGAACCTCGTGATTGACCGAACATTCCCATTGATGGTGAGAACGTTTTTTCTGGTTCCGAAACTTCAGCCTCATCAGTTGGTTCTTCAACTTCGCGATGTTGGTCATCATGATAGGCAACCTCTTGGGTGAGCTCATCTTCCTGCTCACGCCCATCTTTGATCTTTTGATAAGCTGCAACACCAAGAACGGCAGGAGCGGCGACAACAGCTGCAGCTCCAAGTCCAACCATTTTGGCTCCAGATTTCAATCGATCCCCAAATGACGGTCCTGTTTCAGCTTCATAATGCTCCTGTTCATGTTCGTATGTGTGTTGTTGGTCCTCAGGAGGGCTTATGTAGCCTACTGGACGTTCTTGTAGAGATTCCTTATCTTCATGATCCGATTCGGTAACGTAATTCGGAATTGTACTTTCTTGCTCTAGTTCTTGGAACTTCGGTGAATCCATTGTTGGTATGGATGCTGGAATTCCACTTGCTTGTTCGGCTTCGGTATGTGTTTCATCATCACATGCTTGCCAACTTTCTTGTTGTTTATGTTCGTCCAAATGCTGTTGCTGACTGCCATCAACCAGATCAATTGGGATCGGCGAGTTTTCAGTACGTTGTGTACTGTCTTCGATGTTGTCAATCGGGCTTGGTGTTCTTTCATAAGAAACAGTTGTTGTTGTGACTGTTTTGGCCTGTTCAAAATTTTGCTCATGTGAACGATGAATTTCATATGAGTCATCGGCATCCGGTGAATGAGCCTCTGGAATATCAAAATCACCACCCACGGCTACTTTGTGTGCATCGGTGGCTGATTCAACGACCTGGTGGTTGTCATCATCACAAGCTTCCCATGACTCCAGTTGTTTCTTCGCATCGCCTTCTAACATTTCGGACGTCTCAAGTTTGAATGTTAAGTCGTGCCGAGGTTCATGATCAATGGTTGGCGAATGTGTACTTGAATATGATTCGATAGGAGCTTCTCCGTAGTTAGGGTCCTGTTCTTCTCGATGATCATCACCACACGGTTCCCAATTATCAGACTGTGTTTCCACAACAATCACATCTTTCTTCTCATCCTTGAAATCTTCTTGCTGATAAGCTTCAACTGGTACTTGTTGACCAAACGGTTGTTCTTCAACAACTTCCGCTTGGCGATAACCGGCTGTTGAATGGGACTTATCTTCGCATGATTCCCAAGATTCCTTTGCTGATTTTTCATGTTGGATAGCTTCTTTTTGCTCATCAAGCGCTTGTTCTTGGCTGTCAACAGTTTCTGATGCATGGAATTTTGCAGTAACTTGTTCAACAACGCGTTCCGATTCCGCAACGGGTTTTTCTGCCGGTGGAGAGGCAACAACAAGTGTTTCTTTGACATCATCAACTTCATAATCTATATTAGTGACCCGCGATGTTTCATCCACTTTGTCGGTTGCTTGATGATCGTCATCAGCGCATGGCTCCCAAGACTCGTGCTTGGACGACTCTTGAAGATCATCTATTACTGTTTCTTTTGCCAATGACTGTTGCTCATCCGTCTGCTGTTCAAATGCAAGGTTGTCGTATTGCTGTTGATCAGATATGACGATCGGCATGTGATCCAAACTACCAATCGGACTCTCTGTCTCAACATCGGTCACTTGATGTTCATCATATTCGCACGGAGTCCATGACTCCGATTCAACGGTTTTAGATTCGTGAGGAACAGTTTCACATGACAATTGTTCTTGCTGGTCATGGTCTTGTTCAACACCGCCTGACAGTTCTTTCACCGTTTCATCTTGGTATCGCAAGTCCGGCTGGCGTTGGGGAACATCAAGATCATCATCAGAATTTTCCAACTGTTCCCTTTCCTCGCCGTCAGTGGTCCATTTGGTTGATTCATCGACCTCGGGCTTTTCAAAAGCCGATAGATTGTCAGAATCTAGATGAGCATCATCATCACAAGGCGCCCAGTCACCCTGAAGGGGTGCCACAACGTCAGTAGTGGGCTCTTGAAAGTCTGATTGCTGTGTTGATAATGACTCAGTTTCTTTGATCTGTGGAGTTTCTTCTTTATTGGTTGAATCTTGATCATGATACTCCTGTTCCGAATTTACTTCCAATCTGCGCACTTCAGTATCATCTTTCTCGAGCTCCGCAACAGCAGCGCCAATGTCGTTTTCTTGACTGCCTAGCTGATGTTCTTCGTCATCACATGGGGCAAATTCCGTTGTCTCTAATGAGTCTAATGTTTCGAGTTCTTCCCTTGCCATCGAACCTCCGTAAGAGTCTTGACGGTCAGTTTCCTCATCTTTATGTTCATCGTCGATTTTATGGGGCGAACCTGCAGAAACGATCTCTTCAGCACTTACATGATGTTCTTCGATATCCTGAGTTCCATCATGTTTCACAACATTATGTTCTTCTGATGTCTGCCGGAGGTGAGATTCAACTGTTGTGATGAATGTCGCAGGTTCTGATTCTTGGTGGTCAGTTTCGTCACATGGATGGAAGTCTTGTTGCTCAACAGTTTGTTGATCATTATCAGCTGATTCCTCTGCTGCGTGTTTTACTGCCATTTGTTGTTCAGGTCCTGAAATTTCAAGTGATTCCACCTCACGAATACTGGCAGGGACAACATGGTGGTCAGCTGGCTCTTGTTGCTCTTCCAATCGTTGTGGTTCAATACCGATTCTGGCTGTTATTCCATGTACAGCCGGCGTGACTGGGCCGGCACTAAAGAGATCGGTTGAGCTGGAACGTCGTCGTTCAGCAGCTTCAGCTTTATCGAGTTCATCTTCGTCAATTTCAATCTCCTCTACGACCTCTTGCTCTACGGTAAATATGTCACTGTACTTATTCTGTACCTTTAGGCTGGCGGCACCAAACAGGTCGGAAAGTTTCTTTCGTGGACTACCAGAACCGGAAGAGCCGGGTGATTTGACTGGTGATGAGAATGGTGAGGATGCCACTGCAGCTGGCGAAGCTAATTCTGCTAGTTTGTCTTCATCTTCAGGTGTTTCTTCTCCATCTTTGCGGGCTTCCTTTACTTTTTGATATGCTGCATATCCGAGCACAGCTGGTGCAGCTACAGCGGCTGCGGCTCCCATACCGACCATCTTTGCACCAGATTTAAGTCTGTCACCAAACGATGGGCCTTTTTCAACAGACACTGCTTCTTCATCTTTCTGTTCGTATTCAGTGGGGTCGAAGTCTTCCTGCTCTCTGCGGTATTCTTCAGGTTCTCTGATGTCACGGTGTTGTGATTCATCAAGCGTGGTGCCCTGTTCTTGAGCATCATATCTTGAATGTATCGGTGAGTCAACCCCAAGCACATGATCTGTATGCTCTGGTTCACGCACATGTTCTTCATCGTCGCATGGCTTCCAATGTTTATCAGCGTATTGCTCCCTGTTTTCTTCAATGACCTCGTCTGAGTGTACAAGTTCTGAACGTGGTGCTTCGAACTGTTCGACTACTTCCTTAGACATGGTCTCGGCGATTTGTTCTGCCACAGTGACATCGGTCGATGTAATCATAATGGCATTAGGAGATAAAGGTCTTGATGAATCATCTTGAGTCTGGGAGCCCTTCATCTCATGGTCCTTGTCCTCAATGTCTTTCTGCTCAAGTTCAGAAGTTCGCTGGGTGTTTTCTAGAGCATCAGTGACTGTCTCTTGGGCAATAAACTGTTGTTCGTCTTGTTCATGGGACTGCTCCGAAAGCATAGTTTCTTGGCTTTCAGCTAATTTTGGAGCTTCCGTGTTTTGTTGATCAATTTTCTGATGAACTGATTCGCCACATGCTTCAAAATCTACTTCCCTGTCACTTTCAGTGACTTGTTTTTGTTGATGGACGGCCGGCTCATCATACTTGATGACAGGATCTCGATCGACTGGAGCATCACCCTGCACAGACTCGCCGACGAACTCTTGCGATTGATCATCTGAATGGACTTCATCGTCAGCAAGTTCTCTCGAATCTTCAGTACTTTCTTTCACACTAACTTCATCCGGAATCTCTTTTACTGGACTTGCTGGATGCAGTTGAATCTTTACAGA
Source organism: Daptonema setosum (assembly GCA_964036265.1). NCBI lineage: Eukaryota > Metazoa > Nematoda > Chromadorea > Monhysterida > Xyalidae > Daptonema > Daptonema setosum. Next base: position 8,156,052 of record OZ038444.1, on the reverse strand, counting down.
ATCAGGAGAAGTTATGAAATCATCATCAATTTGGGATTTTTCAGTTGCATCATGATGAGACTCATCATCGCATGGCTCATATTTTTCAGTTTCCTGTTGATTGTCGTCTGCTGATACTTTTGCTAGAAGATCAGTAACCGGGGAAACGGCAGTGGGGGACTCGGAAACCGGGGATGATTTATCCAACATATTGATTGGCTCTGTTTGCTCAGTTTGTTCATCAATTATGTCATGGTGCTGGTCGATAAGTTCATGTTCACTGTGGGATTCATGAGTCACTGTGATCTCCGAAGGCTGATCGTCATGGTCTGAATGCTGTTCAATTTGACGAGTAGGTGTGATTGAGACAGAAGCTGTTGTTTCGTGCGCATCACTATCACATGGATCCCACTGTTCTTGAGGATGATCAGTTTGGTGTTTACTTTCATCATCCTTGGATAGGTCAAGCTGAACAACCGAATGGCTTTCGGATGTTTCCTTGTCTTCGTCAGTTTCGAATTCCTCCTCTTGTCGCCGTGTTTCATGATCGTCTTGTTCCACAGCAGGCACGGGAGCCTGTCGCTGCTCGCCCATCTCAATACGAGTGATACGGACATCATCATAGTCAGGTATATCATACGGATGCGAGCTGTTAACAGTGTAGTCAGTGATTTGGTGATCACGGGATGGTTGCGCATGCTCATCAAAAACGGTGGTTCCTTCAATACTCGGTGGCGAACCAGATAACTGAGCAAAGTCATCATCACCTTCGTAGATGGCGTATTCAGTTGTAGTTGTTGTTGTTGTGATTACAGTACGTGACGGTTCACGTGTTTCATCTGTGGGGTAACCAACTTCTTCTTGTTCAGGAGATGACTCTTCGCCGGCATTGCGTTCCTTATGCTCTTTGTATTTTCCATATGCAGCTGCCCCCAAGATTACTGGTGCAGCAACAGCACCAGCAACGCCCATGCCAGCATATTTGGCAGCTTTTTTCATGCGGTCACCAAATGATGGCCCGCTAGCCGCTTGTTCTTCGTCGGAGTACTCCTGATCACTGAATTCTTGATGTCTATGAGGTTGTGGTTGTTGATGTTCCTGTGTGTCTGTTCGATACTGTTCAACACGTCCAGCAGGATACGGTGCTGTATCATCATCCTCTTCCGTCCTTAACACCTCCTCATCTACATCATCTTGATCTTGTCGTCGCTGGTCGGATGTTGAGCCAAGTAGACTCTCCTGTGAATCGCTAATTGCTTTACGGGTCACAAAGTCGGCGATCTCAGTGGCAGTTTCACGCATGTTTTCGGACAGGTCGAGTTCGGGGTCACGCTCAACCGATGGTTCGCTCACAAGCACGGTTACAGCTGGAGGTTGATGACTGTCGTCATCACAAGCTTCCCAATGATCATCAACTGTATTTGTTTCAACAGTGAGTTCTTCTGGTTCTCCAAGATGATCAGTAATAGAATGTGTTTCATCCTCTCGTTCAACAGGGGATATGTTGGTATAATGGACTTGTTCGGTCACAATCGTTGTTTTTCCAGTTACATGTGATTCGGTCGCAACAGTTGCCATCTGATGACCCTCTACGCAAGGTTCCCAGGCTTCTGTTTGAGGTTCTTTGACTGTTTCGATCGGGCTGCTTGATCTGTCTTCTTGCTCATGCAAATCTGATGTTTCATGTGTGGGCTGCTCGGCTTGTGATCCTTCAGTCGACATTTCAACGACGTTTTCAGCAACGTCATGTTCCATCACCACGTCATCGCGACCGACAAGTTTTTCGATATCGTGCTCTTGTTCGTCACATGGTTCCCAGTCATCTGCATGAATGTCCTTAGATACTTCGATTTCTTCGCGTTGTGGCGAAAGTCCATGGTCTGTCAATTCATGAGGTAGGGACTGCGTTTTATGTTGCGCTTCACATTCTTTCTCAATTTGTGATTCATGGTCATTCTGGTCACATTGCTCCCATTCGGATTGGGATTCTGTTGTAATGATTTCTTGAACGCCGTGGTTGTCATCTTTTTGTTGTTGCTGGTCAGTCACCTCTGGAGACTCGTCAAGATGCTGCTGCTGCAGATGGATCGGCTCTTGCACATATTCTTCATACGTTTGTTTACCTTGATCTTCGCCGTCATAATGAGTTTCTGCAATCGCGTGGGTTTCGTCCTGTCCACCTATATGCTTCTCATCATCACATGGCTCCCAATCTTGTCGGTCGTCCTGCGTCAGCTTTTGAAGTTCCTCTATCGGGCTGGGTGACTTGTCATAGGTAACACGACTCTCTTCTCCGAATTCATCAGTGGCTGTCACATGATGTCCCATTTCAGTAGATTTGACGGTTTCAGACTCGTGGTCGCTGAATCGCTGCTGTGACTCTGCAGCACGTTCACTGATTTCAGTTTCATCTTTTACGACGTGTACGGATTCCCGTGACTCGTGATCATTTTCATCACAAGGTTCATAATATGTTGGCGGTTTTTCGAAAGGTGCCATTTCATCATCTGACGGTGTAGCTGATCGATCGTATCCGACTGTTTGTTGTTCAGTAACGTATTCAGTAGGCCGCTGTGGTTGAACTTGCGGCGAGCTTTCAACGACTTCGTAACTCTCATGCTCATCCGCGGTACATGGTTCATATTGGGCTGCATCGGTCTGCTCGGAGACGTGCATATCAGGCTCTGGAGACGTCGTGCGATTTGATTCAGTAACCTCCATCGGTTCAGCAGGTGCTAAATAAGATTCGTCTTTTTTAGAATCCCAAGTTTCTGCTACTTCGGTCACTCGCTCTTCAATGGCAATTGTCTGCTCATCCTGTTGTTCATATTTCAGTGATTCATGTAACGGCTGTTCAGCTTCATAAGATGACTCTTCGTCTTCTGGTGCTTCTTGTCCGTCTTCTCGTTTCTGCTTCATGTCTTTGACCTTCGAATATGCTGCATATCCGAGAATGGCAGGTGATGCAACAGCGGCTGCTGCACCAAGTCCCACCATTTTGGCTCCGGATTTCAGGCGATCACCAAATGATAGACCTTTCTCTTCTTGTTGTTCCTCGAAATTACCACCAAAACTATGTGTCTCATCAGTTTCTTCAGGATAACCGATTTCTTTTCCAGTTGTTCTATGCTCATAAACATCAGGCTCTTCTGGCTGATATTGTTCTTCAGGGGTATCCGTTGAGGTTGTTTCCGCTCGTGGTGTTGACTCTGGTTCTTGATACATTGCATCAAGCATTTCCATTTCTTCTTTGTATGACATCTTTGGGCGTTCGGGTTCATCGGTCCACTCATCGGGTGAAGCTCTTCCAGTTTCCTTTTCGTCTAAGAAAGTTGGCGCCGCTTCATCTACTGGTGACGCAACACTGTCTCGGACCGCTAAATTGTCGTTTAGGCCGGTGTCAGTGAAGCCAACATCTTGTATTTGTGGTAATCCAGCAGCGTATTCGATTGGTGAATGAGGTCGAGAATCACTGTCTTCGGCCGATTGATCCTCAGTTTGATCCATCTGCTCATCCTCATCTTCCCAAGTGCTAACCATTGCAATTGCAGCCTCTGTCACGGGTGAGTCAACTGCGACGGGAGCATCCACAAAAGATGCTGTTTCTTTTTGATGTTCTTCAGCTTCACATGTCACCCATTCTTTCGTGCCTTTCGGTGAAGTTTCAATTTTTTGTTCTTCTTCAATATGCTCGTCTATGGTTATGACCATCGGTGGTTCGGGTTCCGCTTCTGTTTCAGTATTTCCGGTCAGTGTGTGTTCTTCCGAAGCTCGGTCAACTTCAATCGTTTTCTCTTCATAATCCTCAAAACGTTGTGCTTTTACTTTAGTTTCTTCATCTTCAGCTTCCCAGGTAGATGCAAGGCTAACGGCGATATCAGTTGGAGCATTGGTGTCAGCTTCATCAGTGGCGTGTGTATCAATAACATCCTTAAGTTGGTGATCGGCAGTATCGCAGGGTTCCCAGTTTTCTTTTGTTTGTAACGCAGTTTCAACTTGACCGTGTGTGAAGGGAATATGTTCCAATTCTTTGATGGAAACATTTACGGACTCTGACACCAGCTCGTGTTCATAGGTTGGAACTGTTGAATCCACATGATCTTCTAACATTTGTTCCCGCCGCGTGCCTACATCTTCCTCAGTGACAATGGCGTCCATGTCATCTACTGAGCCAGTTGGACTCTCCATTGGACGGTCATCTTCGAACATTTTCTGATCAAAAAAGTCAGATGGTTTGGGAACTGGCTCTTCTGCGTTTGGTGAGTCAGGTGCTCCATGTTGAGCTGAATCACACGGTTGCCATTCTTCGGAAACTTGCTGAGTTGTTGTGATCTGAAGCACTTCCTCAGTCTGTGAGTCAATAGTGTCCTCTTTAAGAAGGTGGTGCTTATCTTCAACATGTTTCTCTTCACTGGTTTTCAACTGTGGTGCATCATCAAGGTGCGTCGCTTCTGCTTCCAAAATCAATTGATCACGATGATCATCGTCACAAGGCTCCCACGTTGATGGTTCACTGGCGATGCGTTCCTCGGACACAGCAGAGATAATTGACTGGCCATCCGCGGTCAAACTAGAAATGATGTGGCGGCTATCATCTTGGCGAGGCTCATTTTCGATTTCTTTTTCATCTTCGTCTACAAGTTCATGCTCAGGGGCGAAAACACTCATGAAATCTTCTTCAGGACGTTTGTGATCCACACTGGTAGTGGTGGTTGTAGAGTTTTTCTCCATGACGTCAAGACGATATGCAGTTGACTCTGGTGACTTGTGCTCATCTGCCAAATGTTCTCTTTCCTCGCATGGTTCCCAGTTCTCTGACTGCTGTCGGGCGGTTTCAACTGTTGCGGTTTCATTTTCAGTCACATGAAGTTCAGGTTGTAAAGTCTGCTCTTGTTGATATTCATAGTCTTCTTCTTCTTCCTCATCATTGTACTCCTGGCCTTCTTCTTTCTTTTTCTTCATGTCCTTAACCTTGGAGTAAGCGGCATACCCAAGAATGGCAGGTGAAGCGACGGCAGCTGCGGCTCCAAGACCTACCATCTTAGCACCGGACTTTAATCGATCACCAAACGACCTTTTTTCGGCACCTTGAGGTGAGTAAACCTCTTCTTCACCGTCAACGTCTTCTTCACCAGGCATGTCAGTTGTTGATCTTTCATATCTTGCTTGAACTGGTACCACCTCTTGTTTCTGCAATTGATCTAACAGCTCCTGTTCTTGTTTGTACGTCAGCTCCTGTTCGATGTCTTGTTCTTCACGGATCTGAACTGGGACACCCTCGATGTATTCATGGGTTTCTGTAACAGTTGTTGTGACATGATCAGTATGTTCACCTTCTTCAGAAAGCTGCAGTGGTATAGTTGGGAAGGTGATTTGCGAAGATGTTTCCAAAGTTCTGACGTGGAAGGGATCTTCACATGGTTGCCAATCTTGCAATGTGTCATCCTGCTTGGATTCCATATCGTCTTCCATCTTTTGTGCTTCGTCTTTTTCGTGGCTTTGTTCTTCATTCATCTCATCTGCAGTGGCCTGATATCCTGTCGCTACCCCTGGATCAATGTGTGTGGACTCGGCTTGCTCAATCACCACTTCAGGTTTTTGCTCTTGTGCGAACTGGGTCTCCAAATCTTTTTTGATTACATGGTGATCAGATTGTTCCCAATCCTTGTCCTCATCGAATCCTCCGTGGTATTCACGGACAACTTCCGTAGTAGTGGTGGTTACAACCACACCTGCACCAGTATCGTCTTGATGATGATCATCATCGCACGGTTGCCATTCTTGTTGACTCTCGTCAAGAGTTACTGCAGTTTGCGAATCTTCTTGAAAATCGGATTTCGCTTCTGTGCTAGCTTTCTCACTTTGAATATGTCGGTCATCTTGCACGTGTGACTTGGTAGTTTCCATGCTCAAATCTCTCGTATGTTCATCGTCACATGGTTGCCATTCGTCTCCTTTTGATATCGTCTCAATATGTTCCCTTCCATACTCGTTAACATGAACATCGTCGACTTCATGAACAACATCAGCTGCAAGCTGTTCTTGGTCGTCTTCAGTTGTATGTTCTTCAGGTTCGAAGCTTGGAAACGCTTGCCGCTTGGTTGCCTCCACGCTCAAATCTCCAGTATGTTCATCATCACATGGTTCCCATTCGTGTACATTTGGTGATGTCTCAAGTTTTTCACTCTCATACTCGGTGACATTTGAAGCTTCGACTTCTTGGTCGACTTCGATTACAGAATCTTTAGCTCCGAAACTTGAAGTCACTTGACGCTTGGTTGTCTCCATTCTCAAATCTCCAGTATGTTCATCGTCACATGGTTCCCAAGTATCTTCTTTTGGTTTTGTCTCCACAGGTTCACTTTCATACTCGGTGACATGAAAAGCTTCGACGTCTTGATCGAATTCAGTTGCAGGTTTTTCAGGTTCAAAGCTTGACGTCACATGAAGCTTGGTTGTCTCCATGCTCACATCTCCAGTGTGTTCATCGTCACATGGTTGCCATTCGTCTTCTTTTGATGAGGCCTCAATTTGTTCACTTTCATACTCGGCTACATGAGAAGTTTCGACCTTTTGATCGACTTCGGTTGCAGCCTGTTCAGGTTCAAAGCTTGGAGTCATTTGACGCTTTGTTGTCTCCATGCTCAAATCTCCAGTGTGTTCATCGTCACATGGTTGCCATTCGCTTCCTTTTGGTGTGGACTCAATATGTTCACTTTCATACTCGGTTACATGAGAAGTTTCGACTTTTTGATCGACTTCGGTTGCAGGCTGTTCAGGTTCAAAGCTTGGAGTCATTTGACGCATGGTTGTCTCGATGCTCGAATCTCCAGTGTGTTCATCGTCACATGGTTGCCATTCGTCTCCTTTTGGTGTGGACTCAATATGTTCACTTTCATACTCGGTTACATGAGAAGTTTCCTCTTTTTGATCGACTTCGGTTGCAGCCTGTTCAGGTTCAAAGCTTGGAGTCATTTGACGCTTGGTTGTCTCCATGCTCAAATCTCCAGTGTGTTCATCGTCACATGGTTGCCATTCGTCTCCTTTTGGTGTGGACTCAACACGTTCACTTTCATAATCGGTTACATGGGAAGTTTCGAGTTTTTGATCGACTTCGAATGCAGGCTGTTCAGGTTCAAAGCTTGGAGTCATTTGACGCGTGGTTGTCTCCATGCTCGAATCTCCAGTGTGTTCATCGTCACATGGTTGCCATTCGTCTCCTTTTGGTGTGGACTCAACATGTTCACTTTCATACTCGGTTGCATGGGAAGTTTTGACTTTTTGATCGACTTCGAATGCATGCTGTTCAGGTTCAAAGCTCGGAGTCATTTGACGCTTGGTTGTCTCCATACTCAAATCTCCAGTGTGTTCATCGTCACATGGTTGCCATTCGTCTCCTTTTGCTGTGGACTCAATATGTTCACTTTCATACTCCGTTACATGGGAAGCTTCGACTTTTTGATCGTCTTCGAATGCAGGCTGTTCAGGTTCGAATCTTGGAGTCATTTGACGCTTGGTTGTCTCCATGCTCAAATCTCCAGTGTGTTCATCGTCACATGGTTGCCATTCGTCTCCTTTTGGTGTGGACTCAATATGTTCACTTTCATACTCGGTTACATGAGAAGTTTCTACTTTTTGATCGACTTCGAATGCATGCTGTTCAGGTTCAAAGCTCGGAGTCATTTGACGCTTAGTTGTCTCCATGCTCAAATCTCCAGTGTGGTCATCGTCACATGGTTTCCATCCATCGCCTTTTGGTGTAGACTCAATTTGTTCACTTTCATACTCGGTGGTATGAGAAGCTTTGATTTCTTGATCGACTTCGACTGCAGGTTGTTCTTGTTCAAAGCTTGAAATCGTTTGACGCTCGGTTGTTTCCATGCTCAAATCCCCAGTATGTTGACTGTCACATGGTTCCCATGCGTCTCCTTTTTGTGTAGATTCAATTTGTTCACTTTCATGCTCGTGGATATCAGAAACTTGGACTTCTTGATTGACTTCGGTTGCAGGTTGTTCAGGTTCGAAGTTTGGAGTCCCTTGACGCTTGATTGTCTCCATGCTCAAATTTCCGGTATGTTCATGGTCACAAGGCTGCCATTCATCTGATGCTGGTGGATAATGAACGTGCTCATCCTTGGCGTAGTAATCGTCAACCTGTGTTTGCGGCTGGGCAAATGTCTCAGGGATCTCCACATGCTCTATAGTTGTTGTCGTTTGCACGTTGGATTCACGTGACTGCCCGTACATCTCATTTGGTTGCTTAGACTGATCATGATCCTTGTCGTCACAAGTCTGCCAATCTTGATCAATCGAAAGTGGTGCTTTTATAATTTCGTCGATTTCTGAATCCACAGCTGAGCTTTCTTTTTCTTCGCTGTAGGGATGAGTTTCATCTGACATTTCGGTAACATACAGTTCAGGTTGTTTCTCGCTGCCGACAGTTGCATGTTGGCCATCATGATCAGAGTCACACAATTGCCAATCTGGATGTTTAACGTCAGTCGTCACAACCTGGATTACTTCTTGTGATCCTGTGTCAGATTTTATTTTTTCATTTGACGCAGAAGTCGCAACGACTTTGTCATCATCGTGGGATTCATCACACGGCTGCCAGTGAGAAGCTTTGTAAGTCTCCACTTCCGCCGTATCGAACACTGTGCTAACTGGGTGTGCGGCCTCCTCGTATTCGTGTTCTAGTTTCTCACCGATTGTCCTTGTGAATTCAACTGGTTCTGGGATGGTTGTGTGTTCCGATTGATGATCGTTGTTGCAAGGTTTCCAATCATGTTCTTTGTCTTGAGTGACAATGAATGCAGCCGAATCATCAACATCTGACTTAGCTGTTGCACTTGTCTTCTCACTTGCCACGTCATCCTCATATTTTGACGATTCTTCCCTTTCATATGAAGTTTCCACCTGCACATAAACCTGATGGCCCATGGTGTCACATGGTTCCCATTCTTCGTTCAATGGTTCTGTGACGACAACACCCATTGTGTCACCGTGCTCACTAGTTGGTGTTCCTTCCTTACTTTCGTGCGATTCCATTATGATAGCTTCGACTGGTTTGGTTTCAGCCAGACGTCTGATTTCATCAGGTTCCTCTAAGCTGTCTGAGCTCATATCTTTATACGAGTGGTGAGCAGGGGATTTCTCGATTTTTGAAGTTGTGGTGCTAGTATGTGTTTCTTCAATTATCATTCTTGACGAACGACTGGCATCATCATCTGAGCTTCCTGCCAGTGTGACCGATTCCCCCACGATGTCCTCATAGTGCTTCTTCAGTTTCAGCTGTTCTTCAAATGTCTTCTCCAACTCCTCACGTTCGGGGCTCATACTCTCGGCAAATGCTGAAATTTTGGCAACACCTTCCTTCAAAGCCGAAGTATCCTCCATCTCCACTTTTTCTACGTCCGCACTATTAACTCGTGTTTCTTCCGGTTTCTCCTGATGCTCAGCATCGTCACATGGCTGCCATTCTTCCTGGCCTCCGCTATACTTGTAATACGCACTAGCAACCGCAGCACTTGCAGCAGCAGCGGCTGTGCCAAACCCAGCTGACGCTCCACTGGCAGCTGCACCGACAGCAGCAGCTCCGGCTGTGGCTGCACCAGCTCCCATTATAACTGGAGCAGCAATAGCTGCGGCGCCAACTGCTCCAACAGCGTAGGCTGCATTGCGGAGGTAACTAGTTCCGTCCTCTTCCTCTGTCTGTTCATCAACTTCTTCTTGTTCAGCTCTCTGGTCCTTAGCAGGCCTTCCGAGTCTTTCAACCTCATCAGTGGACTCTCTGGACTGTTGTTTGGAGTCGTTAAACTCATTCACTCGTTCGAAATTTGACTGGACAACGGGACCAGTGAGTTCGTAAGGCTCAGATTCAATTTGACTATCACCCATTGATGATGTTAGCAGAGTCGAGGGATGAGCACTGTCTGAGGTTATTTCAGCTGTCTGTCCGAACTGCAAATCTTCCACAGTTTCTTGAGCCTGACGAGCTGGATACGTTGTTGTGGTAACCTCGGTGAAAGTGGTCGTGGTGGTTTCAGTTCGTCGTTCATGTTTTTCAGATTGAGTGCCGAATGTTTCAGAAACAGTGTCGATGCCTGACTCATTCTCATCATCTTCATCACGTTCACCTGGATGATGTTCGTATTCTTCGGTTTGTCCAGAGATGATAGGTTGTCCAGTTGGTGATACTGATTGTACAATAGTTCTGCTATAATCGTATTCATCGGTTCTCTTCCGTTCTTCATAACTGTCGACACCCGTATGGTCATCACCCGCATTTATGTCAGAAGGTTCATTAGTTTCTACGACTTCTTCCGTCTGATCAGGCACTTCAATGGACGCACATGGGCTTATCTGTGCTGGTGTACCGGGAATAACTTTTATTTGGACACCTAGATGTTCCACTTCATCGGATTCACCTTCATATGTGGAATACTGGTTGTCATCCGTTGAATCCTCGCGGTGCTCTTGTTCCTCAACGCGAATAGGAATAGCGGACGGCATCTGTTCATCTTCAGTGGTGGAAGGCACAGATTCATGATCTGATGATTTGCTCGTAGACCTAGTTGTTACGGTATATTGTGTAGTTTTGACTGATGTAATTTGCTCGAAAGCTTGAATTCTGTCTTTGACTGATCCAAACACTGGCTCCTCGAGTTCAGATTCTATATCGTCTTCTTCAGCGGCCCGCTCCTCATCGGACGGTGCTTCCATGACGGTTGGATGTTGAGTTTCCTCAGTCGGCGAAGTTCCGATTGGGATCTTGGTCAGTGGTGCGTCAAGTCTGGTAAGCGGGCTCGGTTTTTCCGTGTATCCATAGTCATAGTTGCTGTCCTTATCATCAGCGCCGGTGGTTTGAGACTCTTCCAGTGGGGACATCAGAGGTGGGGACTGACTAACGGGCGCATGTTTCTCTAAAGACATTTCGCGAGTGTGAGAATGTACAGATTCAGACATAACGTGCGAGCTACTATGTAAATCTGAATGGGTAGATGGAACAACAGTACTATTAAAAGTGTCCGCTGCTACTTTGTTGTCGATGGGAGAATCCGGTGCTGACGACCGGTCCGTGTCTAGAAATGTTAGCGAGAAAATTAAGTAAGGGTCAACGCACTGTCTTGAGCTAAAATATAATGGTTTCGCTTTGCAAACTGATTAATAATATCTTAGAATACTGCACGGCTGTTACTGTAATGTAATCGGGGAAGTTATTGTGTCAGTGAATAATTATGGGAATCTTAATAATAATATGTTTCATGTGAATTAAGGTGCAACAAAAAAGTATAATGCGAATATTTAGTTCTTCGATATGAAGCTAGCATCAGGTGAGTTTCGTATAAATAAGTGCAAGAGTGATATGGGGAGGACAAAAGACGAAAGCCAGTAAAACACACATGCAACACGTATCAAATCATATGTAAAATCATGAAGACCAAATGAACTGAACACATAAAGAAAATAACTCAGCAAACCGAAAACGGAAGGTGAAAACAAACATAACACACGGCAGAACTGAACACACATAGATAAATATGGTACGCAGGTTGCGTACGCGCAGGGTATTAGGTTGTTTGGCGGCCGACGGTTGCACCAAACGGAGGACGATTTTTTAGTTGGACGGTTTTAGTATTGGATTAGAGCCGGCACAAGCGAGCACCAGAGCGTAGGGACCCGAAGATTGAAATTCTTGTGAACTCTACCTCGATTTCAACGTTTAGTTAGACTTCTTGCCGCGCTTCTTCTTTTTGCCAGACGAGGTCCGTTGGACCTGTTTTGAGGGCGTGGATGACTGTGAGGACTGCTGTTGGTCAGCCATGGGCGACAGCTGGATGTGCTTCTCGGGGTCCATCGTGCCACTATAGACCTGCTCATTGACCTTTAGTCGGATCAGCGGACCACCGTCCGACGTCTGCTGTTGGCCTGTAGGTAACAATGAAGGCAACGTGACCAAAATAGTCAACTGGAGCTACGGTGACTACACGTGAATTGAAGGTGCAACTTATAGTGAACCACAACAACGTGGAGGTGGTAGGCGACGGTGCGATGCATTTCGAGATTTTTGATTGTCTGTCCCAATTTAAGAAACTTGCAGCTCAGTTTTCCTCTCAAAAACATTTCCTGTTAAGTGACAAAAAGGTTGAATCATCCTTGAAACCGTTTGTGTACCGCACCGTCGTGAAATGAAACACATATTTACGAACGCACTACGAAACACAATCACAAACGTTTGTACAACGATGGTCGGCCGAAACCGAAAACACCAAAATGCTACTACAAACTTTCGCCTGTAAGAAATTTGTTTCGAAACAGTATAACAACGTCATTTCAAAAATTAACCAAGCTACAGAAACGCAATATAAAGTGGTGGTGGGGAAGTTTCGTAGCAAAAGCACCTCAACAGAGTTTCATGGAAACCACGCTGGCTCACATCCAAACACCGATTCACACAGAGTTTCTACATGTAATAACTGGATAGTATGAATTGGGTGATTATATAAAAAAACCGACAATGTTACCATTTCATGCCAATTTCTGTAAAAAATCTGTGATTGGCTTACTTGTCGGGTTACTTACATTTCCACTGTTGTTATATTATTCACCACTTTTGTTGGTAACAAATCAGTTATTTCTTTCTATGATCAACCCAATCAACCCGTATATCTTTCCAATGTTTTCATAGTTGTAGTACTTTACTATTTACTGCGAAAACAGTATAGTACTACAATAAAAAACATGGTACGACATACACGGTGTACTAAACAACTATGGAAGCTGAGTGGCACCGGTTTCTCTCAGTTGATGCTGTCAGAAATTAAATTAAGTCAACGAAAACAGTTTCAAAAATTTTGTGAGAACATTTGTAACTCAGCAACACCAACATTGATTTTTGCTACTTCTGCTTCGAAATTCAGTGATGTGCGTCATTATCCATTTTATAGCAAACCGAAACAGAGTGGTTGCTAGTGGTGTGTACGCGAAAGAGAAACAACGTGATCCGAAACGTTGGTAAGATTTACAACAACAAATAATGTTGAACTAATTTTTTTACAAAAAAACATAACGTTGCATTTGTGATTGAAAGTCGTTTCAACTATACGAACGTTTCGACCACGCACAATAAACACGGGCGTATATGTAAAGAAAAGTAAATATAGGCCAAAGATATAGATTCTGCAGATAGATAAAGATAATCTGGTGGTTGACGTGCAGTGGTGTACAGCCCTTAAAATTCATTCCTGCTTATTGAACAACTTCCATAATGGTCGGGGGCCTTGGTTGGGACAACGCTAATCGATTGAAGAATTCGTTTTTTTTGTTTATAAACGCAAGACTCCTTCTCAAGTGTCATTCTCAACGTGGATGCAATCAAAATCTGAGGAGCGAGCGGCGGTCATCGATTAAAACAGCCAAATATAGCGAAAATTAAAATATGATATTGGCGAATGGGTTTTTAAGTCAACCAAAAAAACGGTTTGTTTAACGTACCTGATTCATCGGTAGCCAGATCGCCTGACAGTTCTTTAGTGATCTGAGTGGTTTCGACGTGCGGGTCGTGGTCACCTGAATTAAAATTTTAGTTAGAAAGATCAGCAAATAGGTGCCAACACGACAAAAAGTTAAATAAGGCAATCATAACAGGCGTCAAAAAGCCGGTTTCATAACATGAATCCTAGACAGCCAGCATGATATGCGTTTACGGAAGCACAAATTTTATTTACAAAAACTTATTTTCACAGTAAAAGCGACATATATGTATATTTAACAGGAATTCTATTAATAAAAAGAAATTCATTAAAACCAAAATAATGAAATTTGGTTCCTTCGGTCATAAGGGCATTTTCAAAGGCAATATTAGATTCCTACATATATTGATGAAATCTAAATCCTGTGTAGTAGTTTTTACCAAAAACACTCATCAAACGAACCTCCTTCGTAAGTGGTCTTGGTAGTGGTTACAACTCTGGTGACTTTCTTGGACACCACGACGTTGCCGTGCTCATCAATGAAGCCCTCCTCCATCGATTCGCGCTGTTGTGAGGTGGACACTGAAACATTTAGCTCGTTAAGAAATGTTGTGTACGGGTAAGCAGTAATCTTCGAGAAAGTTTTGCGATTGGCGATAATATATTGCTGACTGTAATGGATGATCGACCGATGCTACAGTTATCTGTGAAAAATATTCAAATAAATAACGTTTTTTTGTAAAAAAAACGGGTCGATCAACCTGATTCATCAGAAAAAATAGCTAGCTATTATGATTGAACGTTTTTGTTGTTGCCGGCGATAGTAGATTGGCTAAAGCTAAAACACACCGTTGTGTTCCCTTTGTAAAGCATACATAGCTGTTGAAGGCCGAGGTATTTAACTCAGGTTATATAAACCAATCAAAATTATCAACATATCACACCGCAAGCAACTATTATATATCAGCATAATATCCAGCAAGCTCGTATTAATGAGCAAGCCCATTTTATGATGTAGTGTTGATTGTATTAGAGTACATAAAACCCGAACTGAAATGTAACGAGGAAACGCAGGGAAGAATAACTGAGTCTCACAAACGACATGACTTAATAAAGCGAAAATTTAGTTTGCTTTCAATGAAGTGGTGTATAAGGTGTGTTAAACATCGCTAAAGTTCAGTTTCACGCAGGTTATAGAAGCAGAACACGGGAGAGGTAAGTACTATTAACAAATCCGTGCGACAGACTTCAGATACGTCACGCAACTTTAAATGAAAAATGCATGATTGTAAGAAGACAAAGCTAGAGTTTAGAACGTTATGGCATTAGCTTTAAACAAAGTCTCTGAAAATTATGAGTGAATTTTTGTATTTTCTGGCTTTCGTGGATTCTTTGAAAATTGTGGAATTCTGTCTCTGTGAACGCCGGTTTTCGCTGGGATTGCCGATTTGTAGACTATTATCTACAATCTATTATCAAAAAAGTTTAACCGAACGATAGCTAAAAAAGCTAATCTATTAACCAGCTATCCTCGACATACTTAAAAGATGGATCCCCCCGTTGAGAACAACCAAAACTCAAACATGCCAGACAGAAGAAGACGATACAACACTACATGGTGCGTCCTTACTGGTTTCACGAGAGTCAGGAGACATACCGTCAGTAGCGATACAGTTGCAGGGAACGTTTTTACAGTTGTCCGGATCATTTGAACACGGAGTCGTAGGCTCGGAAGTGGCCACCACGTCGGCCGAGTCTGCGGCATCTGTTTCAGCCGCATCCTCTTCTGAAAACCACACATGCCTGGGCCGAGACGGCAGGAGAGTACACAGTTGTTACGTGCTATACTAGTTAGTCAGTTTTGTTAGTTATTATACTTATATGTTATTGCAGTGTGCTTTACTTGGTTAGTCGTTAAGATGTTAGTTGGTTGATAGCTAAAAAATATTAGCCGTGCCAATGTTGGATAAGCGGTACCCGCGACGAGACATGCGGCTAAGCTAAACAACATCGCGATAAAATGTGTGTTCTGACTATACATCGTCTTCGAGTTTTTAATATGATGACAAGCTATAGTCAGCCCAGACATGAGAAATAAATACCACCGAACATGGATCATCTTTGCCAGCCGTCACTTCGGCGAGATGCCTCGTCAACATAAGCTGATGTTGCATGATTCGTTCTGGAGTCAGTGGGCCGTAGATTGGAAGCTTGATGTGAGCCACGGACGTTTTAATCTGACGATTGTGAACAGCCTTCAGCTCACATCGCATATCAGATCCCTCTGGAGCTTGTCCCAAGGCTTTCGTAGCGGCAGCCGACTGTTTCAGGAAACACGGTTCCGTTTGTAAAACTTTCAGCTGGTCCATCAACTCTTCAACAGTGAGCGCGTCAGGCATGACTTGCGGCAATACCGTCTGACACCCACCGTTTACCAATTCACCCTTGAAGATGCCGTCGATTAAACATGGCTGATGCTTAGAAGTAGTCGTAATGACCACTTTTTTTGACGGATTCAGTGTGCCGCCCAGCACCCGTGATTTAAAAGAGTGAACGGAATGCGTCGATTGATTAAGCGATTTGCTGTCATTGATTGGTCGCAACGTCGACGATGGACTCGAAAGTTGCATTCGCTGACTGCTCGACTGATAAGAAGGTGTGTAGGTTGGCGATGGCGTCGATGGATTGTAAATAATTGTATCTCCGCCTGGTGACATTCCGGTCGGCGTGGCGATAGCCGATGAATCGGATAAGGCTGTCGGGTAATACGGTTGACCTGGCGTGTTTGGCGCCGAAGTTGATGATGATTGATACTGTACATTTATGTTTAATGGTTGTTGACTGGATTGAGCCATTTTGATTGGCAAGTCGAACAATAATGACTGTACTTCGTCCTCGCTGAGCTCTTGTCGACCGGTGGCACCGCTAAACGTTGTCGAGCTCAGTTCAATTTTTTTCGCTCCCGAAGAAGTGGAATATTCCTCTCTAGCCGTGACGAAAGTTTCCTCGGTTTCAGTCGCTTCACTGATCGGTTCCATTAAATCTAAGACGGCTGCCAAGTTCGGCAACAAACGGTGTCGTTGTTATTGTCTGCATGTAGTCAACCGGTGAGATAGAATAAATGAGCGAGGACAGCACCAAACTACGGGTGACAACAACCACTAGATGTATACAAACGTCGTAAAGAATACAAAGACGTAGTCTTTAACACTACCCTACGTTGAGACAGGCCAAAAACCAATAGTAACAACACGTGTTGGTGAGACGGCCACCGCTTTATACGTCTTCATACCCCCGTGAACTAAACAACATAGCTGAAAGATCGATAACTTAACGATCGGAACACCGACGACCAAAACCAGAGACTAACAGCAAGGTAAATGGCAAAACATACCGGATGTCACTAGCAAATAAGAATTGTCATCCAGTGACTTTACTTTCTGCACTAGAATGGGGTTCAACAGACGAACGACAAACTCAAATTCGCACAAATGCCGGAGAAATCGTCAACTTTAGCTTGGAGAGCGGTCGCTGGCGCCGACTCAATTGGGGGAACATATGTTGTAACAGGCAAACGCTTCGGCAACAGCCGCGTGTCAAGGCAGCCTTTGCACCAACCAACGCTAGTTTATGATAGCTCATATTACACTGGCTGATGTTCAACTTCAGTGGAAGGCCCAGAGGCCGCAAATGTTTGTACGTAGAGTAAAAAACATTGAACTTCGTGTTCGAAGCAAAGTTAAACCCCTCCCTTTTATGATATGCTGTCAAGGTTGAATGAATAGTTTGATCCAAACTGAAAACTCTGATATTAACTTTTGGGTGACATCTTATTTATGAGAGCTCGAATTACATTACTTCAATAATCTTATTATGCCTCTTATTCGCGGAAGCATTCAAAAATGAAAGTTTCGTGATAACAAAATGTTAATATTTTTTGTACGAGTGTTTCATTGCATTAGCAATGAAATAACTCTCTTGACATCAACTCATGAAAATATAGAAAATGTTATTTTGGAAGATGGTTGACTTTTAAAGCAAGAATTTTAACAGTGATTAATTAGAAGTCACTCATTGTTTTTTTTGGCTGCCTACATAAAGCTGTTCACTCTCATACAGGAGCAGCATCAGCAGGAAAGGAGTCTGATCTTGTATGATTCAGCGTTATGTTAATGCGACCCCTGTTGATGTAGGATCACTGTTATGGGATGCGTTTTTTTCAAGCGTCAACCCCACAACACACGCTTAGTCATCATCACCTTCTCGTGCCAGTCCGTCATCGAATTGATCACCTGGCAGCTTGATAGGTGGCAGTCGTTCCGTATTTCGCTCAATCGTTTGTTGCTTACCAAAAATCGCGATTGGCCGAACGGGTTGCAGTGAATCTGTTTCCTCGGTGTATTGTTCAGTTTTTATTTGTGATTCAATGCCCGGCGCAGGGTTTATAGACTGAACCCATGATATTTGCACTTCGCCTGCAGGTTTGACTTCGGGTGCTTGACGATTGCTCGAATCGTTCAGGATATCGTCGAAGGACGATTCAGCAGTGGATGCTTCTGCATAGATAAGTGATCGTCGCTTACGATTATCGATCGTAACTGTCGCCACTTCTTTATTGAGGTCAGCAGCCGCTTCACCGACGGCTCTGGCGTGGATCTCCAGCATCACCTTCTTCACCTGAGGATCGATATCGGCGTCATCCGTTGCTGATTGACCGGCGACCTGGGCCTGATCTTTAACCACCGTCTTCTTCACTCTAGGCTTAACGACGATAGCGTACTCATCTGTGGTAAAATCATCTGCAGCTTGGCTTACCTGCTCTAGCTCAGACTCAATCTTCAGAATGTGTCTTTTAAGTTCTGGGGATGAAGCGACAACACGACGTTGCATCTCAAGTGTAACATCCTGCAGAGCTATGGGGTATTGCAATCGGCTGATATCGGGTGACGATGGTCCACCGTCCGGGTCTACTGGTTCGTCAGGGGAGACTTTCCTTACTGGCAGAGGGGTCGAAGATGGAGTTAATTGGTGAGCAACAAGTGTCAAAGGAGTATCTTCCAAATCTCCTCCTTCGTTATACTTCAATGAATGTGACTCCGGGACATCAGTGACCACCACACGACGCGAACCAGTTGGCGATGAAGGTATTTGTTTAGGTAACTGAGACTGTTGTTGTTGTTGTTGTTGTTGTTGTTGTTGTCGTTGTTGTTGTTGTTGTTGTTGTTGTTGTTGTTGTTGTTGTTGTTGTTGTTGTTGTTGTTGTTGTTGTTGTTGTTGTTGTTGTTGTTGTTGTTGTTGTTGTTGTTGTTGTTGTTGTTGTTGTTGTTGTTGTTGTTGTTGTTGTTGTTGTTGTTGTTGTTGTTGTTGTTGTTGTTGTTGTTGTTGTTGTTGTTGTTGTTGTTGTTGTTGTTGTTGTTGTTGTTGTTGTTGTTGTTGTTGTTGTTGTTGTTGTTGTTGTTGTTGTTGTTGTTGTTGTTGTTGTTGTTGTTGTTGTTGTTGTTGTTGTTGTTGTTGTTGTTGTTGTTGTTGTTGTTGTTGTTGTTGTTGTTGTTGTTGTTGTTGTTGTTGTTGTTGTTGTTGTTGTTGTTGTTGTTGTTGTTGTTGTTGTTGTTGTTGTTGTTGTTGTTGTTGTTGTTGTTGTTGTTGTTGTTGTTGTTGTTGTTGTTGTTGTTGTTGTTGTTGTTGTTGTTGTTGTTGTTGTTGTTGTTGTTGTTGTTGTTGTTGTTGTTGTTGTTGTTGTTGTTGTTGTTGTTGTTGTTGTTGTTGTTGTTGTTGTTGTTGTTGTGGTTGTTGTTGTTGCTGTTGTTGTTGTTGTTGTTGTTGTTGTTGTTGTTGTTGTTGTTGTTGTTGTTGTTGTTGTTGTTGTTGTTGTTGTTGTTGATGTTGTTGTTGTTGTTGTTGTTGTTGTTGTTGTTGTTCTACCTTTTTAGACCGCGGAGAAGGTTGAGGACCACCATGTTTGGTGATTATCGGGGAAGAAGTTGTTACTGTAATCGAATGTGTTCTAACGTTTAATACAACTGTAGCCATTTTCGCAAACATGCAGACATGAATTCAGACAATCACATTCACCAGATTGTAAAGTTAACATCATAATCCCCACAGAAAAGCTATTAACAAAAGTAGATATAAATTTGTGCAAAAACTGAGTAACCGATATGATGTATCGTGCATTTTAACATTGAATGGAATGATGTTTGTGAAACCTGCTGACGGTAAAGCTCTCTACCAACTCGTAAATATAACCAAACCAAAGCCATAACATAGGTTTTTTTTAAGCGCAACGAATGAGTTGATGTAAGTTGTTCGAAAAAATAAACTTATTCAGGTGTCTGATGTTTGATAATTTCTACTTGCTGGTGATTGATCAAATAAAAAGTATATAATCATGGTAGATTTATTTATAATAGCGAATTCGCAGTAACTGTACATACTTTTTGAGAATTTTGCAAAACTTAAGGTTTACTTACCTCGAATTCGCTTTATCCAACACAAAAAAACTAGTTAACGAACCTGTCTCATCGTCAGCATGTTCCCTGTAAACAACGGTCTCGCCGCTTTGTGTCGACTCCTGTGACTGTTGTGGCTCCCAGACTCCAGTAGCTGCATGCTCTCCGGGTCCCAGTTCTTTCTGGACGACTGTTTCTTCGGTGACTGTGGCATATGCAGGTTCTGAAAATAAATGTTTCATCATGTTTTGATAGATATACTCGTTGATTTGCGGACTTTAAAATCGTCAAGGGTGCTGATGACATTAGCACACACAGTCCCAAGCAGTAACAAATAATAGTAAATCGGTAAATAGGTTTGCTCGGTATAATGGCAAACAGACCTGTTGCTTTGTCGCTTAATTCCCAATATATGTAAGCAACATCCCTCTGTAAGCTGATATTCTACATGTTTAAGCCGCATTTGGAAAAGCAAGCAACTGGTCTGATCGAAATGTTAGCGCCTTTTAAATTGTTTCAAAGACATGCCGTGAACTTTACGTTGTTATCCTAAGTCGATCATTACACTAGAAGAATATCTGAATAAAAAAATTTAGTTAGAATAAATGTATGAACGATCCACTCTAAAGATTATTTTACACTACACGACATTCCTCAACTTGCAGGAACTATTTAGGTGTAAACATTGCAAGGCAAAGATTTGTTATTATTATGGAAACAATCAGGATGCGTGGTGAGTGCACAAGTTAACACACAAAGTTGTATCAATCGATCTATCATTTTTATGTTTTTATCCACTGATAGGTCATTGATGGTACACATATGTAAATGTAACAGTGAGTAGTTGACACTTAAATGCAGGCAGGGTGACAGACTAATGAGAGTTTTAGTGCAAATTATCATTCTGATAAATTGGCCATTTTAAGAGAGTTTGACAAAAGGTTTGAAAACTTGAAGTCCGGAAAGAAAGATAAACAGAAAAAATGCTTTCCGTTGTTAGTGGAAACATATTTCTTTCTAAATAAGTTGAAACGACACACGTCACTAGGAAATTATTGGACAAGTAAACAAGAAAGATGCAAAACAGGAATGGGATAGCTGGTAAAATAATCTCTTATAAACGGGAACTGAGAAAAGAAAGCAGAAGTCGTGAAAGCTGAACTGTTAAATGAAAGTATTTTTTAAAAACTTCCTACCCTACACGACCATAAAATGTGCAGGCGTTATGTATAGACAAGGTTGGGTAACGATGAACGCATAAAAATATAATTTTTCTTCAATTATGTGATATATTTATTTTGGTAAACATAGCAATAAACTTAAACGTTACTCAAAGGAACAATTAAGAGAAAACTACAAACGCACAACCCAAACTAAATGTGTTCTACATAATGGCAAGCACACAAGCTGAGGAACAAAATACGTCAAACTTGATAACATAATGGGGAACTTGTGGTGGCCGCAGTGTACACGCAGCCCGATGCGCAGAGTGAAAACATGCAAAACACAATACGACCACCACTGGAATGAGGCATGACGCACTGTTTCATTGATCAATCGAATTGTTTCAATAAGTTTTTCATTGAACCTGGTTTCAGCTATTCAAACGAATAACAGTAAGCCATGCTCTAACGAATCTTACAGGTCATTATTAGTTACCTCTGGCAGACTCGGGCGGTGATGGTACATCCTGTGCTTTGTCCCACTCGGACACGTGCTCGGCCAACTCTCTCAGCTGATCGTCTTTATCTTCGCCGGACACAATTGTGGTAGTTTTTGTTGTGATGGTACGATGCTCGGTCACGACAGTGCCATCTTCTGTTTCGTACGAGTGATCGGCTTTTTGAACAACGATAGTCTCACCTTCGGAAGGTTCGCGTTGGGCGTACTCGATGACGCCGGTGGCGCGTCCAGGCGATAGTGATCGATCATGATCTGAAGACGTTAAATTTTCGAAACGATGCACGATATCGATTACACCATGAGAGGAGGGTGTGGCCTCGGCAATGGTCGGAGGGGTGGGGGAATGGGACTGGGGCTGTTCTTGCTCGTGGTGAGACTCCTCGTCGCATGGTTGCAAATCGATGGCCTTTTCGACTGATTTGTCTTTGGAAACGCGTTTTGTTGTGACTGGTGGTGTACCGCTCGATTCTTCACTAGATTGATGGCCATCCTCGCTGTGTGTCGATGATCGCGGCTCGGATACGGTCAATGAAGTGGTCATAACGTTTGCGGAAATACGCTCAACTGAGTCGGGTCGATCCTCACCGCCAGCGGTCGATTGGGCACCCTGATGATGTTCGTTACCACATGAAACCCAATCTTCAGGTTGTGTTGGAATGGCTCTGTCCTGACTTACGTCTGGGTGGATTAGTTCCTCCGATACATGGTCGCCAGACTCAACAATAGTGGTGACAACTTCAGTAACTTGCACATGTTGTTCATCGGATACCGGTCGATCTTCCTCAACAGTTGTAGTTAAAAATGTTGGCTCGGTGCTGGCAGCTTCATCGTTAATCTCACTTTCGACAGTTGAACTGAGCACCTGCTCTTTTTCAACGGCTTCTATTACGGTAGCTGTGCCTTCGATAATCGGACTCGGCGTATGCGGTTCTTGGGCCGTCATGAGCGTTGTTGATTCTTGGTGTGTTGGGTCATCACAAACCTGCCAGGCTTCAGATACAGCCGGTACTGACTCTGCTGATTTTGGTTCAACATGTTCAACGACAGTTTCCGTAACCACAGTTGTTACAACATCGTCAACAATGTCATCCTTTTTCGGTGCTTCTGTGGAGATGTCTTGGACAATTGTTTTGGTGATTACAGTAGTCGTGACGTGCTCTTCAACGTCATCTCTGTGACCTGATTCGTCGCATGGAACAAATTGATCACCAGCTTGTGGCTCAGCTTTGGCACCCGCGTCATAAGTAGGCTCATGAGATTCTTCAATTTCATGTGATGGCGAACTGGCTGCAACATGCTGAGCCGTAACTTCGATTACTTGAGGTTGTTCCTGATCGTGATGTGAGATTTCATCACATGGAACCCAGCTATCAGCAGCAGGTGGTACTACAATCACTTCAGTCTGTTGATCATTTATTTCTTCAGCACACGGAACTTCTTTCAGACGTGGTTCCTCTGTCACAATCACTTGCGGCTGATGCTCACCCTGGTGTTCATCATTTTCGCAAGGCTCAGTTTCTGACTTTGGAGCTTCAGTAACAATGTTTTGGAACTCTAGTTCATGTTCATGATGTTCTTGAGGTATGGATTCTACTTCAGTGATACGCTTCTGCACCTCAATCTGTTCTACCTCAGCAGCCCCACGGTGTGAAGCTTCTTCGCAGTCAACGTATTCTTCAGCAGGTTTACCGAGTAACGGGGACGTTTCGATCTCGTCAACAGCTACTGGCAAGTGAGGAGTGTCTGTAATGACAGAACTCTCTGATGGTTCAGGTGCCGGAGAAGACGGTGGAGTGTGAACTGTTTCTAGAACATGTTGATTCTTGCCGGCGATGTGCTCTTTGATGAGAATGTCAGTGACTTCCTTGACCTGTTCCATATGTTCTTCAATCACGTCTTCAACTCTTCTGGTTGGACTGGCTTCTTTCTCCGCTTGCTGCTGAGCCACCTCTGCAGAAGGATAGAAAGAATCAGTAAGGTGAAACGTTTGTGAAAAGTGTACGGTTTTTGAGAGAGAATAGTGAAACTTTTCAGGTGCGATTTATTCCCAATTATTATTTAAAACAGACCGTTTCCGGACCCATGGGTTTAAGAAAACATTGAAAACCAGACTTGAGAAACGAGAAAGTAATAATAAGAATAATAATAAGAAAAAAAATAAAAATAATAATAAACTACGTGCCGGCATCAAGTTGGGGTTTACCTCGGCAACTGGATAAACTACATGTCGACCACAACCACCAAAACTTTCAGAACATGCAGAATCAGTGATAATGAAAACACAGGAACAAATGTAAAACCAAGAGATCAACAAGCCAATCAGCTGCTTAGGGACCTTATTTAAGTATCAAATCTTTCAAAAGAGGCTGATTTACAGTCCGAAGTTGCCTGAACCATTTTTAAAACAGATGCATTTGAAATACGTCATTATAAGTGCAGTGAAAATCTGAATTTAACTGCAAGAACAAATTTTATGATGGAGATGGAATTCTTATTCAAAGAGTTGTACATAACGGAGAAACATGACTAAGATCATTGAGATGACTAAGTAGAGGTAGAAACAGGTAAGAGTTAGAGTGGGTGATTGGATGTTTAGAAGCAAAATATTAGGTTTCCAGACTGCTTGTGTGCATTGAGGGTGGATTAACAGAAATTTGATTCAGAAGTGGGTGACCCAAGTGAAATGGTCAAATTAAAGAAAGTTATGAAGTTAGGAAGTTTTGAAAGTTTTTGTCCGATATTGATCCAAGTGAGCTTGTTATTGCTGACCGGTTTGTTGAATGTTTGAAGCGTTTCCAAAACTGTTTCAATTGTTGTAACGACGATGAGGGGTGGGAGGGCGGGGAATGAGGCCATTAAAATGATTATTTAATGTGTAATTATATAAAGCAATTATTATATGAATACAAGGTCACTTAACTTGCTAAACAGATACTAAGTTACCACTATTGTTGCGATATACAAGCACTGATGCATCTTAGTTCAAGAGAAATAAATCTTTTTTCTCATGACATACTGTACACTACTTCCGTTTATGAAACTATCATTGGGAACTGCCCAAAAACAATGCCGACTTTTCTGCAGATACTTGCATTCTGAGTACAACAGGTTCATCAAGGAATACTATCCTGAACCCAGTTTACTTTAACGAACCTTGGACCACATGAGCTTGGACCTGATGAGCCTGTTCATCACAGGGCTCAAAGTCTTTATCACCTGACGATGAGCTAGTGATCACGGTGTGCTGCTGGACGGTGACAGATTCGCTGACTTGCGGCTGCTGCTCCACATGAGTAGTTTCGGTGATCTGCAGCACTCATGTAAGTGAGTATTGTGAGTGAGTTTGCGAGTGAGTTTGCAAGTGCTTGAATCCGTGTAGGAGTGAATAATTGAGTCAGTGAGTCAGGGATGAACGCTTGTATCAAACCTCAACTTGCTGCACGGGTGACGCGGGTGGTGTCGGTGACTTCTGTGCCGGTGGCGGCGTAGGCGTTCTGCGCTTTGGCGGTGTTGGCGGCGTCTTCTTTTTTGGCGACTCCTGCACATGCTGAAATCAAATTACTTTCAATGCCGACCCATCTTGAAGAATTACTACATCAAACTGAACCGTTGCAGTGCGAGTGACACTTAAGCTGATTTTCAAACCCACCTCAACATGAGTGGTGGTCGTGGTGGTTTCGTGCACGACATTGGTAGTCTCAATAGGTTCCGCCTTCAGCGACGATAGTGCGTGGGTGGTGATCGTACCACTGGGGCCATCCTGGGTCACATCTGACGTCTGCTTTTTGATCAACCGACGAATAATATCCTCGCGACCGATCTTGCGCAGAGCGGCTTCCAGAACACCAACTGAAAATGATTTTAAGTTAATCAAACAGCCAACGATTGAATGAATGAAAAATGTTAACTCAGTTTTGAGGTAAACTAACGATTAGCGCTGTTGCCGGATCGCTCGATCCAGATGATAATGGCAGTGATGGCCTCACGATGTGCGTATTCATGACGGATCTGTCGGATGTCACCATCGGGAATTTCTAGTGCACGCGCAAACCTCTGCCAGTCGGCACCGACCATATTGGCTACTTCCTGAGCCTTGACGT
Organism: Daptonema setosum; assembly: GCA_964036265.1. Taxonomy (NCBI): domain Eukaryota; kingdom Metazoa; phylum Nematoda; class Chromadorea; order Monhysterida; family Xyalidae; genus Daptonema; species Daptonema setosum. Next base: position 8,130,369 of record OZ038444.1, on the reverse strand, counting down.
CCGACTTGGGAATGTTGGTCGGGGCCGGGTCGTTAAGCGATGGGTATTTCTTCGGCAGTTTGACGAGCTTCTCTTCCGAGCTGGTTGAGACGGCGTCACTCTGTAAGTGAGTGATTAATTGGTGGCTTGATTGATATTTTGATTGATTTGACTGATTTAATGAGATTGTGAGTGAACGAGTGACTGATTGAACCAACCGGTTGTCCAGTATAATCGGGCATAGTTATAGCCAATGTGGCGATCGGGTGCTGCGGTGGCAGGTTTTCTCCACGCATCTTTGGTTCCTTCATGAACGCAATGCGTCCGCTGGCCCCGGCATCCTGGTCATCAGTGTCACGCAGCTAAAAAGGTTACTGACTGACTGACCAGCTGACTGACGGATTGTTTGACTGCCTTACTGACTGACCTATAATCAGGGCTGGGGGACTTAATTTAAAAGTACTTTTTTAGGTGCCACTTAATTTTTTTTTCCATTATAAAAGTGCCATTTTTGAATTTGTCGCCTGAAAATTAAGTGGCACTGAATTCCAGAATTTGAATTTAGTACCAAGAAATTATTTTCGTGCTTATTAATTTCTCTACGGCTAAGGTCGTAGGTCGTCTAAAATTGGCTAAAAGTAAAGAATTTTGGATTCTGTCAATTTATCACTAAGAAATCCATAGTATTTTACATAGTTACAAAATAAATTCTGGTACTAAAAGAAAAGTTTTACAAACAATATGTGGCACTTAAAAAATGTCCCGTTTTTTTAAGTGCCACTTAATGAGGTACTTAATTCCCGGGACTTTTAGCCCTGGTACTTTTAATTAAGTCCCCCAGCCCTGCCTATAATTGAGTGACTGAATGGCGAATTGACTGACTGACTGACTGACTGACTGACTGAATGAATGAATGACTGACTGACTGTCTGACTGGCTGAATTAACCAACCCTCATCAGGAAAGCCAATCGATTCTCCTGGAAGGGCACGAAAAACAGATTGAGCTGATCGCCTGACTTGGTGATCGGCAGCAGATTGCCAGCGAACTCAAGGAACTGATTCTTGCCAGCCAGCACTTCGACGTCACGCGACTTGGCAATCTCGGTAAAGTGCTCCTGCTTTTCGAGGGTTTTGTCCTCTTTGTCGTCTGTCATGCAAAACACCCTGAAATGATTAAAAGAGTGAGTCTGCGAATTTGTGAGTGACTGAATGATTCGTTAGCAGGTGGATGAGAAAGTAAGAAAATAAGTCGTGAATTAAATAATGAGAATAAGGGAGTAAATGAGTGAATGAGAGACTGAGCGAGTGAATGAGTAAGTGAACTACCAACCTCAGTTGACCGTCAGTCGGGTGAGTGCGGCGTGCGAACACGACAAACTTGGCCATGTACGGCACCAGGATGGCCTCGGTGTAGACCTGGTTTATATATTTTCAGTTGTAAAACCATCTCATTCTCTGTATCTCAACCAAACATAATACTTTCTTCACTCACTCACTCACTCACTCACTCACTCACTCACTCACTCACTCCATCACTCACTCACTCATTCACTCACTCACTCACTCACTCACTAACTCACTCACTCACTCACTCACTCACTCACTCACTCACTCACTCATTCACTCACTCACTCACTCACTCACTCACTCACTCACTCACTCACTCACTCACTCACTCACTCACTCACTCACTCACTCACTCACTCACTCACTCACTCACTCACTCACTCACTCACTCACTCACTCACTCACTCACTCACTCACTCACTCACTCACTCACTCACTCACTCACTCACTCACTCACTCACTCACTCACTCACTCACTCACTCACGCACTAACCTCCTGTGCCATGCGTGCCGCATCACGCGGTGTCTGACAGTCCATCAGCCAGAATCGGGCCGACACAGTCGTGGTAAAGGAGACGAGGTCGCCATTGAACGTCAGTTGTGTGGTACCTGTAAATTAGAAGTTGTGATGAAGGAGTTCAATAGAGTTCATTTATGATCAGGTTAGACAATTTGGTAACCGTCATTTCAAACTCGTGAAATACAGTCTGGATCATAATTGTAACTCACCAGTGATGTCCTCCCACTGGGCGGCGGCGGTGCCACCCGTAATCGAACAGAGAAGACGCAGTGTAGGCGGTTCTTGTCCGGGTTGTCCACTATAATGCGGAACTAGTATTATCACACTCACTCACTCACTCACTCACTCACTCACTCACTCACTCACTCACTCACTCACTCACTCACTCACTCACTCACTCACTCACTCACTCACTCACTCACTCACTCACTCACTCACTCACTCACTCACTCACTCACTCACTCACTCACTCACTCACTCACTCACTCACTCACTCACTCACTCACTCACTGACTCACTCACTCTATCACTCACTCACTCACTCACTCACTCACTCACTCACTCACTCACTCACTCACTCACTCACTCACTCACTCACTCACTCACTGACTCACTCACTCACTCACTCTATCACTCACTCACTCACTCACTCACTCACTCACTCACTCACTCACTCACTCACTCACTCACTCACTCACTCACTCACTCACTCACTCACTCACTCACTCACTCACTCACTCACTCACTCACTCACTCACTCACTCACTCACTCACTGACTCACTCACTCACTCACTCTATCACTCACTCACTCACTCACTCACTCACTCACTCACTCACTCACTCACTCACTCACTCACTCAATCAGCCACTTACTCACTCAACCCACCTGTACTGTGTTAGCATGCCCTTGTTGGTCGACTGCGGCAGCGGAATAGCCAAAGTGATCGGCTTGTGGAACTTGCGACGACGCGGCTCCACGGTGACGATCGGCGATACGGCCACGCGGTTGCCGTGGAGACGCTGGACGATCTCCGGAGTCACGGGATGTGCTTGCAGTGAGACCTTGATGGTCTTGGTGAGGGAACCCTCCGGGAAGACGGCTTGCACCTGCAGGAAGTTATAGCGGAAATGGTTGAAGTAAGGTGAAGCAAACTTTTTCTCTCGTTTTGTCTTCGTCCCGCGTGCGACCCGACGCGGCGGTTGTTTCACGTGTTTTGGTCTGTTCGACAAAATACTACGAAGTCATCGAATGTTCAAGGCACAATACGTAATTTATATCTTCGTATAACTGAGATGTGTTCCAAGAATTAAAAAATACTATTTTCACAGTATGACCGATATTTCGTCGAACAGAGACCATACCCGTTCATCCGAGCGTCAATCACATGTAAAATGAAAAATGCGTCGAGCAAAAATCGATTGGGTTACTCACAACCTGCTGTGATTCCACTCAGTCACAATACCCGTTTCACATAACAAATTCACATAAAGTTAGTATGCACGATGTGCGAATTTTCGAACATTACCGCTTTGAAATCTTTTTTTTCAAAATTAACACGAAAATTTCGCGCATCGTGCTGCAAACTTTTAAAACTTGCCGAAAATAAACCGCAAAACACGGATTAGATCAAAAAAATCTCGAGCCAAGTTTGACTGATTACACGTAATTTTAAATAGAGGAAATAATGTTTCACTGGTGCACAAGTCGGGACTGACAAACACGAGGATGCGAGTTACATATAAATAGAGGTATCGAAGTAGGCTGTTATTTCAATTAATTCTTACAAATATCGATTTCGTTGTAGCTTACAATGACGGGATAAAGACAGCCAACTTAGAACCTCGACTTAAGAATTCCAAAACTCTCATATTTCGTCAGAAACGTTGTTTCCTGACAGAAATGTCTGCTACTATAGTCGGGCATATACATAGTTGGAGTATTCTATGAAGGTGACTAGAAAGATCGGAAAGGGTGACTATGTACGTGGTTTTTCGAATCTTCATCTAAGAGTGAACTTCTATTCAGTTCGTACTGACTGCAGTTGGAAATAGAGTAGAGAGGTCTGCCGTGCTGTGCTGAGAAGTAGGAGAGATTTCAGTCATATATTCTATAGAATTGCATTGTTGCAATGTGTGCGCGCCAATCATTTAGAGGATCAGTAGTATTTTACAAAGGTATCGAAATCCGAAATCAGTTTACCGTTTGTGTGACATTTGGCTGAAATGTGTGGTTAGTAGGCAGTGGTAAATAATGGAGGTAGTGACACGATGTTTTCGATTAGTTAAAGTCGATAAAAAGGTTCTCCATCGTCAGTAAAACCATGACACCCCGAAACTAAAATGCTTAAAGGCTTTGGTTGGTGATCCGACTTCAAGGTATGTAAGCATTTCGTAGTGGTATTAGTGTGATAAGAAGGTGAAGCTTGCACCATGTGAGGTCAAGCAGAGTTTATTAACAGCAAATTAGATATGAAAGTTGGTGAAATGCTTTGCATTGAGTATTTTACCGCAATGTAACAGAAATGCTGCTTGACGTCACCGGTGTTTGCATTTATGGACCAAATTTGTCTTAGACACTGATTTTCCAGCTAGTTATGGTGCAGAACCGATTGTGTGCGGAACATAAAAATGGGAAAACTGAGAACTAAAAAACTGTTTTTATAGAATTTTTTGAAATTTTGAAAAATACTTACCTGTGGCACCACACTGCTGATGATCATACCGCCGTCCGGACCAACGGCGTGCACCTCCTGGCGAACGCGCGTCACTACAGCAAAGTACTGCGGGAAATCGTTGGTAAGTATACGGGTGATCCTCGGTGTGTTCAAATCCTCCAGCTGAGCCAACTCCTCCGCGTCGAACGACTCGTTGAGAACCTAGAAAATGATTTGTGACTTTAAAGAAATCAAAATAAAAGAAAAGCGATGGGTTTTTGTCATATAGGATACGATTTGTATACGTAATAAACGTGTTGAAAACTAAAGTTTTATTGCGTATTGATGAGCTTGACGAGATCATACAGATAAATGTTAGATGTTGGACTAAAGCAGTCAAGACGAAAAACAAAGGAAAAAATGTTTTATTCAGTTTAAACATTTTCATCGTTAGTCCTGACTATTTCACGAACCTCCTGAACGGCATCCTCTGTGGCCTCCAGCTGGTGTTCCTTCCAGTGTTGACCGTCATCGGAACGGAGGATCACGATTTCGCGTTCGCGGCCCCGAAGCGAAGCGAAATGTGGTACCTCGAGAATCACCGGTCCCAGGAACTTGGCACCGGCCGGGCCCATCTCCAGGATCCGGCTGGCCAAAGCCTCGCCCTCGGCCATTGGTGGCGGGTTGGCGAGCTTGTCCTGTGAGTGAGTGGGTGAGTGAGTGAGTGAGTGAGTGAGTGAGTGAGTGAGTGAGTGAGTGAGTGAGTGAGTGAGTGAGTGAGTGAGTGAGTGAGTGAGTGAGTGAGTGAGAGTGAGTGAGTGAGTGAGTGAGTGAGTGAGTGAGTGAGTGAGTGAGTGAGTGATGTGAGTGAGTGAGTGAGTGAGTGAGTGAGTGAGTGAGTGAGTGAGTGAGTGAGTGAGTGAGTGAGTGAGTGAGTGAGTGAGTGAGTGAATTAGTGAGTCTACATACCTTGCGCAGATAACGACATGTGATGCGCATCGGCTGCGGAGCCTTTCTTGGTGGTACGATGATCCTGACTCCGGAGTGGCGACATCCGCGCATCGCTCCGCCTCGCGCATCGACGAGGAATGAGATCAGGAAACTGAAATCAATTTTAGAAAATTTTCAAAATTCTTGATTTATTTTGGGTTTTCGGCATTCAGAGGCAGTGGAAAGAAGAGTGTGGAAAAAGAAGTATTCGGAATTCGGCTGGTGATTGATGAGAGAGATCTTTGTGCAATGTTCAGATAATGGCAATTTTTTGGTGTAGTTTTAAATTTGCAAAAAAATGAGAAGTTAATTTTTGAAGAAAAAAACTGTAGACCAGCGTTTCCAAATTACCCTAGAGTGTTCCGTATTTCTGATAAGATGATATTCTACGCCCGTATCAAATATGAAAAGTGAGATTTGCATCAAATGCTACAACGCAACTATAACACAGACGTCACAAACTCAGCAGATTAGGTACATTCATCAACTAAGATATAATACAGAAAACGGTAAGCCACGACACAAGATGTTTCAATATCACATTCACAAGGCGATCGGATTATGGCCAAGCTCGCTTATGCCGGGGTATTCAAGCACTTTAACTAAATTCAAAGTATCGTGTAACATTCAGATTTTTTTCTTTTCGGAAAGTTTTTCTATTTAGTCAATTGAAATTATCATTTGGTCAATTAGTCATAACAAATAACAAAAAGCTACAAACTGTCAAACGTGTTCAGAAAAACCTAACTTGTGTTACAAGATACTTTGCCCAATCTTCAGTTAAGATTTTTCAATATATTTTCACAATAAGCTTACGCTTAATTCTTATTTCCAAACATGATACATTTGCTTTCGGATTAATATCAGCGGCGGGAGTGGTTAATGTTCAGCTGTAAATAACATGACGGGACGTGGAAAAATGTAAATTTTTAGAAATGAAAATTTGAATTTTTTGAAAAATTAACGCGTCACGTCATTGCATTTATATTTGTGAGGCCAGCCAAACGTCTTGATCTTGCCATACCCTGCACAGTTGGTGCCGCATTTCTGGCATACATCATCGGGTGAACGCCTGCTACGGTTAACTCAACAATCACAACAACAACAACAACAACAACAACAATGAAACCAAAAAAACAATAAAACCACAACAACAACAACAATAACATAAAAATGTGCTAATACAACAACGATAATGGAAACAAGCCGGGGTGGCATGGTGGCCCGTTACTCGGGGTCCTACTATGTAAGCAAAGAAATGTTTTTTTTTCACAAAAATGGTTATTTTTAGATTTTTTTTCAAAATTGCAGATTTTTTTATCAAATTGAAAATTAACCATTTTTGCTAACAAGCAAAAAAACTTCGACCTCACTTCTGTCGATTACCTGTTTTGAAAACAAATTTTCACTAAATCTATAGTATGTACTATCCAATATTCACAGACTGTCACACCAAACCCAAATATCCTATAATATGTTTTTGATTTTGAAAATAAAAATTTTATGTGAACCTCATCTGGAAAAAATACTAATTATCTACGTTTCCCGCTAAAATCATACAGACATTGGGGTGAATGAATCAGTTTGCCTGTCAGTAATCGTTGACTGATTTAGCTGACTGACAGACTGACAGACTGACAGACTGACAGAATGACAGACTGACAGACTGACAGAATGACAGACTGACAGACTGACTGACCATCAGCCCCAACAATGACCGCAGGCCAATCGCGCGTTTAATAGACCAGAGACATTTATTTGGCTGGGTATTTGTCGTAATTTTCGGGCAGAAATTTTCAGATTTTCAAAATAATATTTTTTTTCTAGCATTGTTCAAAATTTGAAAATCCGAAAACTTCTCATGAAAATTACAACAAATTTGCGGTTCGCTTTTTACCTTTTCCATTTCAGTGGTTTGGGCGTGAGCGTGACTTCCGATGGGACCACACTGGTCGCGGACAGTGAGACGCGTCCAAAGAAGAATTTAATATATGGGCGTTGGTTGTGGATTATTTTTGGTGTTTTAATAAAATATTTAGCTGGAAGCCTTAGATATAGAAAAATAACGTTTGCTTCAAAATTGTGAGTTTTTTTCAAATTTCGTTTGCGACACTTCGCGCGCGTCTTAATACTGATTAAGATTAGTATTACAGTGAGAATTACTAAAATATGTTAATCCTGGCGGAGCTTCGCAAAAATCTCAAGCTATTATAAAAGTGCGCTGAAAAAGATACATCGATTTTCGCCAGATCAGGTGCGACAGACTGCGAAAAAAATTCTTTCCTTAGAAAATAGGTATCCAATACGTGTTTATGTAGGGTGAAAGAACGTTGGGGCAGAAGTGAAACCCAAGACAGCAGATCACGAGAAACCACGAATTTTTTGTCATCGATTTATGAGGTGTTTTTCGAGCAAAAATTTCGTTGATTCCCACATTTCGGAAGGGTGCTTACAACATTGAGGTGTGTTTTAGTGTGAAAAGTGACATGCCGTGCTTTGCAGATTCATGGTCGAATGATGCGATAAGCGAATGATACCAACATTTAGGATGATTTAGACGGAAATTTCAGATTTCATCCTCATTCAGCCAAAAATCATGATTTTCGTGATAGTGACAAAAGCACGGAAAGTAAAAAAAGTGTACACGGAGGAAAGGTGCCAATTTTTAGCATGGTGCGTGGTGCGTGCGCTCCAAATGTACAACATCTAAATAATTTTTTACACCACGGTGGGTTAACTCACGTTTTTCGCGTTAATTTTCTACAATGTATAATTTTTTGGTTATTAAAAAATTCGCATTTTCAGAATTTTCTGTGAACAAGCCAGCTGTAAGCGCAGACTGTTTCACTGATGGTTAATCAGGCTGGTATTTACGCGATTCACACAATCAGTATTTTAGTTAAATGGCGATTGGCTAAAATTTCATAAAAACCATAATTTCTGGAAATTTAGTAAGCCATCAGCGGTAGTAAGTAGTCGAGAGACGTTGACATTATTTGGTTAATTTCAGCTCAGCAATGAAAACGACGGACAATGTTGGTCAGTAGAACAAAACAGTTATCGTCAAAAATATTCATAAAAAATTTCGCATTTTCAATTTCTCACTAATGTAACTTGTACTATTCGCTCAATAAATAACAGCTAAAGTGGTAAAACATTTGTATACACTCATAGTTCTGTGATGCAATTTTTGAACATTGAAAAACTAAAATCATCATTAGATAAAAAAATGTTAAAAAGACAAAAATTCGGCACCTACCCGCTGTGCACTGAGGTGCGGCCGACATCCACGTTGTCAGAAGCCAAGTTCTTGCTGCCGTCAAACGAATATTCAACGTGCTGGGCCTGTGACGAAAAAAGAAGAAAACGGTGAGCAATTTTTTGTAAAAATTCAGTTTTTTCGTATTTCAATAGATTTTCTATTGCATCATTCTTTCAAGATGAATTCAGAGAAGATAACCAACTAGACGAGTCAGTTGGTAATGTTTGTTGAATCCAATGTTTTTTCATCATCTACAAAATTTTAGATTTTCCGAAAAAATTGACGCAATCTCAATAAAGTTACCTGATGTTTCTTGATAAGCGTCTCGAGATCCTGGTCCTGATCAGGGGCCGCCATCTGCACATTCTGCACTTCACGGTGAACGTGTTGCATTTCTTCCTGCAAACAACTTTTTTATAAAAAAAGAAAAAAATTGTTTTTTCTTTTCTATCAAAAATGTTGCACTGCACACCCAAAACTCTGTATATTAATGATACGAGACTCAATGTGGTAAGGTGACGTTCACACATCAACAGTGTTGCAACGGAAACGCAAAATTGGTGATTTTTCGTCAGATAAGGGTGAGAGTTCAGAGAATCATATTCAGAAAAATTTTGGTTTGCGAATTTTGCAACATCAAGTCAGACAGTCGTTACGAAAAATCAAGCGTTGTCAAATTTCGCCTTATTTTTGTTGTTTTCGAGATGTTTTTGAGATTTTGTAACGACATAACAGGCTTAGAGGTGCAAGCTCGGTGTATCAGGAAAACACGATGTTTTGCCAGTTTTACTAACCACCTGTACAACGGCTGTCTCAATCGGAGCCGCTGCTTCAACCACTGGTGTGGTCGAATATTGCTAATGTGGAAAACAAAGAGATACACATGGGAAAATAAAGAAGAAGAGTAAATCTAGTAAATTTCGAGAAACTTTTTTATTGAAAAAACGGAGGATCATAAACTGGATTCAAGGAACAGAAGAAATTCACACAAATACAGTTGATGACTATTCTACGACTCATCACCGCACTAAATTATTCCACTACAGATTCGTTTTTCACAACACTACGATTTCAATTGTAACAATATGACAATGTCACATGCCATATGTCACAATTTTGCAAACTTTTTGTCAGAATTTCGAATGATTTAACACGGTAGCATGTAACATGTCACAATGTCCAGTGTCACATGTAACATGTAATATTGTAACATGTCAAAGTTACAGTGTCACATGTAACATGTCATATTTGAACATGTCACAATAGTACAGTGTCACGTGTAACATGTCATATTGGGGTATGTCACAATGTCACACCAACCTGTTCGTAACCGCCTCCAATGCCCGATGTGTCCTGTAGTCCCTTGGTGAGCTCGTCCCCGAATGACTCGACGTGACCGGCGTCGCCTGCTTCACCTGAATAATATAGGAAATATTATTGACATGAAACATTTTGGTTAAAATAAGTACTTTCTAACTCTTTAGTTATTGTTAGTTTAATATGTCTAGTTACTCGAGAATAATACAAAAACATATAATTGTTAAATAAGTTCTAAAATACAAATCGGTAATCGAGTTTGATGTTAATCATTACCTACTAAAGTACACATACTGAAAATTGTTAAAAAAGTAGTGAGGAAGTCATTTTGGCCTTCTCTAAGTTACGGTTGTTAATTGTGTCACACAGTTTCAGCAGGTTAATTCAGAGACACACACAGTTTAGTAATACATGAATAACTTAGGTTCTTACTCTGGTGCAAGAACCAAGTCATTTGGAAAAATATTCTCTTATGTTAGTGAATTCCACACATTTATTGGAAACATTCAACTCACTCATTCAGACTTTCCGGATATCACAAAACGTATTTGGAATGGGAGTCAGCGAAAATGATTCACTGAGCGATGAATCATTGAAGTTGATTATAATTATAATACTACGACTTCATTTGTATCCACAAATATCAGTAAAAAATAGCTGAAACAGTATCACGGCGCTCATATGTAGAACAGGTTTTTCCCTTTCCAACATTTTAATATGAGACTAAACATTTACGATGACGCAAAATCAGCGCCAACAAAACTTGCCTAACAAAGGCGTCAAAATCACTTTCACACTGTTGAAGTGACTTAATAACAAATGACACCATTGAAATAGTTTCTAGACACCGGCGACTCCAGACGAAAAAAATTGGCTAAGACAAGCGGTCCTATTCTACTTTTCAGGTTAGCAAGTTGGTAGAACACTCAATATGGTCAGTTTGCGAGTACATAGAATCTTCAAGTCAGATCAGTCTTCATATCAGTCAATAATCTTTGTAAAATCCAACCCAAGAAAACTCGGCTCTATTTGTAACTGTGTCAGTTCGAAAATCAACTTGAAAAATCTGGGCTTCTCAGTTAAACGTCACGAAGTTAATCACGAATGCCCAATTTTCCTAACACCCAGTTCTCGCCCAAGCACCGGAAAGCCCAACAGGCGACCGAGCACAGGCACCGAAGACCCGGGCGTAAGGACCGGTGTAAAATCAACAAACTCTTCGGCAATGTGGTCAACACATCAGCGCCGAATGTTTATCTGATGAGCTGCCAGTAAGCAGGGCGTTTCGGTCAGCCGTTACTGAGTTTTGACGCTTTTGAAGCGTTTCCTATTGGCCTTTGGAAACAGGTACATACTTACACGAGTCTCAACGCAACATGTGTTCATAATCGTGTGTTATATCTGAATTCTGACGGCATGTGCTGAAGAAGAGATGAAGACGATTTATGATGTCATTCAGTGCAGTTGGTGAAGAGAATGTGAAGCCAATCAACCAAAAGTAATGATAAATCTAGCTAAACGGTCACTATTCAAGTTTAGTCTTACGTCAGATATATTTTGAAATGATAAATGTTGTTGAAACATTCCAGGTAGACTTAAAGATTGAGTCAGTTGGCACGTGAGGTTAAGAGCTGTTAAAAATAAAAATAAAACGTCGCTTAAAATTCGAAATCTCATCGTAAAATCTCTGCTGTCCTCAAAAGCAATGGCCACGCCTTCTTATGGCACGTTATGCTTTTTTGTCTTTGAAGCATTATCTTCAACTCTCAAACTGCTGACACTCTTTTGCGGAACGTCAAAATAACTGGGTATTACGGTTCAACAATAGAATCATTTTTATCAGCAATAATACCGAAGTACTACTTCTATGGATCATTAGATGGGTCATTAAAAGTAGTGATGAACGTTGTCATTAAAAACGAGTGAATGACATTAGCGATTGACGAGTACCCCATATGCCGGCTGTTCAGAACGTCCAACTGACACTGATGGATGTGACAAATTGTTCCATCATCACCGACTGAATGGTTGGGATCAGCAGAGTGAATGAAAACGTGGAATTCGGATTCAAATACGATTTGAAAATGAAGATGGGTACACACTGAGAGGTCAAAAAGGTTTCCAGAAAACTTATCTGGATGAAAACTCATAGACTTTGGCATCCACTTCTATCCCACCGCCGGTCACCGACTACACCTGGTGTAGGAACTACATATATGACGAATGGCAGTTGACTTTACTGCGTTCGGTCACTCGTAAAAGAAACGAGGTCGTACGTGTTTTTTTCGTCGAACCGTCCACTGACTGAGTCGAGGGTCGACAACGTTCAAGTATTTTTTACAACTTGTAAAAATTACGAATATCTCGCCTTTACCGGAGATGGGGACCATCTGGTATCGAGAAGGAAGGCCCTACTTGTTGAGATTATAGAAAGATTAATTGCTGAATCAGACCAAAAGACACTTAACAATAAATCTCCACGTTCACACACCAACACCCTCATAAAGAAGGAGCTCAAATGATGATGTGAAAGGCAGATGTATGAAAGAATCAGTCACACACAGGACATTGACAGTCCGTGTTCAATAATTCAATTATACAGGACGCCAGATGAGCCGTCAGGCTATGGGTCTTCAGTATGTGTCAACTTCACCCTTCTAATAATTCATATGACATGGAAACCGTTCGCATATTTGGAAACTGCACCCACTTTTTGTCGAAATCCCAAATTCGACTTTTTCATTTTGGATTCACGGAAAGGCTAAACTTTGCTATCTCCTTCACCAACGGACAGTCTATGCTCGGAACTAAGCCTAAGCCGTACAAACAATCAAATGGTTATTAGCTGTCGTTGGGTTGCACGAATTCTGACAAAAAGTGGGTGCAGTTTACAAATATGCAAACCGTTCATATTGAATCTCAGATAACTGTGAACCCGAATGCAAAGGGAACGGTGTTGAAACGTGTACATAGCCTGGGTGAAAATGTTGCTGGCAGAAATTCACCGTTTGTAGAATAGAACAATTATTAATCATGAAGATCCGAATTATAATAGAACTAGGATAAAAAGTGCAATAAACTTATTCGTATATATGGTCTTAGTCCGAACTATAATAGCCAATATTTCTGTCAAGTTTTAATCGACCATTGTGTAATACTAAGCTCGAACCAATATAAAATCAAAAGTCCTCTTGTTACCAACTGGCACACAAGCCAATAAAATCTCGTTTATGTCTAAGGTATCCTGAGTTTAGACGGGTTCACAAACAAAAAAGCCACATACTCTGCAGCCACCCCGTTTTGTTTATATGATTCTTTTGACCTTGTAAATTGTCGATAAGCACCATAGCAGTGTCCTGATGGGTTCTATATACGTTTGGTGCCACAGACACGTGTCTGTGTTCAGGCTCAGGGTGTTACGAAATTGGCATTTGGTTTATTGCTGTGGGGCACGACTCAGTATGCCAGACGGAGTCCTAAATCCATTTCCGTTTCAGAGTTAATAAAAGATATGTCCTATTTTTGTTGGACAAGACAATAAGTGCAGAAAAAGTCAGCATGAAACATGGTTTCTACGAGACACCGTTATTAAATGTAAATTAAAAAAGCGTATCACAGAACTGGTCCGACCACAAGAGTCGCGAACTTGGCAAGCTTGTGATTATATCTGATTAGCAGCGACAAGGTAGCTGCCAAGTGGCACTACTGTTGCGTTAACAGATGACTATATGCGGTAATTAATAGCGTTCAACGTTCTAGCGGTGAGTTCGAAACTCGGTATTTGACGCGAAAAATTGTCTGGCACCTTTTTAGGAGCCTATTTTCAATAAGCAAAACTGAAGGAATGAAGAGCCACTAGTATTAGAACGAAAGGTTCACGACATACCATCGTGGACTTTGAGGAGAGTACATATGACACGGATTGAATTTCAACAACCATCGACATCGCAAAGGGAATGTACACGACGTGTATGCAAATTTGACTAATTTTGCGCGTCGTTTCGATGTTGGCTGAAGTCTGTTGGTCAAACTCCGTAATACGAATGGCATTGCATGAGAAAATCTAAACTGTTATCATGAAAGACTCCGCTTAGAGTGAATGCTGTGTTTGATTTGTCGAAATACTGGATCGATTAACAAAATTATTTTATATTGAGGTCAACATTTTTCCAGTAACACATTTTGTGGAAATCTCATTGGAAAGGTGTAACATGACTAAAAGTGATGATCCGATGGCGCTTAGCAATTCCAATGCAATTATTTTAAATTGAGATTAAAACCTCTAGAACTGAAAATTTGTCTCTCTTGAAAGTTTATTAAACACTCTCGTCAGGATTTCCCATCCAGTTAAAAGTTTTATACGAAATGCGATAGACGTCTAACAGCCTTGCAGACCATTCAAAGGGATGTACAGCCCAACAGACGCATCATTTAGCAGGAGCGCCAGTAGAAACGACAAACCCATTGCTCAAAACAACACTTCCTTTAAAACATTACATGGCAAACAAAGCTGAGTTCGCCAGAACGTTGACGTGTGATGCTCGATGTCACCGCGTTGCTACTATTGACTGATTCGTAGGTTTTTAAACGTGAGGAACAGACCAATCTGTCTACGTGCGTAGGCGATTTTTCATTTGCCTTCCTATAACGCTCTAACTTTACGAACAGTGCTTGATAGTTATGAAAGGATTTTACAGCATTGATGATCTGAATATAATAGTAGAAGCCTAAATTATTGAAATTTCATTCCCTTTGAAATTGGGAACCCTGGAGTTGTCTTGCTCGGTTCTAATGGATTGCAATTTCAATGCATGCTGCGCTAAAATGTAATGCCACACGTAACTAAAACTAATGATGAGAGGAAAACACACAACACACAAGGGAAAGTGAAACTACCGACGAGAAATGAGTAAAAATGAAAATCACGACATCAACAACAACAACAGTAATAAAACCGAAAACCACACAAAACAACAATAACCCGACCAGAGAAAATAATTAGAAGAAGACCACACCACTTGTCACAACAATAAAACATTGCAAACTAGAAACCCCTCACGATGTTTATAATTGCTCTAAACGCAAATCTACCAAGAAAACAAACTAAAACTAGTGCTTATACACCAATAGTACCGTGCGTATCATGTGACGATTTTTTTCAAGCATTTTCACAATTATGTTCAAAGCATGGAAGGAAGAACCTCCAGAAAAGTTTTTAGTTCATGGAAACTTTTGTTCCGTATAAAGGAGTAAAAAACGAGCCGAATAACTCAGTAACATGACACACACAGCATACAAAAATATAATAAAAAGGCCACCTTCACGCGTCACATCCAGATCCGATCCGTGGTACGTGGTGACATGAACGTCCTTTTTCGACTTGCCCGTTGACACCACTGGCGCCGGTCGTACGCCGCTTCGCTCCATGGTGGACAGTGGCGTCGAATGACTGGCCGGTGGGGCGAATTCCCCATGAGGGTCGTCAAATTCGCCATGTGAGCCACCAGGATGATGATCACCGTTCTGGTGATGACCACCACCATGGCTGCTGTCGCCATCACCACTTCGGCCCTGATGCGGAGCGAAATGTCGTGAATCGATTGTTGAGTAAGTGATCATGGAGGTTTGCATGGTTGTTGACGTGATGTCGCCAGGTTGTTGGGAGCCCGTCTCGACCAGATTATCGAAACCGCCCTCGTACTCGAGATGTCGCTCGATGGTGCCCGTTTGATGGTCGCCGAGATCACCTTGACAAGGCAACGCACAACATGAGAGCATGAAACATTCAGTTGTGCTTGAGCAGTGTGAAGGCGCGGCTGACATGACTCGTGGGTTTTTTTCGAAAACGGATTCTAACTTTTGTGTAATTTGGGAAGTTAGTTTTGCTTTGCAGCGTTTTTTTTATCGGAACTTCCCCTATCGGTCAGCCAACATCCTTCGCGCTCTCGTCACAATCTCACAAACTTGAATCACGAAGGAATTTGAAGGAAATTTTTTGGTTGAAGTTAAGAGACATTTGCACTGTTTTACGTTGGATTGAAATCACGATAATTTTTTTTTATTGGACTATATCTATGACTCCAAAATAAATTCCCTCCTGATCGCCACAATACAAATCACAACACCAAAAAGAAGAAGAAAAACACGTGTTCCACACACACACAGTTAAACAACGGTGAATTTTTCCGCGGCATATTCTGTGACTTCTCAGAATTAAGAGAGTCTGACTAAGTCTTACTCTGCCAAAGATTTTCATTTTGACTGAAATCCATAAAATTATATCAACCAGAAAGAAATCACCGAAAGTACCGCGAAAAATAGGGTAAACGCAACACATTCTAATCGTTGCAGCACGTAAAAATGCGGTTGCAGTCGTTTAGCGAAACGGTCACACGTATAACGCTGTCACGCTCAATTAGCATAACGACAGTTAATTCTTCAACGAACATAAGTTTTTTTCTAAAATCCTTGTTGCCAGTGTGTTCTTATCATGTTGATCGTACTGTTTCGCTCAACAACTGCGTTCTGCTTAATAAAGAAGTTTTAGCAAAAAGAGTAAAATCAAGAAAAATAAATCACCAACAACATCAACTAGAACTTGCTTATCGTAAGCTCAAAAAATTATAATAATCCATTCTATGTATATACCGTGCGTCTTGAAATACTTGTAGTATTTGCACGTTATTGCCAGTTATTCATTAGCTTATGATAAGTTCGTCGTTTGCATAATCACATCAAATTAGCATAAATGTAAGTTTCAGCCGCATGTTGGCAATATACTACTTAACAACCGGCTTTTGCGGCGAACAGTGAAAAAACGTTCGTCTCGTTCTACTGCTAATCATGTGGAATAAATACACACAAACGTTCAGTGAAAATATGTTGTACATATTTAATACCTATCTAACCGCATTATTAGAATAATATATTTCATGTATTTTTTACGTTTTTAGATTTTTTAGATAACCATCTCTTTTGATTAAAAGTGACCAAAAACAGTTAATATCAAACGATAGGGAGGACCCGAATGAACTTTTGAGCATTGCGGGGCTGCAAATTAATTGAAACCCGATTGAAATCATGCGATAAATGCGGGTAGGGAAAACAACAAGAAACTTTCGGTTGAGATTCTCACGGAGGTGAGTGACTGATCGAATATATTTTGAGAATAATTCTGGGTGTCGTGTTATCAATTCAATTACATAGTAATGTTCTTCAAAACTATTCGACATCCAAAAGCTTACACAGGTGAAAAAGAGCTTCATGACATTCTAGTTAACTGCTTTTCCAATTCGAAAATACATGAGAACTTATGCTTGCATGCCAAAATAAATAGCTGATCGGATGAGTCGAGTCGACAACCGGGCTGTTTTGCATCACCTTCTCGTTACATTTGATGCAGTTTTCACTTGAATTTCAGGAAGCTCTATATTGGATATTGACAAAAAATGGTATAACCGCAAGGGTAAAGAAAGATGCATAAAATGTGAAATCGATTTGGAATATGGAATTTCTTCATATGGTGAGAGTTCTGCAAACTTTCTGACAATTTCATTCAGTGATAAAAACTGACCTTCATCTTCTGATTCGGACAAGAAAGTTTCGTTCATGCCCTCGGGATTCTGCGGCTTGTAGCGTTCTTCGGTTACGGTAGTTGTTTCAGTGATTACGGTAGTTTCGGTTACGGTACGTAGTGTTTCAATTACGCTCACGTAGCCCAGACGTTGCGCAATGGCGAGCGGAGTTTGTCCGGTCTGGAATAAATGAGTGAGTGAGGGAGTGAGGGAGTGAGTGAGTGAGTGAGTGAATGAGTGAGTGAGTGAGTGAGTGAGTGAGTGAGTGAGTGAGTGAGTGAGTGAGTGAGTGAGTGAGTGAGTGAGTGAGTGAGTGAGTGAGTGAGTGAGTGAGTGAGTTAGTGAGTGAGTGAGTGAGTGAGTGAGTGAGTGAGTGAGTGAGTGTGTGAGTGAGTGAGTGAGTGAGTGAGTGAGTGAGTGAGTGAGTGAGTGAGTGAGTGAGTGAGTGAGTGAGTGAGTGAGTGAGTGAGTGAGTGAGTGAGTGAGTGAGTAACTCACCGTGGTTTGCGCATTGGGCGAGGCACCCTGTTCCAGCAACAGCCTGACCACAGCATTATGCCCCTGCTGTGCGGCTTGATGCAACGGAGTGTAGCCCGCGCGTGTGGCGTTATCAACCTGTAAATTTCGAGAAAACCGTGTTTTGTGATTTTTTTGCTAAACGAAACGAAATCATTCGCAGAATTTATTATTGCGGCTGATGCAGCGCGCTAGTTTTTCGAGACAATTAAGAATTTGATGATCAATGAGTTTTCACGTTTTTGCAAAGAAACAAACAAATAAATGCATTTTTGCGGCTTTTGCAGCGCTCTATTTTAACAAATGATAGTTTACAATGTCAGCTACATTTTAATTCGTAAATTATGGGAAAATCAGATTTTGTTGGTTCATCAGCGAAATTTCAATTCGTTTCAACAAAATTCAAACTATAAAATTGGTATCTCAAACGGTTACGGATGAAATCATGAAACGGATATTGGGTCTATGATACATTTTATGTTGGGCAACGTAAATAAACGAATCAACAAATGATGCCACTAACTCTAAATCTATTGCATTTCTAGTTGTATCATATTGTTTGGACAAAAAAACTAACCATTTTCTCGCGAGGCTCATTCTTTCGTTCCTTCTACATAAAATTCATTTTGGTTGAAATGTTCCAAATCAAATTTACAGCTTACATTTACGACATGTTTAGAATAAATTTGAAATAAAAGCTGAAAATCCGTCGAAAACCGATTTTTGAGAAAAATCTAAATTTGGGTAAAAATGTCCAACCTTGGCTCCATGGGCCAACAGAAATCGGACCATGTTGATCTGTCCGAAATGACAGGCCACATGCAGCGGTGTGTAGCCGGCCTTGGTCGGTGGGTCGATCTCGCTGCCGTGTTTCACGAGAACCTAGAAAAAATTTCAGAATTAAGAAAATATACTTATTTTTTATTTTTATTTTATTTTATGCAAAAAATCGGGCTTAACAAGACATGTACATGAGAGTTGACCTACATATATACATGTATATGTAACAATTCACAATAAAGTTCGAATGTTTATGAAAATTCCACTGAAAAGTTCACATTCTCGCAATCGATTGAAGATTGTTCCAAAAAGATTATTTTTTTGAAAAAAGTAAGATTCAAGACGAATAAAACACGGAAAAGGACAAAGAATTAATCTGGATCAAGGCACTTGTATCTTCATGCTTGTTGTTTATCATCGAATAATGTAAAGTGAATTTGCATTACAAAAGTTCAAAAACGTGTCCTGTACTAACAGCCTGAACCGTGCCCGGGTTTTTATACTAAGTTAAAAAAAATAACGGTTAAATTCGAAATTGTAAAAAAAAATCATTTCATATGAAAGAAACATTATGTAGAAAAGAAATGTATGAGAGTTATGATAAACCTCAACAAAAAAATCCAATTCAAAATAATTTCGCGGATAACAAGAAATTAAAAAAAAATGAAAAGATTTTTTTACGGAATAAAAAAAATATTTTTTGACTCACCTCAGCCACATTGACGCGATCCTCCTGGGCGCACATGTGCATCGGAGTCAGACCGTTCTTAGCCGTGGCGTTAGGGTTGGCTTTGTGTTCCAGCAGCATCGAGGACATTTCACGATGACCCTCCTGGAATATAATTAACTACTAACTCACCAACTCACTCACTCACTCACTCATCCACTCACTCTCTCGCTCCCTCAATCACGTCAATCACTACCTTTTTCACTCGCTCACTCACTATCGTCACTCAATCACGTCACTCTCTCACGT
>OZ038444.1:8045452-8105452 GCA_964036265.1 Daptonema setosum | reverse complement strand
ATTGCAATGGTGTCGACCGCCGCGCTGACGATGACACTTCAACACAACGAAACTCAGTCTCAGGACTCTGGCGGATGAACAGATCGTTTAGAGAAGGAAAAATCCCCTGGAGAGAAAAATCACCCGTTTTTTGTAAAGTCTTACTCTCTATAAAGCTCAATATCTGTCATTAAATAGTTCAAAAGGGATTATCCCCAGCTCATCCGATCGCGGGCTCAATGGTCTCGATCGGTCGTGTGGCTGATCTCAAGTACCTAGGCGTTTACGTTTGTCTAATCCACTGAGGACGAGAGGGCGAGAGGAATTTTCCCCATCTTTAGGTGATTTTAAAACTTTTAAAACATAAATATAAAATATAAAAAATCTCAGAACCGGAAATTTCCCTAGATTTTTCACCATTTCTTCCCAACTTCATAAGATTTTCTCAGCCGCGAGTGAAAAAGAGTGAGACGGATTTGCGGGCTTTTGAGCTTCTGATCCTTAGCTCTAGATGCTCGAATGCCATCGAAGTATAGACCGAAACCAGTCTTTGCAGTACAATACTGGAGGAATAATGAAGAACGTCGTGGTTGGAACAGCTGTGCAATGATGTTCTGCTTTGAAGTATTGTTGTATGGCATTCTCAAATGATTAAGAGACTAGATTACAAATCCCTGGTAAATTTCTCCTAATTCCATGTGTGATTCTTAGCAAACATGGAAAATCTCACAGGTCCGAAACAAGATTGGCTTCAATATTTAGTCTCGTAAATGCTGTGAAAATCAACATTTCATGGCGCAACCCCAATATGGATTAACTTCAATCAATACACACAAACAGCTGGGTACATACCGTACCTGGCTTTCGAATATCAAGTTTCACATAATGAACAGTGATGAATCGAAACTATAGATTGGTCAAAGTTTCTTGTAATCAAAAATTTATTTTGCGGGTCGGTTACAAACGTATGCAATAAATTAAGCGCAATATTTGTATGTTGCCCCAATATTATGCGAAAAAATATTTATCTTTCGAAATTCTGAAAGCGCGCCAAAAAACAAATTTGAATTCAAACTGCGCGCCAAATTTTTTGACGAACAAGAAACCTTGCATGGGTTATACAGACATGAATTGTGGACGGTGGTGAATTTGTATACTTACTGTACTTCATAGAATAATTCAAAAAGGCATCAGGCAATATTACTATAATGCTATTGCAATGCATGAAAAGCCATACTGAAATGCGGCAAACAAGCATAATCAGCTGGGAAACACACTTTTGTAAAATAGTACTACAGTACTTATTATGCTGTAACAACAACAGCAACAACAACAACAACAACAACAACAACAACAACAACAACAACAACAACAACAACAACAACAACAACAACAACAACAACAACAACAACAACAACAACAACAACAACAACTGAAACGAAAAAAAATTGCGTGTGGATAGCCAACTGGAATATTTATTCCACATTGTGCTGAATTTTCTAACCAGTATACAATATATTGGTAAACATATAGAACCAGTCATTGGTACAGTCACTGGACATGGAAATGCAAAAAAAACAACAATAATATTTTCTTAGCAATAACATTCTTTGCTGTATTTTTTGTCATGAATAATTTGTGTTTTTATTTTTTTTAAATCATTCAATACCAAAAGTAGCAAAGTACATAGTTTTTTTAAAGATGAAATTTCGAACCATTAAACATATCGATCAAGAATTGCTAAAAACGTGAATTGGTCATGAAGGCAGTGATATTCTACAAAACCATTATAGTTTTTATGACTGACATGAATGAAACATGATTTTTATTCTCGAAAACCGCCGCAGAAAACTGGCGGTGAGTTTCATAACCTAGTTCAATTTATGACACTCATTTCCAATTGTAAACGTGGTACTAACTCCAACCGATACATTGAATCAATCCGTACGTTAACAAAAAAATGTTTTTCCATTGATACAAAATGTGGTTATTTTACGATATTGCAAGTAAATATGTACAGACATTTCGGCGTACATACAAACAGTATCCAGACAAACCGGTCATAGACAGTCAGTCAGCAACACTGACACCGGCGGAGGAGGTCTTTTTCCTAAGGCAGGGAATTACCTCCTAAACAATGGAAAAGACAATGTTTTGGATCGTTTTATCTACGAATGTAGACCTTGAAGCGGCAAATATATTTGTGTTCAAAACAGGTGATTGTTTGACTTTTATTCTATTTGACGTTTGATCGCCAGTTTATCAGATGGACGAGTTACATAACACATTGTTTGTGTCTACATGTAACTAGCTACAGTCCAGATCTCAATGTTGCTGTTTCTCTCAGCTGTCGAGTCTCCTCCACTCAGGAACACACACGGCAGCGACGGAAAATACCGTTAACCGAAAATAATATTAAAACAACACAACCGCATAGTGAGGGCAAATTTTTTTCACGAAAAAAATGCCAGTGCTGAATAAAATTACATTCTGCCAGCCATTAAAACTGCTGAAACACGGCCATATGTGGCCGGAACGGATTTTGGCTTGCGTCAGCGAAGAAAAACATGAAAAAATTGTATTAGCTTAACAGATTAACACGAAATACTATAAAAACAATACATACCTCCAAGAGCAACTAAAGTATCAGGAGACTATTCAATAAAAAGTTCAATATCCATAGACCCATAAAAAATCTAAAGATCCTAAACCGTCTCATCATATACCCATCAACACGAAATGGATGGATGTATCAACAAGTCAACAAGTTCACACACACATACTGGTCTGGCATATCCCACTGCCCGTTGAGTCAGGCCCCGCACTAAAGAATGCATTCGGCCCCGGCACTCGACCGCCCGCGCCCCGGCTCCTCTTGGCAGCCTAACAGACGCACATTATTCATTAGCCAGGGCACGAGTTGGGATCTCTGGTTCGGCGGAAGAGCGGTTTCATTCTTTTTTTCTTCAGAGAATCGTTTTTTTACAAAAATTTTGTAATTGGGAAAATTTGATTTGCTGGCCACTATTCTGTTCCGAGCTTTCGCCAACACCAAATAGTGTATTCTAGACCATCCGTCTATGTTCCTCCACCAGAACCACCGTTTCGACGGGACCTGAAATCCACTACCAGAAACATATGTTTCCGTCATTTATGTGTGTATGTACAAAAGTGCGTTGAAGGCCATTCGGTTTGAATGAGGTACATATGTAGAAAGGTAGAATACATTGGCTACTTAGTGCCGGAAGACTAGGAATAAAGCTATTGTTCCTGTGCTGGCTTTGAGATCTATAGGTTGACTAAGAGAGAGTATAAATTTGGTAGTATAGGGCTCAATTCGTACCATGCTCCTCCAATGAATTATGTTTGAATTATTGGTTGGTTAGAACTTCCTGCTCTTCGTCGAACAATATCAGTCAAAGGATAGACAATGGCCAATGCGGATATCAAACTTGGGATTTCCATTCATTACTTTCCTCCAATCTTTTCAGAAGGAACCATAGAATAGCCCATTCTCCTCCAAACATATCCCACCCAAAATTTGCCACATTTTATTGCATGTATATCGCCCGTATCGAGAGATCAATTGTGCCACTTTAAGCGAACGTATCGAATTGGGTGCTTTTATGGCTCGGCACCAAAGAGTACCACAATTTGAGTGGCCATAAATCATAATCGACCAGAGACTCGGGGCGTGGCGTGCAAGTGGTCTGGTCAGGTTTTAAGTAAATCACTTCGAATTTACATACAGTATGTCTGAACTGGATTTTAAATACGGGATGTTAAAACACGAGTTCCAGATGTCAGTCAAGTTGGCTGACACTTGAACAAGTCGTAATCATTGACAATCAAACCATGAGATCTTGTGGCCACAACGGCACCACAAGTCATCTATCGACATAATTTCATTAAATAGATAGAACGGTTAACAAAAACCAAGCAAGGTTTTATGTTGCTGAGAAGACTCCATAACTGCTGCAAACGAGTATGCTTCTCATAACGGTCGTTTGAATGGTCATGTTAAGCCTGTCGTTTGATGAGGCGTCGGTACACGAAGACCACACAAAGGAGCCATCCGAGCCAGACACCTCTCCAGACCAGAAGTGGGGCATGTGTGCCGTGTCTTTACGAGTTTTATTGGCGCATTTGGCATCCTGTCACCAATGAGGGCCGATTTTTGGAGGTATAGTTCAATATAGGATGTTTTTTCTCACATGGTTTCTGATGCGAAGTCTGGTTATGTCCAGATATCTCAATAGGTCAACAAAATATGCCACATCATTCTGACCCCAGAAAATAAATTGAAACAACTATTGCACAATCAAGGCGCGCCGTAAATGTCACTTCAACTCAGAACTGAATACTGAAGGATTAAGTGCAGTGTCGTAATGAAAATGTAGTTGCAGGGACCTGCCACGAATTGGTCTATCGTAGTTAGTTTAGCACCGTGCTGCAAACCGAATGATACGACCACAAAGAAAATTCAACAGAAAAAGTCGTATGAATGAATAATTATGACTGTGCAGAAAGGTAATAAATTAATAAGTGTCAAAGGATATGAATGGGTGTGCCAACACTACTACTTGGCACATCATTGTACCGAATCGAATAAAGAAGCCCACCAACACCCAATAGACCACTATATATTGTGAAGAGGAACACGACCCCATAATAAAATGCGCTCTCAGCTAGAGTAGTGTAAAAAAACTATGCCTGCAAAAAACTATGTCTGCAAAAAACTGGCTGGCAGCTCTACAAGGCACGTATGCCTATGTTGTTGTATACCAGCAGAAGCGGAAGAACTTGATAGCTTCAAGAAGAGAATTACATTGGCAGACCTCTGTTAAAATAGTTTAATATTTTAATAGAAAGCTACTTACACTGGGGTACTTTTAAAAGTTGAGGTGAGAGATAGTTATATGAAGAAAAAAATCACGGGAGACTGCATAGAAATTATTGCTGATATTCTTGTATGCTAGGTGTCAAATACAAATAAATTATGGTCCCTGTTTTCGTTAGTGGAACGCGGAATATTATTTTTAGTCAAGAAATAATTAGGACTTGATTATTTTTGACGAAGCTCATACTGGAATAAAAGCTCTAAAATTTATCTCACTGTCTGTCAAAACCTGCTCTGACGAAAAAATCAAGTGCTTCGAAATATACCATCCATCAAGATCAAAACATGTCGAACAATGGAAATAGATCAACTGAACGACTCGTTAGATAGGAGTTGGACAAGAACAGCAATGATGCACTCAAAACAAAGCTAAAATATGAGCAACTCTATATCTTTCGTGTAGAAAAGAAAACATAAATGTTGCCCATAACGTTGATAAAAGTTGCGAATACGCCATGATGTATTGGTACCCCCAGGGTGTCTAATATTACGTTTATCACCGCGGTACATCAGTGCGTAAACGCATGTCAATTCGAACGCGGGATCCCCAATATACCCGGAGGGTTCTACTTAGGCAAAAAGTCGTAACATAGCGCAACAATAGCAAAAAGGTGTGTACAATTGCCGCCGTTGCCCGTGTTGCAATCGACACACCCGATCACTTATGTGGCGTTCATTAAGTTTGGCGCAACTGGTTGAGAAAGAGGGTGGGATGAACCATTTCGTGCGAGTGACGACGAGATGGATAGGTGGTCTGGGATAGGGACAGCAGTGGAGCTGATAAAGTTACCGACAATCGTGTAGTCAGCTGGGAAAAGTTTTACTACACAGATAGCCATTGTGTGTAGAAATGTTTGGAAAAGATTTAGTCTAGTGTGGCGGTTGAATAAGCGATATATTACCCGGTTCTCATGAACGATAACATAAAGTGCTAAGTGCATAAGTACACTTTTACTGATACACCACTTTCTTTCTAACGTTCTCGGGGAATGTTCATCTGTGTTAAATGACAACTGGCACATGCAGTTAAATGTTCTCTGTTCAAATAAAGACAGACGTGGACGACCACCAAGCTGGACGGATGCCCGGCTGACCCACCCGTCGCCCTGATCACTGGTGGTACGAACGGAGGAACCGTCGAGGCATTGAGTGCTTTCCTGTTTCTCCATGATGTACCAGTCGGGTTCGGTTCATTTGGAGCAAAAAGCAAACAAACAGCGGCAGCAACATGGAAGCTTGACCGATCTAGCTGGTTGAGAAGAAAGCGGCTGGTTTTTTGTTGCAAACTTCGCGGTCATTACTTCCGTTTTATTTTTGTAGTCCTTATTTATTGCACATAAAGTAAAGTTTATTCTACGCATAATCGAACATGTCCTGTCAATATCAATTAAATAAGACCTCAAAGAAAATAAACATGGTTAAAGAGGACAGCTCAGTGCTTCCTTGTTAGCGTAATGCCTGAAGTGGTTGCATGACAGAAGGTTCATTCGACACAGGTATGTACAGTACGTGCATAAGATCAGGAAATGTAGACATCGCGGGTACTCGGCAACAACAACAAAACTTATGGACATGAGTGGAAAACAGTGCATCCACATGAGGCGTTCTCGACGTTCGCCTAATATATGGACCATACGTGCTGATGGATTATAACGTTCAGCATGTCTATCGTGTACCATAAATACATGTACGATGCGCTGCTATCCAGGTTATAGCATAGCAACCTCGCCCCGATATGAAAAATGACGGGATTTATCAAATTTAAAATGCCTTAAGAACTTGGGAATTTTTGTCAAATTTGATGAAAACAAAAATTTTGAACACCCGAGGACTCCATGTGTCTCAGCCGCTACAACACGAGTATTGGGTATATAAGCGTGTGTGTGTGTATGTGCATGTGCTTGTATATGGTTTGCACTGCTGAAGGCTTGCTGCATGCTTTTGAGAGGGGCCACCTCTCATGTGTACGAACCGGGGGCTCTGACAGCTTTGAGTGTTTCACCGGAGAAGCATGAAGACTCATTGCAAAAGCGTCTATATTGGTGGGCCGGTTCACAATTTTTGAACATTGTAGCTAATTAGCACAGACGACTTGCTTTCTGGTGCATCTTGGATCAAGAAGATGTTGCTCGGGGAGTTTTCCATGTAAGCAGCGATATTGACGTGATACATGTCTGATTCCATGTACAAACAAAATTAGTTAAACGAAGTTCTTTATTTCAAAATTTCACTCACAAAAATATAGGTTTCAAATTAGGTAAAAATGTATAAAGTCACTGTTAAGATAATGTGAACAGGCTGCCTAATAGGTTGCTTCCAGTCAACGAAACACACATGGCCCAGATGCAATATACATTGCAGCGTGGCACAGCTCCTCGAGAAGCAGTAATTATCGCTGGCTGTTTCAGCATCCGTGACGTGTGTGTGCGACGTCCGGTGAACGTTACATCTGCTTGCAGCATCATCCGAGCTGACTGCAGCTTTTAAACGACCAGAGCCGACATAATCCATGCATCAATGATGATAATGATGTTAGTGATAAAAATTTATGTGGGAATATCTTACCAGAGATAGAGCATTTTAGAAACTCGTCTACGAAACGTAACTAGGGGTCTATGGGTAATGTGAATGAGAAATATTATTAACTTACCAGTGATCACAGAAGGAAATGTGAAGACCTATAATATTCCCAACACATTGAAGAACTATGTAGATTCGAAACTGACCAAACCATCGTACTATTTCCATCTTGGCAATGGTACTACACACAGTGGCTTTGATGCAGTATGTGTGCAGGTCAAGCGTAGGAAACAAATGAGCCAGAAACAAAAGAGGTGGGGTGCCATAAGATGTGCCATTCGGCATGAATTGAACCCGAACGCAGAATGAACTAGTACACTTTTATGTTCTCTTAGCATGGGGAAGAGAAGAAGGTAAAGTTATGACAAATGTAATCAGAATACATTGATTTAACATCATCGGAAGTCATCATATTTCTCATAAACCAACCAGGTCTGACCAACCAGCCATCAAACCAAGCCCACTATAATCCCCGGGATTTAACGGGCCATGGTTTATTAGGTGGGAGACGTTAAGGATTACGTGGTACGCGTACATCCAGTGAGCCACATGCCGAGTGCCCCGACCTAACCAGGTCTATTTTTATAACCAATAGCCCGCGAAGTGACCAAAGGAAACAATTTATCACCATAGTTAGTGGCCGACTCTCAACGAATCTGCACTACAAAAAATGTGCAGCTCGATTGGATTTCACCAATAAAGTCCACTTCAACGAAGTGCCGTGTCGGTTCGATTAGTCGTGGACTAATATAGAGTTGCCGAACCGCGGACACTCTACCACAAAAAGGCTTTTGTATCGCGTAAATTTATCGAATCATTTATTCATTGGAAGGACAACGTTGAAAACGAATTTCTGGATCTTCGCCTGTTTCAGACTAATGGAAAAGTCGGAATCGCTCACCAGGGTCGAGTTCCTGCTGTGAATCATGTTATCCCATTTGGCACTATGATTAGTTATTTCCGCCGTCTATCCCGCATGCCTTGGGCACCGTACCGTACGGTAAACCGACTCGCACAGAACAGAAAGAGACACCTCCATACAGACCGCATTCGTGTATTGATTGCACTTGCCTGGTGCTGTGTGTACGTATCCCACATGTTGATGCAACGCATTCACATGCATTGGCCACAATGTTTCTTGGCGTTGGCAACACTGGTGGGTATTTTTTGACTTTGACAAAGATTTTTTAGGGTATTCTTTGGGTATTTTGGGCAACTTTAATGCCATTTTGGCTGCCTTGATGATTCAAAGAGAGAACAACTTGAGACAATGGAAAGGTGGTGGAGGATCTTCAAATGCAAAAGCATGCAGTAATGTACATACGGGCAAATAATCATTTTATGAAATCTTAATATGAAATTGTCGATGCATTTGGGAACCTGTAAACCTGAAGCGGTATTAGCTGTCACAATAACACATGTAACGCGCACTAGGCGCAACATTAGTCAGCTCGTAACACGAGTGTTCAAGCATAGACTCGATGTTTCATGCCATGATATTTACAAGCGCAGTCAAAATACAGGTTTTTGCACTGATGGTTGTGCGTACTATAGCGAGCGGGTGAGAATCAATTAACAGTTCTTTTTTAATTTCAAGGTGTCTTATGAGCCTAAATGAAGAAATAAATGAATAAACAGTGACTAAATAAATTAATAAAGATTGTCGGTAAAACTGGATTCGGAGGTTTTTTCAGCCGCATCTACGGTTTAGTCATCGTACAACAGCGCTTGGGTACTATTTTAGTGAAACACCAACGCCGGCAGTAAAGTAATTTTATTATGTTTTATCAGTACTATTATTTTGTTATACAGCTGTCCAGTGTTGTTGTGAGTGGTGGGTGTTTTGGCGCAAAAACGGTGAGAATTGTTTCGATGTAAAAATGGTGAAACGGTAAGTAAGAGTTTTGAGAACACAAATTTTTTGATAGTAGTGAGATGAATCATTGAGTGTGGCTGCGGAATTTCGATAGTCGTAATAATAAATGGTGGAGATAATGTTACAAGTGGAATGGAATGCAAATGAGTCAACCACGTTTTGTAAAACATTTGGATACGAACACTAAATTGTGTGATTGTAAATAGTATTTTGAAGCGCCAACCGCAATTTATAGCAAAACGGCGCTTAATTCAATTAAAGATTGCAATTGATACAAATCTGAACTACTATAAAAGCTGGTTATCTTCCAATATAAACTAATTCGATGTGTTTCAATGCGGGAAAGCAAAACTAACCGTTTTCTTGTTCATAATCAAGTAGAAACTTGAATTGTGACAGAAACTGACGCCGAAAAGAAATAATGAAAAATGTACGGAAATGGATTTCCCTACGGTTATCCAACAAAATCCACCACAGCAGACAATAGCCATGAAACACGATCCGGGCTTGAGGTCGGACGTATTTTAGCCATCTATTTCTTGAGATCTCTCTGATGGCAAAATGTTTGCTTTGGCATTTGCGTGCCCGTGCTTAGATCAGATCGGATCATGTTTGAGAAGTTGATTACGACGCTAAGCCGTTAAAATACATGAAAAAATACAATAATTCATAGAAAACAGTTCTAAGTCCAAAATAATACAGATTTTTATACTATTTATTATACTTTCTCTACAAAACAAGACATCTGTAATTCTGGCCACGTGAAAAGTAATTGGAATGGAAATCAATACAAAAATTCACAATTAGTAATTCTGTTTTTACTCTAATCCTACTATTCTATCCTTACTATCTTAACCCGACATGATACATATTTGAAATTCTGGTTGTGCGATAATACTGAATACCGACGTTGAATAAAATTTGACGAAATGCTATTGAATGGAATAGACGGTCGGTCATTATGAATCACCATTATGTGTGTGTAATAAATATCCAATGCATGTGCATAATCAAAAATGTGTATGTATGTACATTTCCTGATTTCAGAATACGAAATTCCAACATATAAAATTCCCATGCAAGCAATGTAGCACAAAAACGATGGGAAAAAACACAAATAAAATCAAGGCGTCTTTTCATAAAAACATTGCATAGAGACTCAGCCTTGAAAAATGTAATGAATTCCAGCCCACTAGTTCTAGTGGATTTTACGAACACCACAGCAGGAGATTTCAGAGGAACGTCGAATTAAATTTGTGAATGGTTGAGAAATGTGGATTTTTATTCGCATGGATGTGTAATGTAGATTTTTTTGCGCGAAACTCATTAACGAACGTTATTACGCATTCGGTAGCGGGGATGATTCACGATTCCCACATTATTACTATAAATTATATTACTATTCCATTATTTTGGGGTGAATCCGAATTCTATAAGAAAAATTTATGCTTATTTTGTAGTGTATAAACCCAGAAACTTCCGCATTGCAATAAAAAGTAATGAAAAAAAACAAGTAGGAGAAGATGCAATGCACTGCACTAGGAATTGGGTTGTTTGATGAAACAAACCGGCGGAATATATACCTAAATCCAAGCCAATAAAAATGAATTTCACGTTCAATTAAAAGAAAGCGAAATACCAAACGAAACACTTCCTCTTTCCAGCACGGCAGGTCATTCCTAGCGAAAACAGACCCTCGATCGAATCGTAATGCACACACAAGGACACTCCTCGGCTACTGGATTTTGATGACGACGACCCCTCCGTTAACTGCCCCTGTTTTACCTCACTGGCGGAAGAGGGCGGAAAGGAAACGTGGGTTTGCCCCTTTTTGCGAGATGAAAAGTGATTTTTTTTCTGATGTACGAGTAAAACTATCTCAAAACTGCTAGTTACCCCTCTTTGAATTATTTTCCGTCCTTTCGAGATTTGGCTCGGCCGCCAATGATAACGTTAGCTCGTGTTTCATCATAACATGGTGGGCTGTGGGGTTTATACCAAACCCAAAAGCTAATATTTGTCCAGGATTTTCAATCCTCAATCTCATGTTAAAGAACGAAAATCAAAAAATAATTAAAAGAAGCACCAAGAAATGTGCCAAAATTCCAGTTTATCCGCTCGTTCGTACTAACAGGCATTACTAGGGCCCACTAGCGGCCGAGAATGGGTGGGAAACGTGGAAATCCCCCTCTTTGGCGATTTCAAAAGGTAGAATTTGTACCTTAAAGTGTAGGCGAAACGGCCTGAAAATTGCCAACTTGGCCTCATTGACAAAATTCCACACCCTTTGGAGATTTGGCTCGTCCGCCAATGCTAGGGTCCATAGACGGGTTAGGCCGCGCCCTGTGTGCAGTAGCGCCTCTTTTTATAGAGATTGAATGGAGAGAGGAGGAGGACTATGCGGGGATGTGTCGTGATCGAGTACAGGGTGCCTTGTAAATAAGGATTCTTTGCTTAACATGCTGGTTATGAACAACTAATGTGTACACATTATGACTCATAGTTTTAGGTTATCTCATGGCTATTTTAATTGCTGTTAATTTAAAGAAAATAGTTTTTGTCTAAGAAAAAAAAGTCTCATTCTCTCTTTGATCAGAGAATGTCATACAGTTCTGTAGATTGGCAACAAGCAGATCGGGTCGGCTAAAACTTCTTGGTTTCACAAAAATCTAATGGAACCCATTAACTTGATGTTATTTTTCAGCCACCCTGTGTCTGAAAACAATCCCGCAGTCAATCAGCGTTCCATCCGGAGTCCCCCATATTTATGTACTACATCGTGTTATCCTATATTGTCATTAGTACAGGGTAGTGATTTATTAAGATGTATTATTTTCATTGGGTCTCTCTCTGCTTATCAAATTCCACTTCGTAAAAAAACAATATAACATCCATCGAAATAAATGAACCGTGGAAAACTAACAATAATTATATTACTTATAAATTTTCGTGAAATTTTATTCTATTGCAAAATAAAGCTATCTAATTTCCGCTTGAAGATGGCGAAGAAACTTCAATCTGTCCGAATCTGTCCTCTACGAAGCAAATAAAAGCAATAAAATCTGGTAAGTTTATAGTATCTGTCAACACGGACACTGTTATGACTGTTTTTATTGCTCTCACTAGCTTAGACCAAAGCACTCCTCGTGGCACGGGCGGACGAGTGAAATCTCCAAACGGAGGGGAATTTTGTCAAAGAGGGGGGAGTCGGCAGTTCTGGGGATATTCCACCTACACCGTATTGAACAATTTTTTAAAATGGCAAAGTGGGGGGAATTCCATTTTCCCACCCCTCCTCGTCCGCTAGTTCCTCGTGGTTGAGAAAATACTCCAAGGACTTCATAAACGTTAGTTTTCATAAACGTACGGAATTGGCAGTTTCGAGTAAATTTTAACTAGGCCTTAGGAGATCTATGTACATCTACATTTATAAATGGTCAAAGAACAGGAAAACCAGTATTCCTCTTCCGCTAAAGAACCCACGACTGTAAAAATAGTCAGGCAAGACACAATATATCGTGCTATAATTCGCACTCATAAACCGCAACTCGTCGCGCAATATAGCCTTTTCAGAGTTGCTTGTTACAGGAAAAATTTGACGCGCAGTTCGATTCAAATCAGCTTTTAAGATTCTTCCACATCTGGACAGAACACGCAACCGTTGCGTCTATCGAAATTTATGTGCGCAACGGGTCCATGCAACATATTTTTTGAAAACAAGAAACCCTGGTGAAGCTACATTATTGTGGGTGTCACTTCGAGTTACATGCTGCAACATAACAAGAACAAGTCTGGGCGATCGCTTGGATGCCTCTGGTAACGCACGATTTATTTATTAGTCAGAAAAACAGAGCAACAATAAATAAAGGAAGACTGGATATTAAATATAAACGAAAACATTCGAAGAGAACAAATTTTGGAGATTACATACAACAACCCCTAATCCTGCTATATGAGATGTCACAATGTCACAAACGTGTTGAACATCGGATGACATGTTCACATGTCAACAACAACAATATCAAAAACAAAAAAATACAAAAAACATGAAGGTCATTAAGCAATGAAGTTATCTTTTTCGTTTCGAATTCGTAAAATTGAAAAAGAATACAGACTACATTAATCTCTAATCCTTCTATGTATATCAGATGTCAACGTGTCACAAACGTGTAGAACATCAGATAGTCACAGCCAATTTACAACCTGGTGCGACATGTTCACATGTCAACAACAACAACAACATAAACAATAATTACAACCGTCCAAATGGATGTAATGGTCATGACCCCCTCCACCCATGACGGATATAATTCAACATGAGTACATGTATGTTAAAAATCGTTTTCAGATTAAGGTTGAAATGTTCTGAAATAGTGCACTAAATCTAAACCAACAAAAACATGACCGATTTCAATATCTAACGGAAGGTCGTGGGTTCGAATACTACCAGGAACTTGACATTTTTCACTTTCTTGGTTGGACTAGAAATCGTCCTTCAATTCGAAACCACTCATCCGATTTGGCTTTTGATTCGCTAGACGAATGAAACTCATTTGATTGTTTCCTTTCTAGAAGAAGTTATTCCATGCATGAATGGCTCATCGTATAAGATAATCCATGACTGACTGACTGACTGACTGACTGACTGACTGATGACTGACTGACTGACTGACTGACTGACTGACTGACTGACTGACTGACTGACTGACTGACTGACTGACTGACTGACTGACTGAATGGACGGTTCTCTTGCATGTTTTCAGATGACTTTGTTGACTGAGTAAACAAAACAGCTTTCCTTTCCCCATGACTGTTCGGCCATTCGAAGTGTACATATTGTGTGGATGCGACGATCATGTGAACGTTTTGTTGATAAGATCTACATAGATTCAGACCAAAAAGGTCCGTTTTGTGTTTGTGATTTGAAGAAAAAATGGTTAATAAACAAGTTTTATGCGTCTGTTCGTTATGGTCCTCAACATTTTAATGAACGTTGACCATGATCAAGTTTGACGTAGAAAATCGGCTCATAAAATATATTTTATAAAAATCGGCGTTGTATTTGTAAAACTATTGTTTTTCATCTGAATCTACGTGATAGACAAACGTTTAACCCGAGTACTTGTGAAAAATAACGTTTCACTCATTATGTTTCATTTGGCATATCTTACGTCAATGAACCCATGCTTCACATTAGATTTGATCATCATCGATCCTCAGAATCAAACACTTATATATTCTATAACAACGAACAAAAACATTACATTTATTCCGAGCTCAGTATTTCTAAATAGCAACAATAATGCCGTCCCAAACATGCCAATGTATATGGTCCCCGCCGCACAGAGCCAACCAACGGCATCCCAACAATGGCATACATGCCCATACCAACATGCCCACTGCTGGACGAGTCAAACTTCCAAAGGGAGGGAATTTCCCCAAAGAGGAGGGAATGGTAATTTATCAGACCTTTTTATCAAAACCTTATGGAACCAATTCGCACTTTCTGGAAGCGCCAAAGAGGGGGGAATTTCTACATTTTCCTTCCTTTCTCGTCCGCTAGTGCACATGCCCAATGAGTCGTTTTGGTATTGGGGATGCCCGACCACCACAATTGAACACATGCACACACATACCACTGGTGGGCGAGGGAACAACGGAAAAGGGGAATTCCCCTATCTTTTGCAGTTCCAACAAAAGTCGTATTTGTTCCTTACGGTGTGAGTAAAATGGCTTAAAAACTCCTGATTCCCCACTTTCTGACGAAATGTCTCTCCCTTTGGAGGATTGACTCATCCGCCAGTGCGACATGCCACTGGAACCGGAGACCCGGCAACTAGCGGACGAGAAGCGGGAGAGAAAAATTTTATATTAACGTTTTTGTGGGAAATTTTCTGAATTTCATTTTTTCAAAAATCTTTAAAATGTAACATATTGATATTTTTGAAGAAATTCCTTGTGTAAATAGATCAATATACTCGTGCGCCTTTGGTACGCCCCACATGCCTATGGTCCTATGCACCCTTGGTACATATATGGGCATGCATGTATGCGTGTGCCCAGACACTGGCGGACGAGCCAAACCTCCAAAGGGAGGGGGATTTTCTCAAAGAGGGGGAATTTGGCAGTTTTCAGGTCATTTTACCTACACCTTCAGGAACAAACATCTTTTCTTTTTGAAACTGCTAAAGAGAGGGAATTCCACTTATCCGTTGTTCCCTCGTCCGCTAGTGTGCCCAGATGTAACGAACCATGACTGTACCATGTGTCCCTGGACAGAGTGTTCAATGAAAAATCTAGTAGGGATTTTTAAAAAATCTTACAAAAACGGTTATTGACAAATTCTTCGTGATGTGCGGCGAATTTCCATGATACAGGGTTGAAAAAAATGAAATACGAAAGAATGAAAATATTGCATGGTACCTTCTAAAAAGAAAAAAATTGCCTCTAAAAAAATAATAATTCTCGGCTTAAATGTGCATATGAAATTTTGAAAAAACCGCTTCTTTATCAAAAAACTCCAACCTTCCGTCCCTGGACGGATCCGCGGGATGCTAAGCTGTGCTGGGACGCTCGGAGATCTGTCTCCGACGAGGTGGCTCCTGGTGGAGGCAACTCATGTTGTCCATTGGTTGTGGACGGCGGGACGGTGACTGGTGTTGGGGTCATGATGATTGGTCATAACAGGCGTGTTTCAGCTGTTGCAGTTTCAGTTGGTGTTTCAGTTGATGTTTCAGTTGATGTTTCAGTTGATGTTTCAGTTGAGGTTTCAACTGTGGACGTAATGTTCCAATGTTTCAGTTAAGGTTCCAACTGTGGACGTAATGTTTCAATGATTCCGTGTAATAAAGCTTGGCTTGATGTCAACCACTTGGTGGTTGGGTACTTGATGGATTTTGATGTACGATGACGTTTTTGATTTCAATTGTGCAGTGAATTTGAAGAGGAACAGTACCTGGAAGTCATGACAGTGATAATTGGATCGGGAGATGAAATAAATTTAAAGACATTTGTAACCCACAAAATATCAGCTCGGCAAAAATCACTGAAAACTGATTTTTCGAAAATCATGAACTCTAAAACAGAACAAAATTAAGAAATGAAACGTATCGCTTCTAAAACAATTCTGATTTGAAACCATGCAACATCTCTAATTTGAGACGAAACCTTGTGAAACTAATTTCACATGGCAATGACGGAATTTTACGATTCAGCGTCAACCTCACCGGCGGGGGTCAGGCCCATGTCAGAAAACAATCAACATTGCCCAGCAATAAATCGGCATTTCCCTTTCATTGCATCAATGAAAAGCGGGTTTGCAATATTGGGAGCAATGACACAATGACACAATGGGTAAGATTCAGTAAGAGAGAATGAAACATCCAAAATTACGAAAAATTCAGTTTTTACTTTTTCAAGCGAAAATCATGTTTTACTCTTTGAGAATCATGTTTTACGCTTCATCGCACATGATTTGCTTGTGTTTTTCACAAATGTGCCTGATCAAATAGACGACCAAATGAATGACCAATGGGACGGGCTATAAAGTTCCCAATGTGCCCACCCTGGCTGCAGATCTCGGCTATAAATATAGAATTGGAAGGGAATTCCCAACAGCTTTCTAGATCTATTTTCAATAAAAAAAACATCCCACATCCATCTGATATAAGCAATAACGTTCAAAGCAATCGGCGGCCGAACCAGGCGGATTTGGCTGAATAAACCAAGTTATTCAGTAATAAAAATAATGATGTCCAGCGGTTTGTTTGGCTCAAAATGGGTTTTTGCATCCGCTTTGACAAGATATATTTAATGAAAACTAAAAAAATAAACTGAAAAAACTGGGTGACGCTAATAATAGAAAACCGTCTCTGAACTGAGAGTTATAACTATAAATACAGTAATTCAGTAACTGATCCTATACTTAGTGGGCCAGACTAAATAGATAATGAAACCAAATATATTGGCAAGCTGTGACACAATATATTTTCTATTTTACCATCCACATACTGTATTTGATATACAAACATGTACTGTATGTAAATACATACATATTTATGTATGTAACCACAATTAGGTTTGGCATGAATTCATAGATATGACTCTCAGACCGGATGGAATGCAGGAGTCCATAAAAAAGTACATCCCTGTGAAAGATTGCTTCATTGAAGGAATTTTGCCAATAATGTTAAGTAATAGAGTAATACAAGGAAATGTGGTTTTGCACAAAATACTCATGATTTTAATACTGCTATAACAATTTTCCATTAATGTATTACCCTATTAGATTTTGACGCAGTAGGGCAGTCCAATAAATATTGTAGAGGTAACTTTTCTTATTCGTTCACGTAAATCATCACACTGGGAAACTACACATTACAATGTGTGGTAGCAACTCCAGCTCTAGCAATTTAATTAACGTCCAATCAGAATATGAAATTAGCCCATGATGGTTTTGGAAAAAGCGGCTAATTTGATTGCAACTTACTTACGAATCGGCTGACTGACAGACTGACTGGCTGACAGACTGATTCACTAACTGACTGACTGAATATTTGGCTGACTGACTGACTGACTGACGGTCTCATTCATTCACTCATTCCGACAGTAAATTACAAAAGCTCAGAGTGAAAAGCATGAAAATGATGGCGCCAGCTTCTAAACCGTGGATTGACTCATCTGTTGATTAACAAAATTGACAAGATTCGCACTCTTATAGATCGCATAGAGCGTTATTCTTTATTGAACTGTCCATAAACCACATACATACACATCAAGTCAAAATGTACATAAATATGTGTTTGTACATCTAAATGTAAAATTATGTATGTACATCTACATAAATGTGCAAATCTGTTTCGCGTCGGGACCGCGTTGGAGTTTTTTGCTCTTGTATGACCAATGTTATGATGTATGCGCGAATTATGAGGTGTTGGGATGGAGAGGATTGCATACCGCGTTTTTTACATACGCCAGTCATTGTGTTCTCAGTGACTGACTGACTGACTGGCTGACTGACTGACTGACTGACTGACTGACTGACTGACTGACTGACTGACTGGCTAGCGAACAAACGTGAAGATGTATTTTTCAAATTGATGGAACGAATAAAACTATAAGTCTGAGTGCTATACATAATTATTTGTCACCCATGTCTGAATTAGCCGACCATGTATAGACGCATGGAGTAGACTCAAGGTTAAAGCTTGAATCAACAATAGTAAATATTTTTTTCGTGTGTTTATATTTATGTATGTAGGTACTACACAGCTTATTTTCATGAACTTCAATATGTCCTTATTTATAGAAAAATTGCATGTCTGCCTGTTGTCTGTCTGTCTCTCTGTCTGTCGGTCTATCTATCTGTCTGACTGTCTGTCGGTCTGTCTGTCTGTTTGTGTCTGTCTGTCTGTCTACTGGTTGGCTGTCATTCTGTCCAATACCGCAATTGTGATCAGAAATTTTCTATTCTACACTCTGGTATTGTTGCTGACCCTGAGCTATTTTTACTGCGAAATTTCTACTCACGAAGCATGTCGCATCTGCACTCCACAACAACAACAACAACAACAACAACAACAACATGAAAAATTGAGTTGCGTTTGTACACATTATGGATTAAAGTTCATGTTGATCAGTGAACAAAAAATGCAATACACATATCGAAATTTTATTTTCGCGTAAGTATTCTATGTGAGGTTACTGAAAACAACTTATTATTTACGAAATCGAACACCAAATCTCTCGATACGACCGACTAAAGCGCACAATTGAGTCGCAAATATTTTATTGGACATTTTACATTTTTCACTATTTTCTGTCAACAACGGTTTAACATCATGTTGGTATTTTATTTGCATCACCAATGGACTGAGTTGGTTCTGGGCAGAACCGGATTCAACAAAATTGTGGTTCGGAGGATTGAGGGACTGACAGACTGATTGACAGACAGACTGACTGACTGTTTGACTGACTGACGGAATGCCTGACTGAGTGACTGACACTGACTGAGTGAATCGGAATTTTATTAACATCACTAGTGGACTGAGTTGGTTTTGGTCAGAACCGGAATCAATAGAATTGCCGGCCCAGCGGGAGTCAGGCTGTTCACCGAAAAAAATCAGTTTAATGCATAAGCTAGAGCAGAAGAATTCGTTTTCAAAGTCAAATTTGTTATGAAGCGCATGAAGCGCTTGAATTGAACCATGAGTTTTCATCGAACATGAGGGTTCACCAAACAACTCATTGATCGCGGTTCAAACTACCCGCAACTGACTCAATCATCATTCAATGATTACTCTGGGATGTAACTACGCAGTTTTATTAGTTATTCCAAAATACTTAGAATATCTCGTGAATTTATGTTAGATTTTGGATTTTCCTGAATGACAGTTGTACACATACATAAATATGTATGTTGAAATCCAAGATCCGATAGCACAGCTGCATAGCACAATAAGTAAGTAAATAAACAACTCATCATTCATGGAATAATTTCAACAACCGTATGATTCATTCTGCAACCAGAAGCGTGAAATCAAACTGAAGGACGGCTCAAAGTGGCCCATTACGAAACAGCCATTGACGGTGATGTTTCGTAATAGAATTGAGATTTCGGAGAAATAAGATTTTTGCACCTAATTTTCAGACTTAACCACAATGAGTTTGCCTCGTTTTGACGACATTCACATCAACAGGCATCCTATAATACAGGAGTATCCCAAATGCCAAACAATGCAGTCCATTAGCCGGCGACCAAAGTACACATTCAGGGATACTTAACCTTGTACCATGTCATCTTCGACGGTTCGCCGAAAAAATACTGAAACCCAACATAAGTAGCCCAGATCTCATCCGAACCTCTAAAAACATGTAGTTTCCGTGAAATTATTCTGTCAGCATTTTGCGAGAATTTTCCGTCGATCAAACGAGATACATACACTGTCCATTAGCTTCAGTCGCTGGCGGGACGAGATAACCCTCCAAAGGGAGGGGAAATTCGACAAAGAGGGGAATTGGCTGAGATCAGATCATTTTATCTACACCTCAAGAAACAAACGCGACTTATAAAAATCGACAAAGAGGGGGAAAATCCACTTTTCCCTCCCCTTCTCGTCCGCTGGTGGCTTCAGTTCATCCAAAAAAGAATTCATATTCAACCTTGTACTGTGTCATCCTTCACGCTGGTCTTGAAACTCCTCGAAAATTATAAAGTTTGCTATCGAAGCAAAGTTGCCCTCCCCGGGAGGCAAACTTTAATATCTGGCGAGGTGACAGAGTCTATAGACATCGGATAGTTGCACAAGTCACAGTGCAGTAGTTTGTGACTATATACAAAATGATACTTTTTATGGATATGAGGATTTTTTCTTGGAAAATAATCAATTTCAGGAAGTTTAAGGAGTTAAATAAACAGTTTCATGGCAGCAAACGCATAATGAATTTGAACGCATTTGAATAAAAATTACTCGACATAAAATGTCAAGCTTACTTATTCTCTTTCACCTACCAAGTCGGGCCAAGATATACCATAACCTCTAATGCACCCAGCCTCATCATGAAAAAAAACAATCTCCTCTTAAATACTATTATGATACAATAATCAAAATTGATTAATCATAGCTTCAAAATTGATTAATCAAGTATTTCTCAAATTTCAACGTCAAATCAGCCGAATTTACGTGAAACACCTTAGCGTACAATATTGACCGAAATTCTCCACCATAACGCTTGTGTATTGGATGAATAAATGTAGAATTGGTTTCGGGGTGAAATTTTCAGCAAACAATTTCACGCAGTGCACAAAGCCCCCCCCCCCCCTTCAACAATCCTGGTCTGGGGGGGGGGGGGGGCTGACGGGCGACCCAAACCTCCATAGGGAGGAGAATCATTGCTAAGATTGGGCCGAGAAGTAGGCCATTTTATTTCCAACTTGAGGAACAAATCCTGTTTTTTGGTACCACCAAAGAGGGGGGATTTCACTTTTCCCTTCCCTTCTCGTCCGCTAGGGGGTCGCCCCGACAGGGAATTGTATTGTTCACGCCTCCAGTCCCCCCTCCCCCTCCAACAACAGCTCAACCCCGGAAATTGAAGGTTGTTGTCGTTGCAGGCGTAACATGATGAGGTGTTGCGCAACATGCTGTTGCAGTTGCACTGTTGTTGTTGCGCTGGTCGTAATAATGTTGTTACACGCAGCAGTGCGACAACAACAACAACAGCAACAACAACAAGTAAAATTTTACAGAAGCAACTTTCTGTTTCAAAAAATGTTTTCAATGTTTGATTTGATCAATGGAGGACACCATGTCAATCGTCCGCAAAAGTTGACACTGAAATTGGATTGGAGTGTTGAAGAGGAGAGTCGAGATGGTTTGACACGGTTCAGCTATAATGGATGCAATGTTTGGTTAGGACTGTTGGTCCAAGTTTAACGGCCGTTATGCGCAAATATCGTTTAACCGTTTCAAAGATCTTCAACGTATATAATTACCAGTGTAATGCTATCTGAACCATGTGTAAAGCCCATTAAAATCCGTTGAAACTCTTTGATTTCATCTTTCTAATTGTCTCAGGAATGATGGTTTTACTTCTCTTTCTTTATGGATATAATCAGAACTGAGATTTTAATATCGCACCTCACACATTTTCTTTTTCACTCTCTAGTTAACTTTTCCATCCAGAAAAATAACAGAAGAAGTACAGGAGAACTGACAAGCAAAGTCGATTTCGGAATTCAGCACTCTGAACCAATAATAACACTTCATATATCATGAAATGAGACACGACGTCAGTGTAAACGTGGCCCGAAGGGCACGAAATGATTATGTCAATGTACACGAGAAAGAGGAATGATAGAACCTTTCTAATTAGAAATTCAGTCTTCTAAACAAATTAGAACTCTATAGCAAAGACATTGGTCGGGGAAGAGTTACAATTTTCTGTTTACTTACACAAGGAAGAGAAATTATAGAACCAACTCTAATTTGAAATTCAGTCTCTTAAACAAATAAGAACATTATACCATGAACCTTGAAATGAGAGGAAATGAAATCCGGA
Source organism: Daptonema setosum (assembly GCA_964036265.1). NCBI lineage: Eukaryota > Metazoa > Nematoda > Chromadorea > Monhysterida > Xyalidae > Daptonema > Daptonema setosum. Next base: position 8,083,061 of record OZ038444.1, on the reverse strand, counting down.
GGCCTGTAGGGTGCTCGGTCATATAAGCCACCACCACTTGCGGACAAGAACGGGCAGGGAAAAGTGGAATTTCCCCCTCTTTGGCAATTTTAAAAAGTTATATTTGTTCCCTAAGGTGTAGGTAAAATAGCCTAATTTATGCCAATTCCCCCCTCTTTGACAGAATTCCCCCTCTCTTTGGAGGATTGACTCGTCCGCCAGTTGCCACCACCACCACTGTCAACTGAAATCTCAGACTCAGCCATCTGCGGTCGAGAAAAGCTATAAAAACTTATTATCCCACGTCTTAGCTACCTCTTAATGTGGAACTAGGTTCGAAGATATGGATGGGATGAAACGGATAGAAAGATTTCCTCTTTCTTGGGTAAAGTTTCGTAAATTTTAACAATTTACCCTCCCGCTGCCGTAGACCTCACCGAAGCCGACGGGTCTGGGCATGCAATATATCAGTAGCATCACTGGGTTGTGTTCATCATGTTTTCTTCAAAAAAATAATGTTTCAAATCAATGTATTAAATCTACTTCCCAAATACTCTGTTGATGAGATTTTTATGAATCCACAAAAACTGTGTATATTATAGCCGTTTAACCATGGGAGTGTCTTCGACATGCAGTCTCTCTCTACCACGGTGAAATCAGTAAATCTCTCCTCAAATAATGATAACGAGAGTGATTCTCTTGAATAAATAAGCTGGAATTTCGCCAGAAAAAAACGGAACCCCTGCAATCAGATGAATCCAGAAAGCCATGAATGGCACAGCATGGCAAATTAATGGTCTGTTTATACAGTATCCGGTTGCAAGTGCATGATGATCGTGGTCTGGTTTGGTTATTTTAGGCTTAGGCTCAGGCTTAACCTAGCTTATATTTAGGCTTCGGTTTAGGCTTAGGCTTAGGTTTAATTTAAGGCTTAATCTTAAAATAAGGTTAAGGTCTGTAACGGTTTCTTTATGAATGGCACAGTATTGCCGAGTAATGGTCTGTTTATATCAGTATCCGGTTGCATAAGCATGATGATCGTGGTGTGGTTTGATTATTTTAGGTTTAGGCTTAGGCTTAGCTTAGCTCAGATTTAGGATTCGGATTACGCTTATGTTTAGGCTTAATTTTAGGCCTAATCTTTAGTTAAGGTCAAGTAACGGTTTAGTTTATGTATGGCACAGTATGGCAGATTAATGGTCTGTTTATACAGTATCCGGTTGCATGTGCATGACGGTCGTTGTGATCATGTCATCCGAAGCATGAAACACTGACTAATGGGATAACACGATTCTAATCATACCAAGTCCGATGGTACATAAAATCTTGGTGACACTGGCAGACGAGCCAATACAAGGGGACGACGTTCAACTGGGGCTACAGAGAGATAGTATCGGAAATTTCACGGTTATTTTATCTACCTGCATGTTCTATGAATGAACGTTTTATGAAGCATGAAATTATTAATATCACGATTCTAATGGGTATAATGTATGTACATTAAGCTCATATTTAGTCCAGGAACCATGGATCATGAATAAATGTCTAATATAGCGTCCAAATAGAGCTAAAGCTGATACCAGCTGGATGAAACATGATATATCCATTGCAGTGAACACTCGATAGACGAGGAACCACTGATACATGACCCTACATGAATAGCTGATACCAACTGACGGACGGAAAAGGGAGGAGATTTGAATCCCTTTAGTTTTGCGAATGCAGAAAATTTAATTATTTTCTCATAGCGTAGGTAAAAAAGGCAATTTTCCCTTGTGGGAGAAAACTTTCCCTTTCTTTGAAGATTTAGCTCGTCCGCCAATTCCCACCTATAAACACGCATGAGCACGTATGTAGCCGTAGCGAAAAATCGGCTGAACCCAAATTCGAATAAAAGCGGTTTTTTTCCAAAACAGTGAAAAAATTCAGATGCAAAATAATTTTCACTGCATTATAAAGCCTAAATTTCTAATACTTTTCGAGTCGAGTTCGTCAAAAAAGGGCGTAATTCGATGATTCACGCTGAATTCATCCGACTATGGTAAACAGCATCAGCATCCGGTGGCCTGATAGCAGATTAGCATAATATGGAACCACTTCAGACGAGCTTTTTCACTGAAGTGGGAAATTTCTTCAAAGATGGGGAATTGGGAGTTTTCGGGCCATTTTACCTACACGTAAGAAAATAAACTAAACTGTTTGAAAACGCCTAAGATGGGAGAATTCCACTTTCCCACCTCTTCTCGTCCGCTAGTGCTGTGATAGCAGATTAGCATAATATGGAACCGAGAACAGATTGACATACTGTATATGTATATAAAAAATACGTCGCTCAGGATTTATTGTTATCAAAAATATTTTTTATTATTCATTACCACAATAAATTAGGAGCAAAGTTCGAGTGCCCTTCAGAGGTCATCAGTGAAATCAAGGAACCCTGGACATATGGATAAGCAATAGCTTGAGGCTTTAGCTCATTCGTGAATGAAATTTGTTTTATAGGCGAAAGTTTCTTCCTGCTCTGTTTACTCAGAACCAGCGGTTGAACCTCTTTTCCCTATCATTTCATCGCTGATACAGTAAGAATCTGGACATTAGAATACCAGAAACATGCACTACCACGCCATGCTCAAATAATAGATATATAGCTGGATGGCATGACAGCCCATTAGCATAATCTGGTACCACCGAGGAGTGATATCGTTAAGAGCGAACATGAGTACCAGATAAGAAAGATTCCTGCCAAAATGGGAGAACTCATTTTTGTTTTTGCTTTTGATAAAGGCATTTTTAGTAATTCCTCATTTTTTTCAAATGTATGTCAAAAAAATTTTATTTTCTAGTGTTTCCTTAGTTCTAATTTTCATCCGCTTCATGAATATTGGAAAAGCATGTATAATGCACATGGGCATATTGAGAGGAATCAGGGCATGATGGCTTGTCAGTTGTTTATTAAGATATTCATTGTCTGCTTCACGGCTATAATTTATTCCACATCATGCCTAGTGAAAAATATCATGCCAAAGTCATGGAATCGAAAAGTGATTTGGTGGAATTCTATCAGTAAAGCGGTGGAATTCTATCTGGAAATTTATGGAGTTCTATCAGGAATTTCATTGCATGAACATGATATCCATCGCATGTATCACCATCGAAGCCATGCATAGAACGTATATAAAATGCATGATGATTCAGTGAGCATTCAGCTAACCATGGCGAAATAGCAGTCCTCCCAACATATAACTACAGCATATTCACAGATTGTTCCCGATAAAAAATGAAAAAACTACAGATTTTCATTATGAATTCATGGCAAAATCCAGGCCGTGAACGTTCAACAGACATTATAAAAACTCGGTCGGTTTTCCATCCAGCTGTGCAAATGGAAGACGCTCGTTCGAAGTTAAGCGGATAGCAAAATTGAAACGTGTAGATTTTTCCCTACACATTCTCGAAAAAATAACTTTTTCTGGTAGAGGGAAACCTCTGGCCACATTTCTGAGAAAAATTCCTCCTTTTTAGGGACTGATGGTTCATGGGTGGCTTCTCCAATCGCGGTATTAAAAGTCAGGTTTATTTATGTGAATAACAAGCGCGCTCCCAGCACCTAATAAATCGACTTACTGTATGGAAAAATGTGGAACAACTTACAGAATACCAGCCAAACTTATATAGCCTATCCACGGTTTCTTGTTAGCCAAAAAAAATTGGTGCGCAGTTTGAATTCAAATCTGGTTTGGCGCGTTTTTGAAATTTCGATAAATGAACACATTTTCACATAACATTTAGAAAACATGCAAAAAATGCGCCTAATTCATTGCATAAGTGCCTAATTCATTGCATAAGTGCCTAATTCATTGCATAAGTGCCTAAATCATTCCATAAGTGCGTAACCGACCTGCAAAATAAATGTTTGATAACAAGAAACCCTGACCAAACTATATGCATATATACTTTTGTGATTCTTGTTGGTAATAACTAACGGTACTACGCTCTCAATAGAATCACCAATCGGGCTCATAACTTTGAAATGAACTGACAAAAACTACTTTACTTTTGGTTCTACTAAACCTTTAGTACAACCATTCTTCTTGATTCCCAACCCAAGAATCTTGTACTAATACTGCAATAATAAACCAGAATTCCGTACCAATAAGTGCCATGACACGAAGATCCATTTCAATGGTGAGAACCAATCGAGGAGACTATAATGGATTGGTCTACCATAAAATGTTAGCCTGAAGCTTTATAGTGATGAGCTACAAATGGACAAGTAAGACATGCACCACGATTGTATAGAAATACTCAAATCATAAATTGTGTAGTATTCATGAAGAGTTATGATTCTGCTGAACACGTGGAAAAGTTTTCAACGCGCTTTTCACCGAATAACTGGTAAAAACACACCAATCACTGTATAATGATCTAACTTCAGAGTGAATGAAACTTACTGAATAACAAAAAAGGCTAAATAACCCCACTGCAAATTGCTTCTTCTGATTATACAAACGTAAACTTACAAAAAACTGAAAAAAAAGAAAAATTATTGAATAAAAATTCACTCACCATTATTTCAGCGGATCGAAACAGCAGAATTAGTGGGAATCGCTGCCATCGCTTTCTCATGAGTATTTTTTCAATTTGCACGATTTTTGTCGGAATTTTCTTTTTCTAATATTTGTGATTTCTATGGTAATTTCGTGGCAAAACTGCTATTTTTCTGATAATTCGCAACTCCGATGAAATTTTGTCGAATTTTCGAGTTTCGTCGTTCGTACACACACGACACGGCACACGGCTTTCGTTGTTATAAAAACACAGAATTACATAAATATCATAATTTTGCTTTTTGATATTTATTTCATGACTGGAAAAACGCAAAATGAACAAAAACACGTATTTTGTAATTATTTGAAAAATCTGCCGAAACCTCTGACGAACACATTTTGTTCGCTGCCGTATGTGACTAACGAAAGGTCACCTAACTTTTGGAGCTTGTTATTTGACACCGGGCCAGAAAATTTGTTTTTGTGTTGATCTTTTGTGAGAACTCGACCCACATACTTTATACTGAGGCACATAGGTTTATATACAAGAACACATTATCCAAATTAAAAACAAACTCTTATGTTGCACGTTGAATGGATGAAATCAGAGTTTGTCGTATTGACGAGGTTGTACCATAAAAATAAGTCTCAGTAGCACGGAATAAAAAAATAATAATACTATATTCCAGCGTTCAATGCTCTTAAAGTACTGGTTTAGTGTTCAATAGCAGCAATGCTTTTACATATGAACTTTGAGGAACAATATTTCGTAGTCATAACATATTGACTACCGCCGGTGAATGTTCGTGTTTTTGGCAGTACTAGAAAATAAAGGAGACTTTACCCACTACCATTCTATTCTGGAATAAATGCACCTGATGCCTTCAACTGGACCCTCACAAAAAGTTTGCAAAAAAGATTTATGCATTATTTCAACTAAATTAAACTCCGCGCAAAACACTTCAATAATCAAAAAAAACTTTATAATGATGAAATTCAGCGTGAATCAAACATCAATTAACAAACGACCAATAAAAAACAATGCAACTGTATTTTCAAAAAAACTATGTTTTATCGTCTTGTCCACCCCGTTGTTTACCCTTCCAAAACACGATATTAGCTCGTTAGTAAAAAAATCTTTCATTTTTTTAACAATTATGAATAATCATAACTCATTAATTCGTTTTAACGCACCTTTTTGTCCTTGTCCTTATCACCGTGCTGCTGCATGGCCTGTTGTTTCAGTTCAATACTCGTCGGTCTGGACGGCTTATCCTCATCACCTTGACGATCAGGGGTGCGAGGCGCGGGTGCCGACGGTGGATGAGTTGAGAAAGGTGATGTTTCATCTTTTTGTGCGGCTCGCATTTGTGCGGCTTTATTTCTATTTTCCTCGATCGGGTCTTCGGCTATCATGGCCACGTCTTCGCTGGCCGAAAAAGCTGATACTTGCTGATGATCAGTAGCCGACTCATCGTGTAGTGAATGTTGTTGTTGTTGAGAGTGGTGTTGTTGTTGTTGTTGTTGTTGAGAGTATTGTTGTTGAATGGACGCCATTTCCTGGGCGATCTGCTCAGAAGTTTCCTCCTGGATCACATCATTGGGATCGATGAGTTCACGTGGTGGCGACTGAGACATGGTGATGTTTCAAAGTTGGAGAAGTTTTGGCGCGCAAAATTGAAATTTGAAATCTGGTGTGAAATTATGTTGGTGGGGCTATATTTTTTTTGAGAAGCCCGTTGTGTGGAGCCTGCGAGCTCTCTGGAACAATATTCATACTCGAAATAAAGGTCAAGGACATGGAAACTTAGCAAAGTTGAGGAATATGACTTTCAAAAAAATTTGACAATGTGAAACTATGAATTTCGACTTAGAAGTAACTGACTAGAATTAAAAAAACGGAAAATCAGCAGAAAAAATAACGACGAAAAAAAACAGAGTGATGCACAGTGAAAGTCTGCCACAAAAAGAAAGCTATGAAAAAAATCACAATGCAAACTCTCACTTCATGAATTATATAGCCTATTCAGAGTTTCATGTTACTCGGAAACTGCTGACGTGTAATTTGAATTCAAATCTGGAATTGGCGCGCTTTTCCAGAATTTCAATCACATGACACTTGTAAAACATACCATCGGTACGCCTAATGCATTGCACATGTGGTCCTTAACTTCAATAACAAGATACCTCGACTATGTAGATATAAAACTTCAAAGACACCTGACTTTCGGGATGCCAATATTCCAGAGAACCTGAACAACGTATGTATTCCTCGAAACCCTATTAAAGTAGCTTCTGGAAGCCGTTTCGAATTTCAGTTGTGCTCGAGCCGCGAAACTTGTTGGTCCAACAGCCAAAGCCGCATATGGACACAACTGTCATTGACAAGTATGTGAGGACGAGTTCTGAGCTTATGGAACTTGTGTCGTTAAAATGTCTTACAGAGCAAATAGCCTTTTCATTTTGTCAGGTGACTGAAATTGAAAGTGCTGAATCTCAGTGATTTGTAAGACCATTCAGATATTTCTGAATGGTACGCCAGTGCGGTAGATTATTGTCTATACACGTCATAGTTAACGGGTATAGAAAAGTAAATTTGATCACTGGAAACCCAGACTGAACTGTAAACCGTCTTTACATAAACAGCGATAATCGTATTTCGTTCATCCTAATGAAGCTAAATGACTCGACTTTTATCTAAAGGACAAAATGTTTGGGAGGAGACAACGCTTCTTATCTGATGGCAATCATATGAATGGCAACCAATAATTTATGTAAGTGAACATTTTGTGGGGAAAACATTTCGTTCATTTTCGGAATTTTACTGACTGACGTGCAGGGATTCAATCTCTGAGATTTGTTCCCTAAGATTGATTCTCTGAGATTGGTTCTCTGATCTCGTATTCTGTCTATTAATCAGTTCATAATTCTATATAAACCTATCCGTTCAACTCATTCGTCCATTCATTCATTTACTGCACCAAAATATGATGCCATTTGTGGCCGGCACAGTTCATGGCTCCAACCATTCCCTATTCGCCATTTGTGGTTCCATATCGGATATCCCCAATAGGCACATTCATCTCATGGGTTTCCGGCGGCGGACCGATTGCTGCATCCCCCTAGTGAGGAGGAATTCCCCTATATTGAAAGTTTTCCCAGTTATTTTAAGCAATTTCACCCCAATTTCCTAAATCAATCATGAGAAACTTGTAGTCTTCCTCAAAATACCCCATTCTCATCCACTGGTGTAGCTCGTGGCACCGTCCCAAAAAGGATGTCAGCTCCCCCCCCCATATTCATATACCCAATATCCCACAAGGAACTACATATAAACCCAACCGTGAGTCGTACCATTACACATGCTTTGAAAGGAGATTCCCACTCCAGATGCAGTACTGACCCAACTGGAGGTACCGCATTGTTGGCGGTCCTGTGGGACTGTATGGTGGATCCTATAGTGGGCGGAGAAGGGGAATGGGGACAGAGTACACCTCATCTGTGTTCCCCCCCCCCCCCCCGCTCACTCACCGGGTTCTCCGATGGACCGAAAGCAGTATAACGTTTAAAAAGGTAGGGACGGTTAATACGCTAAGAAACAAATACGCCTTTTTGATTTCGAAACCCAGAAACCGGAGAATTCCTTCACATCCAAACCCCCGATGGAGCCCTGTTATCTCGGGCGTTTGTGGTTATATTGAACGGGTGGGGGAGGGGGTGGTAGATGGAGAAAACGGTGGGGTACAGGGGGTGTGGTGGCTGGCGCCGGGGGGGGGAGGGGAGGGCAGAGCGCAGACCAATTACGCGAAAACATGCAAACATGTACATACAAATCCAACAGTACATACAAACATGCGTGCACTAGCGGACGAGATAGTGGAGTCAAGTGGGTGAACAAACCTCTACGAAATGAGACGAATTTCTTCAAAGAGGAGAAGTTCACCAGCTAATAAGCCACTTTATCTACACTCTGAGCTTTTTGATACAGCCAATGAGTGAGGAATTTCGGTTTCTCCTCCCTTTTGTCGTCCACTAGTAAGTGACGGTGCTGGGACATCGACTGAACCAGCGGCACGTTTGTATTTAGATTGGGAGCACTAGCGGACGAGAAAGGATGGGAAAGGTGGAATTCCCATCTCTTTGGCGTTTTCAAAAAGTTTAATTTGTTCCCTAAGGTGTAGGTAAAATGGCTTGAAAACCGCCAATTTTCCCTCTTTGAGAAAATTCCCCTCCCTTTGGAGGATTAGCTCGTCCGCCAATGATTGGGAGGCATGAAGATGTAGTACTCCTACTTTCCGGAACGAGAGGCAATGGAGTATAACAGACAACAAGCCGATGGCAACTGATGAAGGATAACTGCAAATTATGTTGGACGAAGAATGGGTTTGCAAGTGCCAAAGCTACGAGACCTAATGGTTGACATAATTCGTAGTAGTTCGAAACAGATCCCACACAGAAAGATGGCAACGAAAATTAACTTCTGAATAGCGAAGCTTCTGTAACCATTAGATAACAAAGTATATATACTCCACGCAGACTACGTCTGCTACTAATGCTCGACCCACGAAGGGATGATTCAACCTGGCTATTAATTTCTACTTATTTAAAGCTAATTCGAGGTACCAAATATACTCCAGTTTTACTCCAAGGCATATCGACTAGAATAAATGTATGTAGGACCTCTAGAATCGGTCCAAAGAACCCTTAAAATGAGTACACGTGGCACTCGTATCTTGAGCATTGTGGATGCAAATGATGGTATAGAAAACTACATACATACTCAAATGATTGAGTACCATACACACTTACTACAATACTGGACAAACAGACTTGAAAGGCGAGGCATCACTGCTCTAGTCAATGCTCTGCGCTGATTAAGTGAAGAAATTTAATCAGAATCAATTAAAATTCGAAACTAATTTCTATACAACTCATTGCCAAAATTCATGTAAAAAATTGTGATTACTGAACACAATGCCATTATACAGCACCAATGAGAGATGGAAGACTCGAACCCGCCCACCCCCGAACTGGCAACACTGGCCCTCTATACCACTCGGTCACACATCCTGAATCATACGATGAGTCGCGGCACCATCGCAATCAGTCATCACGTCCTCCCTTTAAAGGCTGTCAACCCGTTTTCCCCCCTAAGCGAGTGAGATTGAAAATTGAATTTTCTCCTTGAGTAAAATGAAAAATATCTTCCACATGAGAGATTGAAGTAAGAGAAGAAATAACGTATTTTTCTGTTTCCAATAAAATTTTCTACCCTCAACGTTCCATCAATTTCAACCATTGACTGATCGTTGGTTGAAGGTGCCACTGTTTCTTGAGACATTTCGAATGGATCCCCAGGGTACTTCCTCCCACTAAACCATGGCCATTCAGAGGGTGAGAACACTAGCGGACGAGAAGGGGAGGGAAGAGTGGAACTCCCCCCTTTTTGGCGGTTTCTAAAAGTAGAGTTTGCTCCCTAAGGTGTATGTAAATGAGTCTAAAAACTGTCAATTCCCGCCTCTTTGACAAAATTCCCCTCCCTTTGGAAAATTAGCTCGTCCGCCAGTGGGTGAGAAGGATTTGACATAGGCGTGAATTGAATTGGGTTGGTCAAATCTTATTGATTCTGGCCATCTTAGATCAGAATCGGAATGGAACAGTTGAAGAATATGACGTTCTATTCTTGACATCCACTTTCATGGCACTAACCAAAACTTTGTATCTACACACTTACTCGAGGTAACCTAACCACTTATTATATATCCGAAGTATGTACACACCATCAAGTTTGTTTGTTAGTTTGTCCGGGGGCGACTGACTTGGACTAGCAAATCTAGAAAATGGTCATTAGCATCGTATGTATGTATGAAACTACTGAAATAGGTCAGCATCTGCAATGGCTTCGTACCATTTATGTATGGAATCCAACGTTAATTACGTTTTATTACTTCATGGTTGACTGACTGACTGACTGACTGACTGAGTGTTTCTGAACCAAAAGTACCTAAGCATGGTACTGAATTCGATCACGCTATCTCATCACGCTAAATTTGAGCATTCTGGAAACCGAAGTCAAAAACGGTTTTTGACAAGACATTTGGACAACTTATGACACTGAGCTTGATTCGTTGAAATATGTATGTCATGCTACATGTGGAAATATTTTTGTTCACCAGATACCTTTGTTCACAATACCCAGCCAGTATGTATGTCATTGAATCTGGTGATTAGTTCTTACGATGTACGAATATGGACTCTCAGACCACGAGCGAATGAGTCAAACCTCCGAAGGGAGGGATATTTCGTCAAAGAGGAGATTTCTCAGGACATCTTATCTACACACTAGGGAACAAATTAAACTTAAATAAATGTTAAAGAAGGGGAATTTTAACTTTTCCCACCCTTTCTCGTCCACTAGTGTTTCAGCCTGGCATGCATTAATGGCATGATGAATTTGATGTGGTAGTGGCGACCGACCCATCGTAAAACCAACAACATGGTAATGGAATCCATAATCCATAATTCATAATCCAGAATCTTGGTATGGCAATAAAACATGTCTAACGAAACTACAGTTTTATACGTATGTATAATATTGATACATTCGTATCTGTAGTAGTCGGAAATTAATTTAAATTGAAACAACAAACTACAGAAGCAGATGAAACTATACTTTCATCGGAGAAATAAACTTCCGGTGTATAATTGAAACATTTAGCGAAAGCACATTATTATGTATCATGTCATGATTAATACTTGAAACTTGATGTCTATTAAACACTGCCTACAATGACATAATAAAAATAATTCATCACTGCGATGAAAACACCCTGAAATGAAATGTTATCCTTGCAATGAGAGGCATCCCGGATGTTTTCATTGCCCAACTCAATGGTAAAACTCCCAATGTGAAGTCATCGCAATGTCAAGCCCAATGCCAATGCAATGGCAGAGAAACAATGGTCGTAGCACAAAATGGAACAAGCTGCCATGGCATGGCTGGCCAATGTCTTCGATTCGTTGGTCGGTACCATCCGAGATCCATTGGGAATAGACCAGCGGCCTTCATCGACGCCAGAACGTCAGTCAAACAGATACAGACCAGCAGAAGAAGAGACGAACTGAGGTTTTCCTCAAAGATTGTTTCCTGGGGGTTAGGCTTTTTCCTTTCGTGAAGTTGAAACAAAAATATGAATTGGTTTTAGAATGAGGTGTCACGAAATTTATGAATTCATTGGTTTTAGGCTCAGGTTCTGCCATTTAAGACCTATAGTACCTAATTTCGACCACCTACATATGTATTAGAGAAGCGGACAACCTAGAAGATTATTGAAGTCATAAATTCTATGTTATCTCCGGACTTGATACTTTGATGAATGAGGTTCGAATAAATCCACTTCATAACAAATTCAATATGCATAACTTCAAAAAGGTATCAAGTCGTTATTCTCTCACGATTCTTCAAAACCACCAAAAACTATCCAATACCGCTATAGCTGGACAACAAACAGACGGAATAATTGGGAACAAAGCTCAGTAGTAAAAGTGGTCAATACTCCTTAGTCCCCCCCCCCCCCCCACCTCACCCTCAATTTCGAAGTCCACCGCATACCAGACCACAAATGCATGCGTTCCAGTAAATGGACTGTATCTAACTACTATGTAACTGTTTAACTAATTACCATCTACAGAATTCAGACAGTGGCCTGCCTCTGGATAAATGATCAGTTGAATCAACTTCACTAAGCTTTTCTTCAATTGAAACCAAGTCCAACTTCTTCCATAGGTCGGAAAAGAACTACTGTAATCGCATTAATATTGTTGTAAAACAGACCGCAAAGATTCTGTTTTTCTGTTTCAAATGAAAATGAATTGACCACACGTAAAAAGGCGCGCATTTAAATTTCAAATCCTGTCTCCTAGTCCTATTCCATTGTGAATATACTATACGGTGGTTGGTGGTTCGGAACCAAGACTCCTTGGGGACTGGGCACTAGTGGATGAGGAAGGCAGAGAAAAGTGAATTTCCCCTTTTTTTGCGGCTTATAAGAGTTGATTTTGTTCCTTAAGGTGTAGGTAAATTACCCTTAATACTGCCGATTTCCCCTCTTAAAAGAAGTTCCTCTCCTTTTGGGGATTTCGCTCGTCCGCCAGCGATCTGTCAGATACTGTGAAACGAGTTATCGAGTGTTTGTGGCTTTGGTATTGTTGGGTTCCATGCCATTGTAGTGACATGTGCCCCAGATTGTGCCACACACCACATAGACCATTGTGTCACTGTTGGAGCAATCTCACTCAATTGATAAGAGGAATACCTTTGAAAACAGACTTTGGGTGAACCATGGAAAATTCAAGGAAATTAACCTCAAACCACTGAGTTTCTCTTGAAACGAATGTTCGTGTTCAACTGTATTGGCAATTGGCACGTGCCCTTGATTGTGGGGCATACATATACCGCATGGCACATTGAAATGGCAAAGACTCTATCATATTCATGTATGGCGAATGGTGCAAATGCCGTTATAGCAGGAAACGAGTGCAAGTGTCAACTATGTATGTAGACACATTTACGTAAGAAATCTGATGTTGTCGGCACTAACACGTCCGAAACCAGAACAAAAACTACTTAAAGTCCCCGAAATTAGTAATGAGAAAATTACTGTTTTTTTCTATCGTAGGATCAGATAAACAGTGTAGGTTGGGCCTAATACATGCGTACATACGTAGAGGGTTTATTTCCAAATGTCCGTTTAAACAATTCAAGCATTTCAGCGCAGACTGAATGACAGTGAAGAGCGACATACATATTTCTAAACTTTTTTCGGGCGCGATTTCGAAGTTATAACTTTGAGTTTGGAAGTTGTTGAGAACGTGTTTCGAAAAAAAATTAATACTGTAAATGTAAAGCTATAAACAGATTGCTGTTTGTCAACAATGTTGGCACATACGACATGTGACATTGTTTTGTATTCCTTAGCAGGAAGACCCTGGAGGTTGAGAGCGGTCGAAAGACAGTAAAACAGGCGGCGAAGAATCGATTTGACGGCACGGAATGAATTGAAGCATACTGTAGACTAGAGGACATGAACATGAAGGCATGCCGACATTGACCGAGAGGGTTTTTTTGTTCCATGCCACAAACAGTATGTACATATGTACGTCTGTATGTACATACTTAAATATGTATGTATGTTATAAATATATCGTGTGCAAGGTTTGTGTTCGTTCTCTTTTGTTGCGCATAATAATGATGAATTATGTATCGGCGAAGTTTGAATATGTTCTACTTTATGTTTTTCCGCTATACGCATAGTGTACATATCTGAGTTCTATAGAGGCTACATACAGTATATGAACAATCGTATGTATAAACTCGAAGTTCTAATTCACCTTTCGGATTTCGCAACTATAAATTTGAAGTCTTAATTGTGATGTCTAACCTACATACATAGTTACCCGAAGCGTGAACAGACGTTTTAAAAAACCGAACCAATATGCGGATTTCTGCATTGTCCTGGTAGAAACAACTAATTGTTCGGTATACATACATATGTACATACAGTATGTAAGTTTTCTCTAAAATGATATATCTTCAAGTCTATACCATTGTATGCTACACCATTCAACATACAGTAACCAATGGTACGCTGACACCACCCAGATGTAAACCTCCAAGGACCTACACAACGTCTGCAGTTCCATGATTCACTCTGGCCCGTTTGATTGAGCACATCAAGTCAGGAAATGAGAAAACGGTACGACGAAATACGTCTTCTTGGAATGGAAGATTTTTCGGCGTGAAAGTGAGATTTTTCGAAGTGAATGATTTTTCAGGATCAGGATGTACCATTTTACTCTCGGTGATATTGTGATTTTGTTCCGTGTGATTTTCTGTTGATCTGATGAAGTGATACCAAAAGACTTCTTAATATAGAAATTTAATTTTACAGAACTGTTATCACGTGTGCAATGAAAGGCCCTACTCAACGACGTTGCCAAAGGCCCTGTGAGGAAATTCTCAAAATTTTAATGCACGTCTAAAGCGGATTGGAAATCCAATCACAAGCCAAAAACCATCGTGTAATGACAAACTCTTAATAAGCTATGTCTGTGTATAGGCATGGAGGATTAAAAGGAAAAATAAAATAATGGGAAAAATCAGTGAGAAATCGCTATATAAGAATGCTGGAAATTATTCTACACACATGCATAAATATGACACAAACGAACATGAAAATAGTCCTATTCCAATGTACCATTACCACCAGTGTACACACTCCATCAGTTATTCATGTGCCAATGCCGATTGGGGATTCAAAGGGTTCCATGAACCATGAAAACCCACCAATTACCCCCCCCCCCCTTCCCTCTGAAGCCCCCACAGGAAATTTCCGTATTTCTGAATGCCGAACCCCCACGCTCGAATGCTTCTGATAACCATGTTATCTATTTTACGTTTGACTGTGTAGAATTAACTCCTATGAGGTGGTGTAGAGTTTTTCTTATAAAACTATTTTGTTGGCGGTGTTTTCCGAATTTTGTTGCTTATCTGAATTGATATTTTACAGTAATTTCATTCTGGTTGAGTTGACAACTTTCTAAAAAATGCGCCTCGTTAAAATAGTTTTACCGATTATGACTCTAAAATCAAAAATGCTATGTTTCTAACCGTAATCCTTTCAACAAGAGCCGTGAGTGAGAGAGTTACACAAAAAAACCGAAATCAGGAAATACTCTGGATATAATGAAGAAAAATTCGTAATTTACTGACTCTAGCAAAATCAATGGGACGGTTGTTGTTGTGACGGAAGGAGGCATTCCACTCAAATGTGCACGCTGTTTCAGGGTACACACAATCAGAGGTCTAATCAGGGTGCCCAGCCCTAATGGCACTTGTTCCACATTTAGATACTGTGTATAATCAGAGGCAATGGGATTTGGTTGTACTGGATATAGAGAGAGGGGATAAGAGCATTCACCATTGATTTGAAGACTGAATGTGAAATTTGAAAGCCCGCCTTTTTTTATAAATTGATAAGAGTTTTCTTAGATTTTGCTCAAAACTTAGATACTGTGTATAGTTAGAGGGAATGGGATTTGGTTGTAGTGGATGTAAGGAGAGAGGAATAGAGCGTTCTTCATTGGTCGCGAACTCGCGATTTTGCCAAATTTGACTTTAACCCCCATATCACAGAAACTTTTGGCATTGGGTGCCTAAATTGGTGCATCTTTATGCAAAAAACTTGAAGTTCTATAACTCACGATATAATCGGTTAAAAATAGAGAACTTTTATTCAGATGAAAGTTTGTTTTTTCCTCATGTTGCAATCACGAAAAACTCAAAGTTAAGACATTTAAATTTGTCATAAGCAGCAGTTCATAAAGTTTTGCCATACCATTTTCAATGCATTATATTGTGTTTGTTTTGAGTTTCTTATTTTTCTCATGCGTAAAAATAGACGATCTCACCTCTGAACAAAAGTTTTCAATTTAATACCAATTCTCACGTGAGTTATATAAGTTCAAAGTTTTCTTGCATAAAGATGCACCAATTTAGGCACCCAATGCCAAAAGTTTCTGTGATATGGGGGTAAGAGTTTTCCAAGCATCCAAAAGAATGAGACGAATACGTCACCCAACTACAATATCCAACGGAATAGTCGTAAAAATCCCCAAATTTTTTTATTCTTTTGAATTCAGTCTCTTACTGTATTGTGAACGCAATATAAGGTTATGGGGTAAACAATCAGATAAATAGCTTCGCCAGCGACAGAAAATCATGAATATCCTTTCGAATAGCATAATTTTTGCATGACATGAGTATAAACCACGATACAACATCGGCCAGTCAGTAAACATACAAAATGGCCACATCTAACCGGAATTCGCGGGATTCTTGATCTCAAAAGTATAGAATTTCGTTTCTAGATATGCCACTAATGTTTATTTTTCAAAAAATACGAAAATGTGTTCGGTAATTCCATTACCTAAATTTACCTGACCGTAATAATACAGGGTAACAGAAACGTTATTTCTCTTCCCCAAACTGTATATTTCGAAACCATAGAGTATGCCACCACCCAACCACTGGCGGACGAGTTAACCCTGCAAAGGGAGGGGAATTTCAATAAAGAGGATGGAATTGGCAATTTTCAGGCTATTTTACCTAGACTTTAGGGAACAAATTCAACTTTTTCAAAACACCAAAGAAGGGAGAACTCCACTTTTCCCATCCCCTTCAAGTCTCACGTACTAGCGGACGAAATGGATGCGAATCGTGCCAATCCGCCCTTCACGGACGTTTATGATTACCAAAAATCTTTATTCTATATTGAAAAGACAGAAATTCTGTCAATTTCCCACTATTTAGAAGAATTATCTTCCTTTCGAGATTGGCCCGTCCACCAGTGACTTCGTGGCGTTCGCCATTCAGCCAGAAAATTTATGGAACGGAACGGATATCCGAGCTTTAATGGGGTCCATGGGGATACCAAAGCGCTCTGAAATGGCTACATAAATGCATGGCTACAAAAATGTACCGTTGGCAGCTAAGTGGCATACATTTTTGGTCTTTGACTTGGCTTTTGAAGAAACTGACTTACCGGTAGTGAGTATCCGACTTGTATAACTGACTGACTGACTGACTGACTGACTGACTGACTGACTGACTGACTGACTGACTGACTGACTGGCTGACTGACTGACTGACTGACTGACTGACTGACTGACTGACTGACTGACTGACTGACTGACTGAATGACGGACTGACAGATAGGCCCGATTTATATTATATCATGGGTTACTGACAGACATTCTGCTCTACCGACTGTATAACCGAAAGTGATTGAAAAAAATAGAGCTAGAAATATCCTATTTGGAAAACAAAATCGGTAAAAAAAACTAAAGAAAACATACAAAAAAGAAATTCATAGAAAACCCCAAAAAAAGCTGCGTTCTTTCTGCATGATCGACGTACTGTAGTTTCTCTAACAATCGCATCCCTTTTGCCAACCTGTCCACCAAGCCACAACCTGTGTCCAAAACACTATAATTTACAAACTTTTCAAAACTAAAGAAAAAAATACTCTTCAACTCAGCTCAACTCAACTCAAATCAACTCAACTCAACTCAACTCAACTCAACCCAACTCACCTTTTTAGTGGACGGTGAGTCGTTTGCATGAGGACTGGTCTTGCGCTTGCCGGTCTGTTTGCCGTCCAACGGTGTCAGCGGAGTTAAAGGTGACTCCATTGGTACTTTTGAGGGATTATCCTTCAGAGACTCCTTTTTACTCGTCTCCTTTGGTGTCGTTGCCGCTTTCGGCGATCCCTCAACTCCGCTCAATTTCGGCCGCAACTCCTCCTCATTCGTCGCCATAGCTCGATCGGTTAACGCGTCGGCGCAACACGCGCGCAGCGGATTTCGAGTAGCAGAAATCCACACCCGATGAGTTCAATTCTCGAAGACGGCAATGCTTCGATGCTAATCAGTATTTAACGTAATGTTTCAATGTCGATATTGATGGATCGGAAGTAATCGACGGATTCGAATGGATGGATCGGATTTTGTTCGTAGACGTTCGTCGTATAAGATTTTTATGTTGTTCGTTGGCTTGAGAGATAGTCCGCATTATCCAATAGCTTGGATGGCTGCAGTTAGAACTCTAGAAGGGAAGTACTTTATTGAAGCGAATTTGAAATTTAGAAATTTAAATTATAAATTTGAATTTTATATCTGAATTTTTGTGTATGGATAGTCATGTGAATTTATCGGTTCGTGTATAGTCGTTAAGTGGGAATTCATGATTTTCAGACTGTTGTAACTTTATGTCGACAAAGTATAATAGGAACCTTGGGAACGTAGGAACATTGTACTGAACACCGTAAAATCGGGCTTGTTCAAATCTTTATTCTAAATCTTCTAAATGTTCTTCAAATAATTAGAAAATACCGGAAATAGACATAATGTCAAAAACACTTACAGTACATTGCCACATTCGGCAAAAACTGGCAACGGAAAAACATTTGGCTTTTTATTAGCCACACATCTGTTTCTCCGAATTTGTCCGAAACCCAATATGAATGCCAAAAACGGTGTAACTTGGATTTCAGGTTGAAATTACGGATTAAATTAAATCAAAGCAGCATTTCCATTCAAATTCTCAGTTGTGGGGGGATGCCGCTGGCCGACGTCCGAAACCTCCAAAGAGAGGGGAATATGTCCAAAGAGAGGGGGCATTGACAGAAATTAGGCTACTTTACCAACACCTTAAGGTAAAATATTTATTTGAGACCGCCAAAGAGGGGGAAATTCCACTTTCTCTCCGCTCTCCGTCCGCTAATGCTAGCAAGAACTTTGTGATCAGCAGGAAAACACTGACTAACTGACCGATTTTCAGTTATTTTCAGCCATGAATTAGTATTCATAGAGCGAGATAAAACAAATGATGAATTCCGACCATCATGTGTATAAAAAATATAGCCAAGTTTTATGAGTTGGCTGCTTTTATACTTTCATGGTTATCATAAACAAAGTTATCGATCAATGAAGTCATAAACAACACAAAAGCCGCGGTGTTGTATAATAAAATTAGTATGTATGTATGTGCCTCTGTTGCTTTCCGAAAGCCCAATGTACTAGCTGACTGGCTGACAGAATGACTGACTGACTGACTGATTCGCCCCATAAGCTTTGAATCGGTCACCTAATGTCGATAGTCGTTTAATTTCTGACAGTTTTCACTTAAAGAATACCACAAGATAAATATTACCATTACGTAATACAAACAAGAACTTGATTGCATGAGTGACTGACTGACTTACTTACTTACTTACTGACGAACTGACTGACTGACTGACGAACTGACTGACTGACTGACAGATCTGACAGTCACTTGACAGACATTCATGACAAACTGTATTTGCCAATATTTTCATCCAGTTCCAGACATAGTAATACAAACAAGGTCCCGGGGTTGCATGACCAGAACATTTTTGTGTGTCATCCCCAGCACAAATATCATTATGAGCACAGTAAAGGTTGCATTCACGTTTAATTAGGAGATTGGATTTGAATTTGCGCCAAATATTGTTAAAAACGGCTTTTAGAAATTTTTCAAATTAGTTTTCTTCTAGGCGCAAACAGAAATACATACACAGACTCCTAGTCTACGTTTGTTTGAGAAGACCTGTTCATTTGCAGACTACGGTCGGAGATGTCTGCTCTGGAAACGCCAGGGTTGTGTTATGGCAGCATTGAAAAGTCTTACAAAACACAGGGTAAAATTTGGCGCGCATTCAAACACAGTCTCCTTAGAATTTGTGAATGCCCATAGTAATATGTACGTACATACATGGAAACACGGCACGGATTAAGGTGGCCGGCTGATGCTACTAACCAGTATGGAGATGAAATTCTGCATTGCCAGACTGACTGACTGACTGACTGACTGACTGACTGACTGACTGACTGACTGACTGACTGACTGACTGACTGACTGACTGACTGACTGACTGACTGACTGACTGACTGACTGACTGACTGACTGACTGACTGACTGACTGACTGACTGACTGACTGACTGACTGACTGAATGACTGACTGACTGACTGATTGACTGACTGACTGACTGACTGACTGACCATCATGCTTTTAAGCTAAATAATAGAACAGTATTACATACATACATATCATGAAACCGAACAAGTTTCTGACAAATTTTCCTTAGTTACTGCATAGATAACAATGTGATAAACAGCACCACATTGAAACACGATCATATGTTACTTGGATTTGTATGCTAGTTCGGGTTGCATACGCAACATGATATGATACTGTTGGATTAGGAAACAGCTGACCAACTAGCTGAATGACTTACTGATTGACTGACTGACTGACTGATGGACTCTTTCAGGTCATGAAATTAGAATGAGACATTCGGTTTGTATGTTTCCCTTGGAATCATGGAAGTAAGTGAAATTCCTAATAAGTTACTGTGCGTATGATAAAGTACAGTAACAGATTTTAGCCTTGAAGCGAACTCAGTTTCCATCCAACTTACACTCCAGCAACCAGTCACTCCCTGCACTAACAGTACAATACCAAACTAGAATACTAAATTCAATGTATCATGAACTAGAGAACACCGCACCCTCCAGGCAGAGGCCCTACCAATTCATCTTATTGTTGCATGCCCAGGCAAGCGTCCCGAGGTCTCAGTGTTTTATTCATGACCCAATGTGGCTGATGCATGGAAGCAATGACTTACTGACTGACTGACTGACTGACTGACTGACTGACTGGCTGACTGACTGGCTGACTGACTGACTGACTGACTGACTGACTGACTGATGGACGTACTGACTGACTGACTGGCTGGCTGACGGACTGACTGACTGACTGACTGATGGACAAACTGACAAACTGACTGGCTGGCTGACGAACGGACTGACTGACTGACTGACTGACTGACTGACTACTGACAGACTGGCTGATTGACTGACAGACTGGCTGATTGAATGAGTGACTTACCAGATGACTGACTGACTGATATCGCCCCTTGGCCTCAGTATTTTATTCATTACCCAGTGTGCTGGTTGATGCATGGAAGCAATGACGGAACGTGCTTGTATTACATACTTGTACAGGCTATAGAAGCGCTGAATGAACCGACAGCTAACTGTCGGAATGACTGAATGACTGACTAATCGGCAGAGTGAAAATCAAGAAACTGTCAAGAGATCATTTGCAAGTCAGTGTTCGGCGCTTGTTCATACTTTCAAGGATTTTTTCAGCATTGCTTTCAGAGAAATAATCTTAAATAAAACGAAACTCTGATCTTGCTATCCGAAAGCAACCAAATCCGACAGAGTCAATTCATACATACTTGTAAGCTCATATAATATGTAGTTACATAATCGCAGCAACGTCGGTATTTCGGTAACATGTCAACTCCGTGCACATGCATGTATCATGGTATTAATCATGTTGTTCCAGCCATGGAATTAGTCATCCATCAGGCTGGTCGGGACGTTGACTATTCAGCCAGCGACCCTTACAGTATTTTGTTTCGAGGTGAATAGTTAATATCGACAAGGTGAAATAGGATGGAAAAAATGATTCTAAAATAATATAGCATCTAATTGGTAAACGAATTCTACTCCTACCAAGAAACAGAGAAATTTCAAGTACACATCCTGGTAGGATTCAGAACCCACGACCTTTTGATGGTCTGACTTGCTCATGAAAGAATGAAAATAATCATTATCTCCAACTTATTTTCAGAATATAAAACCACTTGTTTTTTTCTGTTGTTCAGAAAACAAAAGCCTGTTCTCCGGACGACCAAGCGAACGGAATTTTTCCAAAACGGCTTACCAGTAATCCTCAATGCAAACAGTGTATTTTCGCACCATCCGTACGACAACATCGACTGTTCAACGGAAAATTATTAAATTTAAATATAATGCGATATCGATATAGCTTGGTCAACTTTTCTTGTTACCAAGAACCAAATGTAGGGGCCCGTTCTGCTTTTTTGCAAAGAAGAAGATATTTTTCAGAAAAAACTACTCCTTATTTCATTTCTCTAACTTTCGAAATGGATTGACAGCCAGCAAATTGGATCAAAACGTCTAGGCTAGACACTGAAATCTGAGCGACAAGTGTCCCAGTCACAATTGTAAAGATACTAAAATTAAAAGCCCGCTCTTTTGAAACTCATTTATGATAAGATCAATGGACATTCCCATTATATGTTTGATATTGTAACACAGAACACAAAGTAATTATTTTCAAATCAAAAAACGCTCATTAAACTTTAGTCGCCTAGTTCAATGAGACATCTTTTTTAACGTGTCGTCAAAGTTTCACTAATTTCACGGCAAAAATCCTTACAAAATGATATATTTTATATAATTCTGAATTTTACACCATAAAAACCAATTTATGGTGTAAGTTTCAGAACCAAATTAGAAGTAAAAAAATATTTGAAAGTGTACGAAAAAACTATGCATGAAGAAATTTTTCAAACTTTGTTATTTCTACAGTTAACTATGATGAGAATCATCAGACAGACGCATCGAGGCCTCGATGAAAACAAATTGAATTGTTCGGCAACTTGGGCGCCAAATCATCCAGGCTTGATTGAGTGTAATGAAGTAAACTTTGCAGTATGTACGGCTGCTTCTGATTAGAACGAAAAATACTGAGGTGATTATACTTTCTATAGTAAACATCGTTTGAAAATTCACGACAATCAGTAAGATTATTATTACGTTGAAGTTCCAACTCTTCTGAGATGTGGAGAAAACATCACAAATTCATAAATTCGTGTGTAAATAAAGTTGTGCTTCAGTCTCATCACTTATTTGTTCTCAACTATTCAAGGTGTCAAAATCGAAATCGCCTTTTTCTCGGTAACTTTTTTTAGATCAATGCAGACCGGAGAAGGGTCCACTGATCTCATGGCGTATTGTATCTCTGTGTATGGAAAAACTCACAAACTACAGAACAACATGGCACGCTCTCAAATTCAGTCTTTTAATAAACCGAGAATGCGTCATTGGACACTCGTTCCAGAAGAATGCCTCCCCAATAAGCTGTTCCAGACCAGCCATATTAACAGTCCGTCAGTCCATAAGCCAATGCCGTGAGTAGGCGCAACTGTAATGAAACTCGTGTTTTGATGATGAGTTTCATGCAATGGCAATGACTGACTGAACGACTGACTGACTGACTGACTGACTGACTGACTGACTGACTGACTGACTGACTGACTGACTGACTGACTGACTGACTGACTGACTGACTGACTGACTGACTGACTGACTGAATGTGAGCAAAGAAAATAGTGAAACACAGTGAATATCAACTATGTATGCATGCCTTTTCATTCCGTTCTTGATGCGTTCGAGTTGCTACTTGACAAATATTTACATGCATGTAGAATCCCTCAAGTTTGCATGTAGAACAAAATGTCAAGATACGGTTCAATTTCAGACACATGTACTACATCTCATAATCATGTATTATGTAATGGTGATGTGACATAGACAGGTATGTCGGAATATTTCCATATGGAAAAGTTATATGTACTTAACTGAGGGGTTCAGAAGGGAGGGCATTTTTTATGATACAGGAGTTTTCTAAATAGTCAGTGTTTTCTAGTTGGCCGAATAGCAGAGAATTCAACAAGTGCCGTCATCATGGCATCATGTAATGCTGGCATACGCTCTTTTAATCATTGCGAAGACCGGGGGCATGTCCCGTTGCATGTTAGCAGGCTATCAAGCGACTGACTGACTAACTGACTGACTGACTGACTGACTGTCTGGAAGTCTGGACTGCTCATACCACGTATGTGAGTGAGTGAGTGAGTGAGTGAGTGAGTGAGTGAGTGACTGACTGACTGATTTTTCGTTTATAAAACCCAATGGTGAAATTTGTAATACTCAGATGACAAGATGAATATAAATTTCACGGAACGACTTCTCGAAGTTTCAAAGTTTCGAAGCAAAACGCCACTCGTTAGTTGGATTCGAGCAAACCACATTCTTAAGAGTGGCTGTTCAAACTGTTCAAGACCAGAAGTAACAACAATGATTGGTTTCTGTAATATGTTGCTGTTGCTTTGAACTTGAAGTAAGAATCGTCTCTCAATAAAAGTAATCTGGTTGCTTTTTTATGCGCCAACATGGTGGGAACTCATTAAGATGTCGAAAAAAACGGCCGCGACGGCTGAAAAAACTCTTAAAATAACTGTTGAGGTCATTAGTCTTTACTAGTCATTTATTATTCTTAGGTTTAAAAAAAACCTGCTCGATATGCCAACAGTTTTCTAAAAAGTTTAAAGAAACAATAATCAAAAGCGTATTACCAGAACTTGCTATAAATTCCAGAACTTTCAGAATTACCGTACTTCTGTGGCTGTATATGATGTTCTAAAAAAACTAGTTTATCAAGAACATTTAAGTACATACCAAAATGATAATAACCCAACAATAACTCTAAAACAACCAACTTCAACTAATGAACTCCACTTTCAACTTCCAGGTTCAACTTCCAGGTTCAACTTCCATTTCAACTTCTAGGTTCAACTTCCAGGTTCAACTTCCATTTCAACTTCGAGGTTCAACTTCCAAGTTCAACTTACAGGTTCAAATTCCAGGTTCAACTTCCAAGTTCAACTTTCAGATTCAACTTCAATGTCAATTAACCAACCTCTGTATCATATAATCCCTGTCCTCTGCTGTCTATCGTATCCAAATCCGTTATCGTAAGCTCATATGGCATCTTTGTGAAACTAGATATTTTTTTTTCAATTTTCGGTGCACGAAAATTTTGTTTTAGTATTTTTCCTCCACCTTTATAATATTAGTGGATGTATGTGATGTTCGAGTCGTTCGTCTAGAAATATATTTGTTGTGTACAAAACTAAAGAAAACATAGACGAGATATATTTATTTCTAGAAAATTATAAATGTTTTCCAGCATATTTTTGTATGGAATCCTATTTTGTTGGTGCAAAAAAGAAAACCTTTACATCAAAAAGTCTTATAAAAGTAGTAATAATCAACTGGTATCTTGTTTGGAAAGTATTTCTTGAAACGACACACATTAGCACGACACTCATTAAAAACAGCGGGTGTTTTATGGCGGGTTTCGATTGTGTAATACGAATGTTTTGATTTGTTTTTTTCCACTTCACCATCATGATAGCCAAATATAACTGGTATTGATCATGATTGGATGAAACTTTACATTCGATTTTTTTCGATATCCATGAAATTTTGTTCCACTAGGCGTATTTTCGGAAGCCATTGTCTATGCTTATCGGAACGAAAACAGACATACCAGCTTTTCCAGATCATGAAACATTATCTCTAGAAGGTGATGACTGACCAGGTGTCTAAACTCAAAGCAACTCATCATCTGTATGCTATAGTATCTAATTGTTCATGAGAAAGTGATGTTTCAAGGTGTGGAAAACTAGAATCTGGAATCTCGGCTAAACACAAGAATCCCGACACAGAATCCGTGCTATGTCTCTTTCAGATTCTCAGAATCACAATCCTCACAAAAATCACTCAAATCAACACCAATTCGAATCGTCCCCGGAAACACTAGCGGACGAGAAGGGATGAGAAAAGCTGATTTTCCCCTCTTTGACTGTTTCAAAAAGTTGTACACATTTGCTCCCTACGGTGTAGATAAAATGGTCTGATTTCAGAAAATCCCCCCCTCTTTGGGAAGATTCCCCTCCCTTTGGAGGATGAATTCGTCCGCCGATGCCCTGCCCGGTAAGACAATTCTCCGGTACGTTCAATGACCCGACCCGTCTCTGGTGGTGTGGCGGAAATTGGAAAATCTCTATAAATAACCAAAAACACAACATGTCTGGTGCGGGTGAGTGAACTAAGAAAAATCGAGAAAGATGAAAATATGGCAGTGTGAATTATACATATTCAAAAATCATTTTTGAGAAGGAGAGATTTCAAAATTCAGTTTTGCTTTTGGGTCTCGATAAATGAGGCCGAAAATCATGCAAGCAATTCGATTAGATAAAGCGACCCAATTTGCCGGATGAGAAAATACAGGCAGCACGATGGTCAAAAAACATTCAGGAGGGAACTCGATCCTCCAGAGAGAGGGGAATTTCTCCAAAGAAGGGGTAACTAGCAGTTCTCAGGCTATTTTATCAAACATCTTAAGGAAAAAACTCTACTTATTTAAAATACCATAGAAAGGGAAATTTCACTTTTCCCTTCCCTACTCGCCCACTAGTGACAGCAGCAGCGAAGAGACAATACTACAGGCAATAAACATTCAGGAGGATGATATGAATTATAGGATGGGTCTTGAAAATATGACCCCTGAAGCACGATCTTCCAATTTATAGCCAATCCAGGGTTTATTGTGGCTCAAAAATGATTTCGATGTCAAAAAAGATTTTTGAGCGAGTTTAAAATTTGTCAAGAACTTTTAACAACACACGAATGTTGCACTTCTTTAAAAATTTAGTAACGAGTTCTTAAAAGAACTTCATTTCATGAAACCGTGATAAATTTGTAGAGTCTAGAAAACAATCTACTTTACAAAAGAACTTTATAAAAAATCCTTTGCGGTCAGTTTGGAAGTTTCTATAACAACTAAAAACAGTACCTGTGAAACACCTGGGAAGAGATGAATTCGGCGGCTAAACGGATGAAACCACTAACAGCACGAAATATTTTTTCATGTGAATTTCATTGAAATATGCTCGCACAAATACAATTGAATTGAAGTCTAAATTCACGGTCAATCAAATCTGTCAAATTGATTTTGATACGGTCATTTGTAACGTAATAAAGATTTTTGATCCACGATAACTTTTGCCGATCCACGCAAAATTTATCATTCTTTACACACGACTGATAACTTATTACTACTATATATTTCTTAATGCGCAGTTAATTTGATTAATTGCTTCACAAACTCGCAACCGTTTGACGAAATAAAAATGTTCTTTCGCAAAATTCAACCCTTTCCCCCCATTTTACTTATCCAATTTGTGAATTGTGAAACGCGTAGGTGTAATGTACTTTGTTATAAATACATAGTAATTGATATTTAAATATTCGAGCAAAAAACAGAAAAAAAAACAATATTAATATAAAGTTAACCCACCTTCTTTCGGTCAGCTGGGCCTGGGGTGTCATGTTCTTCTTCTTGACTGACCGGCTGAAATATGACTGATCCACAGACTGACTGACTGACTGACCGACTGATTGACTGACTGACTGACTGACTGACTGACTGACTGACAGACTGACTGACTTACTGACTGACTGACTGACGGACTGACTGACTGACTGACTGATTGACTGACTGACTGACTGACTGACTGACTGACTGACTGACTGACTGACTGACTGACTAACTGACTGACTGACTGACTGACTGACTGACTGACTGACTGACTGACAGATTGACTGACTGACTGATTGACTGACTAACTGACTGACTGACTGACTGACTCACTGACTGACTCACTGACTGACTGGTTGACTGACTGACTGAATGACTGACTGACTGACTGACTCACTGACTCACTGACTCACTGACTCACTGACTGACTCACTGACTCACTGACTCACTGACTGACTCACTGACTCAATGATTCACTGACCGGTACAGATTCCGGTGGCGTTTGACCGGGTGGTGGTGGAGGTGGCTTGACTTTCTTTTCAACTTCTTCAATGAGTGTTTTGTCCGCGGCCTGAGTGAGTGATTTCACCGTCTCACTCACTCACTCACTCACTCACTCACTCACTCACTCACTCACTCACTCACTCACTCACTCACTCACTCACTCACTCACTCACTCACTCACTCACTCACTCACTCACTCACTCACTCACTCACTCACTCACTCACTCACTCACTCACTCACTCACTCACTCACTCACTCACTCACTCACTCACTCACTCACTCACTCACTCACTCACTCACTCACTCACTCACTCACTCACTCACTCACTCACTCACTCACTCACTCACTCACTCACTCACTCACTCACTCACTCACTCACTCACTCACTCACTCACTCACTCACTCACTCCTTCACTCACTCCTTCATTCACTCACTCACTCACTCACTCACTCACTCACTCACTCACTCCTGTACGTAAACTAACAACGCCTCTCCGGGCTTGAGCTGAAAAGTTATGCAACATCATTTTCGGTTCAGAACAGACATGGATTCAAATATGGCGAAAATTTTCGTTATTTTTAAATCTTCACTAATCTAAGCATTCTTAAGTGATTACGAGACTAAGTTTGAAAGTGCTCCTGTTTTGTACAACTTTTATATGCATAGAAATTTGCTGAATATCGGATAGAAACACACACTGGTTTATCCGAGATCATTCCTAACAATGTTTTACGAGAATCCTGTTTTGAAAAATCCATATCTGATTGGCACAAGTTTGAGTTTAGTATCGTAATCAAGTAAGAATCATATACTTCGGAACTGGATATCTCAACGTTTCTATCAACCACCTCTAAGCTGTCAGTTACAGCCAAATGAACGCGATGAAGCTCGAGTTCGATTCAACTGTCAGTTCCATTGCAACGTAAATGTTGCTAAACTGGGCTTGATACACCCTCTTGAACACTCACTCACTTACTTGTTCACTCTCTCACTCACACACTCACTCATTCATTCACTCACACACTCACTCATTCATTCACTCACACGCACTCATTCATTCACTCACTCACTCACCTACTCACTCACTTATGTACGTGTTCACTCTCACTCACACACTCACTCATTCATTCACTCACTCACTCACTCACTCACTCACTCACTCACTCACTCACTCACTCACTCACTCACTCACTCACTCACTCACTCGCTCACCTGCCACAACTTCGTGGGTCACAGCAACGACTTCCTCAGTCACAATCTGCTCCTGAACGAAGTGCTCCATCTCATCTTTTTCCTCTCCGATCTCCCCGGATTGAGGAACAGCCAGATTCGGACTGGTAGAACGTGACATGATGGAATTGGCACCGCGAGCTGTACCAATCCAACACTCGGTCACAACACCGTGCGACTATATTAATGTTCTAAAAATGTAATATGTTCAAGAAAACTCATTATGTGGAAATATTATTTGGTAACTTTTTCGAAATCATGATCAATGAAGTAACGATATACTTTATAGGATAGAAACAATAAACTATGTAATTGAAGCTTCTGGAAATATATCTGTGACAGGATGGTATTGACACCACAAGCTGTACCAATTCAACAATCGGTCACAACACAACGTTGTTCAGAAAACAATTAAAGCGTTTAAACTGTGAAATTAAAAGAACACGACCATCTTTCTACAATGTTCTAGAATATATATATAAATATATAAAACACATATAAAGCCCGTATGTTATTTCTGCAAGCAAACGTACTGCCCAAACATCTGATAATGAAACATCAGTAGCCTCAAGTCAACTCGGGTGACACCATAGTTTAACACCAGAACATGGGGTGATGATGATTAATGTGCGTGTTAAAACTGATTGTCTGATGTTTCATTATCAGAAGTTTTGGGCAAAAATTTTTGTTCGCAGAAACAACATACGGGCTTTATAAAAGAATACATTTATTGGGAAAAATTATAAAATGATTGATCTCCCAATGGGCTAATAAATCTTTTGCAGTCCGTTTGCTTTTTGTGTATTCTGTCACTGATCTCGTTCCGTCGTCAATCCATTCTGTTTGCATTGATGAGTGAAAAAAGTTTAATCTTGAGAAACGTACAATATTTTGTTAGAAACAGCAGAACGGTAAACAATAATGTGGCATCCGCAAATAATCGGGAGAGTTGTGGAAAAGTACTTTTTGGCAAATACATTTTTCAGTTTGTGTGGATGAATCGAGATTGGCAATCAGTAGGAAGGTTCATTTCTGTATTAGTTAAAGGTTTGGGAGACATTTTCATATATGAAAAGACTTGTGCATAGAGATCAGTATGCCGTCTATGCACAATTCTTTTCATATATAAAAATGTCCTTCATACCTTTAAATAATACAGAAATAAACATTTCTACTCGGTTTTCCAGGAAGTTTACACATGGAATAGTATTACAAACAAAAATAATAACGCGCAAAAGTGCGTGGAAATCCGTTCCCAAAAGTATTTTACAATGGATCAGACGCACTTCACTGATCGTACATATGTTATTGAAAACAGATACTGATCTTCGAAAATTTTAAGGCGTGCCGAAGCGTGTTTACACAAAATTTTTAATAACAAGAATCGTTGAACAGACTATATAGCCCATTTTTCTGGCTGGCTTCGACGCGGTGAGCAAACACAATAGCCATTCGTTAGATAGAAAACAGCGGAAATGTTGCTCTTCATCGAAGTTACCAACAATCATAGTAAACTTGGTCAGGAAAGCATTCTCAATCGGTTGTGAGTCAGATTTTTTTGTGGAAGACTGATTCCGTGCATGGAAAAAGTCTTACAAGACTTATTCTTGGTAAACTTTTTGGATTACACATCTGTCTGTTTGTCTGTCTGGCTCTCTGTCGGTCGGTCTGTCCGTCTGTTTATCTGTCTGTTTGTCTTTTTGTCTGTCTCTTCTTACGCAAGAACACATATGAGATCATCGGTCATGGAAGGAATGTGGAACAACATGATTACATAATGTACGTAGGATATGTACATACATATGTATGTAGTACATACGGTATATTCAGAATGTGTACCACCAGTACATATATGTACATCCATATGATATGTATATTCATGTTTCATCTACCCATGTAGTATAGCTAATTATGTACTGGCTGACTGCCGCAATGCAACAGTTGTACTAACATACTTCCAAGCCAACGCCAAGTGAGGGATACATACTTTCGAATGCATGAACATATAGCCAGTCTGGTGACTCTTGATAATTAGGAAAATTTAAATATTGGAGTGTATTAACATGGAAAACCAGCAACGGATTTATTGCGTGTATTGTAACGATTGTATGGAACTCAATTTTAGTGCCAAGACAAGAGAGTCTCTAGCATTGACAAATACTTGATAAAAAGACATGGAATAGCATGATATTTATCAGAAAAAAGGCGCGCTTCCTTTCAAATTTTAGCCCTTAATCAATTGAAAATGGTACCTATGTACATATTCGACTGTTTTTATGTTACTCGGAGACTTCTGTTGATTAGAAGTCTGTTGATTAGAAGAAACTTGTGTCGTAGTACTACTGTATGTACATTTTATTACAACCAATAACCACGTAATATTACTGGCAAAAGGGTCACAATATACAAATGTTTCCTTATTAAGTTTTTACTTTATTAAAGTCCTTAGTTTTTATTTCTATCATTTAGGTTTTCAACCAATGTTTGTTAATTATCAGTCGCGTTATAGCGTATCCAGGGTTTATTGCTAGCCAAAAACTTTTTGAATTTGAATTTGAATTCAAATATGTTTTGGCGCGCTCTGAAACTTTCGAGAAATTAATGCTTTCTCACATGACGTTTGGAAAACATACCAAAATTGAGCTTAATTCATTGCATACGAGCGTAACCTGCCAAATTAATTTTTGATAACAACAAACCCTGACCAAGCTTTATCATTCTCAACCAAACCAGATACTGAAATAAAGCCTGTCAATTTTTCGAAGACGCGTAAGACATTTCCATTAATGCCCAAACATGCAATATGGGCTGGGATATACCGCTCTTCTGTATCGTTGACCATCCAATTCAATAACTGCCAAAAATCACACAGATCCGAAATTACGGAGAAAATTGTTTTACCTGAATTTAGTCACCTATTCAATCGGGGATTTCCCATCAAAAATATTTCTCCGGTACTAGGGCCACCGTAATAAGGTACAATCCACTCCCGGTCGAGATGGGGTGGGAAAGTGGACGTACCCCCTCTTTAGCCTTTTCCAAAAAATATAATGTATTCCTTAAGGTGTACATAGGTAAAATGGCCTTAAAACTGCCAATTCCAACCTCTTTGATGAAAAGTCCTCTGCCTTTGGAGGTTCATACAATCTAGAAATATTATGTGACAGTCGTTTGTTCCGAGGAACCAACGGAGCGAATGTTAATTGGCAGAACAGATGGACATTCGTAACGAACCGTTTCTTTGTGGCTGACTGACTGACTGACTGACTGACAGACAGACAGACTGACTGACTGACTGACTGACTGACTGACTGACTGACTGACTGACTGACTCACTGACTGACTGACTGACTGACTGACTGACTGACTGACTCACTGACTGACTGACTGACTCACTGACTGACTGACTGACTGACTGACTGACTGACTCACTGACTGACTGACTGACTGACTGACTGACTGACTGACTGACTGACTGACTGACTGACTGACTGACTGACTGACTGACTGACTGACTGACTGACTGACTGACTGACTGACTGGCTGACTAACTGACTGACTGACTGACTGACTGTCTGACTGACGGATTGATTTACCGTTTGGCTGTCTGACTGACTGACTGACTGACAGAGTGAGTAAATAACTGACTGAGTGACTGATTGACTGACTGGCTAATTGACCGACAAACTATATTACGGACATAATATTTTGAGACTGATATATTTGGGTAATAAAAAAATTTGTTCCGTTATTACGCTCATTAGCGAACTCTGAACCTGAAGATTTCGTTTGAGTTTGTTTGTTAAGACTATGCACAGTGGATTTTTCTGTTCCACAAATAGACTAGAATACATACATGGCAGAACGTGGCATCCTTGATTGGCTTCCGTTCGGTGTGTCCGTAACTAACAATGTTATGTACTGTAACCACCACTACTGCTCAAACAGAACCGAACGACTGACACAATTCCACGCGTTTTTTTGGTACAAAAAAATCTCTGATTTGAAGTAATCTTAGATTTTAGATTTAGACCCGTCGTTTTCGTATATCGTTTTCCGCCAGCTAAAGATTATATAATGATGAAATACCGTAAACTGGCTTACTGTAGTCATAATAGTTATAACGAACGTCACGGCACGACAGTACTGACCGACTGAGTGACTCAATTCGTCATGGTTCGGTACACAAAAGGAGGAGGAGTCCGCAGCGGAAGCTCGTTTTCGGAGGTCTGGTAGGACGAAAAGAAGAGGGGAAGTTGCATTCAACCGTTTGTGGCGGTTTTACCAAATGTGAGATTTTTCTTCACTGTGTAATCAGAATGGCCTCAAAATGACCGATTCCTCTACCGATTCTTTAACGAAAGTCTGCTCCCTTTAGAGGATGGGGTCGTCCGAAGTCAGGATTCTAGTGAAGAAACGACATTCAGTTTTTTTCCAGGGCTGGAAATATTGATACATTTTTCTTGGCTCATTGAGTTCTGCTAGACTTGGCTCGCCGACAGAACGTTCCACTGAGTGACTGAATTCGACCGTGTATTGACTGACTGACTGACTGACTGACTGACTGACTGACTGACTGACTGACTAACTGACTGACTATCTAACTGACTGACCTACTGACTGACTGACTGACTGACTGACTAACTGACTGACTATCTAACTGACTGACCTACTGACTGACTGACTGACTCAAACAATCGGTTGAGACTTCTGGACTGCCCTTTAAAAGTGTAAGTAAGTGCCATCCCAGTCAAAGAAACACTTGAGATCTCAAGAAACTTCCTCAAATCCCATACTTCAGCAACGGACATCCCAATGAAATGGAATATTCCATACCATTATTGGCCGTGGGATACCAACCAACCGGGCAGCCTAAATAATGTCACACCATTACAAGTCCCCATGATTGTGGGCAGACAAGACCCGATACAAGTCGCCTAAAAAGACGGGCTCTGTGGGGAATGGGCAGATGTGTCAAAATTGAAAAACTGTTTCACGATTCACAATTTATAATTACAAAATATAAAAACAATCGTCACGTTTCATGGGTTAACATGTGCTTTACATGTATCCGCTAAATATTCCCAACACATATGTATCACTCACAATCCATCAGGTGACTCAATTTGAAGATTATTTAAATTTTAGAAAAGCATTGCACGGGATAATTTTTTATTCCTGGAGACGCTATTCAAAAATATTTTACATATATAGCATTATCAATTGATTAAAAGACTATTTTCAAAATAATGGTTTTTAGAACCTTGTTAAAACTATTTCTTGAATGCAAAAATGTGGAACGAGATCATTAACATTACCACAGTTCTATTTCATGACTGGAAAATTACACAAACGGGTCACGGAATATTTTTCAAAATTATAAAAAATGGCGCGCATTCAAATTCAGTCTCGTAATCAATTGTGAATACAAAACGGCCTTTGCCGACAAAGAAAGGGAGAAGAGAAGGAGAGATGAAATTGTGTTATTTCTGCATGATATGTGGGAGGATACAACATGGTCGGATAGGGCTTGTATATATGTATGTAGAGCTTGATCTAGATAGCTTGCTATAAAATTACTTCCATAGACCCACTACGCACAGATGCAATGAATTGAGAGCGGTTTACGAATAATTTGCAAATGTGAAGTGATTTTTTATTTTTATTTTTTTAGAAGTATTCCACTGGGTGATGAGAGCAGATTTGAATTCAAAGTTTCTAAGTAACATTAAGCCTAGGAATGTACACAATAGCATGATCAATCGAATAGGAGAATTCAAGAGGAATTGGAATCTTCTCTATTCTCAAGATACAGTAATTTCATGAGTGATTTTTTTCACAGACATAGGGGTTTTGGATATGGACATGGATAGAAAAATCATCCTGAGATGTCCCAAAGTCCCAAAGATGGTGAGATTCGAAATGTATTCCGAATTCTTATCAGTTAGAAATGCTATTTACACTACATGCTATATAACTGACTGACTAACTTACTGACTAACTAAATGACTGACTGAGTGACTGACTGACTGACTGATTGACTGACTAACTGACTGACAGACTAACTGACTGACTAACTGACTGACTGACTGACTTACTGAATAACTCACTGACTGACTGATTGACTGACCGACTGACTGACTGACTATGGATGGGCACAAAGGGTTTGGGATGCCTGATGTACTCATGGCGAGGGTGGAAGGGGGTACCATGTCGCGAGATCTGCAGGTTCCCACGGGATTTGACGAGATCTTGGCCCGTACTGCAGCAATAACATGTTTATCTGGGTCATGGCTACTGGGCGACACAGCGATGGCTAATACGAGATAAGAATATACAATATTTAAAAAAAATTGAAAATTAAAGTTTTGGGTTTTTTCTGTTTTGGAATAAAACAAATTACCTAATGTTTAATGTTTTTTGTAATATGGGTTCAGTAACATGGCTCATACATGTAATCTTGGCCCGTACTGAAGCAATAACATGTTTATTTGGGTCATGGCAACTTGGCGACACAGCGATGGCTACAGTAGTACGAGTTAAGATGACACAGTTATACCGTTAAAATGCAATTTATTTTTGAAAATAATAGTTTTTGTTTTCTTTGTTCAAGGAAATTGTTCTTTGAGAGATTACAGAAATAAACCCTGATATTTCATGCTTTTTATTATGCACTATATGGGATCAGTAACAGATGCATGACTTGATACAATGACCGATGAAACACCCATTAATATTGAACTAAGCTATGTACATAAAATAGCCTATCCTACATAGTTGAATTCTAATAGACCATAATTTTTTTTAGTTCTCGATAACAAATAGATTTGATCTTGATGTTCCGGGTTCATCATGGTTCGATCGGATTGGTTGAGAGTTAAATTCATTTACTTTTGTTACCGTGTGTGGCCTTGCATTGTCCCTGCGCGCATGCAAAACGTTATGGCCGAAACATTACTCAACAATTTCAAAACTTAACACATTTCGTATTCAGAATAAGTTTTACCAATGCATCATAAAGTTTCTATACATGAAAATATAAGAGTTCATCGCCGCAAAGTTGTTGGAACACTAGTGCCAAACTTATCAATAATGTTTCACATGCGCGCAGGAACAATGCAAGGTACGGCAAATTTAACAATAAACCAGTGGTACATAGAGCTTCAGGATGACCGATGGAACATGTCACGATACAAGTCATATAATGATACATTGGGTTCGACACTCATAACGATCCAACTCATTATATCTGATCCCCCCATTACAATGGTACATCTTTTATACCATAATCCGTCATTGATAGCCCCGTGCCGTCATGAGTCATGACTCATGATGAAGCCATGGCGGGAGAATGTTTTTATCGAATATTAGGAGAAAATTTGTGACTTTTCACTTTTTTTCTAGCGCTATCGCTTCAGAGCTTGAGCTTAGTGTTGTCAATTTTAAGATCCAGTGGCGTAGAGAAAATATATTTCACCCGCTACTTATTGGGAAGATGTAAAAACTGTGTTTCTCTTAGTTTGATTCAGTAGTCATTCAGAAACTTCAAGCACCAATATCATGAGCTTTAGATACATTCATGTATGCAAACGGCACAATAAAACGGCATGAAATGACCCATGCAAGCTACATACATCATGTAAACAACAACAACAACAACAACAACAACAACAACAACAACAACAACAACAACAACAACAACAACAACAACAACAACAACAACAACAACAACAACAACAACAACAACAACAACAACAACAACAACAACAACAACAACAACAACAACAACATTGAACAGCAAACTGACGCGGACTTTTTGTTCATGAAAGTTTTTGATTGGCCTGAATTTATGAACCACCATTATGATTTAATGAAATGATTAATAGAATAGTTCATGACAGCTGAATCAGTAACGGAGACAAGTTTATCGAGACCGCATGACATGGCAGTGTGTACAGTTTGAAAAACGAGTCAAATTTTAGTCGAAATTACCGCTGAACGAATTGGAAAACCATTAAAATAGAGATTATCCCAGCCTATATAGCTTATGAATCGCACACAAGCCCAAATGTAATCACACAGTTTGACTCGTCCAATCTCAGGAACAACAACAACAACAACAACAACAACAACAACAACAACAACAACAACAACAACAACAACAACAACAACAACAACAACAACATCAACAACAACAACAACAACAACAACAACAACAACAACAACAACAACAACAACAACAACAACAACAACAACAACAACAACAACAACAACAACAACAACAACAACAACAACAACAACAACAACAACAATAAAAACAACAACAACAACAACAACAACAACAACAACAACAACAACAACAACAACAACAAGAGGACCAAACTGTTACAATTGACAGAGCTTCATGGCTGAAATGGGCTATAAAATTGGCAAATAGAGCAATTTCAGGCCTACATGGAATACAGCATCATTTGTCGTAAATTCCATTTTACTACAGTTGTACATACATCGCTCTGATATTAAAACTGGATGAGGAGATATTCAATAGCTTCCTTGTGGGATATGAGTTGCCAGTTTTCACTCAACAACTGGCTCTCTCCTTCAATCACTCACTCACTCACTCTAGCTATTCATGAGTTACCAATCCATTCAGGTATGCT
>OZ038444.1:8042781-8045252 GCA_964036265.1 Daptonema setosum | reverse complement strand
GAATAAAACATATAGCTTAGCCACCTAGGTTTTTGCACATCCCAGAATCGTAACGCAATGAATAAAACATGGTATGGCAATGGTGTTGCTTGATTCAGTCGTAGAGGCACCAGGGAATGATGTGCCACAGATTGGTGTGGCGAACGAGCAAAACAGAATACTTTAATGAATGATAAGTTTCCCAAAAGCAGATACATCTATGTGCTTTGAGTCATGATTTTTCATTATAAATTTTATTTTATGTCACCGAGTCAGTTTCTCCTTGCCATACTTTATGGTTGGCTTGGCAGTGGCAAAGAAGTACCTGTTTCATGGTACGGAACGATGGCATACATTCGTCGACGTATTACAAATCATAAAAAGTAATGGGAGTTCTCGAGATGCAGTTATAGAGATTGTCGGATAGAGAAAGAGATAGCCAGATAGTGATAGATAAAGTTAGGCATTTCAATCCTCTTTATACACACCTCATAAAGCTAAATTCAAAGTTTTTGTGTCGCTTAAATTGGAATAACATTTCTATTCAATCCAAATATCGTCCACGTCCACCAATGATTCTGTGCCAGGTAACCAGGGACTACCATTTCCAATGACCACAGAGGCAGTGCCATACGATGATACAGTCACATGGATTGGTATTGTAGCGGATGAACAAGTGGGGGGGGGGGGGGGAGGTTGTTGAATAAGGTAAAATAGTGGTATGGTAAAATTCAATGGGGTAAAATAGTTGTATAGTAAATTTCGATGTGTTAAAATAGTGGTACGGTAAAACAAAGATATGGTAAAATTAGGGTGAAACAGTGGTAGGGTAAAATAGTGATAGGGTAAAATAGCGGTCCGCGCCCCATGATGCTTGATGAACCATCATGGCAACTCACAATCCCCCCTTCCCTGCCCCCCTTTTGCCCCTCCTCCAACGCCCATCCCAGCGGAAGTTTTTTCAAAACAGCGGGTTGGATCCTTGGTCGTGAAGCTCTGAATGTTTCGGAGTTCACTCAAATAATCTGAGACCTGTGGGAATGGTGGATTAAAAAAAGATTGGGAAATTGGAATTGAATTTGAATGAAGTGAAGTGGGTTTGTTATTTCCGCTAACCACTACTTTTATGGACTCACTAACGGACGAGGGAAGAATGAAAAAGTAGAAGTCCCCTCCGTTTGGGAGTGCCAAGAAGCAGAACTTGTTATTCAAGGTGTAGGTAAACTGGCCTCAAAACTGCAAATTCCCCGATCTTTGGAGAGATTCCCTCGTTTGGAGGTTTGGCTCGTCCGCCAGTGTAGGGAATCGATTGTGGTTAGGCATGGCAGTTCTATTTTAATGTTTATTGTTTATGTGGGCCAACGTGTCATGGAGGGGGATGTTTGGTAGAATCACGAGACCATGATCACGTACTCTCAATTAACTATGAGACTAAATTCAAACTTGCGCCAATCAGATAAGCTTTTTTATAGGTCCGTGTTTTGTCAAATCTAATTAGGAATAATCTCGAATACCAGCGTGTATTCTGCTCGAACTTCAACGTCTTTATTCGCGGAGAAAAGCTGTACAACGAAGGCGCTAATCCAAATTTAGTTACGTAATCATTTGAGAATGCTATATATTACACTCAGAAACATACCGCGTGTTAAAACCAATCGTATTGTTTATTATAGCCCGGTCAATAAATGTTGTCCCTTCTCTCTCAAACATACTGTTTCAGAAACTTTCTGGATTCAACTTTCACAAAATCATCACAAGTTTGAACACCAGTACTTGTTGATTAGTAGAAGACATAAAGACGCTTTCGAGATTCTAGTGAAATATTAAGTGCTATTTTCGCTCAGACAATGAAACATCAAACTCACTTTTGGTCCACACACTTGGCTAACGTGCGTGATGGTGATTGGACCACAACTCAACCGGCCAATCATCATCACTCAAGTTCAGCCAATCACGCGAAAGAACAGCAGAGTATTGAACTTGCTCGTGGCCCAACATCTGAGTTCGGTGTAAAAAGTGGTGTTTTACGGGCTATGATGTTTTTTCATTCATCAGAATTTGTGTATTGTCCTTGTATAATTTTTCTTGCATTAATTTTAAACAAAATAAGGTTTGATTTCACCCAACAAAGTTTTCAACCTGATGTTTCACGGTCGGACCAAAAATGGTGCTTCATATTTCACTAGAATCTCGAAAGCGTCTTTAGCGGGGATTCAAATTCTAATGACCTTCAAGACTCGAATAAACGTGATCCACTTTAAACTCTGTTTTTTCACTCTGGCTTTTTGTTACTGACTTCAACACCCCATTACACTGATCATCAACACCCACATCAACACACCTCAGCTGAACACATTGCCACGTAAAAATATCAACTGCACTGATTAACTCAACTTAAGTTGAACTAATCATCAACACTCTATTGCGAGCTGAACAGAACGCCGTTTGATTGAAACTCCCTGATAATTTTGAAGTTGAACCCAACCTAAAAC
>OZ038444.1:8027781-8037781 GCA_964036265.1 Daptonema setosum | reverse complement strand
ACAGCTAGAGGAACAACTTGAAATTGGCGCGTTAACTGCAGAGTTTCTCTTGTAAAATAACTGCATGCGTCGTTTTTGGGTACGCTCATCAGTTTTCAAATCAAATTTTGTACAAATTAGACGAATGGTGAGCACTCACTCACTCACTCACTCAGTCACTCACTCACTCACTCACTCACTCACTCACTCACTCACTCACTCACTCACTCACTCACTCACTCACTCACTCACTCACTCACTCACTCACTCACTCACTCACTCAC
Source organism: Daptonema setosum (assembly GCA_964036265.1). NCBI lineage: Eukaryota > Metazoa > Nematoda > Chromadorea > Monhysterida > Xyalidae > Daptonema > Daptonema setosum. The sequence continues at coordinate 8,037,518 of OZ038444.1, read as the reverse complement.
TCACTCACTCACTCACTCACTCTCATTCACTCAATCACTCACTCACTCACTCACTCACTCACTCACTCACTCACTCACTCACTCACTCACTCGCTCACTCACTCACTCACTCACTCACTCACTCGCTCACTCACTCACTCACTCACTCACTCACTCACTCACTCACTCACTCACTCACTCACTCACTCACTCACTCACTCACTCACTCACTCACTCACTCACTCACTCACTCACTCACTCATTCACTCTTTAACACAAACTCATTCATTGAGTAACGTATTGACTGACTGATTCAGTTGCCCACTGTTTCAGTGAGGAATAATGTGCGGACGTTTGAATTCAGTTTCATAGGCAATTGAGTTTACTTTATGCCCTACCCAATGTCGTATTAGAAAGTAAGTAATTTTTGTGTGAGTTCTGGTGAAATATCGACTCAAATTGAGATGTTCATATTTCACTGGATTGTTTCATGATTTTTTTTCAAGTGATGAGAATCTTACTCTCTCACCCGCTGTTTCTGCTTAGTTGGTCAACAATAGATGGCGCGCATTTATAATTTCGGTATAGTAAGCAATTGATGGTTCTTTACGAATTACCCAATCTCGTATTGAAAATAAAATAATCGTTGAGTTCTGGTGAAATATCGATATTTCTCGAGCTGTTCTTATTCCACTGGTGCGGTGTATCGTTTCATACGCATATTTTCAAGTGATAAAAATTTTCTCAGCCACTTTCTTACTCGCTGTCTTAAAGTTACGGCAACAATGGATGGCGGCGCGCTTTCAATTTCAGTAAAGTAAGCAGTTGACGTTTCTTTATGAATTACCCCATATCATATAATTTTGTGCGATTTCTGCTATCGATTAAACTCGGGTCGGTTTTTCTTGACTAATGTTGTGGTATTGTTTCATACGCATTTTCTCAAGTGATGAGTATTTTAGTCACTCAATGGCTGTTTCTGCATAATTGGGCAACAATGGATGGCGGCGCGCTTTCAATTTCTGTAAAGTAAGCAGTTGACGTTTCTTTATGAATAACCAAATGTCATAAAACTTCGTGCGATTTCTGCTATCGATTTAACTCGGGTGGGTCTTTCTTCACTAGTATGTGGTACAGTTTTATACGCATTTTATCAAGTGATGAGTATTTTACTCTCTCACTTTGTGTTTCTGCATAGTTGGGCAACAATGGATGGCGCGCATTCGATTTCTGTATTGTAAGCAATTGATAGTTCTTTATGAATTACCCCATATCATATAATTTTGTGCGATTTCTGCTATCGATTATAGTAGGGTCGGTCTTTCTTCACTAGTATGTGGTATTGTTTTATACGCATTTTATCAAGTGATGAGTATTTTACTCACTCACTTGGTGTTTCTGCATAGTTGGGCAACAATGGATGGCGCCCATTCGATTTCTGTATTGTAAGCAATTGATAGTGCTTTATGAACTACCAAATGTCAAACAATTTGTGCGATTTCTGTTAGGGTGCTTTCAGAGTAAAAAGGAAAGTAAAACGGAAAGTAAAATCTGTAAACCAATTGACCGGGTTTGTTCCCGAAATTTTGTTTTCAGTCAATAGGTTTACAGATTTTACTTTCCGTTTTACTTTCCTTTTTACTTTCTTTTTTACTCTGAAAGCACCCTTATCGATTGAGCTTTGGCCGTCTCCCTTCACTAGTATGCGGTACTGTTTTATATGATTTGAACATAATTGTACTGTTGTTTTATTCAGTTATATGAGCATTTACTAGCGAATTTAAATTTCGGAAACTGAACCAACGTGTTTCATAGTTTTTCCTGTTCATGTCATTCAATACGCTCGATTTCAAATTCCTATATTTTTCAATCTACATTATGGTTTGCTTGAATCCTGTGGAACAAAAAACAAAGTTTTTTTTTACATACTGTATTCATTAAATCCATCTCCTTTACTGACTGCGGTCTTCTCCACTGGCAGACGAGCTTATTCCCTAAAGGGAGGAGAATATTGTGAAAGAGGGGGAATTATCAGTTTTAAAGCCATTTTACCCACACCTCGACAAACAAGCTCTACTTTTTGGGATTGCCAAAAATGGGAAATGCAACTTTTTGTTCTTCCCATGTCCACCCGTGGTCTTAACTTTATTGAACATTGAGGTCTGTATTCTGCCAGTTTGAGTATAAATAGTATTCCTCAGTGAGGGGAAATTACCCTATCCCTTGTAAAAATTTGCTCTTCTGTAGTCTGACCTAATTCATAACCGGTTAGAAACCAGTCAGTTGGACAGCCTCCCCCTTTCGAGTGACCAGTTGCACTTGCAGGTGCGATAATCCTTCTAAGTGGCTTACTTGAAGGCGTGGTCAGCTACACTCTATATTTCTATAAATATCTGGATTCCTAATAAATTTATTCATTCTTTCTTTTTTATAACTACCTTCTCACTTGGCGATGAAACCTTGGTTTTTCTGTTTGTGAACAAGGATTGTAGTGGCAAATTGTTGTTGGTTTGCCCACTGACTTTTCACTGTCAGTTACAATCTGTTCATTTGTTCCATTGAGAGTGAATTCTGTAGATACCTAACTGACTGTTAGTTTTATCTGTCAGTATTTCAAATGCATTTCTTTATTTTGTGGCATATTAACTAGTTACTGTTAGTAACTGCTAAATACTGATTCCAGTTACTATTCATTTCAGATATTTTCGAATATCTCAAGGTCCTCCCCATTCCACATTCTAATTTTCATGACACTCAAAACCACTCTCCCCTTTGAATTCATTTCCTTCAAATGAAATTACTATAATATAAATTTTCATAACATAAAACGGAAAAGACAAACAAACAAACAGATTTCCTGAATAAGTCCGGTCTAGAATATCGAGTTTTCATATAATAACGCAGATTTTCTGAAGAAGTCACACTAGAATATTGAATTTTCTTATAATAAAGCAGATTCTCAGAAGTAAGTGGTCCCGGTCGGTAGTCCCATTCGGGTGGTTGTAATTACTACTCAATCAGGAATTATTGATTGATCTCAACAGTTTCCTCGTTTCGTCCATGAATTCCATGTTTTCGCGTGTCCTCTTCTGGGAATAACAAATAATCTTATCTCTCTCATCATTCTAAAATAAAAAATACAACCACCCAGTCCCTTCATTAACGCGCATAGTCCCATATGTTTTATGTGTCTTTTATGGTTTCATGTTGTCTATTTCTATATGGGACTTTAAATCAAAGGAAAAATCTCACTCAGAAAATATTTAACTTATTGCGCGCCCTGCTATATTAGGCTCCAACTATGAAAGTTTTCTCAATAATTTTCTACAATAAAAGTTCGTTCGGCAACATTATGTTTCAAGAAAAAAAATCCTGGTTCTCTGGTTTGGTTTGATATTGCGGTTTCAATTAAGTTCAATGATGTACCAAATGTCAAAAGTTGGAGCCTACTCTCACTTCAAACAAAACCCTTGTTCCCCAGCCCAGCGTTCAGTCATTAATTAGGTCCCATTAGTTTGTGTTGTTTTCACACTTTGTCTTGATAAAATGTGACCTACTAAAACTTTCGAAAGAACCTAAAACTACTCCAACTACTCCAAAACTGGAAACATATGACTGAACGCGCACCCACCAATTATTAGATCCCTTCAAAAGCAAACACTAGAATAAAAAATAATGTCATATTATAACCAGAACAAGTTTTCACTCAATTATCCCGGTTATCACAGTTCTCCCGGCCGGTAAACCCATTTTGGGTGGTTGTACTGCTCAATCAGGACTTATTGATTGGTCTTACATAATTGTTTCTTTGATCTTCCATAATTGTTTCTTTGATAAATTCTTCGGTTTCGCGCGTCCTTTCTGGGACTATAATTATTACAATCATTTCTAAAATAAAAAAAACGACAACCACCCAATCCCCCATTAACGCGCTTAGTCCCAGATATGGTTCTCTTACTGTTTTCCTATTCTCTTCCATTATCTTCTATTTATATCTGGGACTTTAATCAAATTAAAGAAAACATTCAATCAGAAAACTTGCGCGTCCTCCTCAAGTCATAATAGGCTCCAACTTGAAAAGTTTCTGTCCCGATGAAATTCATTCTTCTGCAATATGGTTCATGAAATATTTTTCTGGTTCTCTGGTTCAGTTTAATATTGCAGTTTCAATTAAACTCAATTGTTTTCAAAGTTACTATAGTTGGAGCCTACTTTAGTTTCAAACAAAAACCTAGTTCCCCAGTCCAGCGTTCAGTCAAAAGGCCCCATTTTTTTGATGTTCTACTACAGAAATTGTCTTGATGATTGTCTTGATAAATGGGGCCTAATAAAAAATAAATTTTGAAAGAAAACTCAACGACAACCATGGAAATCTATGACTGAACGCGCACCCTCCATATCCCCTCTCATTAAATTTTTTTTCTAATATAGTTGACAATTTTTTTGCAATAACATATAATTAAGACAAAAATATAAGAAGCCAAACGAAAATAGAAAAAGTTTCGGACTCAATGAGATTCCTTTCTGCCAAAACCAAACAAAAACATTCACCAGTCACCATGTACAGTATATGTAAGTAAGTCCCGGCTGTTTTCTCAAATGTCTTCAAATTTTCTGCTATGTCTTCATGTTTTCTCATGTCCGCTGGGACTTAAAATTTCTTCAAAGTCAAACCCTTGCAAGAAATTAAAAATCTAAAGCAAACGACTGAATGTTTTTTTCATTTTATCCAATTCATTCCAACTGAGGTAAGAAGTTCTTTTAAAAAAATCTTCCCGACCCCGACGGTTCAGTCTTACGAAAATCCCAGAATTTCTTCATTGTTTTCATTGTTTTCATACATGTTTTGTATTTTTCTGGGATTCTAATGTCAACAGAAAACAATATTGTACAAACGACAGCCAATCAACAAAAAAGACTGAACCAATCCTCAAATCCCAACCCAAACGCGTCCAGTCAAGTCCCAGTTTTTTTCTTGTGTTTTTGATTTTTTTATATGTTTTGTTTAAAAAGGTCAACTGGGACTCTGTCACATACGAAATCAAATACAAATCACAAAAAAGTTGGACGCGTTCTTCAAACCCATGGGTTTTGTATAACTGACTCCTTCCGTCCCTCCCCATCCCATTTTGGACGAACCACGGCAAAGGGCGAACCCAAGGCGAAGGCAAACTCAAGGCGAAGGCAAACTCAAGGCGAAGGCGCGTGGGCATGACAACAACTCCAGTAAAAGCTAAGTTTGCTTTTTCTTTTTTTCTTTTTGTGTGTCTGGCGTGAATGAACGGGGTTTTGTAATATTTAGTTGAGTTTAGACAGTCATTAGGTGTTTTCGATTCTAATTCTTTGTCTAACCTTTTTTCATTTGCAGGCCGCCACGAGATGGGCCGATAACTCATTTACTGACTCATTCATTCACGGACTCTCTCATTCACTGACTTACTCATTTACCGACTCACTCGGGCGCGGTGGCTGGTTGGCTGTCGTTGGTAACTGGATGGCTGTTGGTTCATAGTTTCGCATTCTGTGGAAATCAGGTTTTTTTTTTGTATGACTGGTGTGATTGGGGGTATTAGATAAGTGTTAGCAAGTTTAGACAGTTCTTTATTCAAATTTATGTAGTGGTATTTCAATTTCTTAATTTTTCATAAACCACGTTGACGGGCACGTTTGGCAACGAAGTCGAATCCAGGCATGGTGGCGAAACCGAGGCAACTTGGAGAATCATGTGGCTGACGTTTGTTAGTTTATTACTGTGTGGATTGCAGGTTTGTCACTTTTTATTACTTTGTGTGACTGGTGTAAATGTTGTCAGTTGAGTTTTAGCAAGTTTAGACAGTTGTTTATTGATTGATATCCATGTAATTGTATAGTAGTTTCTTGGTTTTTTCATGAACCATGAAGTGGGCACAATCAAGGCGAGTTCGAGGCTTCGTGGCGAAATCAGGGTAACTTGGCGAATCAAGGCATCTTTGTCAATCATGTGGTCAGTTTTTGTTAGTCCAATACATGATAGTGGATTGCAGGTTTGTTACATTTTATTACTTTGTGTGACTGGTGTGAGTGTTTTTAGTCAGTATTATCTAGTTCAGTTAGCAATTGATACACCTTATTCGTTGTAAAATTCCTTTTTTTCATAAACCATGAATCGGGTGCAACGACAGCCACATTGGGCAGCGAAGTCGAATCAACGTGGCACAATCCCGGCAACATGGCGAACTCGAGGCATCCTGGTGAAATGGCACCTGTCTGTTAGTTCAATACTCATGTGGATTGCAGGTTTGTTACAATTCATTACTTTGTGTGACTGGTGTGAGTGTTGTCAGATGAGTGTTAGCTAGTTTAGCTAGTTATTGATTATACCTATTTATTATCGTTCTCAATTTACTTGTTTTTCATAAACCACGAATCGGTTGCAACGACAGCCACATTTGGCGGTGAAGTCGAATCAACTCGAGGCATCGTGGTGAAATCCTATGGTTGTCGTTTGTTAGTTCAATAATAATGTGGATTGCAGGTTTGTTACATTTTATTACTTTGTGTGACTGGTGTGAGTGTTTTCAGTTAGGATTAGCTAGTTTAGCTAGTTATTTATTGAAACCCTTGTATTTGTATTGAAATTACTTACTATTTCATAAACCGCGATTCGGGTGCTACGACAGGCTCGTGGCACAATTCAGGCAGGACCAACTCAAGGCACCCTCGCGAAATCAAGGCAACATGGCGAAGTCATATGGTTGTCGTTTGTTAGTTCAATACTGTTGTGGATTGCAGGTTTGTTACATTTTTATTACTTTGTATGACTGGTGTGAATCTGTTCAGTTAAGTATTAGCTAGTTTAGACAGTCATCGAGGAAATCAATCTTCATTATTAGTATTGCTTCAACCTATTTTCATGAACTCTACACACTGCTCGCTCGATATGGTGATGACAAGGTCTACCAGGGTACATACACATGAGCAACGGATGACGCCGACAAATCAGTTTGTTGGTTTTATGTTTTGTAAACAACAGGTTCGTCGTGACTTACTATTTTGTGTGACTGACTGGCCGTGAATGTGATGGTCAGTTGAGCGGTAGCCAGTTCAGATAGTCAAACAATTTTTGTTTTTCTTATTAAGCAACTTTGGTGTTATTTTCATATATCGTTCCTGGCCGTTCTCACTGGTGTACCCGGGCGTACTCAGGCGCACTCAGGCCCACTGATAGGTGTACTCGGGATGATCACTAGCGTACTCGGGCGCACTCAGTCGCACTCATACGGCGCACTAAGGCGCACTGATATGTAGGTGTACTCGGGGTGATCACTGCCGTACTCAAGGAGTGGCTCGTAATGGTTGGTTATCCATTTCTGTTTGAGTGCTGGTGGTTACATTGACATTGACATGTATTATAAATGCGACTCACTGTAATAATTAGCTTTCTCAGGTTTGGATCGGTTGGTCAATGACTGTATGACTGAATGGCAGATAGCAAAGCTAACTAAATTAATTGTAGATTTTTGCGGACACGGTAACTCGGGTCAGACTGTTCATGGACAACACTAGCTGCTCATGGGCCACTACACACTCCCGCATCATTTGGTGCATTGGATTTGGATTACACTGGTTGGTTACTACTTATTGTTTTTAACTTATTTAAATGAATGAACTAAATGACTCATGTAATCAACTTTCTCAGGTTTTCAGCGGTTGGTCAATGTGTGATTGTTGTAGTTAAGCAGAATGACTGACTTCAGAGAGCATAACTATAATGTAAATCACTGTTGTAGATAATGGACATTGACTGGCCCCTTGGCGACTTTGGCTGCTCATGGCGACTTCGGCTGCTCATGGCAACTTCGGCTGCTCATGGCGACTTCGGCTGCTCATGGCGACTTCGGCTGCTCATGGCGACTTCGGCTGCTCATGGGCGACTCCGGCTGCTCATGGGCGAGTTCAGCTGCTGATGGGTGACTCCGGCTGCTGATGGGCGACTTCAGCTGCTCGTGGGCGACTCCGGCTGCTGATGGGCGACTTCAGCTGCTCGTGGGCGACTCCGGCTGCTGATGGGCGACTTCAGCTCCTCATGGGCGACTCCGGCTGCTGATGGGCGACTCAGCTGCTCATGGCGATTCCAGCTGCTCATGGCGACTCCAGCTGCCCATGGCGACTCCAACTGCCCACTGGCGATGGCAACAGCTCATGGGCGACTCCAGGCTTTCGCATACTCTGCTGCATTGGATTTAGATTACACTGGTTGGTTACTATAACTTGGTTTTAACTTATTTCATTAAACAAACTATATGGCTCATTTAATCAACTTTCTCAGGTTTTCAGCGGTTGGTTAATGTGTGATTGTTAATGACTGATTTCAGAGAGCATAACTATAAAACAAATCACTGTTGTAGATATTGGACATTGACTGGCCCATTGGCGACTCCGGCTCCTCATTGGCGACTCTAGCTGCTCAAGGCGACGTCAGCCGCTCATGGTGACTCCAGTTGATTATGGTGACTCCAGCTGATCATGGCGACTCTAGCTGCTCAGGGCGACTCCAGCTGCTCATGGCGACTCCAGCTGCACATTGCCGACTGCAACAGCTCATGGGCGACTTCAGACTTCCGCATCATTTGACGCATTGGATTGGATTACACTGGTTGGTTACTATTTATTGGTTTTAACTTTTTTCATTAAACAAACTATATGACTCATGTAAACAACTTTCTCAGGTTTTCAGCGGTTGGTTAATGTGTGATTTTTGTAGTTTAGTTGAATGACTGATTTCAGAGAGCATAAATTTAATACAACTCACTGTTGTAGATAATGGACATTGACTGGCCCATTGGCGACTCTGGCTCTTCATGAACGACTCCGGCTGCTCATGGGCGACTTCAGCTGCTCATGGTGACTACGGCTGCTCATGGGCGACTTCTACTGATCATGGCGTCTTCAGCTGCTCGTGGTGACTTCAGCTGCTCATGGCGACATCACCATGGTGAATCGGGCTGCTCACTGGTGACATCACCAATTATTCTGGTGGGTTCAGTGTATGTCTCATCGATCACATGTTTATTCTAATTAACTTCATGTTTCCAGAGGTTGGTCATTGCGTGATTGCTTTGTATTATTATGAATGACTGGTTTCATAGATCTTATGTTGCTATCTTTTACTGTTGTAGACTCATCGTGGATTTCACATGGGATTGGCGCATCCACACTGATGACGACTTGGCGACTTTATTCACTGGCAACAAAAGTGGTTATGCTGGGTTACGGTATGAAATGAGATTGACTGTTTTAATGACTGTTGATGAATCTTGATTATTACTTCTAGATAACCAGACTTCTTCAATCCACACCAGCGCGGCATTTTCTCTTCTGACTCAAACGGGCACTTTTAATACTGTGATTTTTGAATTATGGCTTTCATTTGGTATTTTTAATTGTTTCTTCGAACTTTTTATTTAATTTTTTTCTCTATTCTATTTTATTTATGACTAAATTTCTTTTTTTATTATTTGTCATTTTATTCGCTCTGGCATGTATTCCATCTGTTTCAGTTTGTTATGTTACTATTACATTTCATGAATTCATTCTTCACTGTCATGCTATTCTTTTATCTCAATCTAATATTTGTGTTTATGTTTTATTTTCTGCCGTACTGGTGTGTCCTGGCGGACTTAACCCTGCCTTGTGGCGGGTGCACCAAACCATATTTGCACTGCGATCAGAGACCCGCCTTCTCGTTGGCGCTGTGTGTCAGTAGGAGTGGAAGAATC
>OZ038444.1:8017781-8022781 GCA_964036265.1 Daptonema setosum | reverse complement strand
AACGAGAAAAATGTCTGCAATTCCCTTATATTTGTCCAAAATGACAACTGTGCATCGTTATTTATTACTTTGTTTGGTGGCCGTATGGCACACGCAGGCGTATCCGACCCGTGGTCAGGAGGGCAGAACCGTGGTGCATTGGCGCAAGGACGATTCCATGTTGGTTTCTTCTTGTGAAGTCTTTTGTTTGAATATAAAAAAAACAGCTGGAAGAGAGAGAGTGAACTTTTTCGTCCATTTTCTCCTCTCCGTTTTGTTATCAGTCTGTATACCTTTTTTAATCTAGGGATTGAAGTGAATAATTATACTTTCAGTTTCGACAAGACGATCCTCACCAAGTTCAGCACCATCCAGGTGGCGATGCGCAGTTCGCTGGTGATCGAGTGCCCCGATCGTTATCACACTGATCAGTCCGTTATTTATTTGGTTGGTTGTCGTTTGATAAAATACTTTCACTAAAATAAATAAATAAGACCACGAATTCATTTTCAGCGCTTCAGCTTAGTTCCACGCACCATTTCTCATAATTGCTGTCTTTTTCTTGCATATTGTTCCACGTTTGTGGGTCTTTTTCAAAGGCACGGTTTACTTGAAAACAATAAATTAAAACTTTGTTCATTTATAGTTAATTCTTCTCTATTTAATCTTTTTATTAGTGATTATTACAGGTAACACGCGAAGAGGCTGTCGGCTGTGTGCTCGGTTCGGATGCCAAGAAGATCGGTGTGTGCGTGAATCCATCGGACAGTTCAACGATCGTATTCCGACGATTCTCGCCTTTATGAATTCACCGAGAATAAGGAGTACTTTTTAATTTGTTAGTTATTTTATGTTTGTTAATTTTTCATCATTCAAAATTGGGCGAAATTGTTGAATTGAATATATGGTTATATGATGAGGTCCATGATCAAGTCAAGTGGTGATTTTTTTGCTGACGGCTGCGAGAACAATTCATTTTCTGTAGTATTTTTCTTTATTTTTACGAAAATACAGTACAGGTTTAGTAGTTCGTTCCATGTATTTGTACTTACAGACCGTCCCGTTCCTTAAATTGCAAATATTCGGAAAACTCGAATCGTATTTCATACTTGACCACTTGTATCCGCTGTTTAGTCCCACATCCATGTTGTACTCTCTCTATGGATCCCTTATTACGTCCATTTGACTGACCAATCACAACAAATTACCGCTAATTGACGGGTGATATTGACCGCGATTAAAATTCTCTCACGTCTCACCCCGCCCCTTACTACCGTCATAACTGTTTCTACCTCCGGACCCTACCGCAAAGCAAGTATTTTATGGAATGGAATTTATTCCTTTTGGATTCCATCTGCATTTTTTTTTATTCAACCTTTTTAGAACTCCTCTCTAGGAAATACTTGAAATGGTTAGGTTAGGAAGTAACGGATATGATAGTCGTTCAATAATTTCTTTTGTAATTCCACATCAGTTCATCCCTTCCCTTCCCGCCATCTCAACTGTTAACATGTGATATACTGAACCGCAATTCGATACCGATGTAACCACCGAACCGAACGAAGCAAATATCCAGTTCAAAAAATTCTAGCTATAATCAAAATCACTTAGTTCCGAATGTAAAAATATCTCTACTTGCACTAGTAGGGAAATTGTTTTTCTCAAGATTTTCTCAATCAAAACATCAAAGCTTTTATTTCCTCGCCCGCTACTGTCCTTTCACTCAGTAGCCTTCAAATTGTAGAGGATCTGTCTGTCACTATTGATTGACTGATAATGATTGACGCGTGTTACGCCAAGTGGATCTGTGAACGACAGCCAACTTTGAAAAGATCCTCAGTCTACAGTTTGGATTGGAGTTCGGATGATATGTATGTAAAAGTTATCGATGGCAGATTTGGGTGCATATAAAGTAGTTATGTTCAGCTTTAGCTATATCAAAATTTTCAAATGATATGACTATTTTACTTTGTGTGAGTGGACTGACTTTTCTTGGGGAAGTTAATTTTGTTCCCGAAATTTTGTTTTGAGTCAATATGTTTACAGATTTTACTTTCCGTTTTACTTTCCTTTTTACTGTGAAAGCACCCTTAGGCGAATTACAATTTCGTGCGGTGTATCATTAGGTATGTTCTGGTATGAAGGGCCAGCCGAGAAGGGATGGGATTTGTGATATCCCAGGGCGGGGTATATGTGGAAAGGGGAAGTGGAAAGGGGAAGAGAAGGACAAGGGCTAATGTCGAGGTCATAATTCATAACTATCAACTATCAGATAAAATTTTAGTTTACCAAACTACATAAATCAGTTAATCAAACTGAAATTATAGAAGTCAAGTATATTTTATAATGAAAAAACTGGACTCAAGACTGTAATTGGTGAATTTCCCAGGGAAGGGTGGTAGGGTAGACATTGATGTCTGTTTTAATATCGGTGGGCCGAAAACAATGTCACCCCCAATTTTAGTACATCAAACTACAAACTACATAAATCAGTTGATCAAACTAGAATTTTGAAATCTAACAAAATTTTATGTGAAACAAACACTGAGATAATTATTTTATAAAAATAATTGTCCTAAATTTTCAGCCACCAGTGACGGCACGACGTTGGGTCTGAACCAGCGCGTGGGTGGACTCTGCCACGAACACAACATGCGATTGAGGCTCTGGGTCACCTCCGAATCTGGTTGGTAATTACTGTTTTGACAGTGACAAGAAAGTGGGGGAATTTCATCAAAGAGAGCAGAATCGGTAATTTTAATGTCATTTTGCTTTACTTACAACACCTTAAGGAACGAGATACGCTTTTTGAACCCACCAAAGAGGGTATACTTTAACTTTTCCTTTCCTTCTCGTCCGCTAGTGGCTTTTTGAAAATGGGCTTGAAGCTCGGACCATTTGCAGATGACTCCAATTATAAACAGCCACTTTACGGTCTGTCCGCGCCTGATGAGGATGAATCGGATGCCGACTCGGATTCAATGGATGGGCTCGAGGACCGACCAATGCGAACGATGACCTCGTATCCTACGACCAGCACCAATGGTCAGGCCGACTGGGGCAAGATACTTGAAGGAGGTTAGTCAAAATGGAATACTGTTCCGAGAAATCCTAGATAACTGATGATTAATGAATTCACGATGTAAATTTCTTAAATTTACCTGAACATATCCATTTATCTTTATGACTTATTTTCGTTTCATTTATTACTGATTTTTTAGTCGATTATTTCATACTTGACTCATTTGGGTTTATTTAGCCGATTTTTTTAATACTAGTAATAAGTACAGGAACAACATCACCTACTACACCATCGATTCGTCAGCTTTTATTTTAAAATTAAGATGAACATTTGTTTGTGCTTTGACGTTTTCTTGTATTTCAGCCAACAAACCGGCACCGGTGGACGATGTGGTGGTATCGATTGACCTGCCTCCGCGGGATCCGTGGTTTGAATCGGAGCCCATCCACAACGGATTGGTGCCGCGAACTCAACACCAGCAACAACAGTTGAGACTGCAACAACAACAACACGATCAACAGGCCACGTATTCGGTGGGCCTGCCCGATTCCCGTCGTGATGGCCTGCAATACATTGCCGACGGCCAACAAAATACTATTGGTTGGTTCGCAGAATTCAGACCCAAAGTATGTCAAGTAAACTTTTATTTCACCATCATTTTTTAGTTTTGCGGCGTTTTAAGGGAAAATTGATTTGCCACGCTATTTGATGCATGTAGTATAAAGGTTTTGTTTTTCAATTCAGCTTGTGTAATCAGTCGGTGTTGTTATTTTGCACGCAGTTTTCTCAAATGCCCTCGTAATAAAAAAACTCAACGAGGTACATGTTTCCAATTTTTATTATATTTTTAAATTCTTCTTTTATTTCAGGTTACTCGGTTGGGTACGACACGGAAACGCTGACGTCGGCTGGTTGTCGAATCGGTGACGTTGGTTACGGTCAACCGATCAGGTATCTGGTGGTCATCCTACTTTTACTTTTGACCCTGGCCGTATAATGTCGTATTTCATTGAACTCGCAATATGAATAACTGATTTGAACAACGCTGTCTGATCGAAATATGAAACATCAGTTTGTGCGTTCTTATTTTGAGTTCAATCGAAATTATATACGTGCAGTAGGCATTGGTGTCTAATCATTGATGGATAAATATACCAATACCATATACACCATCTCGGGATCTCAACGTGCAATTCCAGGGTGCCCTTTCTATATTGTTGGCTGCGGGATTTTGCTGATATTTTCACGAAATTCAGGTGGTCAACTGTATTTTCCTATTTCTGCGGAGAATTTTGAAAATTTCTGCAGAAGCGAACTCAGGCAACCCTACCCTACCCCAATTGAATCGAAAGTGTGCGTCATCATTACCCCGTACTACCGGTCGTGTCTTCCCGTTTATTTTCATGGCAATCGGTCAAATTTGGTTGAAAACTTCTGTTTTCAGTAATGAAACTTCAGGGTGATTTTTTTTAATTCTTAATAATTTGCTATATTGATTAAGTAGTTTTATTTTCCATCTTTGACCGCATGTGACCATTCATCCTCAGTCATAATTACCGACCTACCGTATTCATGTGTCTCCCATACGCCTGACCTGTCTCAAATGGCTGTGCTGTGTTTTTGATGGCCTCAATTAACCTGCACAAAGTTACAATTCGGACTCTCGAAAAAGAAAACCTTATTTTCATCATAACGTTGGAATAAATGTTTTATTATGTGTGATCGTTTCCAAACACAATATAATTGTTTTTTAGGACGTCAAAGTCAGAGTTCTTTTGTGCTGGTTATTTCTGGCAGCACATTCTAATAGAATTAAAATATAATGAACAGACTTGGCCCTTTTTTTTTTCTTCATTGAAATTCACTTCTCCCAAGTGGCTCGCCTGCCATTTGTTAAGTTTGAAGATTCTGTGATTTCTCAACGAATAGACACTTGATTATCTATACAAACGTGACTTGATGTTCGATCGTATGGTTCAGGGTGCTTTCATGATCGTCT
>OZ038444.1:7966321-8008821 GCA_964036265.1 Daptonema setosum | reverse complement strand
CATTCATAGCCACGAAAGTGAGTTACTTCACTGACATTAAAGAACGTCGGATATGCAAAGTTTTCATGTGCTGAATTACACGACAATTTCTAGCGAATCTTGTTATAGCTTGCTTGGTCAGAAAAATTTCTATATAAATGTTTTTTCATGGGCCCGTGGCCACATACAAAATGATTTTAAAACAAAATGATGCTCGAGTGTCAAAAAAAAATTCCCTGCGTAACAATAAACGTTGAATAGGCTATACGTCGTGCTCAACATAGCTGTCGTGTATTTCAGAGTTTGTAGAACGGAAAAAAGAATGTCACAATTCATTCTCGTTTAAAAACTTTGCCATCCCACAATGTTTATATAAAATCTGGAAGCACCACAATATAAAGTATTATCATCTTTTCAATAATACAACTAAGCGAACAGGAACAAATGATCACAAAATCTGCTATAATAGTTTTGATGTTATGTGTAAAACGTTTCCCAAACACATTTCTGAGTTACAAATTCAAGGCATCATATGACTTTAATAGTCCCTCCTATTTCGCATTCTCTACGTTTTTCATAACTGTAAACCATAAAAAGAAAGAAATCGATCGTGAAAAAAGGTTTCGGTAGAGTTGCAAAAGGGTCACCATGGAAGCAAACTCATCTGTGAATGATATTTTGGTGCTTAGGAAAGGTTTTACAAATTAATAATTACAATGCAATGTACATAAACAAGAAGCAACGCTCTGATCAACACCACGGGATGCATATTACAAAATGTAAGCACATCAACATGATTCACAAGTTAATTATCACAGGACTGAAACGAAAAAAAACTGCTATGAAAAATGGTTGAAGAAAGTAGAAACTTATGCCACAAAACAAAAATACTTGATTATCAACAGCTGATTTTCGCAAACACGAATTCGATTCTTATGGGGAGAAACCACGACGGTGATCGACAATTTATGATGTGTTTAGCTTACAGGTAAACGTTCCTCTACTTAAAGAAATATAACAACTAACGGTAAAAGAGAATAATAAAATATTGAAAATGACGAGTTGAAGCGTTATAAATTAGCTGACCAAGTAAAAAAATTTAACGTTCGATTGTAAAGAGCCACTAGCGGACTGGAAGGGAAGGGAAAAGTAGAATTCCCCACTCTTTGGGTGCTTAAAAAAGTTGAATTTGTTCCTCAAGGTGTAAGTAAAATTTCTGCCTATTACCCTCTTTGAAAATATTCACATTCCTTTGGATGTTTGGCCTCGCCCTCTTTGGCGGTTTCAAAAAGTACAGTTTGTTCCTTAGGTAAAATGGCATAATTTCTACCAATTCTCCCTGTTCGGCTTGTCCGCCAGCGCCAGTGAGCGAGTATCATTCAAATGTACAGCCAATTCTTCAGTAGACTGAATAGATAACCAAAGTTGAAAATCAGTACAGTAAAATTGACGTTATTAACGAAATGATAGTCCGAAAACGAGCCTACTTTAACCAGACACCACCGATTTGTCTAAAAAACATCAAAATACAAGACGTTTTTGAAACAAAAACAAAAAACGATGAAATGTTCATCATCAATGTTCAGCTTTCACCCTGAGATTTGACGTTGGCAGCGTCTTTGCGCCACTGACTGGGCATGGGCGGAGCCTCGGACTTACGACTGTTCACGGCTACGGGGAACACTGCAAACACAATCATTTATTAAGTTTTTTTTATAATTTTATTTATTTATTATTATTTTGCCTAGGCAAATTCATAACTTTTTCAGCAATTGATAGTTCTATTTTAAATTATTTATAAAATATAAGTACCTGGTATGGATAGATTGCCGAGCTCTTTGGTGAGAATGTCGGTATTGCTTTTGGCGGGGGACCGTTGGGGACTGGCGGCCGGCACCGTCTGCAACAACAACAACAACAGTTACACCAAAATTAATAACAACAACAACAACAACCACAACAGTTACAACAAACAACAACATGTACAACAACAACAACAACAAAAACAACAACAACAACTATAAAACAACAACAACAACAACAAAAATCTAACAACAAAAACAGCTACAAAGCAACAACAACAACAACAGTAGCATCAAAACAACAACATCAACAACAACACCAAAATAACAACCTGTTCTAATAGGTCAACTTCAAGCGGTTCACCCAAAGCAATCAGGTGTTTCTCAAAAATATCGGCCAGCACGTTGAATATAAGCACAAATTGATCCTGAAACCAGAAATTCAGCTAGTAAAACAAAACTTTCAATTTTATTATTATTTTAACAGGGTTGAATTGCATATAACGTATAACCAGTCTCATGAATTACGAACTGCATATCACACTGAATTACAAAAAAAAATGTCAAACGAATTATATTCCGAGAGAATTTAAATTTGAAAGTAGAGACCACTAGCGGACGAGAAGGGGTGGGAAAAAGGGAATACTCCCTTTTTGGCGATCTAAAAAAGTAGCGTTTGCTCCCTAAGGTGTAGATAAAATGGCCTGAAAACTGGCGATTCCCAACTCTTTGACAAAATTCCCATCCCTTTGGATATCTAGCTCGTACGCCAGTGAGACCAACCAAAGATTGAACGCAGGCAGGTCGCTGCCGCCTCAGTCTGAGAACGAGTTGGACAATGTCGACGGGGTTGGGGAGACGCGAATGGAGCAGTTGCTGCCAAACGCTGTCGATGGCCATGATACAGCCCGTACGACCACAACCCGCACTGCAACAACAACGTCAACAACAACAGCAACAGCAACAACAACAACAACAACAACAACAACAGCAACAGCAGGAACAACAACAATAACAACAACAACAACAACAACAACAACAACAACAACAACAACAACAACAACAACAACAGCTACAACAACAACAACAACCTGCAGTGGACCAGTATGGGAGGTCGATCGGCCGGTTTCACGGAGCTCCGATGTTGATGCAACAGTTGCAGTAATCTTTGTATTGTATTCAGATCACTCGGTCGTCCGTAGTCAGCCCATTCGCTATATTGATATTGACGGACAACCTGAAAATAGATAAATAGATAAAAATAGATAAATAGATACAAATAGATAAATAGATACAAATAGATAAAACAGTAGAAAAAATCAGACAAAACGTGAAAACGCAATAAATTCTGAATCATGATTATCTATGCAATGTGAAGGCTAAAGACAAAATATCTTTTGTCAAAATGTCTTTGTTGAGTAGACATAACAGTTAGATTCACAGGTAAACAAATCCAGATTAGCAGTTCCAATTTATTGACACACACAGACACAGTGTAGTGAATAAAGCTCTCGTCTATAACCAGGTAATATGGGGATAATGGAGCCCTGGAGGACATGCGAACAGAATTACAGAATTATAAAGAAGGAAATAGACATAGACTGAATTAAGGTCATTTCACCAACACCTTAGGGAACAAATTATACTTTTTGAAAATGCCAAAGTGGGGGTAATTCCATCTTCCCACCCCTTCTCGTTTGCTAGTGCCCAACCTTATTAGCGGCTCCCTTGGTTTGCAGGAGCACGCGCCGGAGCATGAGATCAGATTGAGCGTCCTCCTTCTCCTCCTCCAACACGACCGTGTACTTGTCACTGATCTTCAGACTGGCGCCCACCGACTCCGGCCAGTAACGATCGCATTTCACCTGAAAAAAAAACTCATTGGTCAATTCGAGATAGGAATTATTGACTGATTGTTGGATTGATTGACTCATTGATTAGATTACTGATTGAATGATTGATTAGGTTAATGATTGATTTATTGATTGATTAACTAGCTAAATGATTTATTGATTGATTGATTGGGTTAATGATTGATTGAGTGATTCATTGAAACTTGATTGAATACAGATTCACTTTTCGATCATCTGATTGGTTGATTCATTCACTTGCTTACTCTTACTAATTTTAATCTTGATTCTATTGATTTTTTATCTTTGTTTAAAATTTGAAAGATATATTCAATGATTGAAGGATGAATGATTCAATTAATTCCTTGATTAATAGTACATTTACTTTTTACCTAACTTTCAATTACTTTACAACAACAGCAACAGCAACAGCAACAACAACAACAACGACAACAACATCAACAACATTAACAACAACAACAACAACAACAACAAAACAACAACAACAACGACAAAAACAACAACAGCAACAACAACAACAACAACAACAACAACAACAACAACAACAACAACAACAGTCAACCTTTCCATTCTCCTTCAGCTTGCAGAGCATCACCACATCCTCTACTTGTTGTTCGTCAATCATCTGCCAGAAATCATGCAGTGTGTTTTCCAATGGCGCCTGACTGGCGATATAATGATTACAAATCGAGTCATCGTCACCCTGAAAATAAAATAACTAAATTCAATTAGTCAATTAAAAAAACTCCACTTGTCGGGTTGTGATGCCCTGTTTTTACATGTGGTCAGTCAGTCAGTCAGACAGTCAGTCAGTCAGTCAGACAGTCAGTCAGTCAGTCAGTCAGTCAGTCAGTCAGTCAGTCAGTCAGTCAGACAGTCAGTCAGTCAGTCAGACAGTCAGTCAGTCAGTCAGTCAGTCAGTCAGTCAGTCAGTCAGTCAGTCAGTCAGTCAGTCAGTCAGTCAGTCTGTCCGTCAGGATATCGGCCAGAAAACAGATTCAATTGACACAATTGTGCCCAAACGGTGGTATATGGAGTGAACAAATTAAAAAAATTACTCTGAATTTTTTTACGTAATATTAACGGATAAGTAATATTAACGGATAAACATTTCGTGGACACTAACACCCACCTTGACATGACTGGCGTTTATATATCCATCTGCATTCGGATAACCATCGACCAGTTTCACTCGGGTTCGGTCATCTAAAAAACCATTCTATTGATTTCATCAGATTGACCATTTTCAGCGTAGAAGCACCAAAGTCAGTTTCTCGAACCAGTTTGTGAAAAAAACCAAGCGTAATTTTCTTGGCACGCGTTCAGTCAAATCTTTTTACCTGCCACTTGGAAAACATTAGAAAATATTCTGCTAACGAAAAAAAGATACCCTTCCCAAACTGTATATCATGTTTCGATTGTAGTACAACTAGTTATAGCCCATGGAGGCACTAGCGGACAAGAAAGGCATGGAAAAGTGAAATTCCCTCCTCTTTGGCGGGCTTTCAAAAAGTAGAGTTATCTTAGGTGTACTAGGTAAAACGGCCGAATTTCTGCCGACTCCCCCTCTTTGGAAAGATGCCCCTCCCATTTGGAGGTTTGGCTCGTCCGCCAGTGCATAGAGGGTTTCCTGTTACTAAAAAAAAGATTTTGGCGCGCAATTTGAATTCAAAACTGTTTATAATCGCAACCAACATGGCACCACATCACGCCACCGATTGCGACTGGCCTGCGCCGCGGAATTGCCTACTGACCACGAGTACTCCGGGTCGTCCACCCAGTCATCCGGTTCGATGCGCACACGCTGAAACGCAATAAAAAACATAATTCATGGCTAATTATCGGCGAAGATAATGAATTTGAAATATTTTTATACACTTATGTATGCAAAAATCTGGAGTTTGATTGAGTTTGGAAACATTTTCAAACAAGGACAGGAATACGAGCAGAATCATGGAAAACTATGATACACAAGAAGGGCGAAAGGCTTACGGTATCTGGAGTCCAGATAAGAAACAAACCCAAATTTTTATAACACTTTCAATTTATTCGGTATTTTCATTTCAGAAATCTCACAGATGAGCTGAAAATGTGAGAAATTAGGGTGCATTTTATCTATAACGAACCAGAAACTCATAGGCGTATTGTTCGGCGGGTTTGCCACCGGGTTGTACTTGTTTATCTCTTTCGGCCACCAACTGAATAAAACGACGACAAGCGTCCAATTGTGATTGACTGGTCACGCTCATTCATTCAAATCTGAAGAATAAAAATTTAATAAATTTATCATCTGATTTTTTTGGTTTATTCGAGTTATGAAAAAAAATTCAAGGTAATTTTATGTAGGATAGGAAGGCCTGACAATCAGTTGGATATACAAAATAAAAAGTGTGTCCGTAAGTTAATGAGTGAGTGAGTGGGCGAGTTATTGAATGAGGGACTTGATTGAAAGAGTGGGGAAGTAGGAGAGTCAGAGTGGGGAAGTAGGAGAGTCAGAGAGTGAGTAAGTTGATGAGTTACTTAAGAAGTGGGGATTTCAGTGCGTGAGTATGTGAACGAGTGAGGAATTGCAAGGGTCAGAGAGGGGTGGGGTGTGTATGTTAATAAGTGAGAGGAGTGAGTGAGAGAAGCATGGAGATATCGATGAGTAAGTGACTATGTTTACGATTGAGGATTTGCGGGAGTCGGGTAGTGAGAATGGTAACGAGTGGGGAAGTGAGTGATTGAGTACGTAAGTGACATATGAAGGAAAAGAGACAGTAAGGTATGTCATAGGGAGTGAGTGAGTAAATGAAGGATCTTTCATAACAAGAGGTCTTTGCCAAAATATTTCGCTATCTTTGCATTACTATACTACTCACTCATTGAAGAAATATACTGAACATGACATGACCCTTTTTTCCCTACCACAACCTTATCTTGAGAGAACGACACAGCTGTACGTGCCTAGTGTCATTGAGAAAGACCAGTGCGCGAAAAACCGTACATCAGAAAACTTGTATGTCGTAAGTTGTCTTAATTGGCAATAGTGCATTTATTTCTAACAGGAGATGAATTTTTACCCATTTTACCACCGGAACATACTTTTGGAACAGAACAAGAAACACATCCCCATACTTGAAAAATTCGTCTTTTACCGTATGCTTTTGCGGACTAAACATACATACCTTCGAAGGTAGGGGAATATCGTCAAGCGAGAGGAACTTGCAGTTTTGATGTATGTAGTTTCACCCACACATTGAGAAAATAATTAAAATTTTTGAAACAGCCAAAGAGGGGGGGGGAATTCCACTTCTCCCTCTCGTCCGCTACGCTAGATTTCTCCTCCGACCGTAGGTAGACAATGTTTACAAATACCGGCATACATACACCTACTATAATAAAAGGAAACCATATGTCGCTGATAAGCCGTATAAAACGGTAGTAAGCATATAAGAAAAGTTTCCCACCATGTGACAAGTGTTGAAATGAAGAATTTCCACTTCTCTGTAAGTATTTGTGAATGTTTGTTATGGAAAGGTTTCAGAAAACCAAAACCGAATGCATGAAAACACTAGCGGACGAGAAGGGAGGATTGGAATCCCCCCCTTTCGGCGGTTTCAAAAAGTAGACTTTTCCTTAAGTTGTGAGTAAAATGGCTTTTAATTCTGGAATTCCCCTTCCTTTGGAGGTATCGCTTGTCCGCCAGTGCATGAAAAGCTATGTCCTGAAAGAGCCCCCATCTTCGGAAATAATTTTTCTTGCCATTTCTACTGAAGCAGCCGTCATTATGCTGTGACGTAAAACTGAATATATTTAGAAATCGGAAATGAGTCGTAAATTGGCCATGTAAATTCAGCTTCAGGCATTTCCGTTTGGCATATTGCGAAATAGACAACAACATAGATAATTGGCAGAAATTTCAATTTGGAAACTGGTGAAAGACACACACTAGTCAACATGACGGAGATGAAAAAAAAACTATATGAATTTCTTGTGTCTGTAGGCACTAGCGAACGAGAAGAGGGAAAGTGTAGTTTCCTCTCTTTAGCGGTTTCAAAAAGTAGAGTTTGTTGGTAAGAAGGCGTAGGTAAAATGAACTTATTCCTGCCAATTCCCCAGAAACTTAGGAAAGGAACGGGGATGAAGGAAGGAAGTGTGCAAAAAATGATGGATTAGTCTTACAAATTCCCAATAAATATTGGCGCGCATTTGTAATCAGTCTAATCTCCTGATTAAATGTAAATTTTATAAATAAAAAAATATCAATAAAACAAAAATAAAATCAAGTATGGGACTCGCGTGCACAGAGTCCGTATTGACTTCAAGGGTAGCAACAAAACACCGCATACAAAACCGAAAAATTCCAAATTTCCGTATGTAATTTTCATTCTGCAGGTTATTTTCGACATAGTTTGTAACAAGATAGCATGACTATACATAACGAAGAGGGTATCATATAATGTGGACCAATGTATATGTCGTAGTAAATCGGGGGTACCCGTTAATGGGAATCGGTCATCTTTGCCACCGAGACAAGTTTGCCACTCAAAATCGAGACAGGTTTGCCACTTTTTTGGGAGGTTTTCAGTGGCAAACATGTCTCACCCAAAAAGTGGCAAACATGTCTCGGTATTTCACGAGACATGTTTGCCACTCAAAATTCTGGAAATGAGTGGCAAACCTGTCCCAGAATAAAAGTGGCAAACATGTCCCACATCACAAACCTAATTAGATGAGACAAGTTTGCCACTTTGACTACCGTAACCCAAGGCGGCATCCCTTTGTCAGTGAGTCATAATTATCATCCGATGAGATGACATGAAATATGTACGTTGACAACAGCACCTCATTTGAAGCTCAAATTGATAATTACAAAAATTGAAAATTTCAATAATTCTGACATTTTACGATAAAAACAATAATTCTGACATTTTACGATAAAAACAAAGTAGATAGACTAATTCGAACATGAGGAACGCGATTTTCTTACTTATTCTTCCATACCGTGAGTAATTTAATCAATTTTTTTACCAGAGTGAGTGAGTGAGTTAGTGTTTGAGTTACTGATGGAGTGAGTAAGTGAGTGAGTGAGTGAGTGAGTGAGTGAGTGAGTGAGTTAGTGAGTGAGTGAGTGAGTGAGTGAGTGAGTGAGTGAGTGAGTGAGTGAGTGAGTGAGAGAGTGTGTGTAAGTTACTGATGAGTGAGTGAGTAAGTGAGTGAGTGAGTGAGTGGGTGAGTGAGTGAGTGAGTGAGTGAGTGAGTGAGTGAGTGACTGATGAGTGAGTGAGCAAGTGAGTGAGTGAGTGAGTGAGTGAGTGAGTGAGTGAGTGAGTGAGTGAGTGAGTGATTGATGAGTGATTGGTTGCGTGAGTGAGTGAGTGAGTAAATGAGTGAGTAATTCAGTGAATGTGGGAATGAGTGAGTGAGGCATGATTACAAACCCCACAGATTTTTCGAATTTGGTTTTTTCTCGAGCAACATTACTATTCCATGTAAAGTTTTACTGTCTGCGAGCCCCCGATATCCTAACGTAAAGCTGGCTTGTCCGAGCGGAGCGAGGACAAGCGTGATAGGTCCCGCAGGGGAGATTTCAATATTTCCTCCTGCACGTGTTGTAGCATAGCCACGTGCTGTAGAAAGCATGCGAGCGTAGCGAGCCAGTTATAGTAGGGTATATGCAGTTTAGTTGCATCGGCTCAGTAGCACACTGCAAGGATGTTTGCCTAGCGAGTAGCCCTGGATTCGTTTCCCAAATTTTTGACAAAAACTGTAAACTTTCAAAAAATCTGTGGGGTCTGGAAAATTGCGTGAGTGAGGGAGTGTGTGAGTGACTGATGAGTGAGTGAGTGAGTCAGTCAGTGAGTGAGTCATTGAGTGAGTCATTGAGTGAGTGAATGAGTGAGTGGGTGAGTGAATGAGTGAGTTACTGAATGAGTGGGTGAGTATTGAGCGAGTGAGTGAGTGAGAGAATGGCCGAGTGAAGAAGGTGAGTGAGTGAGTGTAAGAATTATAAACCATAATCACTCAGTAAGTGAGTATAAGAGTCATGGTACGGGAGAATAAAGTGAGAAAATCGCATTCCTCATGTTCGAATCAGTTTATATACTCTGTCTTTATTGTTTTATAACAGAATTAAAGAATTTTTCAAACTTTGTGATTTTCACCTTGAGCTTTGAATGAGGTGCTGTTGTCAACCTACATATTCCATGTCATCTCATCGGATGATAGTTAAGACTCACTGACAAAGGGATGCCGCCTTGGATTACGGTAGTCAGAGTGGCAAACTTGTCTCATGGAGTTAGGTTGGCGATGTGGGACATGTTTGCCACTTTTATACTGAGACAGGTTTGCCACTCGTTTCCTGAATTTTGAGTGGCAAACATGTCTCGTGAAATACCGAGACAAGTTTGCCACTTTTTGGGTGAGACATGTTTGCCACTGAAAACCCCCCAAAAAAGTGGCAAACTTGTCTCGATTTGGAGTGGCAAACTTGTCTCGGTGGCAAAGATGACACACAGTCCCCGTTAATCGGGGGTCATGACCTTGGATTGACTGGTTAATTGGCGGACCCCAGTACAGGGTGTGTGTTTATTAATCATTGTTAATATTGTTTCTGTAGTTTAAACAGGGTGTGTGTTTATTGTACGTCATATGCAAGTATCAGGGTGTTAATCACTTTCATGTATTGTCATATTATATCACTTATTTGGTTTTTTTTTGCAGGTGGTGGCTCAGTATCTTTGTTCACACATGCACAGAGTCAACCTCTCTGATGATAGCTGGATACATTGTATCACAAGTACCCGATCGATCAACTCTATTTATTGGGACTTACTGATTGTCTAAATGACTGACTCAATAAGTAAACCCAACCTGCTTCAAAGGCACCCTCCAAAGGTTCTACGATTTCATATTTTCCTTCACTTTGACTCAATGTTTCTGAACAAACGGCAATGGCCACAGCAGTGCAAGTGTCACGTTTCATTAGTAACAGTAATGGTTGAGTTAATGAAGAGGACATTTCTGTACCAGTGGTTGGTTTCTCTGAATCAGTATCTTCGGCACTACTTTGAGTGCTAGCCGTGTCAGGAGCTGACTCGTCCGTGTTTGGTGGGTTGAGATCATCCATGATGAGTAGTGTTTTATGGGTTAGGGGATACGATGATTAGTTAGGTCAGTTGCCAGTTAATTAGTTGAGGTCAGTTTAGAAAAAAACTCAATGAGATTCTATTTATATAGCTTCCAAGGGATATCACCTTTTCAACGTACAGAAACAATATTAACAATGATTAATAAACACACACCCTGTACTGGGGTCCACCAATTAACCAGTCAATCCAAGGTCATGACCCCCGATTAACGGGTACCCCCGATTCACTACGACATATACACAAACAATAATGGTATACTTAACATCATAATAGCGTATAAACCATGATGGGACAACAAGTTCTTCTATCATTCTATGTTATTTCCCACTGTAAAACTCTGCCCTTACACTTATTTCTCATTATCGTAATATATTGATCATGGATTAAACTACTCCATCGAAATTTCCCGACACCCCGTGACCTTTCAATCTAATATAGCAGGAACCACTTTATTTGTAAGTGGCAGGTAAACAGTTACAGCAACTGTGATATACAAGATACAAGAAAATTTTGGTGGATGGGTAAACAACAACAACAATAATAATAGAACAATCGATGATCAACTATAAACAACGGACGCACAGAAAGGAGAGTTTGAGAGCAAATTAATGGAGCAATCGTTCGAAAAAAGCAGAAAATCGGGGGGGAATGGTTATGAGAAGTGTGAAAGTAGGGGTTTCTTGACTGTTTCTCATCCACTTTCTCTAGACTAACACACGGCAAATTCGTTTCTTACTGACATTAAACTTACTTACTGTTACTTTTAGACTGTAGTATTTGCCAATAAACCAACTATTTTACAATACCGGCAGGCAACATAATTTTATACTATTGAAACTCTTGATTTGATATATGAAACCGTAAAATACTATCATTTCTTCACCGTTAGCTATTAATAACGCTTAACAAGGCCGGTAGATAACAAAACTATAAAATCCGTCTGAAATTTTTCTCAGAAACAGAAACAGGATGGATGACTAAAATGTTTTTCCACTTCACCAAACAGAGTAGAGTATGGTTGTGTGTTGTGACGAAAGCATACTGAAAAAAAAACATTAAAATAACATCAAAACTTGTTCATTTGAACAAGTTACGCCCCCGTCCCCACTATTAAAATTCCCAAATTTTGGCAACATAAAAAATTCCCAAACAATTCAAGAATGAACAAAAAATATTCTTTTTTAAAAAGCTTTCCCTTGTTAACCCTCCCGCTCTTAGAATCAGGCAATAAAGACGTATAGTGTATTTTAGTATTGGGCCGGAATGAATCACCATATGCAATGACATAGCCGACTGAAGGTGTTGTTGCTGTTGCTGTTGAGAGAGATGTTGTTGATGTTGTTGTTGTTGAGAGAGATGTTGTTGTTGTTGCGTGGGGTGCGGTGAAATATATACAGGTCAGCTGTTTGAACAGTATGCAGAGCAGGACAGGTTTCTATGCAAACTGTGATATAGAAGATGTTCGAAGAACAAATAGTATCGACTATTGACACTTTGGACAAGCTTGTGAATAAATAAAAACCTGTCAAGACGCTGGGAAAATTGCAATATTATTGCAGCATTTAGGCCTAATTGCACGTTATTTTTTGCAAAACCGTGAGAAAAAATTACGCGCCTTGGAATCTATTCACCTCCAGCGTGAAAAAATATAGCCAGTTCATAGAAACCTGCCTGTCACTGCCAACATGTTCATACAAAAATTGAGACACATTCAATTGGCAAATATACTTGGGACCAGATATCAGATACTAAAGAACAGATTGGGACTAAACGATTGGATAACTATGATGATACATTAGAAAATTATACAGACTGTTACTACAAAAATCGGTAAAATATTATAATGACATTTAATACGTGCTGGCAGATTTTTACGGTTAAAATACAGGGTGGCTGTAAAGTAACGACGCGGTTTCCGGCGGCCGATTTCTCAAAAACTTTATATTGTATGACCAGTGTTTTTATAGCCAAACTAGCGTAAAAACACCTGAAAAATCGAATTATGTGGTCAGATTTGCCGTATTATAATTTTTTTGTTGGCTTTTTGTAGAATTTCTCTCAGAAATCAAGATTTTTTTACTTCTTGCGTCATAGACGGAATTTTTTTTAAAAATAAATGCGTTATAGGATTTTAGAAGTTTACACACGTCTATTATAAAGATTTTTGAGAAATCTAATCGCCGAATAACACCATTGGTGTGTTCTAATGGTCAAATCTAAACCTGCAATCACAAAGCATTTTTTACATCAAAATTTCATTTTGGCAGTTTTCACTGGTTATCAAGTTTTTATGATGCTTAACGGTGTGTTATGACATCAGATTTGTGTTATGGGAGTTATGGAAGTATAATTATCCTACCTGGGAACTAAATCTTTGATTTCCGAAAATTTTGAATTTTTAAATATTTTTTTTTATTTTTCTTTATTATTGAGGTTTTTTGGCGGTGAAGTAGTAGGAATTTTATTTGTTTTAGGAATTTCTTAGCAGAAAACTCTAGTTAGCATTTTGTTTCATCAAAATGAATCCTTGTTAAAAGAATTGATAGTTATTTTGTAATATTATTGTCCGTTTTCATGAGATTTCGGTCAGTATTGTTGCTAAATAACGAAAATTCCGTTAAATTTCCGCAAAAATTTAATTTGAGCAATGCTATACTAAAATTAACCCCATAAACGGAAATTTCAGGTATAATTACATATAACTGGCAAGAAAAAGTTATTCATGCAATATAATAATTTTGAGAAATGGGCGGCCAGAAAACGCGTCGTTACTTTACAGCCACCCTGTATATGATAACGAAAAGATACTGCCAAAAAACAACCTTACATTTTAAAAGTATGACAGACTCCAGAATTCTAATCCTACTACACAACACATGTTCACCATCAGATTCGCCGAAACACCTGGATGAATGGAAAATCACAAATTTAATGTACATCAGCGAAATCTGAAATAACATATGAACGGCAACTGACAAGAACATGGATGGGATGGATAAGGTATGGGACAAACATGAATCAAGCGAAAAAAATACAGCTTATTTGTTGAAGCCAGTTTTCCGCCATTTTACCCTCATTTTGGGATTCCAGATGAAATATGAAACGATGTGAAAAATCGGGAAAATTGCAGAAAACTTCATTCAACTAAAGAAACTGTGAAAATCATAAGAAAAGTATGTGTTTTTGTGTACGTGACGTAGATACCCGCTAAAAGTATAGACCGATAATAGAATATAATAAAACATAACAAACGAACATGACGAGAAGATGGGGAGAAGAAAATGGAATAACTAAACAATGATTTCGTATCAGCTTAATATTGAGAAATACAATTAATGCCAAAAACAGCAGGCAGGTAAAACCCGAACTATCTGAGAATAAATTAGTTCTATCTTTATGCAAAAATTGAAATGGAGAGATTTCAAACTTCGAGCCAACAATTTGAGTTCGCGCTAAAACTGGCAGTGGCCAAGCTGAAATCAGTCGGTGACAACCTGCGATTCCTGGCATGAATGTAAAATTCAACTATAAATTTGATTCATTAGCGGGTTTATGTATTTTAGTAAACGGATATAAATTTTTCACTGCCGACTTTGATTTTGGTTTAAAATAAATCTATACTAAAAACCATAAATTCGACAGTAAAATTAGTATGTATCAAGTGGAACACGTCTGCGATTGAGCATGAGAACGACCGAATCAAATTAACGAAGGAAAAAACAATGAAGAATAGCATATGAAGCCGGAAAATTGAGGCGAAAACCTTCATAAACCTGTAAAGTGTATACTAAGCTAGTAAGCTGGCTAACCACCAAGCTGATAACTACAATCTCAAAGATTGGATAAAATGTATGTCAGATTATTTTTTGGCCTAAAACAAGCAGATTTGCCGGCTTCAACTATCTGGAACTGTTGTGAGCTTGTAGCAAAACAGGTAAATTGTAGAGTAATAGATTCAGACTACGTATTTATAGTGAGCAGAAGTATTGGGTTATTGTGGGCGAGCAGATATCATCGGATAGACGTTCAATTCATATTGTAACAATAACATGAATGAAATTGAAATACGAAAAAATTCCCACCGAAATTATCCGCCCTGCCACCGCGGTATAGACAATAAAAACTGTCCCTCCAACCGGTTCTCTGTAAATAAAACCATTCCCACAAAAGATTCTTACTCATTTTCAAAATCAATTTTCCAAAGAAAAATACTGTTTTCTGTAATTTTCCGAAAAAATGGTTTTCTGTGGTAGAAGTTCAACAAATGCATCGGTTGTGAGGTACAACATTTGCTGACTGACCTATAGTAATAGAACCACAATCGAATTGTTGGTTGTGGTATAAAAATTAAATCGTCTAGGACGCACATCTGGAACAGACAAATCTGGGTTTAGGCGCTGTTCATACTTCTTTTGCGATTTCTGCGATACTCGCGCGCGAATCGCAAAAAAACATCAGGTTGGTTATAACACGTGTGGCTCGGCCAACTAGGCAGTTAGCTGTTGCCTGAATTTCAGGGTCACACGTGTTATAACCAACCTAATGTTTTTTTGCGATTCACGCGCGAGTATCGCAGAAAATCGCAAAAGAAGTATGAACAGCGCCTAACTAGTAACTGGGTGTAAAAAGCACGAATACATAATTTTTCCTCCCCATAATTAATGGGATGAAAACGAATGAATCACACGAAGGTCCCGGTGAATTCACGAAGAATATAAACATCTTATTTTCCCGGACAGATATGAAATTATCCAATTTTCCACGGACTACAAATACTGAAAAATTTCTTTTCAGCGACTGAAAAAAGGATATGTTCTATTTTCCAAGATGAATTCTGCCGGGTCCTCTTGCTACACCATACCTACACCCGACCCCTGGTCAGCACGCCATTATACCCGTTGCTATCTTCATCATCAATGCTCTCCACATCGATATGCTCCTCTTCCTCAGCCACGCCAACAGTGAAGGTGGCAGCTTTGGTGGCGTTCGCGGCCGGCGGCAATTTCGGCACGGCAAACGTCACATCGGCACCCTGGGAAACGTCGACCCACTTCTCCACTGACACCACGGGTGACACCAGTGGTGATTCTGACTTTTTGGCGCCATTTGGTGAGTTTGAAATCGAATTCGGCACACTGCTGCTGTGTGTAACGGGAGTGATGATGAGTGACGTTTTGGTGGGTGATGATGATTGTTGGTGTTGTTGTGGTTGTTGTTGTTGTTGTTGTTGTTGTGGTGGTTGTTGTTGTTGTTGTGGTTGGGAAGAGTTGAGTGGTATTGACGCGGGCAGGCGATGTTGCTGCTGGATGTAGGTATTGTCACGACTGTAGAACAGAATGTATGCTTGCGCGTTGAGCACTTCCTGCAAAACATGTCGATGAAATAGTAGCTATCGTGTGGTTTCTAATCTGGATATGCTGATTGTTGGATCGAAAAAATCGATGATCATTCGTGTTTTTTACCTGACCATCCAGTTCGTCACACAACTAATTGATTGGCTTGATTAAGATCTCAGTCACACTGATTAATGTGAGCGAACTCATCATTACTCAAAGCGACGGCATATTTCGTGTTTTATGAGCTGATTGGGAGAGTTGTGAAACCCCAACTTCATAGGACGTATTTAGAACCACCCAAAGTCAGACAATCTGAAACCTGACCCACCTTCAGTGTACTCATCTGTAATCTGGCATCATTACAATGCATCCAGAACTGGCCAATCGAATGCCAACAGAACGAAGTGTAATGACCCGAATTGAACCCGCGCCCGTGATGACTGACCACACCGCACAGACGGTACAGCGTGGGACCCTGGAAGCTTTTTATGATATGGTAAAATGATGTTTCTAGAGTCCGTTAGATAAAAGAAAGTATTACTTTCAACAAGTTCGAAAAAAAAAGCAAAAAGCACCTGTCGACACATTACAACGTAGATGACTCTACGGATACATACATGGTTCTACATGACAACGCTATGTATCATAACATAATAGATCATGTGATTTCATTTCACGCTAAAAATTGCCAATATGCTCTACCTCATGAATCCGAAAAGATAACTTGATTATATGAGAAAAGGTTTTAGCCTACTGTTAAAATAGTTATCTTGATAATAGTATGATTCGTTCACTATTCACCCACCTGAATCTCGTCCACACAGAACGGTCTTATATCGATCGTCGGTTCGAACTTGGCATGCACGCTGATCTTGTCGCGTTGATTTCTGCCGGACCATCGGAAGCGTTTCAGATGCAGTCGCAGAATCCGCGGCAACTTCGAGATCAGCATCCGTTTGCTGGCGTGCGTGCGAATCGAGGGTTTGGCCGTGGTTGATTCGGTGATCGTCGGGTTGGATGGTGTTGATGGGGGTGGTGGTGTGGGTGCCGGAGCTGGTGTCGGTGATTGCGTGGCCAGCTGCAATATTATTTTTGAAACGTAATGGTTTTACAGCTTTTTGAGATCAAATGTTGTTACAAAAAAATTGTCTTTGAAGGGCGAATTGTTTACAACTAGAAAAGATGTTAAAATTCGTTAGCAACTTGCTCGCTATAAAAACCGTCTAGTTAGAATTTATAAGAACTGTTTAGTTATGAACATGTGTAGTACAGTGGTGACTACCGCAAATACTAAAATAAGCGAATTTTTGCTTGCACACATGACGGACATGTAATCTTTTCTTTCGGGAATTCGCTTCACAACTGAATAAAATTTAATTCATTGATGATTGATTGAGTTGATTTTCAAACCTTCTGCAATCTCGCAGAGCTCCGACGTCGTTTCGGCTCACTCGGATGAACCTCAACAGCCAGGTTGTTGTTGTTGTTACTGTTGTTGTTGTTGTTACTGTTGTTGTTGCCAGTGTTGTTGTTGTCCACCTCCTCCAACTGTCCATTACACCGTTCGCAGCTATACACTTTGCCGAGTTCTTCGATCGACGTGAACGAGTCGAGCATCTCGTTGACGGGACACGATTCGAGCGCCAGATTCAAACTCGTTAGCAAACAGTGCTGCAATGAGAGAGAGAAATTTAAATAATTCGGTATCGATTAATTTTTCATATTGAAATCTCCTTTCACAGAAGTCTAACACTGAAGTCTTTTTCTCAGTTTCACTACCCGTAAGAAGACATCTGAAAAACATATATATGCAGCTATGCAGTATGATTTATATTTTTATATCGAATGCTCGTGCCTTGCCTATTGTGTTGGAATTCCGGGACTGTGAATCTTAGACAGATTACTACAGTATATTAGATTTCAGATTTAGAATTCTTTATATAATGATTAGTTTCCAATGAACATTCACCTGATATCTGGTGGGGAATTCCAAACTCAGATCGCTGAATGCCTCTGAACGACACGAACTGCGTCGACACTTGAGACACGTTACCCGACTCTCAGTCTCGCCCGTGAATATCTGCTCGATCAGACCGGCAACTGCCGTACGATCCGATGGTCTGCAAGGAAATTCAAGTTTTGATTCATTTATTACCTTAGTTTTATACACAACCAACTTTTTCACTCGAGAAGGCGAATCCTTGGGCTGCAACATTCGATCCGGTGACTCGTCGTTCTCCGACTCGGATAAACGTTCCTCCGCCAGCTTGTCAAGCAGCTCACTGCAAATCAGGGAAAAAGTTATAATTTTTTAATTTTATTATTTTTTATTAAAATTATCTACTACTTTATTTTATGAACATTAACCAACAATAAAATTGTCTAAAAAACTATTTACCAACGCCAGAAACTCCTGAGCATCTTGTTGATGGTAGCCCTTGAACGATGGTACACGCTTCCAAACGGCTTCGAGGAAGCCTTGCGGAATCACCAATGATAGTTTACCCGACCACATTACGTTGAGTAGAGCGCCCACCTCACGACTTAGTGAGCTGCAAGTCAGAAACAGGCTTGTGAGTGAATAATTTTTATTCGGCTCGATGAATGAGCAACATCTAATGATCAAATAAATCAATAAGCAGTCAGTGAGGTTTACTAAAATTGAAAGGTGAGTTTAAAGTTTTTTTCTTTTATCGGGCGAACTCTGGTTAAGAATGCATGAACGAAAGGGTGAGTCAATAAGTTGTAAAAAAACGGAAAATAAACAAAAATTTGTGTGAATAAACGATGAGACTACCTGATAATATAACTAAAAAAACCAAATCAAACAGAAACCCATAACCACCAACGCATGTGAATGATGATTGTGCACGTCCGTGATCATATCCGTTTCAGAGGCGCAACGTTTGCGCGATTTCATGTCTTTTTCCAGTGATTTCTCCCGCTGATCATCTGGAAGGAACATTATAAAATGTTAAATATACAGTTAAAAAACTTTTTTTCAGAAGATAAAAACCTCAGTCAACCTTGAGTAGTATTATTGGCACAACAGTAAGCCGCATCCGAATCCAATACGGGTCGCATGGGGCAGTACGCCAGAAAGTAGTCCCGAAACTCTTCCAGATTACTAAAAAATATACAAGGTATTCTGGTTTGATAAAAAGACGGTCGGAGAAAGTTTCTTTTAAATAATAAAACAACTAGTTAATTTCAAACGAGATCAACGCCTCGAGAACTGTGCCAGAGAACAGGAAAATTAAGTGAATAACAAACCAAGTTAAAAAATAAATTTTCAAAAAAACACCAACCTGAGCACCTGGAGCACAGAATTCATATAGCAGGTGTTACCCAGATTACGCAGACCCGTGACGCCCGGTGCAGCCGTCGCATTGTTGGCTACCGCTGAAATAATACCTAATACAATTCTTCAGCTAATAAAATTGGAAAACGCAAGTCTAAAATTTATAATTTTATGAAAGCACACACATTCAATGAACAGAATGAGAAAAAAACGACAAAAGACATGTTGACAGAAAGTGATTTTTTTATTAAATACAAAATTTAAAAAAGAAAATATCTTTGAACCCCTAACATTTTTTTAGTTTATTCTGCTTCTGCATACTACGCTACGGCTAAGTTGTAAGTCTCAAATAAACATTGTTTCTTGTCTGAATTAAAAACGTTCTCGAATTACTTGTTTTGTGACTAACGTTGTTCTACCCGTTTTTTATTAGCCGTCGCTGTTTGTCGCGGCGTGGCGCGCTTGGTCGCACGACCCGTCGTTTCCAGTTCGGATACGCTGTAGGAGGATGCTGTAATGAAACGAAGATTTTCATTGAAAATAAAGACTCATTCCCTTGATGAAGAATTTTTTTTCACTGAACTACAGATTTTTACATTTAACTAATTCACGTACTAACTTCACTTTCTCAACTCACTCATTCATTTAAATGTAATCATCAGTAACTTACTCACTCACTCACTCACTCACTCACTCACTCACTCACTCACTCACTCACTCACTCACTAACTCAACTACTCACTCACTCACTCACTCACTCACTCACTCACTCACTCACTCACTCACTCACTCACTCACTCACTCATTCATTCACTCCCTCACTCACCCAATCGTGTAGACGACTTCCGCTTCTTCGATGCGACCACAGGGGACGGCGTTGATCGCAAATTCACCGTGCTCGCGGAGCGATTATGAGTCGTGAGCGAGTTGAGTCGGAGTCGACTTGTGGAGCGAGTCGATGTCATCAGTGGTCGTCGATGACTCATCGACGTCAAGTCGCGCCATGCCGTGAACGCCCGACTCAGACTGTTCATGCTGCATTTAATGAAAAAAATTATATTAACAATATGGTTTTCAGATTTGTACCTATCATAATCAGGATGATTTTTTTTATCAAATTCCCGAAATTCTTTCTCACTTACTTGCTCACTCACTCACTCACTCACTCACTTACTCACTCACTCGCTCGTTCACTCACTCACTCACTCACTCACTCACTCACTCACTCACTCACTCACTCACTCACTCACTCACTCACTCACTCACTCACTCTTTCACTCACTCACTCACTCACTCACTCACTCACTCACTCACTCACTCACTCACTCACTCACTCACTCATTCACTCACTCACTCACTCACTCACCGTCTAAACTTGAGCACGACACTCTGCATTTCGAACGGTGTCAGCCCGGCGTGCGTCGGTTCATCAGGGGTACGTTGGCGGAGCGACCGACTAGGCGTACCCGATGCTGCTGATCCTATATCAATACAATGTTACTTGTTTCATCGTATTCATTTTTATTTCAAAATCTTATTCCAAGATGACGAATAAGAACTGCAAATTATCAAATGATTTGGTCACGGACGGTGATAAATTTCCGCATAGTGAAAGTCTTTCATACAGTTTCCTTTGCACCAATTTTTTGAGATTTTTAGGGCCCATTCAATTGTTCATATATAAACGTAAAATAAACCTAGGTTCGATTCATCTCACGGACGAAATGGTGCACAGAAATTTTTGTATGAAAATTTTACTGAGCAGAAACTTAGAAGAGTCGAATATAAATGCTGAATGTCAATGGAACGCACCTCGAGTAGCAAAAGACTGTTGTTTGATGACGGACAAGACATCCCTCAATAGGCGAATGTCACCCGATTTATTATCATTGAGGATGTAGTCATCACATTCGTAGCAGTAGGCGTAGCCTTCATTTATCTCCAGTGCGATGGGATGCTGCAACTCGATGAGTGAGTGAGTGAGTGAGTGAGTGAGTGAGTGAGTGAGTGAGTGAGTGAGGGAGTGAGTGAGTGAGTGAGTGAGGGAGTGAGTGAGTGTATGAGTGAGTGAGTGAGTGAGTGAGTGAGTGAGTGAGTGAGTGACTAAGTTTTACCTGTGAGCTCTGAAAATGCTTAGCCGAATGCTGTTGAATGAAACGACCGCACGCAACATGGCCGCATGTGAGACACGCCTGCAGCAAACAGAGTGATAAGATTCAATGTTGATATGATTAAAGTGACCGGTAAAAGATAAATCAAGCGATTCTGTATCAGTAAATTTTAAAGATACGAAACTAATTCGGAAAGGATTCATTTCAACCGGAAAGTAAGAATGTAAAACAAGTGTTGATTAACTTGGTTCATTAGAGATTCAACCAACCGGCAAGAAAAAGGTTCATTCGAAACCAATTTGAGAATAAATTTTTTCGATTGAAGACTTTTTTATCTACCGTCCTACACTCGAAGTAATAAATTTTTCGACGTCGAAAACGGGGATGTCACTTTTCTGTATTGTTTCTTCTAGCAGTGAAGCATGGACCATTCAGTGAAAAATTCTGCGTAGATTATCAATAGTATGAACCGAGAGATAACAACGATTACCGATTACAGATCAACTTGGAAAATAAAAAAATCAACCAAATGAATAAATGTATAATTAATAGATAAATATCCAAAAAAAATGACCAACCCAAACGGATTCGGTGGTGCCGCAACTGTCGCAGTTCCAAGAGGACGGATTCAGCAACTTGCCATCGGCCGTAATGGCCATTTTGTGTACGTGCTTGCACTGCTCCATTAATGGTTAGGAGACAGCGACTTGTTTTTAATTGCAAACAATTTGTGTTGGGAAACTGGAAAATACTCAAAATTTGGTTTTTGTGAAATTTTAGAAGATCAAAATGTATTTAGCCAGATTTTTATCACCGTTTTCAGGCGAGAAATTGGTGGTTTATTTTTGCTCTTGAAGTCTATAGTAAAAATATATAGTTAACGTTAATTTATCAATAAAAGAAAATTTATCAATTGGCTAATTGACAAAACAACACGAAAAAATTAATTGATACTCCTCTCCCTCGATGCTGATTGGCTTGAAATTCAAAATCATGATAGTGTAAAAGCGCGCGCTTTTAAAATTTTTGAACACCAGCAACAGATGTTTCACATTTAGAAATTGATAACCATTTCACACAACAAAGAATATCAACAAAAAAAATACTTGAAATTTTTATCTTGAGTACAATTTGTGTCAAATAATTTTTTTGTTTTATCTCCGAGTGGATTTGAGGGAATTTAGAGAGCCAGAAGAGCTTAACGGAAATTGCGATAAAGAAAAAAAATCAAGAACTTAAAAAAAGAATTGCGATAAAAGTTAAAGGGTCTAAATTATAGTCTATCCAGAGTTTCTTGTTACTCTGAAAGCTTGTGGTTTTTGAAAATGGTTTGGGAGAACAAGATACCTTGACTAAGCTTGAGCTATAAGGTAACATAAAATGCAATAACATGCTCAGATAGACTAATAGAAAAGTTAGTTCTCCTAGAATCTGACATCTGCTATCTCAGAGCTTTTAGTTCGATAAAAATTCGCGAACCAATTCTGCCCATTGGCATTATAGGAACCATTCATATTATTCATTGGAATGGAACCCTTCACAATGAAAGATTCGCAGTCGCATGAA
Organism: Daptonema setosum; assembly: GCA_964036265.1. Taxonomy (NCBI): domain Eukaryota; kingdom Metazoa; phylum Nematoda; class Chromadorea; order Monhysterida; family Xyalidae; genus Daptonema; species Daptonema setosum. Next base: position 7,985,722 of record OZ038444.1, on the reverse strand, counting down.
TGGTCAACGAAATAGAATAACAGGTTAATGTCTTTGACGTGAAGGCGTATAGGTTCATTATATCACACAGAAATGACAACCATGGACATCAAGTTATAGCCGTTAATTATCTAACTGCGATAACGCCTTACATTACTTTATCCACATGAAAATGTTATCAGTTCTCGTCCGCCACCACAGGTTCAACAGCGATACATACATACATGTGCCATGTACCATGGCACCACAGAGCATGCCACATCATCATGGCATATGCTGCATATTGGCATACTACGCCGTGACAACTAATGTTTCACGTTATCGCCAGCAACGTAGCCCCCCCAGCCTCATCAGAATATAACCACGGCACTTTTTATCCGGCAATCAATTTTTCACTCGAAAACAATTGTGTCCAAATCACGTGCCTGTCAAAATAGCTTGGCAAAATTTCCCCCACTTTGGCATCAACAGTATAGCACATCACATGACACAAACACGGCCATAATAAAAAGACATCTACGGCTAGTGCGGAATAGCATTCATTTTTGGATAAAATTACATGATAATTAGTTGTTTATCGTTAAAGTTGCGTTGTGATTCAAACTTTACAATCCCTGAAATAGCTTAAATTAACATTTGTTAGAACGCGCAAATCTTCCGCCACTCAGGTCAGCACACAACACACGTGAGGAGGAGGACAAGGCTAGCTCTAGCCTGGCGGCCTATACACTCGTGAAACATTAGTTCCAAGCTGTAACGTTAAAAAAGCGAGAAACTGATATTTTTTCCTAAACCAACATTCGAAAAGTATACCCTACCGTTTTTGTGCGTTGATGTATATAAACGTGCTATTTCAAACAGTGATCCTAGACATCCTCTCTTCTCAATGCTTGAAATCCGCCACTAAAAAAGCTGTTTCGACGTCAGCGCGCTGCCTGTTTTTTTCAACAGCAGTTTGGTTGTGTCGACGTACGCACTACAAGCCAGTATATAGCATGTGTAGATGTACGCTCGACTCATATAGTGGCGGTTTAGCGATTAAGTTACAGGAATAACAAAAAAACAGTTTTTTGAACTCTCAACTTTTCCACTGTAGTTTGCCTATATTTTAATGAAAAGTGAAAATTTGATGCTTTCGGCTCATATTCGTTCCTAAAACTCATCTCCCGTCTCATATTCCGGCTTGTTTGCTCTGCCGCTGACTCAATGGATGACTGATATTTTGGGACCTCTCTTACCAGATTTTTGTTTCTTGAAGAAATAACTCAGTTTTATAGAAATCGAAAGATTTTTATTGAAACAAAAATTCACAAAATACACGTTTTTTGGCAGTCTCTACCGCTTCTGAGTACATCGGCCAAGCAAAAGGGATGCTTAGCAATCAGAGTAGTTCTGCGCTGTATAGTGGCGGTTGAATATCATCGGAGTGAATTTGTACATTTTTACCCGAGCACCTTTTTTCATCCGAGGAAAAATCTTGCAAAAAATTTGAAAAAAATTTGTCCTGAAAATAAATTAAATAAAATTTCGGACGATGAAATAAATTAATAATTACATGAAAAATAAATATAATGACCAATAATAACAAAGATATTTCAACAAAGACCATATTATTAAAGACAATTTTTCGGGCAGGCTTCTTTCACCTGCTGATTGGATGGAATCCCGTCTCCTTACCTGCTACAAACAGGAAGGTTCGAAGTACCGGATTCCTCCGATTTAGTTGTTGATTGTTTGCCACAAACGCCCCATTATATTTCGACAAACACAACAACCGTCATGACCAGGACCACTATATTAACGACTGGGTTTTGTTTAGAGAAGGCTGGTTTATTGTTTTTTTTTCGTTGGTTGAATTGCACTTTTTCGATCTGAACCCCTATTTTAAGGTTCAATTAAGGGTCGTTCAAACAGGGGTCTACTTCAGCGGACCCCTATAGAACGCGTTCAATTAATTGTCGTTCTGAGAGGGGTCCAAAAGGACATTAGACACTTATTTGAAAATGTCATGGGGTCTGTTCATTAAGGATTGGGCCTTTTGGTGTGAATGGTTCATCGTTTAAAACCACTGCTGCGCGGGTCCAACGCGCTTGTCCTCACTCTAGCCTCACGATAGTTTATCAGGGGTTAACGGATTTTCATTTAATTTTGTTCGAGGTTATCTGTAGGAGCGATGAATCAGTAGAATAAACCAATGGATATGATTTGATTGAACTAGAGATATACCTGAGAGAACATCCTGTTAGCCAATATAAGAGAAATAACACAAAACGTATCTAATAAAAATTATACTAATTAGGTGAGTAAAAAAATATGAGTAGAAACGGATAGAAGCGCTTCAAATGGAACAAGCACTTTAGATCTGCCGCGGTTAAATAAGGGTAGTGTTCAAAGTAAAAATCGTTTGTTTGTTTGTTTGTTTTTATGACCCTCAATTCACAATTCATTCCTCTTGAACCACGTATGGTGAGGAAAAAAGTTGTTTGCGATTTGTCCTGCTCTCACGCTCACCAGGATACGGCTCGCCACCCCAGCCTCAGAGTTGGCTCCAAACTCATGCACGATTATCAGTGGTAATCGTTTGTGTGCGTACCGGGGTTTATCGAGTGTGTCTTCACCCGTTCGCTGACCGCCACCACCCAACCAACCCAGCAGTCGAGAATCGAATCCGTGACCTGGCGATGGCGATCCAAAGTCTTACACTCAACTTTAGCCTATACTCTGGTCAAGTCAAGCTCATAGTCTTGGTCTAGTCTGATCTAACCTCTATTCTATTCTATATGTTGTATAAAAAAGAAGCTACGGTTTTTTTTCGGTGACTGAGGTTTTTCTGGTATTCTTGTTTTATATGTTCCCAAGAATTATTCTTGGTCAACCGAACGCGATAACTTCGATTGTGACAGATGATGGCAAATGCTGTTTGATTTTTCCGTTTTTACTGTCCGTTAACCCCCGATAACGTATCGTGGGATAATCGAAATTGGTCAGCACCGGTGATTTTTAATTCGAGGGTTAGCGATAAGACGGATCTTTCGCGGCTCAGCTCTGAAGTTTCTTTTTAACTCAGATTTTCTAGCTGTTCTAAGTTTGTTTTAACTAGGCTTTATGAAAACGGAAATTTTGGGCACGAACTAGCAATGTACCACGTTCAAGTCTGAAGAAAATTTCCGACCGCAGAAAAAACCTCTTTAAGGTGCTTTTAGAATCCAAAGGAAAACAAAAAAATCTGTAAAACAACCGACGAGATAATATAGGCGTGATACTCGAATATTCAAAATTTTAATTTGACTGGCCAATCAGCGTAGCGCACTGGCCAATCACAATAGCGCTGTGAGCTCAGCTCATTGGCTGCTATTCCTTTTTACTTTCCTTTGGACTATGAAAGACTTCCAAAAAACTCATTTTCGGTTAAAACAAATCTCAAATGTCCATGTAGCACTGTTTTGTTGTTGAAATCGACTAGGGACAAGGACAACAACCATTTTCAGGGTTTCAAAATGACGGATTGGCGTCGAGCTTCTGGTTCGGTCCCGATTTCCAATCTTTGATGAAATTTCAGTCCATTTGGGGATTTAGCTTGTCCGTCAGTGCATCCGGGACAGAAATTTCGTTTTTTGGACGTTTTTATAATATAATGACAGCTGGCTGTCTCGAGTTTGAATATTTCCGTGGACAACTGTCTCAATGTGAGTTTTGACGTCATGACGATTCAACAGACTCGATTTTTTCAACCTCCCTGTATTCTGTAAATACCCTTATTTTGATCATTTTCAGCCGTCAGAAAAAAACTGTTTTTATCTCTGAGCGATGTAGGGTAAGGTTGTGCAGCGCTCAGACAGCCGTTAATTGGATATCCCAAAATCGATTCTTCTCTGACACTTTCCGAGCTGAAAAGGTACGCTTAATTGGCTGGGTGCTGGATTGTGTAGCGGATCATTCAGGAAAAACCGGGCAGTTAAAACGAAACAAAAAAATCCCTCCTCCACTTGACCCTTTGCATGTGAAACCATCCACCGCCCAGTCGATCAATCGATGAAAAAAAAACAATAAACCAGCCTTTTCTAAACAAACCCTGTCTTTAAAATAGTGGTCCTGATCATGACGGTTGTTGTGTTTGTCGAATTATAATGAGGCGTTTGTGGCAAACAATCAACAACTAAATCGGAGGAATCCGGTACTTTGAACCTTCCTGTTTGTAGCAGGTAAGGAGACGGGATTCCATCCAATCAGCAGGTGAAAGAAGCCTGCCCGAAAAATTGTCTTTAATAATATGGTCTTTGTTGAAATATCTTTGTTATTATTGGTCATTATATTTATTTTTCATGTAATTATTAATTTATTTCATCGTCCGAAATTTTATTTAATTTATTTTCAGGACAAATTTTTTTCAAATTTTTTGCAAGATTTTTCCTCGGATGAAAAAAGGTGCTCGGGTAAAAATGTACAAATTCACTCCGATGATATTCAACCGCCACTATACGCGTTGTTGCACAACCGAATTTTAAAAGAGGAAACCTGTCAAAAAATAAGGGATACTTTCCGAAATGAAAATTCGTTGATTTTGGGGCAAATTTACCCAAGTCTGACCGAAAAAAAGTTCACTGCTCGAATTCCTCAGCGAGGATTTCAACTAAAATCATCACTTTTTCGTCCGCTCAGAGAGCTGCCCAGGGTTGTTTGCTTGTTCGGTTGTATGTTGTGGTTATGTGATGGAGAAAATGGGCAAAATTTGCAGTTTGGAGGTTTTGAATTTTTGTGCTAGACTGACTGACATGCGGAACTGCAGATTCACTTACGTATCTGTCTGTTACGACATGTTATAGACCAGTCACCAGGGAACTGAAATAAAAAAAACACACAAAACACGGAATATACAACGAAACATCAGCTTGTCAGTGACACTGGGACCAAGTGCTTTTGCAGACTGATTTTATTTATTTCAATGTCTGATTCTGTTGTTGAATTTGAAGAAACTAAAAACTGTTTAACATCATGGAACTTCCACGAAATCATTCTAACTTCTGATCCGTAAACCTAAATTAATCTCACTGTTTCTGCAGTGAACAACTAAAAGATCAAGTGAAAAATCTGAAATTGTTTAAATGAAGTTAAAAGTGAATGTCTGATGGAATGATGTATACATCGAATTAGAAACGCCGATATTGAACTTTATCCCGCACTTCACCTGCTAGACTATAATTGAATATAACAACATATAATTATATAATAGTGAGATAGATAACCCCAATTCGTCTTCGTAACCTTGACTGATAAGAGGCCACTGAAGTTACAGCGCGTGTTTTGATCACTTATTTAATGAAAAAATTTGCCTGAAAAAATTCCTCCTGCATTTATCATTTTCTGTGTGAACATTTGTAATTTTTGTCATGAACTAAAATTAAATTTGTCATCTATAATTAACAAAAAATGCAAACATATGTAGGTATGGTTATATAATATAAGCACAATATTTGCTTTCTTAAGAACGTTTTTAGGTGCTATTCTTTATTCACCATGTTTTTCTAGAGAAAACTTTATACTTTACAGTTAAAACATGCACAAAAGAGCTTGTTTGTTCTGTGTTTTACGCCGTTTCCTATTGCATAACTCCTTAAATGAATATCGAATATAAAAGGGAATTTTTCTGTAAATACTTAATCTAGATAGACTATCTAACTTTTAAGTAGTAAAACATATGTAAGTTTTTCAAAATCACGGCTACGTACAGTACAAATGTACTTCAATGTAAAGATACGTTACCGACTGTATTCTCAATTAAAACATGCGTTTACACTATGTTGCGTTGCTAGACTACTCTCTCGCTAGACTACTTCGCTAGACTACTTCGCTAGACTACTTTCTCTACTAGAGTATAGAACTCGCCAAAACGCTCAGTCATGTCTCGTAATTTTATGTTTACCTAACCGCACAATATTCGTGACTCTGAATTGTGAATTCGGTACTTTTTGTCTAGAATGCTTCGCTTGATTATTCAAACTGTATAAATATAGTTTTTCAATCACAGATTGTAATTCCGCCGGTTTCCCAACTAATGTTTAGAGCTTTTCTCAACCACTCTCTCAATGAACCAGTTTTTGATTTATGTTTATGATTTCTTGATCCAGTTGAGTTTTTCGTGATTCTAAATCCCGTATGTTGTTTCTGCAAGCAAAAATATTGCCCAAAACGTCTGACAATGAAACATCAGACAATCAGTGTTAACACGCACATCAATCATCATCACCCCATGCTATACTGTGTTGAACTATGGTGTCAACCGAGTTGAGTTGAGACTAGTGATGTTTCATTATCAGAAGTTTTGGGCAATATGTTTGCTTGCAGAAACAGCATACGGGCTTTATATTAGAAACCAACCATGTTATAAAGATCAAAATAGTGTCCGAATGTTCCATTTCAGAACCAATAACAGTCACCGCACCGCGATAGCTAGAATGTTTAGGTGAAAGTTATAATTTGATTAATATTAACAACTCAATCGGGTTCCTTAACCCGTGAGCGATTCGGACAAAATGAGCTCATTAGTGGGAGCGGCTTACCCTGCGGCAGGGTCTATATTGAACTTGATTAATCAGGTACTCAGAGACCCGAGTAATCAATGGTTGCTCGCCGCACTTAAAGGAATTAGGAATGGACTTGTGTTAGTTAAACATGTCAATCCCTCACTCATCCATTCACTCACTCCCTCACTCACTCACTCACTCACTCACTCACTCACTCACTCACTCACTCACTCACTCACTCACTCACTCACTCACTCACTCACTCACTCACTCACTCACTCACTCACTCACTCACTCACTCACTCACTCACTCACTCACTCACTCACTCACTCAATCACGCATTCACTCCCTCCATCATTCACTCATTAACTCACTTATGTATTCAGTCGCTTTGTCACGGCCCTCGTATTATTTAGTCTTAGCAACCGTGCTTACGTGCTGTCCAACCTCAGAGGCGGGCTATGACGGTGGTGGATCGTTTCTGTATTTAATCAAACTCGCCAACCAAGGGCTTTTATCAAGTGTTCATTAATCGTAGTGTCAAATTAAGTGTTATTAACAATATTATGTACGCTATTAATTATCGCAAAATGTATCAGTCGGTCAGAAGTGCGGAGGCGGCGACGATTGTGTCTGTCCGTGGTGATGAGTGCACTGTCGATGTTCAACCGTGTGTAAGTCCGATATATACGTGGACGTGAGTGGTCTGACTTCGGGATTGAGTGAAGGTGTGGCTTCACGGATAGTGTTCACAAACGAGCAATGGTATATGTATATGATGAATAGGGTTAAGGATGTTGTGACAACGAGAGTGTCTGGCTTGAGATGATCAGTGCAGATATGGCACAGGCTGACTGACAGCGGTGGCACGGTTCAGACAGAGTGTTGTACAAGGTGGCGGCACTGGTCCGAAATCACTTAATATGCAGTACCTCACGGTACGATCAATAGTTTAAGTTGGGGTTGAGTAAGAAGGTTGTATGTAGTCTATTGGTCGCTCAGTGAGGTCATTAGTAACTGGGTAAAATAGTATTAAGTAGTTGCACCCACAACTCCGAGTACAGGAATACACAGGAATATGTCAGAGTTGCAGGTTTTCGTGTTCTAAGTTCTCAACTGACCTACTTATATATAAACTAATCTATGGTTATGATAAAAGGCAGAGACCTGTTACGATTAACGACAGATGCCGACTATGCTAGATGATAGGTACAGAGTCTACGGTAGAAGATACGGTGCCGATAGAGTTTAAGGTTGAGATTACGGTAGTGAAAGACTACGGGACCTTACGGTGAGAATTACGATAGATTACGGTAGGTTACGATAGGTTACGGTAGGTTACGGTAGGTTACGATAGGTTACGGTAGGTTACGGTACCACCGACGAGTACGGTAGAGGCTACTGTACCGCGAGAGGGTCCAGTAGAGGTTACGGTATCGGAGGAGGAGCAGGAGGAGATGAGGAAGGCACCGCAGGAGAGAGAGCACACGAGAACGAAGGCCGGTTGAGAATGATTGATAGTCCAAAATCGGCCTCCTTATATACTATTTTAAACGACATAAAAACTAGTCGAGACGACATAAAAACTAGTCGAAGACCCCGTCCATGCCTGTTATATGAGTTGAAAACTTTGGACTTTGGACTTTGAACGGCTCTCTAGTGGCGCCAGAGAAAAGCAGGTTCGGCGGATCATAATTATAACACTAGAGTCGTCTTTCTATAACACAGCAGCTCACCGCTTGGTGGTCATGAGGACGCGATCGGGGGGACTCCGATCAGGTGGGCTCGAGGAGGGGAGGGGCCAGCCCGGATCTGGGGAGCTCCGATCAGACGGCTCGCCGGCCGACCAGCGCATGACCGCCGGTGGTCGTTATACCGGGTGTGCCTACCGGGTGTTCCAATAATAGGTGAATGTCCTGTTTTAGGTGGATTAATGAGTAGTATTGTTCTTGGAACGTTGGGTGAATTAGTACGTAAGTGGTGAGTGAATTTCATGTATAGAGGAAAGTTATTAATGTACTTATGCATGTACTTAAGTGAGAAGTTAAGTCTGAACGTGTTGATGAGTGAGTCATGCGCATACGGTGTGGTGCAGTGTGTTGGGGTGTGTGGTGCAGTGCGTTATGGAGGTGGGTTAGTGTGCATTAAGTTTGGGTCGTGCGCATGTGCAGGATGGGTCAGGTGTGGTGCAGTGTACTGGTGTGTGGTGTATGTATGTACTGTATGTATAGTGCGCTGGTGTGTGGTGTATGTATGTACTGTATGTATTAAAAGGTGTAGTGCCGTGTGTTAGTGTGCATTAAGTGTGTTAGTGAGTCAAGTTGTGTTAGTGTGCATGTTAGTTAGTGAGTCAAGTTATTGAGTGAGTCCAGTGAGTGAGTCAAGTTAGTAAGTGAGTTGTTAGTGAGTGAGTCGTATACCGTGACATTCCCCCCGTTGACGAAATGAAACCGTCCTCGGTTTCTGTGAGACTGGTGTGTCAGCTTTTCTTGTTTGTAGAATCCTTGATCTGCTCCGACGCCTATACTGTGTCCTGATCGGGCCGTTCTAAGCCGAATATCTGCACAAAATACATTCAATATTGGGAAACAGTTTGTTATGGGTAACAGTTCGTAAAAGGTGATGATTGCGAATAATGGTCATATGAAAATGTGTTATAGTGAAACGACATTGTGTGAATGTTTTCTACCAGGGAGAAATTTTAGTTGTTGTTGCCGCAGGCCTGCAGAACCTGCGATGAAAGTGTAAAAACTAAGAAATATGCAAATGACATATTGACGAGGCCTCATCAATGCTGTCAATTTGCGTTGGATTGACCTGGTAAAAAATAATTATTTATTTAACTTAGCAACGAATCGTATAAAGTCTCTACTACACTTACTTTTAAACGATACAGTTTATGGGCTTACGCATGTAGCGTAATAGAAGTTAAACGTTATTATAGTGAATGACAATAAACATATCGTATGCTCACATGAAACGTAATGTGCACGTTACAGTAACATGGTTGCAAAGGAGACAAAGTGTGATGAATACATGGTTTGAGCTATCTCAACAACTCATATTTTGTTCAGACACCTGTATTGTACTGGTGTCTTTGACTTCGGTAACTGCATTTGACTTAATTCTGTGCTCTGTTTTACTGGTATAAATGAATGAATGCACCGATCGATGCAATATTTTCATGCATGCAAACAATGCATGTATGTATCTTATAAAACTCTGAATAACTGAAGATATTTCTTTACACGGTTGTACTTTCTGTAACACGTACATAAATACACAACAAATTATATATTGAACTAGTATTGCGAACCTCGATGTTTAACATATATTTATGAATAATCAAGGACTGAATTAAGATGAACGGAGTTTTTACACTGAAAAACGTATGGGGTTGAAATTGGCGTTGTTCAGAAGTAACTGGTTCATGCAATGACCGATTAGTCATTTGACTGCTTACTCATTATTACCTTTACGAAGCCGCTGTATTTGCTCGCCGTGGTTTCGCCGGGTTCCCATATTTCGTCTGGTTGTCCTGTGCAATCGTTTAACTGTTTGATGTCGATCTTCGTCGGGCTCATTCCGTTGGTCGTGTGATTGTTCGAATATGAGGGTGTACCTTGACCTGTTTCTGTGAGACGATCTACGTTTGAGTCGTTAATCAGTGAGTTTGTTATTTTACCAAAAGGGATTTCTGACTGTTTGTGTGAAAGTGGATGCTTGCAATTCAGTTCGGCTGACTGAGTTTCAGTGGTGTTGATGTTGCTAACACATGTGGCGAATGCCAGCATAATAAGCAAAACGCGACAGGCTAAGCTGTAGTGTTGTAGGCGTAAAGGTTTTGTAGTGCGAACAGATTGTCTGATGCGTTGTCGCTCAACGGACTCGGTGTGGCTCGCTTTTGTAGCTGCTGCATCGCTGGTGGCCTCGCTGGTTGTATCGCTGGTTGCGTTGTTAGTTGCATCGCACTGTACCATAGCATCTTCCGAGATGTGTTTGCTCGTGTTCCGCTTCTTGTCGCTCACATCCGGTGTGTTTTGTTTAGGGGCTGGCTTCGTTGGTCGATTGCTCGGGCACATTACGTTGATTTGTGGTCCAGCGTTGTTATTTTCCTTCACCGTCTGTGAATCGCTGTAGAGGCTGTTAATATGCTGCAAGCCAGATACCTGGTCCTGCAATTTATTAATGAGTTTGGCCTGATTCTGGATAGTAGATTCCATGGCAGCCGTATTATGCAGCGTGTTAATGTTGAATTCAGAGGTTTTCAATTGCCGATTGCTATTAGGATGCAAATTGTTAACCTGGGCTTGGTTGTACTCTTGATCATAGCATTCAAAGCGTTCCCGGTTCGGTGGACGTTTAGTGAACACATTAGCGGACATGTCATACTGACGGGTGCGGCAAACTAACTGTACATGCCCAGGCTTGTGGCAATAGAAACAGATCGGACGTCCATCAGGTGTCACAGTTGGTCTGGCAGTTCCCTGTTGGTGTTCGTTCTGCCATGGCTGCTGTTGCCATGTCGGTTGGCTGTAGTCTCTTCGGTCGTACTGCTCGTTTTGCTGGCTATCGGCTAACATGGCTTCCAACTGTAGCTGGTGCTTGCACGGCTCCTCACACGATCTTGACTGCTGCTGCTTTTCTTCTTTTTGTTTCTGCACCTTTGTCATATGATTGATCTGTTGTTTCAGCATGTCGTTAGTTACCTTGTAAGCTTGAATGATTGGGTTTGACTGATTACCCTCCGGCTTACGGTACATCAACTCGACGTTTTCCAACTTCTGCTGCTCCTCCAGTGTAACAGCTTTGTATTTTGCTTCTGCAAAGTCCTTTGGCTGAAACATTCTTAGTTTATTGCGCAATTCAGGACGAAGTTTGTTTGAAAAATTCATCATAACCAGTTTCGCGCGTGCATCGTCACTAAAATCAGGAAAGCTATGCTGCACCAATTTCTCAATGGCCGCTGCGAAATTTGGAACTGTTTCCTGTGGACCCTGCTCACGCTGTGCTACCTCTATCTGTGCAAACTGTTCTGACTCTGGGTACTTCAACTTTTCATTGAGACAGCGCACTAATAACTGATAGTCAGTTTTCTCGGCGGGTGAAAGTGATTTGTATACAGACAGTGCGGGGTCTCTCAGGTAGCACGGCAACAGGGCCGCGCGGCGCTCCGCATTATAATCGGAAGCATGACAACACAAATCAAACATTTCAAACCAAGATTTGAAATCAACACCAGCTGCTTCACCGTGAAAATTTTGCAGTGTATCATTAACTGGGGTGAGAAAACTTTTGTTGGGTTGCTGGTTGAGTGCATTCACGACTGGATTAAACTCACCTGGTTGATTGAATCCAACGTTAAATTCATCTGCCTGTGCTTGAAGTCTGTGCATGTCGCGCTGCATGTGCTCAAGAAACGGTGGTGTTAACTCTGATCGGTTGAATGGTGGTGTCCTGAAACCCACAGCCAGTGCTGGGTTCTCTTCATAGTCAGCCATCTTGAAGCCGTACGTACCTGCTTGCAGACTTTGACAACAATTGTTATGGTTATTATAAAATGACAGTGAATCCAGTAGTCCGATGATGTCAGTAGAAATTATGAACTCAGTATAAAAAGAATGGAAAAAATTCAATTAAAAAATTTTTTTCCAAAAAAGTTTAAATAATGTGAAAAGTTACGAAGAAAAAAAATTACATGAAGTTGAGTTGAGTTCAAACTAACCTTAACCACTCGGTGCTACCATGTCACGGCCCTCGTATTATTTAGTCTTAGCAACCGTGCTTACGTGCTGTCCAACCTCAGAGGCGGGCTATGACGGTGGTGGATCGTTTCTGTATTTAATCAAACTCGCCAACCAAGGGCTTTTATCAAGTGTTCATTAATCGTAGTGTCAAATTAAGTGTTATTAACAATATTATGTACGCTATTAATTATCGCAAAATGTATCAGTCGGTCAGAAGTGCGGAGGCGGCGACGATTGTGTCTGTCCGTGGTGATGAGTGCACTGTCGATGTTCAACCGTGTGTAAGTCCGATATATACGTGGACGTGAGTGGTCTGACTTCGGGATTGAGTGAAGGTGTGGCTTCACGGATAGTGTTCACAAACGAGCAATGGTATATGTATATGATGAATAGGGTTAAGGATGTTGTGACAACGAGAGTGTCTGGCTTGAGATGATCAGTGCAGATATGGCACAGGCTGACTGACAGCGGTGGCACGGTTCAGACAGAGTGTTGTACAAGGTGGCGGCACTGGTCCGAAATCACTTAATATGCAGTACCTCACGGTACGATCAATAGTTTAAGTTGGGGTTGAGTAAGAAGGTTGTATGTAGTCTATTGGTCGCTCAGTGAGGTCATTAGTAACTGGGTAAAATAGTATTAAGTAGTTGCACCCACAACTCCGAGTACAGGAATACACAGGAATATGTCAGAGTTGCAGGTTTTCGTGTTCTAAGTTCTCAACTGACCTACTTATATATAAACTAATCTATGGTTATGATAAAAGGCAGAGACCTGTTACGATTAACGACAGATGCCGACTATGCTAGATGATAGGTACAGAGTCTACGGTAGAAGATACGGTGCCGATAGAGTTTAAGGTTGAGATTACGGTAGTGAAAGACTACGGGACCTTACGGTGAGAATTACGATAGATTACGGTAGGTTACGATAGGTTACGGTAGGTTACGGTAGGTTACGATAGGTTACGGTAGGTTACGGTACCACCGACGAGTACGGTAGAGGCTACTGTACCGCGAGAGGGTCCAGTAGAGGTTACGGTATCGGAGGAGGAGCAGGAGGAGATGAGGAAGGCACCGCAGGAGAGAGAGCACACGAGAACGAAGGCCGGTTGAGAATGATTGATAGTCCAAAATCGGCCTCCTTATATACTATTTTAAACGACATAAAAACTAGTCGAGACGACATAAAAACTAGTCGAAGACCCCGTCCATGCCTGTTATATGAGTTGAAAACTTTGGACTTTGGACTTTGAACGGCTCTCTAGTGGCGCCAGAGAAAAGCAGGTTCGGCGGATCATAATTATAACACTAGAGTCGTCTTTCTATAACACAGCAGCTCACCGCTTGGTGGTCATGAGGACGCGATCGGGGGGACTCCGATCAGGTGGGCTCGAGGAGGGGAGGGGCCAGCCCGGATCTGGGGAGCTCCGATCAGACGGCTCGCCGGCCGACCAGCGCATGACCGCCGGTGGTCGTTATACCGGGTGTGCCTACCGGGTGTTCCAATAATAGGTGAATGTCCTGTTTTAGGTGGATTAATGAGTAGTATTGTTCTTGGAACGTTGGGTGAATTAGTACGTAAGTGGTGAGTGAATTTCATGTATAGAGGAAAGTTATTAATGTACTTATGCATGTACTTAAGTGAGAAGTTAAGTCTGAACGTGTTGATGAGTGAGTCATGCGCATACGGTGTGGTGCAGTGTGTTGGGGTGTGTGGTGCAGTGCGTTATGGAGGTGGGTTAGTGTGCATTAAGTTTGGGTCGTGCGCATGTGCAGGATGGGTCAGGTGTGGTGCAGTGTACTGGTGTGTGGTGTATGTATGTACTGTATGTATAGTGCGCTGGTGTGTGGTGTATGTATGTACTGTATGTATTAAAAGGTGTAGTGCCGTGTGTTAGTGTGCATTAAGTGTGTTAGTGAGTCAAGTTGTGTTAGTGTGCATGTTAGTTAGTGAGTCAAGTTATTGAGTGAGTCCAGTGAGTGAGTCAAGTTAGTAAGTGAGTTGTTAGTGAGTGAGTCGTATACCGTGACAGCTTACTCACTCACTCAATCAATCACTGATTCACTCACTCACTCAACCGCTCACTCACTCACTCACTCACTCACTCACTCACTCACTCACTCACTCACTCACTCACTCACTCACTCACTCACTCACTCACTCACTCATTCCAGTTACGGCGTCCGAATTCGCTTGCCACATGCAATCGTGATGACTTTCCTCTGGGGCAAGGGCAGGTTGGTTAAATTATAGTTTATGTTACACATAAGCATATAAAATTATTTAACTCACTTATTTCGATATATTCGATCAATCAACCGATCCGTTTCTATGCAATTGTAAAAGTGAGTGAGTGAGTGATTAAGTGAGTGAGTGAGTGAATGAGATACTTTGTGAGTGAATGACTGAATTATTTTTTCATATCTAAGTTCACATGAAAGTCAAAATAATAATCACTGTAAAATTTCAGTTTGAGTCAAAAGCTCTTCAAAATCTTCAACCTTACGAAGATCCACGCGAGTAATCTGGCGAAAATGGCATTCACTTATAAACTTCAGGTAGCCATAGGTTTTGATGTGTGGTTGTTGTTGTTGTTGTTGTTTTTGTTGTTGTTGTTGTTGTTGTTGTTGTTGTTGTTGTTGTTGTTGTTGTTGTTGTTGTTGTTGTTGTTGTTGTTGTTGTTAATCACAGGTGCTGTTCTTTTTCTACTTGATCAAAGTTGTAGACATTTATCAGGTCAACACAGCCGCCAAACTACAGGGTTCACCACCCAGACAATGGCAGACTCTACTTGCTGCTGGCATAGCCGGATATTTCGTATTTGGAGACTATAATGGTGTCAATATGCAGGTTTTGTTGTTGTCGTTGTTATTTTGTTGTTTTTGTTGTTATTGTCGTCATTTCTATTGTTGTTGTTGTTCCATTTGATTGATTTACTCATTCATCATTTCACTAACTCAAACGTTTACATGCTCGTCTTTCCTTCACTCACTCACCCATTCATTAACTCATTGACTCACCCACCCACTCACTTACTCATTCATTCACTCACTCACCCACTCACTCATTCACTTACTCCCTCACTCACTCACTCACTCACTCACTCACTCACTCACTCACTCACTCACTCACTCACTCACTCACTCACTCACTCACTCACTCACTCACTCACTCACACTCACTCACTCACTCACTCACTCACTCACTCACTCATTCACTCACTCACTCACTCACTCACTCACTCACTCACCTTGCTTCAGGTCAACCTCTACATCCTCTCCCGCGTCCTACTTGGCCTGTACCGCCTGGGTGTATCCAAGGGTCACCTACCTCGACCCAACGCTAGGGTTTTCCCCCTTTTCGCTGCCACTATCTGGGCTCTAGTCCTCTGGCTCTTCGAGTACCACCAACCCGTCCTCCAGCCATCCCTCCAACATTCCATGACCTACATTTACCATGACTCGGATGTATGGACTTCGCTCACTGACTGGCTGATTTGGAATCGATTATGAATTATGATGGAATACGGTGTGAATCACGTTTTCGTGGTATGGATAGTGCTGATAAACTATAATACATATATGTATTCTACATGTACATCGGGAGTAGTAGTTTGCCGAGAAAGTCTTGTACTTGTTGTTATGTTTGTCATTCTCACTTGATTAGATGATTAAATTTGAAATTTTCAGGGCCAAATTAAGAGTATGATTTTGTCAAACAAATATTTGCCTAAATAAAAATCAGACATGGTGAAGTTTATAACCGTTAAAATGCCTGGAATTGAGATTTTTAGCATCATAATCAATTGAGAACGCTAAACTTTGTTACGTACGATTCGTTGATGTATTACCGTATAAACTGTTAATTTTGTTCTGATTTGCTTGTAATTTCTTTTGGTTGTTGCTGAAACACTGGCTTCAGAATACTTTGCTCATCTGTAATTTTTTGGCACGATTCTTTGACTGTAACTTTGCATTGTCAAGCACACTTACGGACAAATCTTCGTTTGGGTGGCCTTTTAAGGCCGTTCCACATTTTTAGGGAAAAATCCATACAGGGAAAAATCCTGTTCTCAAGTTCTATACATTTTTTATACAAGGAAAATCCATTTTCAAAACACAAAAAAGGAGAAACCATTTTTCAACGCCTTCTCGCCTGCTTGTGGTCAGGTGAATTGAATCAATGTGAACATGAACTTTCTGACAGTCTTTACTTGAAAAACTTTCGTATTTTTTTCAGACAATCTTATTTGTTATCATAACCCTTATAAAAAAATTTGCCATCAATTTAAACTACTTAGCGCATTAGTGATAATTAATTATGTACACGACACCTGTTACCGTCATAAATCAATAATTTACCACTATTTCTATGACTGCTTCTTGTTCACCATCACGTGAATACATAAACCCTACGGTTGTATTTTATCTTGCTTTTATCTCCTTCCAATGCCTCAACTGTGATTCATAACTAACTGAATTAATCATTGTTCAAATGTTCAACTGAGTAAATACAATAAACTCGACATGATTTTCGCATTTCTTTATTCGAATAGATGTTTACTCGTTCACATTTTCGCAAACACACCATAAACAAAATCATATAAACTTTTTCAGACAGGAGTAACACCACACAAACTCAATCACAATATATATTAGGATGAAATATCAATTATATAACAAATGGCAGGGAATCCTGCTGTAAAACGTCTCCCACAAATAAAACAAGGAATATGGTTGCTGAAGGGGAGAAGTTTTACAGAACGAAAAACCCACCAAAACAAAGAATAGGAGAGAAAGCGGGAGACACAAATCAAAACAAAAAATTCATATCACATCTGGTTTATAACCAGGTTCGTTTCCAAAACATAGCGAGAAAAGGTGAAGCAAAATTTTCAATATATAATCGACAAATAACGGGAAATTTTTCGGTTATTTCGCGGCTCACGAAGAAAATCGGGCAACTTTTTACAATGACTTACAAAATTTACGGATAATAACAACAATTCTGATTCAGTGACGTGTACGGAGCTTGGCAGCTGTATTTTGTTTGAAATATATTCAATAGGTGGTAAAACCTGGTTAATTAAAAATAACGATAAAAATTTATTATTTAATTAAAAAAATTTGAATTGGTAATTTTAAATATAACTGAGTGAATTATATAATATTATAAGGTTTCAGAAACTTGAGATAAACTAAAATACCAAAATGAAAAATAACATTTACAGAGAAATACTGGCAATGGGGGAGGGGTAGACTACACCTTTGACGAACCGAGGTCACATTTGGTGGTTCTGCAGTTAATACGTTTTTTTACAGAATAGGGAGCTTTTATAAAAAAACAGCAGAGCAGAATTTTTGGGAAATGTCGTAAGAAGGATCATTTCTCCTTTCTCCAGGTGTCTATGAAGGAACTTGAATAATTTGGGGAAAATCAAAAGCAATATCTCATCTGTACAATACCAAAGGAATAGTATAAAAAGATTTCCCACTTGTTGAGAGAGAGATATTGTCACTGTATTGTTATCTCTCGCAAATGTCAAGCGCTCTCTCTCTAACCAAGTGGCACATCGCAATGAGTGGATAGAAAATGAATTTTGTGAGCAATACGGACTAAATCCAGGTGATTACATTTCTAAGAATGTTTTCGGAGTTCGAAGGAAAGCGGGGGGTAAAGGAAAAAGAGAATCTGAAAAATATTTTACGGCAGAAAATTTCCTTCATTCCTGATGTCTTTCGAACTCCCAAAAATACATTGAGTCGAAATTAATGACTGAAATACGCCTATCAAGTATCAATAAGCTCAAATCACGCTTGAAATTTATCCGTGCATGATTGAGCTTCTTATAGAACCAATTTCCGGTACTGCCACTCTTACAAAAAGAGTAGAAATTTTTTCGACAGCGTGGGGCCGGGTAGGCTGTGTGACAAAGTGTGTAATGCCAAAACTCAAGTTTCGTTAAGTCTTTTTGTCAACATAGATTTAGCTTTTATTCTCCGCTGCCAAACACGGTCGAAG
Organism: Daptonema setosum; assembly: GCA_964036265.1. Lineage (NCBI taxonomy): Eukaryota > Metazoa > Nematoda > Chromadorea > Monhysterida > Xyalidae > Daptonema > Daptonema setosum. The sequence goes on along the minus strand of OZ038444.1, from coordinate 7,967,450 downwards.
GGGCCGAGTTCCTGTTACTCCAGAAATTTCGTTAAACCTTTTCAGTAATGAAAAATTCTGATGTGCATTCAAAATGTTAAGATGCGATGCACGTAAAAATCAGCCAAAATCTGGACCAAAATGAAATTTTGAAAAAAATTAGATTTGGATGCAAAGCGACTCACTTGACTCCCGTGAACTCAAAAATATCCTTGCTTCACGTTAAAACCAAGTAAACAGGCCAAAATTCACATCACTAAATGGTGCACCCTAATTTCCCTATACAAATTAGGCAAAACTTTAAGACCGATTTTCTCATGTACTTCCGAAAAGATCGGAAAACCAAACACCTCAGGTTGAAGCTGAGAATTTTCTCTACAAATCCTGCCTAACTAGCCAATGCACTTTCGACTTTTTTTCAACTACCGTAATCCCAAAAACAATTATTTTTCAACTACCGTAATTCCTGTGCCGTCATTAACGAAACATTAGGTTTTGCCATCAAAAATTAGTTCCGTGTGGATCATCAGAAAACAAATATTTTTATAGTCGATGATGAATTACTGACTGTTCCACGAAAAACGCACGAAAATCTCTAATTTAATGTTTCACACTGAAGTCCGCTGTCGATGCAGCACTGATATTCAACGAAATGTTCGTTTCTCTTATTTGGTTTTCGAGCTGTACTGGACCAATTTTCAAAAAGTTAACACTATTTGAAAGAAAAAATTATTCTCTTTCGTTTGCACAAAAAAAGTTCCTGAAAACAGCCCAAATCACAGAATTGCGAATAAATACTAATTTAGGGTCGACTGACGTTTTTTCATCGACAAGCTAAAGCACGGTAAATCATTAGGATGTTTATCGAGAACTCACGCACCTTTTTGGAACAGTAATTCATTAACGACTATGTTGCAAAATTACTGAAATATGAATCTGTCCAATAATAAACGTTTATATAATATATGCACGATATACAATATATATCACGTTTACCTCTGTTATGGCTCTATATTGATTCAACCCCTATATTGATTGGCGCGGTTCAGGTCGTTCTCCCACGTGCTCAATGTCGGTGTGTAGCGTGCACAGTTGAAATAGAATGGAGTAAATATGGATATAGTGCATTTCACATTCACTCATTGGAACT
>OZ038444.1:7949895-7962395 GCA_964036265.1 Daptonema setosum | reverse complement strand
ACAATCTCGTCGACCATCACACATCTTCGATCTCGGAAGACAAATGCCGCCATCACACAAAAACGACGTCGTGTTATCGCAGAACAGTGAAAGTGCTGTGGAGAAAGTTTACCAAAATGAAATCTATAAGTGCCGTGAGATTGATAGAAAACATGTGCTGAAATAAAACTTCTTTCGTGGTTGTAATAGGTGACATACGTACATACTGTATGAAAATAGGAGGAAGTGCAACAGAATGGTACTGAAATGTGCCGTTTGTGAATAATGATTACTGACGTGAATAGAAAAGAGTTTGTGCCACACTAATAACTAGAAAATAACTAGGAAAACAAAATCAAATTTGGTGCCTTTTTTTTCAACGAAATAACTTAGAGATCATGTGTGCGCGTATTTAATGTTGCTACTGACAGACTGACAGACTGATAGAATGACAGACTGACGACTGACAGAATGACAGACTGACAGACTGAGAGACCATCGGATATACTGAATGAATAAACTGAGAGACCATCGGATAAACTGAAAAGCAACCAACGTCGAGGCAACTCGTAATAAGTAGAGCTGGAGTCTGATACCAAAGTTACTGTAGTGCCGAGACGTCCTGAAATGATTGTCAATCAGTCATTGGTTCAGTCAGTCAGTTAGTCAGTTGGTCAGTTAGTCAGTCAGTCATGTCGGTCAGTCGGTCAGTCAGCCAGTCAGACCGACCATTTGCCAAAAGACAGATCTTATTTGAAGCCGTATAACTGAAGGCTACGCAATCGAAATGTTGAGTTTGATTGCAACGGCGCGCGCACTGAAATAATTAAATACATAACACTCAACGATTCAAGTACTTTCTTCACTTACTCACTCACTGCCTCACTGACTCACTCACTAACTTACTCACTCACTCACCCCTTGTACATGAGGTATGTGCACCCACTGCTCTGCGATGCCTCCAAGCAGTTTTCTGGTCGGAGTCGCAATATAATATTGTACGTAGTCGGCTGAAAATTTACTGACTTTTAAAATAACTGACTGCCTTACAGGTTGACTGACATACAGACTAAGAGATTAGCTGACTGACTGACTAACTGCAATTCAGCTCATCGAATCCATTGTCGCAATCAGCTTCATAATCACACAGGAAATCCCGCGCCACGCACTGACTCGATGTACCGCATTGTACTTGGTTGGCCTCGCAGCGCGGCATTTCTTAATGTCATTCATAAGGTCAGTCAGTCAGTAAAGCAACATTTGATATGGTGTAAGAAATTAGGAGTTGTGTAGTGTCAGTGTGTATTGACATTGTTTTGTCTTTGACACCGGCCTCGTAGCTCAGTCGGTTAGAGCGTGGGTCTAATAAGCCCAAGGTCGCAGGTTCGACCCCTGCCGGGGCCAAAAACTTTTTGGCCTCGACTAAAAAATGAAAATATTTTAGAACTAATTATCTAATATCCCCCATGGTAAGTCCGTTGGAATTCTTCCCCAACTGTAAGACCTTGAACAAATGTCACAAAGAGTCTGACATTTGTAGGATAAAAAAAAGTTCTAGGCAATGAAAATAATAGAAATAATAATATAAGCCAGGGCTGCGCGAACGCAATCCCCGATACGCAAAAATTCCGCTGTCCGCCTACCCCAACTCGGAGCAGCGGTAGAGGTCAACCTGGCCGATAGTGCAATGGCCAGGCCTCGCCCCAGGAGTTCTGCCTAAATGATCACAGACGCTCCCCAGCCAGGTTAGTTTATGAGAACACGTCGATACAATACTCATACGGCGCGTGAAACGTGAACTGTGGCATAGCGTCGGTATTGTACGTTCGTGTTTTGCGTGATAAAAACACCAGCGACATCCACACTGTTTATTGGTCTTTTCAAAACCAGCATTTTTGGGCAAGGAATATGAATGCTTTCTTATTTCATGAATATGCAACCTTATCACTATTGGGTTCAAAAGATTGAATCATTCAGATTGTCTTTTATACCTATTTAACTCTGTTCAAGAGCTGTAACACAGTTCATTGCGGTTATGAACGAACTAAACAATGTACATAATTCACTCACTCACTTACTCACTCACTCGCTCACTCACTCACTCACTCGCTCACTCACTCACTCACTCACTCGCTCACTCACTCACTCACTCACCATTGCGACTGTTACATGACGGTATGTCACACAGATCATACTGATTCGCGTTTATCATACACCATGGAGCCGTGTCACCATCAGGGTTTCGACAGTAGTTATGTTGCCAGGTCACTTGATTCGGGAACACGATACCTGCGAGTGAGTGAGTGAGTGAGTGAAGTGAGTAAGTGAGTGAGTGAGTGAGTGAGTGAGTGAGTGAGTGAGTGAGTGAGTGAGTGAGTGAGTGAGTGAGTGAGTGAGTGAGTGAGTGAGTGAGTGAGTGAGTGAGTGAGTGAGTGAGTGAGTGAATGAGTGAGTGAGTGAGTGAGTGAGTGAGTGAGTGAGTGAGTGAGTGAGTGAGTGAGTGAGTGAGTGAGTGAGTGAGTGAGTGAGTGAGTGAGTGAGTGAGTGAGTGAGTGAGTGAGTGAGTGAGTGAGTGAGTGAGTGAGTGAGTGAGTGAGTGAGTGAGTGAGTAGGTGAGTGAGTGAGTGAGTGAGTGAGTGAGTGAGTGAGTGAGTGAGTGAGTGAGAGAATGAGTGAGTGAGTGAGTGAGTGAGTGAGCGAATGAGTGAGTGAGTTAGTGAGTGAGTACCTTACTAACGATAGTCCAATCGACATGTCACACCGGCTGACTGTGTCTTGTAATCACACCTCACCGTATCTGTTCTCGGACATTCAAATACGTTCGGTTCACTGCCGACACAATGAAGTCCGTTGACGGCGAAATTCCTCAAACCTCCGAATCCGAAAACACCATCGGTGTGCGCTTGATTTGCGCCGCTGTGATGGAGTGAGTGAGTGAGTGAGTGAGTGAGTGAGTGAGTGAGTGAGTGAGTGAGTGAGTGAGTGAGTGAGTGAGTGAGTGAGTGAGTGAGTGAGTGAGTGAGTGAGTGAGTGAGTGAGTGAGTAAAGCCCCGTTTATACTTGAGCGCAGGCGCAGCGCAGATTTGGGTGCAGTCTACGGGTGCAGATCTACGGGTGCAGATCTACGGGCGCAGCTGTTTAGCGACTGTAAACGCACGAGCGCAGCCAAAATTCCAGTTTTTGAGCGATTTTATTTGATATAAAACCGAAGTTTTTGTGTGACTTCTTTTAGATATTCTTAATCACTGATTTTTTTTCATGAATTTTGAAACCAAAAAAAGCCTAAACTGAGGTGAAAATTTTTTCGGTCGAGATTTTGGGCGATCTGATTTGATATAAAACCGAAATTTTTGTGTGACTTCTTTTACATATTCTTGATCACTGATTTTTTTCACGAATTTTGAGACCAAAAAGAGCCGAAAAGGAGCTGAAAAATTTTTGGTCGATTTTTGGCATCCGGGTCGGATCCGGCCGATTATGCATACCGCGTTATGGGAGCTGTGGTTGATTAACGTTGATCAAATCAAAATTACAGTTATTTTAGAGCTCTCGGGGGCAGTATTCAATCAGCTAAGGGTCATTGACGTAAAAAAACTGTGAATTTTCCGTTAAAAATGTTGAGAGAAACTCAAAAACTCTTATAAGGTAATTTGAGGAAATCGCGCAAAACAGGCAGAGTTTTATATAACACATCCCTATGTGAAACATGAACGATTCTGTAGCGGCTCTGCATGGTTTTGCGTGCTTTGTTAGTGCTATAGTGGCTGTCTTTTTACACCACATTCTGGACCTTGAAATCTGATGAGATAACGGGTTATAATCTGAAAAAATTTCATAGAACTATCTATAAAGAGTGTTTTGACCTTTTTATAAAAATATTCAATTTTTCTTGAATGTAAAACAACAATCTGCACCATCCAATATCAATTCAATTTCAAACAACAATCTGCAGCATAGATCTACGGTGCAGCCCAGTGCAGCGAGTATAAATGCAAACATGCCGTAGACAGTTTTGTATGGCTGCGCTGCGTCTGCGCTCGAGTATAAACGGGGCTTAAGTGAGTTCTACTAACCGTGTGAATCCCAACTGTCTGCAAATGACATTAGCGTCATCTAATGAAAAGTGACTGTCACAAATCAAGCCCCAACGACCGCCGAATAAAACCTCCACTCGACCCTCCCCGTACTTGTCTGAGCCTCGTAACCTGTCAGTCAGTCAGTCAGTCCGTCAGTCAGTCAGTCAGTCAGTCAGTCAGTCAGTCAGTCAGTCAGTCAGTCAGTCAGTCAGTCAGTCAGTCAGTCAGTCAGTCAGTCAGTCAGTCAGTCAGTCAGTCAGTCAGTCAGTCAGTCAGTCAGCAGGAGATATCAGTCAGTCGTTTAGCCTGTCCGTCTGTTAGTCTGTCATTAGATGAGTCAGTTCGAACCTGATAACTTGACCCGATTCGGTAGATTTGGCTATCCGTGCCGATGGTATAGCCAAGGTAGAAGTGATGCATTGCTGTAAAATTGCACTCACTCATTCACTCACTCACTCACTCACTCACTCACTCACTCACTCACTCACTCACTCACTCACTCACTCACTCACTCACTCACTCACTCACTCACTCACTCACTCACTCACTCACTCACTCACTCACTCACCAGAGTAAAGAATAAGTGGAACAGCAGATGATAAATGTTGGGTATTCTCGAGACCCGAATTCGGGAATAACCATGAAAAACTTTTACATTTAGAAGATTCTTATTTTCGTCCGCCATAGGGAGATGTTTCATTTAAAGTCCTTCCAGGGTAATCCATGGGATTAAAAGGGGTATTAAGACCGTTATCTCGAAATGACTGCTGTTGATGATGAATGTGGATAGAATATTATATTCATGTTATGTTCACAGTTTGAACAGTCGACGACGTATAAAAACTTGTAACCCTGAAATGAGTCAAATTTGTTCCTTTCATCCTGAAGTGTAAGCTACTAATTGTTTCCCGCGAAAACTTGTGATATAAGTTTTCAGACTTTCATTGGCTGAGGTTCTAAGCTAGCTAAGCAATACTGCAGAAAAGAACACGGTAAATAAATCAACTAATACATACATAGTCGCATTTTGGCGAAAATCGTTCAAGTAACTTGCGACAACAACAATTTTTGTCACCATACTTGAAATACCAGAACTTTTATCACGGTTAGCCAGTTCTTTCGTGGTGTTTTTAGAAAGTGGAAATTTTTTTAAACAGTAAACCTGTTCTGTTTTTTCCTGATTTTAATATCATATTGATGCACTACTACAAATTTTTACATTAACAAGGAATTTTACAGTTTCAAGATTTTACCGCTCCGCATTTGAAACAGTTTACTGAACAGTTAATCACCCTTTTGTGCATCTATTAACAACCGTGTGCGATAAGCATAGGTATTGCTTTTGAAAGCACTGCTAGAAAGAAATTTTTGCGGCAAAACTTCCAATGATTATGAAGTATGAAAAGTTTTGTTTGTATTTCGTTTAGAAATAAAGTAAGAGCGAACAGTTTGCCGTTCAGAGGAGCAGTCTGATGGGAAATGTACAAAATTTATCAATGTTTATTTTGGTACATATGTAAAACGTATTACATAAAAAGTTTGTAATTTTTTTTTGTGTTATCTAAACATGAACAAGTTAATTATTTGCTCTCGTTTTGTACTCCATGTAGTGAAATTAAGGACAACAACCCGAGCCATTAATAATGAAAAAAACCCTGAATCTACTCGTTGAGGTATAAAAAATCTAGCTGTTCACCAGCCAAAACCTGTCGTTTTCCGTTGTTAGGAGTTTTCTTTTAAATATTTTTCCACTTTGACGTCAATGAAAAAATTAACTGTAATTAACATTAACGTGATAGTTTCACCCTTGACACACGTAAACAATCGTTTCCAAATAACATAAGCGTACATTTTGTTTGTGTAGCCGTGGAAAATCGTAAAAATTAATGGGTTTCCTGCTGTTCCTTGGTACAGGTAAAATCTGACTTGAATTGTTTACAGACCAAATCTCAATTCGAAACTAAACTGAATTGAGTGGAACATCAAAGTCAGTGTTGAAATCACTACAAGCCCTCGAAATCCAGGAAAATGTTGAACCAAATTCAATTGTGCATGACTGAGAGGTTTTAAAAAGGTGGCTTTTCAAATTTTGTGACCTAATCATTCAAAAAGGCCATAACGTAAGAACTTTCACGTGTTTACGAAATGAGAAATCTTGCTTGAGCGAAAAGTACGAAAATTTTTATGTCACATATGCATGCGCGTCCACGAATTCACTTGAGATTATAACGATCAGATCAGCTCATGTGGCAATGCGTCATTTCTCCCCATTTTTTCGATTGTGTGGATCCTATCGTTCCAATTATGTGGATTTTCAGCTGCAGATTCGAAGCGTCCACGGATCTATTCTACCTGGGTGCATTCAAACTAAACAAAAATGTTCACACTACATGTGGTCAACTTTTTTATAAACAAGCCCAATTGATTAACTGTTTGGTATAAGGTTTACAGAAAATATCGTAACAAGATACCCTAACCTAGCTACAGTATGTAAAAACATATAACGATTTTGTCACATCTTTTTGTCCTGTACTGTATAACATACGAATGTGCCCTTCACCGCTGTCTCTCACTGTCGTTAAGGCACTGTTGCTATCAACAAACTTGGTTGCATAAACACACATAAACTGTCATACCGTCTCTTCACCAGTAATATAATGTAATTGAAAATGGGAAACGGGATAGGTAGTAATTATATAACTATCTAACGACGGGTAAACTGTAAGAATTTGCTGAATATAATGTGCTGAATGTACTGAATATAATGAAAATTATAATGATGGCATATATTCTTTTATCTTCGTTTTAGGTCATCTCATCGTCTGTATTGGATTGAAATGCAGAACGATTGTAGAGATTAGAACAGAGAAAATATATCAGAAAGTTTGAACTTGTATGCTTTCATATAGAACTTCAATCTTGCAGTCTGTGCCAGTCAGTAATGAAAGTAACGTGATGTGTATTCAATAACAGGAAATAGAGACTATAAAATTTAGGGCCGGAAATATACATGTACGGTTATTAAAGGTTTCAATAAATAAAATGAAGTGTTTATGTCATTGAACCAGATTTTGTGAGTTTCACTTCAGGGGCCAGTTTTTTTGAATTACCGAATGGTAAAGGTATGTAAAAGAGAAAGTGAAGAATTTTGTAATCTGTATTTCTAAAAAACTGGCCGCGGGTGCAAAGTGATATAGCTGTTTATAGTTTTGTCACGCTCATACTCTTTCCTGTAAACTATTTACTATACAGGTTAGGATTTATCCCACATTTGAATGTTACCCAAATGCAGTGTGAATTTTTGGAGCGATAAACCTTGAACACACGCCTAAAACTTGATGCATGTTGAAAGGTTTATATGAAAGTTCGCAGTAACAGGAAACGGTCTAAAAACGAAAATATGAATATTAGTCCATCTAAATTTCTCAAATTTGACAATTTCTACAGTTGAGTGGAGTTGAAGTGGTTTTCTCAAGTTTTCTTGCCGAGTTTTCTAGAAGTTGCATATTTAGTTAGACTTAATCGAACGTTTATGCGTGTGCTGAGCTTTGTTGTCCGAACTGTACAGCTCACGTTTCACAACCAACATGAGTTCACTTTCCACAACCGCATTCACGTTTCACAACCGCTATAAAGTGCATTCATTCATTCATTCGTTACGTCACAGCTTGTTCACAGCTGCGGGCTCGATTCAAATGCTCATTCATTACATACAAGTAACATTCTGGTATTCCTATTGTAACTTGGTGACAGTGCTGTTCATGCCTAATATAGGAATGAGGATGAGTCATATATGTATATGTAGTTGGATTAATCTAGATATGAAAATTTTTAGTTTTCGTACAATGGACAGTATTCACATCATAAAGGAGACGCTGATGATTTGCTACCGTATTCACAAAAATTTGGCTTGAATGAATGAAATGTGTAATGGTTTCACATGAAAACAGGCGGAACAACAAACTTTTTATGGAGAGAGTAATCTTAGTTGGAGTTATGAGAATTTGAAGTGTTGTTCTACTGTATTTCTATTGTTACAATGTAAACTAATTCAAGTGTTGTGAAACATAGTAATATATGTATAATTATATGAAAATCTCTAACAATTTGTAACAATTAAAAATACAAGAAACACGTCCACATAAACATGGCATGAAATACGTGCACAGCAAATTTTTAAATTACTCATATGATAGAAAACAAATTTTCCCATCTACTCATTTAATCTGAAGATGCAGCTAGCCTGGATATTTAGTTTACATGACAATCTTTAAAATGAGAAATATTATAGTGATTTATTATCTGCGCTGAAAACATAATGATAATATATCATGAATAAATTTATTCCGGTTTCATAAATAATTGTTTTTTCTACCCATAACAGTGTTCAACTTGAAAAGAGCTAATGCAATGAAAATGTCGTGATAAATGTCCGTGTAATCAAGACTTTTCAAATTGTGAAAACTAAAAATACAATGGAATAAATACCTTTTTCGATTAGGAAACCGTTTTTATTTTCTTAATTAAGTATGCCAGCCAGTCATATTTTAGATACATAAGAGCCCCAGTCAGTAAGAATCGACAGGTCCAGGAAGAAAAAAAAATTTCGTTCAACTATCACCGTTTCCGGTGGAAATAAGTTTCTATAGTAAATCGATATCACTGAACACGAAAATCTTAGTGGTTTTTCTAAAAAAATCGGTTAACAAAAGTTATGTATTAAAACTAGGCTCAGAGCACCTCATGAAAATATCAATTCACCTGCATCCCGTGTTAAGCTTTCTGGAGGGCGGAATTTTCTAGTTTGATGCCCGATATTAAATACAGTTATTTGTTCGAGTCTTACGAATATTCTGTGAAATTTTCAACAAAATTTATCGGCCACAACTTTTTATACATCAAGTTGAGTGTTCTCGATTGAGCCTGCTTTTTAGCATTTTTTACTCTTTTTCACATTCATATTGATAGAAAAAGTTATGTTTTGTAATTTGGAGAAAAGGCGAACGTGAGTTGTGTTTGCAAGGTTCTTCTAAACATCTGGATGAAAGGAATCTATGCCCAAGTTCCATTTGAACAGTTTCCGGAACCGTTTTCAAACAACGCGCGCACCAACCAGCCAGTAGTACGGCAGTGAGCGGATCAAATAAGAAAGTCATTTCCCGTTGTTGAGAGTTGTCCGAAAAAAAACAGAAATAATGGTTTTTTCTTGTTTAAACTATGATTTGGAGACAGAATATATATATTTATCGCCGAAAATCCGTTAATATCGTTATTTTTCTCGTCCGCTACTGATTAAAATTGTTGTTTACATTTTTTCGAACTGATGTTTCAAGTAACAACAAGTGGCCGTTTGGTTGACGCGCGCGTTGTTTGAAAACGGACCCGGAAACTGTTCAAATGGAACTTGGGCATAGATTCCTTTCGTTCAGATGTTTATAAGAACCTTGCAAACACAACTCACGCTCGCCTTTTCTCCAAATTACAAAACATAACTTTTTCTATCAATATGAATGTGAAAAAGAGTAAAAATGCTCAATCGAGAACAGGCTCAATCGAGAACACTCAACCCAATGTATAAAAAGTTGTGGCCGATAAATGTTGTTGAAAATTTCACAGAATATTCGTAAGACTCGAACAAATAACTGTATTTAATATCGGGCATCAAACTAGAAAATTCCGCCCTCCAGAAAGCTTAACATATGATGCAGGTGAATTGATATTTTCATGAGGTGCTCTGAGCCTAGTTTCAATACATAACTTTTGTTAACCGATTTTTTTAGAAAAACCACCACGATTTTCGTGTTCAGTGATATCGATTTACTATAGAAACTTATTTCCTCCGGGAACGGTGATGGTTGAACGAAAACATTTTTTCTTCCCGGACCTGTCGATTCTTACAGACTGGGGCTCATAAATATTGTATTGACAATTTTATACATATTATACGATCATTCTAATGATGAGAACTGTAATTTGTAAAACTTATTTTTATTTATTATTATTTTAAATATCCACCGAAAAACAAGCCTACATACAATTTATGTACATGTATACGTAATAATAACAGAATAAAACCCGATGAAAAAAACTCGACCAGACACACAAACCAGATTGAATTGGCAATGAACTTTATAAACTCACAATTGGACATGAAAAATTTCGAAAAATCAAAAATCAATCACAAAAAAGTTCATCCACCTCATGTGATTTTGGCGAAATTCGCTTTTTTATTTTTTCAGGTTCACATAATGCGCTTTTCAATAGGATTTATATGGTTGATCGAATTAACTTGTCAATAAATAAGTAGTTAAATCTAATTGAAAAAAATGGTTTCGGAAATCGAAAAAAATTTATGAAGTAATTTTCGTGAAAGTTTAATTTTTTAATGACAAAAATAACATTCTCTAATGAATTTTTTATTAATTTATCCGCCATGTGATAAAAAAAAGAGTAACATCGACCAAATTACATTACATTCCAGTAAATAAGCGCATTTATGCAAGTTATAAAATCAGCATGCAGGTATTTTTAGTTAACGCTGAGTTTAGTGGGAATAAAAAAGGGTTGACGTTGCATTTGTTATGGTGGAGTTTTTATTTGAAAAAAGTATGGAATGCGTTCGGTTGCAACTATGTAACAAAAAATGTTATAGTTGAGTTTGACGCTAACTTTTCAAATGAGATTTCAGAAGACTAATATTCTGAATTTGATTGAATACTTGATATTTAACGAAAAATATCATAAAGAAGCAGCATACTGCATGTAAATAACATCTATGCACGCAACGCTATGTAAAAAACTAAAAAAATTAAACATTGCTGCAAAATTAACAAAAAAAACTACCACATACTTGAAAAGTTGTCAGCAAAAAAAATTGTTATGTTTTTTTCAATGACGTTTTCAATTTCCGTTATTTTAATAGTTTAAAAGAACATCCGGGAAATCGAAACTGAATAGCTGGTTTCACTCGTTAGTCGTTATATAACAAGTTTGCGCCCTTGGCGGGGGAGCAAGGTAGTTTACTCCAAAATGATGTGGTTTCTCCAGCAAGAAGCAGAGATTATCCCCCATCATTTAAAGTCATAGTTGTTATTTTTTCGTACCACCGAAAAGGAGAAACACCACTCTTATCGTACTTTTCCCATGTGCATTCATTGAAAGGTTGCAGTAGACTAGTTTACCACCCCTCACCCCTCCCCTCATACCGGTTGTCTGGCATTCGTAGTAGTTTTTATGAGCCCCAGTCACCAGGAATCGATAGGTCCGGGAAGCATATGTATTTGGAAACTGTACCGGTTTTTTGTCAAAATCCCAAATTCGACTTTTTCATTTTGGATTCACTGAGAGGCTAAACTAGGCTATCTTCTTCACTAACGTACAGTCTATGTTGGGAACTAAGCCCAAGCCGTACAAACAATCAAATGGTTATTCGCTGTCGTTGGGTCACACGAATTTTGACAAAAAACCGGTACAGTTTACGAATATGCGTCCGGGAAGACCTACATTATCTTAGTATCGTATGTAGATTGGTCTCCGAGTGAGAATGAAAACGTGCAATGGGGATCCACAACAATGAGATGGCACTGCTAAAGTTACCGAAATTTATCTCACCGGAAGTCAACTCACCGAAAGTCATCTCATCGAATATGAACCGAAAACCATTTAACCGGATTTGAACTCACCGAATCTGAACTCACCGAATTTGAACTCACCAAATCTGAACTCTCTGAATTTGAACTCACCGAATTTGAACTCACCGAATTTGAACTCACCGAATTTAAACTCACCGAATTTGAACTAACCTATTGTTAAACTCATCAATGATTTCGGTGAGTTTAAGTGACCTCAATGACATAACTCTGAGTCTGCGTCTGTAGTAAAAAAAACTATTTTGATAACTCATAAAAGTGCCGAAAGGCGCGCATTCGAAAACCCGTATTCTCAAACCGATTGTGAATGCGTTTACCTGGTTTTTGGGACGGGGGCGAGAGTAAAGAAGATTACATGGCGTTAGCGGACGAGAAGGGGTGGGAAAAGTGACATCCCCCTTTCTTTTGCTGTTTGAAAAAATTGAATTTGTCCTAAACCGGACTAAACAGAAAAAATTTCCCTCCCTTTGGAGGTTTAGCTCGTTTGCCAGTGTTACATGGACTTGTCGGCCATGTGGCTCAATTGGTTAACGCGCTACGCTCCAGTGCGTTAGGTCGTGGGTTCGATTCCCGCGGTCACTGATTGAGACTGGCTGCCCTGGTGGTGAGGGGCGTTAAAGACATCGCACTATAAGCTGGTGTGTTGAAGATAGAAGTATGCACACCAAGCCAGGATCACTCATCCTCCATTCCTTCGGGGTCGCAAAATGAGGAACAGGGCTTTCTTCCTGCGTTACTCGATTCAACCGGGACGGTATGGCGCCTATCAAATTATCGGTAGCTTGCTGCTGCTCGA
>OZ038444.1:7937395-7947395 GCA_964036265.1 Daptonema setosum | reverse complement strand
ATGGTGAAAACATTCACTGACTCACAGATTGTTTACATCACTCACTCACTCACTCACTCACTCACTCACTCACTCACTCACTCACTCACTCACTCACTCACTCACTCACTCACTCACTCACTCACTCACTCACTCACTCACTCACTCACTCACTCACTCACTCACTCACTCACTCACTCACTCACTCACTCACTCACTCACTCACTCACTCACTCACTCACTCACTCACTCACTCACTCACTCACTCACTCACTCACTCACTCACTCACTCACTCACTCACTCACTCACTCACTCACTCACTCACTCACTCACTCACTCACTCACTCACTCACTCACTCACTCACTCACTCACTCACTCACTCACTTAGATCACCCTGGCCAACCCCACGGTAGACGAATGTGTCGACATGTTTGACCTAAACAAATATATTTAGACACGGATATAGAATATGTGTACTGTTGTGATACATACTTTCTACTACATACAATATGATTGTATATTGTTATGACTTCTTAAACCGATTGTTAACGAATATTTATAAAAATGATCAATTAAAAAAATCTGAAAATGTTACAAATCGCTCATCTCACCGCAGTCTCCGTCCGATCCCACCCCGACTCACTGCGAATTAGATAAAACAGGACCTATAGCCGATGCAGGGGTTCTTGTTATTCAGAAAAGTTTTTGGCGCGCAATTCGAATTTAAATCTGTTATCGGAAAGATTTCGATTTTTTTTTTTCACATGACGATTGGACTACGTTGCGCCGTAACCATGCAATTGTGTGAAGAAGTTCCATAGAACTAACTTTTTGATGTATGTAAAAGTGAAAACACTCGCTGATTCACACATTATTTCTCCGAATTCATAGATCCAAAGGAACCCAATCGTTACCAAATCAGTTTTGCTCAAATTATTTGCAGTCAATCAGGCAGTCAGTCAGTCAGTCAGTCAGTCATTCGTATGGTATGTCAGTCAGTCAAAAATATTTTTGCAGTCATAAATTACCAGTTAACCAACTGGGCAAACGACGACTTAATTTTTTTTTCAAAACAATCATCCTGTTCGTCAGTTGTACAATTTTTTTATCTGTCGGAACTATTTTCAACTTTATCATGTTTTTGAAGCATTACATTTCCTCTCCGTTCCTCCTCCCACCCCGCTCCAGGTCTTCATTCTATAGGGTTGAATGGAAACATACTTTCGAAACAAGTTTTTATTATCAGTTATGTAGTTGGAGAATTATGTTTGCATGTACATATATGTAGTGAAGTGGAATTTATGCTGAAACTCGTTTTTGTTCTCTTACATATAATGTATTCCATTCGTAAAACAAACGCACCACAACATCGAAGGCCACTAGCGGACGAGAAAGTAAAATTCTCCCCCCTTTGACGGTTTTAAAAAGTAGAGTTTGTTCCACAAGGTGTGGGTAAAATCCTAGTTTCTGACAGTTTCCCTTCTTCAGAAATATATTTCTTCCGTTGGGGAATTGGTTCGTCCGCCAATGTCGGAAGCTGAACAAAATGAAAGCCTACAGTGGTTGATGGATGGAAAGCTACTCAAGGAGAAAAGTGAAATAATCTTTTTAATCAATTGAACTCTGAAATGATTGTAATCTCACGGTAACCATTATTTCTCCGTGAGTTATTCTCGAAGTATATATTTCATCCAAAATCATCGCATTTTTTCATTTCCTCCAACGTCTCATTCCATTAGGAAGTCTCATCATGTTACTTGAGTGGAAAGTGAGTGGCCACACAATTTTCTCTAAATCTATTAGATTGCAGGTTAATCAAGCGAGAAGTTTCTCCCAAATCCACAGAGTAAAATACTACTTTTTAAAGTACCACCGGACGAGAAGGGGTGGTAAAAGTGAAGTTCCCCGCTCTTTGGCAACTTCAAAAATTAGATTTCTTTTCCTAAAGTGTAGGTAAAGTGGCCTGAAATTTGCTGATTCCCCCCTCTTTGACGAAATTCCCCTCTTTTTGATAGGTTAGCTCGTCCGACCGTGTACTTAAGTAGTGCGTTCAGAAAGCGCAATGACCGTTGACGCGGACTTCTAATTTTTTTTGCCATCCGAAGATTTCACTCATCTTTATATTGGTTCTGACAGAATGTCATGAACCCCCCTCCCCAATCACCTCAACCGTCAATTCCCCTGCCCTACAAAAAACTCTGCAAAGTGAACTCTCATGCCCGCATCCATGCAAAATCCCATGAAATAATCAGTGACAATTCGCGATGCTGTTTTCGATTTTTTTCCAAACAACGAGCGTTTTTACTTTCCCTCCGTGCGCGCGAATCTCGAGTATAAGACGGTCATTATCAAGGTGATCAAGAAGGTGATGATTTCGGGATTCGCCCAGATTAATTCCCCTTAATCCCCTCCCTTGATCCCCTGATGGGCGGCCACTGGCGGACGAGCCGAACCTCCAAAAAGAGGGGAATCTTCCCAAAAAGGGGGATTTTCATAAATCAGGCCATTTCATCTACACATAAGGAAACAAGTTCTACTTTTAGAAAAAGCCAAAGAGGGGAGAATGCCGCTTTCCCCTTCTCGTCCGCTAGTATGGCCGGCAACGCTGGCAGCGGAACGGGTTTTGACGTGGGAAATCACTTGGGGGGGGGGGGGGGGCTGGGACCAGTATGAGGTGAGAAGGAGGCTTTGGGGAATATTGTTGTTGGGATTTTATACTTACTGATAACAAAATCAGCCAACAGGGAAAAATAAAGGAAAGGATTTTCCCCATAAAGTATGTACTCGGCTATTCCCTTTCTAATCACCATGCTTGTACTCTCTTCGACATCCCCCCCCAATCTCCACGTGAGGGCACGGGGTCAGAGGGGATTTGAAGGGTCAGGAGTGGGAGGAGAACGGGGGTCAGAGTGCGAAAAGTAAAATTCTAGTGAAAACACCTGAATCACCGCAGACCTGGTAATTCATGCAGAAACTAAACACGTCGAAGTTGACATCCAAGCACTAGCGGACGAGAAGGGGTGGGAAAAGTGGAATTTCCCCCTATTTGATGTTTTAAAAAAGTGGGGTTTTTCCCTAAGGTGCAGGTAACATTGAACTGAAAACTGCTAATTCCCCCTTTTTGGTGAAATTCCCCTCTCTTTGGAGGTTTGGCTCGTCCGCCAGTGTATCCAAATGTTCCGAAGGATGAAAACGAAAAGTGCTGAGAGTGAATAACGTTAGATCAGCAGTCAGAAGTTTCAAAGTATCACATTTCACTGAATCCCTACTGGAGGTGGTGGTATCAATTTCGCATATGAAAGAACGTTTTGCAGTGAGTCGTGTTGCAGTGAGTCGTTTTGCAGTGAGTCGTGTTGCAGTGAGTCGTGTTGCAGTGAGTCGTTTTGCAGTGAGTCGTTTTGCAGTGAGTCGTTTTGCAGTGAGTCGTTTTGCAGTGAGTTGTGTTGCAATGAGTCGTATTTCAGTGAGTCGTTTTGCAGTGAGTTGTGTTGCAGTGAGTCGTGTTGCAGTGAGTGTCTTCTAGTTAACTATCTATCATAACGGTCTTTAGAAAACCTGTCCCTGACGAGTTGTAAAAAATACGATACTGACAACGGTGCAACACTGCATTCCATATTATTTTTTGCGTAAAAATATTTTTTGGTTCGAATAGTTCACGAATGTATTTCATCAAAAAACATTCAAACATATATCTTTTACGTAGATACCCATAACCCATAAACAGCAAGTATTTCACGAAATAAACACCGGCCGTGCGACCGCTGGGTTACAAACAAACGTAGAATATTTGTGCATTACTCAAAAAAAGCTTTTCCAATGTATTTTATGCCATATTTTTATTTAGTTGTCATATTTTCACAGTTATTCATAAACAATAGATAATGCGAACATTTTCTAAATAAATAATAGCTGTCCAATGCAGTGCAGTCACGGGTAAACGGTGCCAATCAAATCGTTCCGCTGTATAATTCACTAGCGGACGAGGGAAGAAGGGAAAAGTGGAATTCCCCTTTCTTGGGCGAATTCAAAAAGTAGAGTTTGTTCCCTAAGTTGTACATAATTAAAATGGCCTGAAAACTGCCAAATCTTTAAAATGGCCCCTCTTTCACAAAATTTTCCTCCCTTTGGAGGATCAGCTCGTAGTATTTGATTGTGTGCAGTATTATTTGATGTTGGTTATTATATTAACTGTTTCTCACTAAACAACATTTTAAAAATAAAAATGTAAATTTGTCTTTGTAAGAAGTTTTCAAGTGTATTTTTGAACATTTTCCTTCATTCTTCTACCCCAGGTGAACAGCAAACGCATTTTTCGTAACTGAATATTGGCCCCACCGTTGTGCGGCCATTAGATAAACGATGCCTCTCAACAAACATGTTGTACTACAAAGCTGAGATAAGTGCAGCAAATGTTTTCCTGTTATGATGATATTTCCCGTTATATTTCTTGGTTCTCTATTGTAATATAGTTTTACTTCATTACCGCTTCCCCCCTTTGTACGTCTAATCTAATGCTAATGTTTGAGACAAATATGAAAAAATATCGAAATAATATTTCTAAATACAATACGTTTTTAGTTTTTTTAGTTATCCATTGTTTGTGTTTAAATATTTTACAACAGGCGTGAAATCTCGTGAACGGCGAATTTTTTTCTTAAATAAATATTGGCTGCCCAACAGTGCAACCATTAGGTAAACGGTGCCTCCATTATTTTTACTCGAACAATTTTATAAATGCGAAAACATTGTTTAATGATAAATTTTGTGTTTTTTTAGTCGTTTATTCACAAAAAGAGTTACTTTGGAACACAGACGACCTTTATGTAATAAAATGAACATATAAGTACATTGTGTATATTACAACACTTTAGACGAGTAAATTCATTTATTTATTGTTATTTTGCTAACTTAATGAGTGAATAGTTTCGAAAATCAAAAAATCGCCACAAAGTTAAACACCAGCAGTTAGAAAACGTCTATTTTGTTGGTGCAAATGATAAATAGTTTCAAACGACTATTCGTTAATTTAGCAGCAGCACTCTTTCTAAATGCTAAATACTATTTTTCAGTTTCCTGTTATTTTCGGTGAACTTCATCAATTCAGAAACGTAGAAAATTCGTAGAAAATAAAATAATTATTCATCTAAATGACTATTTGTCAAGTTTATCTCTTCTTTTTAAACAAACAATTTTTAGTGCGTTAAGGTATAACTTTTATATTATTCATTCTTGATACAAATACGAATTTGATTCATTTTTAATAATAATTTATTCAAAATTCGAATTAATTGTTTAACAATGTGATACACCTATTGTAACAATTGTTATCTGCAATGATCGTTGGTGCCCACTAGCGGACGAGAAGGGGAGGGAAAAGTGGAATCCCCCCCTGTTTGTCGATTTCCAAAAGATGAATTTGTCCCCTAAGGTGTAAGTAAAATAGCCTGAAAACGTCCAATGCCCCCCTCTTTGGAACGATTCCCCTCCATTTGGAGTTTCGGCTCGTCCACTTGTGTTTGTGCCAATAAAACCAGTACACAGTACTGTTCATTGGCTAGGTTTATGTTTCATCTTCAGTGTGTACATTTTCCTACTATCTATACTGATTTTGTCGCGGAACTACAGAACCCACGCCTAAACCTGAACTGAAAACTACCTTTTTGTATCACCATCTTATTCTTAGTCGCTTTGAACGTTTAACCTAAACCTAATCCCATCACAGGAAGCACTGGTGGACGAGATAATCCTCCGAAAGAGAGGGGAAATCGGTCAAAGAAGGGGTAATTGTGAATATATATGTGAAGCCCAGTTTTGTAAGCATTGTTTGTCTTCTCTCCATTTTATCCATCTTCCGAACATGTTCCTCTAATCCCTGTCGTGTTGGCCGGTCATCATGACCACACGTACTGTATTAACTAAACCCTTCAGCTGTTGAGGTGCGTCGCTGAGTCTACACCTCAGGGAATAAATTCCACTGTTTGAAAACGCCAAAGAGGGGGGAATTCCACTTTTCCCACCCCTTCTCGTCCACTAGGGACAGGAAGATATTCTTTGATCACAGCTGTGCCAGTCGTTATCAGTAGTCTTTTTGTGGCCTACTACACGTCATTAGCGGACGAGAAGGGGTGGGAAAAGGGGAATTCCCCCCTTCTTTGGCGTTTTCAAGATGTATGATTTGTTCCCTAAGATGTAGTTAAAATGACCTGAAAACTGCCTATTCCCCCCTCTTTGACGAAATTCCCCTTCCTTTGGAGATTTAGCTCGTCCGCGCAGTGGCACGCATTTTACGTTTCCGGCTGCTTTTGGTCGAAAAATCCAATATGGTAAAATGGAATGGACGCACTAGCGGACGAGAAAGGGTGGGAAAAGTGGAATTTCCCCTCTTTGGCCATTTCAAAAATTAAAATTATTTCCCTAAGGTGTAGGTGAAATGAGCTAATAACTGCCGATTCCCCCCTCTTTGAGGAAATTGCCTTCCCTTTAGAGAAATGGCTCGTCCACCAGTGAATGAACGAATGTGTAAATATATTACAAAAAATGGGATCAGGAAAAATATAATTTATTGTTATCTTTATTTCCTCTAGGCGTTTCGTCCAAATCATCAGACGCCAACCTAACTTTTCTATTATGATATCCATTTCGTTAAATTATATTAAGTGCAACATAATATTCTTTTCATAAAATGGCCATTCATGTACTGTGTTTTTTTATTTGATTGATCTCATATTTGGTAAGCATGTTTACCGTTTTTTGCGTTGTGTGTATTTCGCCGGGCGTTGTTACGCAAGGTTACACAGTCAGTGCCGAAATCCTCTAGCTAATAATGTTACATGAAAAAGATGTTACACTACACCAAATGTTACGCATTAATGCTTCGTTGTTGCACAGTTTCTTCAGCTCACTCGTTGACAGTAATGGACTGCCCAAACCGCTATAAACAGTTGTTTACGTAGAGCTATGTATCTAATATATTCTTTAAGCTTATTGTTTATTATTAATATATTCTATATGCTAAATATCGTTTATTATTAATATATTCTATATGCTAAATATCGTTTATCAATGATAATGATAATATCCTTTTTTATTTCTCTCTCTTATAAGTTCATTAAATGTTGATTATGATACGAACTTACTATGAGTAGAAAACTTTATACTACTTTCGTAAGACTTTTACTCTTTTTGATAAAGAATAAAAATAGTAAAATAACCTTGAATGGCGGAATCGTTAACCGAAAACGGTAGACATGTTGTTGTCATTAAACATAAAAACTGGTTTTCCCTGCTAAATAGCGACGTACATAATCTAGCTGATTTCAGGCGTGTACCATTTTGTTTTTCAAGTTTTTTTTCTTCCCAGTTATTACTCTTCAGAATAAGAATCGTTTCTTGGTATCATATATTGTTCTCACTACTCACTCACTCACTCTCACTCACTCACTCACTCACTCACTCACTCACTCACTCACTCACTCACTCATTCACTCACTCACTCACTCATTCACTCACTCACTCACTCACTCACTCACTCACTCATTCACTCATTCACTCACTCACTCACTCACTCACTCACTCACTCACTCACTCACTCACTCACTCACTCACTCACTCACTCACTCACTCACTCACTCACTCACTCAATTACTCACTCACTCACTCATTCATTCAGTCACTCACTCACTCTGAATGATGAGCTGTTAAGTGTTAATTAGGCGAGGTTTTACATTATATTTTAAATATCCTACTTTGCTATTATGGCACAACAACTGAATAAATTGATTTGAATTTTTATTGTAAAATAACATTTTCTTAGTTTTACAATAGGTTTATTAAAACTTTTTGAAAAGATTTTATTTCAAATAACGTCTCTTTTTCAAGTTTATTCATTTATGATT
This sequence comes from Daptonema setosum, assembly GCA_964036265.1. NCBI lineage: Eukaryota > Metazoa > Nematoda > Chromadorea > Monhysterida > Xyalidae > Daptonema > Daptonema setosum. Next base: position 7,939,519 of record OZ038444.1, on the reverse strand, counting down.
TTAACGTTTTTCGGTAGCTTTCTATTTTCAGTGAACATCAATAGTTCCACAAACAAGTTCCACAAAATGTTCAGAGAAATCGAAAACTTCTATTCCACTTTGATTTATTGCAAGAGAATTTTCAGTGATGTGAAGAATTGGAATAAATTCTTACCTCATTGAAGTCTTTTTATATTTTACCTGATAAACGTTTCTGTTAAACTGATACATAGTTGGAACGTTTTCGAGTCGCTGTGTTCGGCAATCGGCCTCAAATTTTCGGTAACATGGAATAAGACTGAATCCTTTAGCGGACGAGAAGGGGAGGTAAAAGTGGAATTCCCCCTCTTTGACGTACTATAGTGTAGGAAAAATAGCCGGGACACTGCCGATTCCCCCTCTTTGACGAAATTCCCACTCTTTGGTAATTTAGCTCGTCCGCCAGTGGCTCAAAATATAATAGAATTTTGGTCATGGAATGGAAGCGCAAACCCATTCTTACAAAAACTGCAATTTTGAATTGCAGCACTCAAACTAGATTACATCGGATACACAACCTACAATTTCCCATTTTCTATGGGCTCACCTTAATCATGAATGAATGCCCTGTCGTTTGGCGTCATATTACGGTCATGTACATATGACCACTGGCAGACGAGCTAATCCTTCAAAGGAAAGGGAATCTCTCCAAAGAAGGGGGAATCGGCAGTTTTCAGGCCATTTTACCTACACCATAAGGGACAGTTTCTACGTTTTGAAAACACCAAAGAGGGGGGAATTTCACTTTTACCTCCCCTTCTCGTCCGCTAGTGCATATTACGGTCATGTACATATGACCACTAGCGGACGAGCTAATCCTTCAAAGGGAAGGAAATCTCTCCAAAGAAGGAGGAATCGGCAGTTTTCAGGCCATTTTACCTACACCTTAAGGGACACTTTCTACGTTTTGAAAACACCAAAGAGGGGGGAATTTCACTTTTCCTCCCCTTCTCGTCCGCTAGTGCATATGACGGTCATGTATGTATGAATGTATACCAGTCACTGGTGGACGATCCAAACCTCCAAAGGTAGGGGAATATGTCCAAAGAGGATGGAATTGGCAGAAACTATGTAGGTCAATTTATATACACCTTTTAAGGACCTTAAAAGGAACAAACTTTATTTTTGGTAACCGTCAAAAAGGGGAAAATCCGTTTTCTCTCCACTTCGCGTACGCCAGAGTTATATAATATAAGAAAATTCCAATAAGAAAAAAAAAACGAATTTATTCAGTTTTTGTACTAGCCTAGATAAATCACAAATATAGTATACATTGGTGGTACTCTGGTACATAATATTAACCTGTGGGATCACTGGCGGACGAGTAGTGGTAGGAAAAGTGGACTTCCCCCCTCTTTGGCGTTTTCAAAAAGTATAATTTGTTCCCTAAGGTGTACGTTAAATGGCCTAAAAACTGGCGATTTCCCCCTCTTTGGCCGAAATTCCCCTCCCTTTGAGGAAATAGCTCGTCCGCCAATGGTGGGATAATCACTAGAACAAACAATGATTTTCTGTAAATGCACTGTATGTCAACGACCGGCGGACGAGCCAACCTTCCAAACGTAGGGGAACTTCATCAAAGAGGGGGAATGGGCAGTTTTGTGTCCATTTTACATACACCTCGAAGAAAAAATTCTACTTACAAGAACTGCCAAAGAGGGGGGAATTCCACTGTTTCGTTCGTCCCGAGTCCGTGAGTGCACTGTTGTATATCAACCCGAGAATCGAACCAGGCTTGCCAGGCCAGTGCCGTGACCATCTCATAAAGCACTAGTGGACAAGAAGGAAAGGGAACAGTGGAATTCCCCCCTATCTGGCGGTTCCGAAAAAAACTGAGTTTGTTCCTTAAGAGGTTTAGGTGAAATTCCTGATTCTGCCGATATCCAATTCCCCTGTCTAGAAAAGCCCCCCCCCCCCTCTTTGGAGGTTTGGCCCGTCCGCCAGCCAGTGTCACAAAGGAAGCGTTAAACTTCTTGATGTTTCAACGCGCTGGGTCCGCTGGCGAAAGACAATATCACTCATCATTGACAAATAGTTGGTATTCCTTCTGATTGTAAACATGTTTTTGGGTAGTTCACCACCCAAATAATGCATAACAGATTATAT
>OZ038444.1:7924533-7934695 GCA_964036265.1 Daptonema setosum | reverse complement strand
GTAAGTTATTATGAGACCGATCTCGAATGCCCGCTAGTCTTTTTATGCAAAGTTTCACGTCACTCAGAAAACGTTTATAATGAAAGTCGAATTCAAAACCGTTTTGGCGCCATATGAACCATAGAGAAAGTAATGAATAATGGCTATATAATAAAACAAATACCAGTTAAAAATAACGTACAAGTTGAGAAATCAGCAAAGATTTCGTTAAGTTCATGTTAAATATAGAAAAATGAAAGTTCTTATTTCCCACGTTTGGAAATTATTTTATGGACATATTGTACATAGAATACCTTTTGTGATAAGTTGTTTTGTTACATAAATGAATACTTACTAGCTTTTATACAAGATTTTTTATCAGAAAAATTACTATAGGCAGTCAAGAGTGATAACAACTATAGAGAAGTTTTCAACAAAATAGTGACTAAAAGTTTTAGTACGTACAATGTGAATTTGTAACTTTTTTTATCAATTAAACTAAGTTTTCCCGTTTTTTTAATTCCGCATTGTGTGCCTTAAAGTTTTTTTAAATTTTTTTCTGGTCTATCCAACTGCCCTGATCACAATTAAATTGCTGTTTTCTCAATTAAAAATTATACTAAAAATGACAGCCCAATTTCGGCTGCAATATTTTTTATACTTTATTGAGGTATAAAAATCGTGAGACAAAGGCTATCCTTTTCTTCAGTAAATGAAGTAATGTTTTCATCATTCCATTTGAATTGGTAACCGAATATGCAAGAAAGTGCGAAGTGAAGCGATAACTAAATGATGGCAACATGTTATTTATGTACAGATCAGATATGTGCTTAGAATAACAAAAAATAGTAACATCGGAAAAATGCAAATACAAAAACATAAAACAACTTCAAGTAAAAAGTCAATGGATATAATATTGCACCGATGAATATAGCACCCGTATTTCATTATAACAAATGAATAAGATTTTTCCCAGTCATGATGTGTACATGCCTATGTGACTTCATGCCGGGAAATAGTCTTACGACAAAAAAATTGTCTCAAATTCGGGACAAAGTTCGAATTCGATAGTTTCCGACGTCAAACGTGCTAAATTTATTACATGCTTCAATTTATAATTTTTACAAGAATAATAGAACCGAATTTATTTTTCATAAACACGAAATTAAACATTTCAATCATAACAATTTTGAAAAAAAATTAAGAAAGAATTCAATAGGCAGGGAATGAAAATATTTTAAAAATTTATGAGTGGTAAAATCTTATTCACTGGAAATCTGTCGATCGTAATCCGGATTTAATTTTTCTCATAATGAATTACGGAAGTTATAAGTGAGTGAGCGTGAAAATCTTCTAGAAATATATATCCTAACAAAATTACAAACCAAAATCATCACTATGATACAAATTTTTCCTACATAATGTAAACTTCAACTATGTATGCATATATATTTTTCGAAAATAAAAAATCACCAAGCACGTCAGCATTATTTGGCAAGGAAGAACTGAAGTATGTGTAAGTGAGTGAGTGAGTGAGTGAGTGAGTGAGTGAGTGAGTGAGTGAGTGAGTGAGTGAGTGAGTGAGTGAGTGAGTGAGTGAGTGAGTGAGTGAGTGAGTGAGTGAGTGAGTGAGTGAGTGAGTGAGTGTGTGAGTGAGTGAGAAATCTTTATAGGTTGCAATAAACACATGTTTGACTGTACATAAACCTGTATACTATATTTGCGAACATTTACGATATGTACATGAAATCTCGTGAACCAATAGCACATGCGAAAATCCGAATTCATACACTAGTTATCAACTTTCGGTTAGCATAAGCTCGCTCACTCACTCACTCACTCACTCACTCACTCACTCACTCACTCACTCACTCACTCACTCACTCACTCACTCACTCACTCACTCACTCACTCACTCACTCACTCACTCACTAACTCGCTCATTCACTCACTCACTCACTCACTCACTCACTCACTCACTCACTCACTCACTCACTCACTCACTCACTCACTCACTCACTCACTCACTCACTCACTCACTCACTCACTCACTCACTCACTCAACAACTCACGCAATCACTCACTCACTCACTCACTCACTCATTTACGTTGTTTTTACCGTTGACCTGATCATTCCAGTTTTCCCGTACATAATATAACTTTGTGAGAACCGGATTTTTCCGGAACTGAATCTCTTGATTAATTAGTTAACCCACTATTTACGTGGTTATTCGGGCATTCGTACGCTTTCGCAGCCGTTCATAGTCGGTTCACCATTCACTAGAGAAGTTATAGCGTATCCGGGAATTCTTGTTAGCCAAAAAGTTTTTGGCGCGCAGTTTGAATTCAAATCTGTTTTGGCGCGCTTTAAAAATTCCGAGAAATAAATACTTTGTAACATAACATTTGGAAAACACACGAAAATTGCGCTTAATTCATTGCATTCGTGCGTAACCGACCTGCATAATTAATTGTTGATAACAAGAAACCCTGACCAAACTTTAACACAATCTGAAACTTTTTGAGCACGGAACATTTAGTAGGTTCCCGGGCTTTTTTTCTTCTTTCAGTTTATTCATTTGCTCGTTCAGTCCTAAACAGACACTTGTTACGTTGGGCAAAAAAATCTAACTTATTACGTGTTTCGAGAGTTTCAAACTTCGGAACTTCGTGTTAAAACTCGGCTTTGACGTTGATCAACAAGTTTTTCCCTACTACTTCTCACACGTTTCCCATCGTGAAACAGATAATTAACTGCAATCGGTCAATGAGAGTTACCACAGTTTTGCATTTGGTCCATAACAGTTTCCACAGTTTTGCATTTGGTCCATAACAGTTTCCACAGTTTTGCATTTGGTCCATAACAGTTTCCACAGTTTTGCATTTGGCCAATAACAGTTTCCACAGTTTTGCATTTGGTCAATAACAGTTTCCACAGTTTTGCATTTGGTCAATAACAGTTTCCACAGTTTTGCATTTGGTCAATAACAGTTTCCACAGGTTTGCCTTTTAGTCAATAACAGTTTTCACAGTTTTGTCTTTTAGTCAATAACAGTTTCCACAGTTTTGCATTTGGTCAATGAGAGTTTCCACAGTTTTCATTTGGTCCATAACAGTTTCCACAGTTTTGCATTTAGCCAACGACAACAGTTTTGCAATTGATCTATAACAGTTTCCACAGTTTTGCATTTGGCCAATGACAACAGTTTTGCAATTGATCTATAACAGTTTCCACAGTTTTGAATTTGGTCCATAACAGTTTCCACAGTTTTGCATTTGGTCCATAACAGTTTCCACAGTTTTGCATTTGGTCCATAACAGTTTCCACAGTTTTTTTTTGCAATTGGTCCATAACCGTTTCCACAGTTTTGCATTTGGTCAATAACAGTTCCACAGTTTTGCATTTGGTCCATAACAGTTTCCACAGTTTTGCCTTTGGTCGATAACAGTTTCCACATTTTTGCAATTGGTCCATAACCGTTTCCACAGTTTTGCCTTTTGGTAAATAACAGTTTCCACAGTTTTGCATCTGGTCAATAACAGTTTCCACAGTTTTGCCTTTGGTCGATAACAGTTTCCACAGTTTTGCATTTGGTGAATTCAGCCTTTTCAAATTTCAAATTAAACGCATTTAATTTCAGCCTCGCACTACTAAAATCAGCCGACATTACTTTTAGAAAATCAAAAAAAAATTATGAAAATCGAAGGTTGTATAATGACTGGAAACTACACTCTGCATGAAGATATATCAGGCCGAAATTGATTAGACGAATATGTAAACGTTGCCGAGCAAACGTTTCACTTGACGCAGTTGCGTACAGTGTACTGGCGGACGAGTCAAACCTCCAAAGGGAGGGGAAATTCACCAAAGAGAGGGGAATTCGCAGATTTAAACCAGTTTCACCAACACGTCAAGGAACAAACTCTAGTTTTTGAAATCGCCAAAGAGGGGGAATTCCACTTTTCTGTTCTTTCCACGTCCGCTAGTGGCGTACACAATAGCGGACGAGAAGAAGAAGGAAAACTGGCATTGCTCCCTCTTTGGCGGTTTCTAAAAGTAGAATTTGTTTCCTAAGGTGTAGGTAAAATGGTCTAGGGCCTGTCTTTTCCCCCTCAATGGAGAGATTTCCCTCCCTTTGGAGGTTTGACTCGTCCGCCAGTGCGCGTACATCAGCTAATTCAGCTACTGTACGTAATCAATTCCGCACTGTATATCTAAACACTAGCGGGCGAGAAGGGGTGGAAAAAGTGGAATTCCCCCCTCTTTGGCGTGTTCAAAAAGTAAAATTAGCAAAGGAAAACTACCAATTTGACGAAATTCGCCTCCCTTTGAAGGATGAGTTCGTCCGCCAGTGGTTGGATCTGCCTGTTCAGAAAGGCATGTTTCCCACCGAAATGTTGTGAGATTTATAGAAATCATACTATACGAGTATTTAATCGTACTGGTCAGTCAGTCTGTCAGTCAGTCCGTCAGTCAGTCAGTCAGTCAGTCAGTCAGTCAGTCAGTCAGTCAGTCAGTCAGTCAGTCAGTCAGTCAGTCAGTCAGTCAGTCATTCAATAAATCAGTCAGTCCATTAGTTTGTTAGCCAGCCAGTCAGTGTACGTGTTAATCAAAATTGTTTTGCACAAATCTCACCGTGATATAGCTGGATCAATGTATATTGTTATCAAAAGTATTATTGTATAAATTAGCACGTACATATGCATACAAATTTGACCCACCGTTCGTATTTTTTACTTGTGGCGTGCTGATATAAAATAAAACTAGCGTTTTGTATGCTTCCTATTGTCAATTAGGTCTTTAAGCGGAGAATCTGTCACGGGGTCATTTACAGTCAGAAATGTATTCTTTCCATTTCTAGTCAGTCAGTCAGTCAGTCAGTCAGTCAGTCAGTCAGTCAGTCAGTCAGTCAGTCAGTCAGTCAGTCAGTCATCAATCATGATAGTTTTGGGTTTGAAACCAAAAATTATAATTTTGTCTGCGTCTTGTTTACAAATAATGCTGGTCGCGAAATAACTGGTATTTATAGTTTTGCTTTGGTCGTAAAGCATGCTCGCTTTTTGTACTCAGTTTAAAGCTACAGTTGTGTGGTATTTTAGACAGGAATTTCGTTGCGATGTACAGGGTGTCCCATTTAAAAGTCCGGATTTTTATTTTAAATAACAATCGCAATTTTCTATCGATTTGAACAAATTTTGCGCCAGGTTATAGGCAATTTCTGGCTATTTTGTTTTATTTTTTATTTTTTCAAATCGATTATGCAAATCGATTTTTATGACAAAATTCCCAACATACCCGTTTTTCACGTTTTTGTACTCAAGTCGGTGGTTTTTAGACGATAGCGTGACCTTTATAAACACAAGATTCGTAATTTAAATCATCATTTCAGTTCAATAACGTTTTAAACTTGTTATAATACGGAATACTGATAAATTGTTAGCACTCATCTAAACCAACAAGCTGCTTACAGACAGTAACCACAAAGCACTCAAAATCCGCATCGGCCAGCACTTTTGCGCAGGGAGCGTGGTTTCTTCTTCCTGTGAGAGATTAACTTACTCAGATTGAAAAAAATTGCTAAATAACGGTGAAAGACGGTGAATTACGATATTATGCTTTGAAAACCACCACATCATGTCGGTGTTGAGTATGGACAAACCTGATGTGCAAACTTTCACAAAAGGAACCCCAAGCTCCCTGCGCTAGCGCATGCTTGTGGATGCAGAGTTTTAGCAGCATGTTAGTTAGATGATTGTTACCAATTTGATTGTTATCCGTCTTATAACATGTTTTTATCATATTATTGAACAGGAATGATTTCTTAAATTATCAAAATTGCTTTTGTAACGCTCACGCTATCGTTTAAGAAGCCACCGACTACAGTGCAAAAACATGAAAAAAGGGGGTGTCGGGAATTTTGTCACAAAATTCGATTCGTAAAGTTGATTTTAGAAAGTAAAAAAATAAACAAAATAGCCAGAAATTGTCTATAACTTGGCGCAAAAATTTCTGGAATCGACAGAAAATTGCGTTTGTTATTCAAAATAAAAATCCGGACTTTTAAATGGGACACCCGGTACATCTAAAAAATGTATGTATGTACGAGCAGAAACAAAAAAAAATTTAAAGTCTCAGTTTTTTATTCCAACATTTATAGAGTTTGTATAATGTACACGATCTTGAGAAGGATGATATAATGATCACAATAGATGAAGTTTGTTACCATGCATTTGGAAGCTTCCCATTTCAAAAAAGTATAGTGCAAATAAGTCGTCAATCAAAACCTTATAACTTCCACTAAACAGTTTTGTAATATTGTTCTAAACGTGTATGTATCCTTTATGCATCGGACATGAAATGTATATAACTAGTTATCTGCCTTTTTGAAATTTTTTTGTTACACACGCGGTGATCTGATTGCACGGTGTAACGTTTATTACATCACCTGCGCTTACTATATCATTATTAAAATCCGGTGTTTTATCGTTATGCCATAAAGCGGACGAGAGAGAAACGGAGAAGCGGAATTCCCCCTTTTGGTAATTTTAAAATCCATAAAATTATTTATCATGGTAGGTAATTGTAGATAAAATGCCCTTAAATTGATGATTCCCTTCTCTTTGAGAAAAATTCCCTTCCTCTAGAGGGTCAACTCGTTAGCCAGCGGTTATGTCGTCAATCATGTTGGATGATTTTTTGGCAACCGTCCCAAAAGTTTCCAAAACGGAATGAAGTTATGACCCAGCTGTGTTCCGCGTTTGTTAATATATTATTAACTTTCAATATCTGATATTTTCAAAGAGACTGGTGATGTTTTGAGAAAGCTGCACACAAGAAAATGGAAAATTTGCAACACCACATGTTCAGTTATCAAGTTGACAACATACGATGGAAACCGTACTTTCAATATTCGACCAAAGCCACATCCGAAATTCGAATCAAATCTAAGTACTTCACGTTTTTTAGGCCACCCTGTATATTTTTGAGAATCGCACGTGAAATAAATAAATATATAAATTTTCTGCGTAACAGAAAGGCGCATTTAAAATTGGGACTATTAGTATCACAAGTTTGTTATAGTGCTGACAAACTTGTAGCAGAGAACTTGGTTTGTAACATATTGTCCTGCATAAACGCGATTTATAAATTCACACAAAAACCACCTCGGAAATGATTGTTTTGGAAATGAAATAAAATTTTTAGTGCTTCTAAGCTCTCATTGGGACTATAAAACATAAATTTAATGAACGGCCACTTTGTTTCCTACTATTTTAAAAAAAGTTATGAAAGTTGTCTTAAACTAATGTTGGTTTGAAAAAAACGAGAACTAAGATAAAAATCTAACGATTCTTACAGTAAAGTGATGTTTTATGAACCCAATGTAAGTTTCGAACTACATACCTAAAATACACTTAATCTCGAAAACAACCATTTTCGAGGTAGTTTTTGTGTGGATCCATAATTAGCATTCATGCAGGATAAACCGTTACACACAAAACTTTCTTGCAGTTTGTCAGCACTACACATCTATTTTTTACTTTTAATTTTTTTATGTTAAATAGTTTTTTGGAAGTCAATTTTCAGCTTGTCAGATCCAAGTCGTCATCGACATTCGGTCAATTTTTTTACCATACACCAACAAATGTAAAAGTCATGCTTCAGCTTCCGATGAACACAACGACGATTCAATCGACAACAACCGATTATGATATTATACCACATTGTGGAGGAATATTACTAGCTGCAACCTTATTAACGCTCGTTTGTGTGGTGATCGTGCTGCTGTGCGTGATATGTTTTTACAGGTCAGTCAGCCAATCCGTCAGTCAGTCAGTCAGTCAGTCAGTCAGTCAGTCAGTCAGTCAGTCAGTCAGTCAGTCAGTCAGTCAGTCAGTCAGTCAGTCAGTCAGTCAGTCAGCCAGTCAGTCAGTCAGTCAGTCAGTCAGTCAGTCAGTCAGTCAGTCAGTCAGTCAGTCAGTCAGTCAGTCAGTCAGTCAGTCAGTCAGTCAGTCAGTCAGTCAGTCAGTCAGTCAGTCAGTCAGTCAGTCAGTCAACAAGTCAGTCAGTCAGTCAGTCAGTCAGTCAGTCAATCAGTCAGTCAGTCAGTCAGTCAGTCAGTCAGTCAGTCAGTCAGTCAGTCAGTCAGTCAGTCAGTCAGTCAGTCAGTCAGTCAGTCAGTCAGTCAGTCAGTCAGTCAGTCAGTCAGTCATTCAATCAGTCAGTCAATCAGTCAGTAAGTCAGTCAGTCAGTCAGTCAGTCACTCAGTCAGTCATTCAGTCAGTCAGTCAGTCAGTCAGTCAGTCAGTCAGTCAGTCAGTCAGTCAGTCAGTCAGTCAGTCAGTCAGTCATTCAGTCAGTCAGTCAGTCAGTCAGTCAGTCAGTCAGTCAGTCAGTCAGTCAGTCAGTCAGTCAGTCAGTCAGTCGGTCAGTCAGTCAGTCAGTCAGACAGTCAACCAGTCAATCAGTCAGTCAGTCAGTCATGTTTCAGCCTCAAACGGATATACATGAGTGTGGATCAACTGTACCCGATGAAACGACCCACCGTAACCAATGACCAAAATACCGTAATCATTCTCTTACCATCGAAACAACATGACCTGGCGCCGTTGCTTTTTGCCGTGATCATGAGTTTGATGTTATGATTAGATTTTTCAAAAAGCTTGAAGAATTTTTTATTTGTGTACATATATGTGAAATGAAAATGTCTCCCTTTTTCCAAATTTCAAACATAGGGTAGTTCAAGTCTTCACGTAAATCTTACCCACTGATACATTATAAATTATTACCACTATTCGTGTTATATTTTTAGAAAACACTCGGTGCTAGAATCTCGATCAAAATGGAAGAATTGCAAAATTATACATGATATAATAAAGATGTACTATGGGTACTATTCAAACATTTTCTATTACATTTTGATTATCATTTAATTTCCTTGTCATTATGTTTCTTAAATTGCATTATCACCCGGTGGATATTTGCTAGTTATTTTTCTAGTTTCATGTTTCAATTCCTTTATCATCACGCTTAGAAGAAATCAGTACTTTAGTTAAGATTCTTTTATTTTTATTCATCTTTATTCGTCATTTGTACATAAAATTTATGAAAAAAATTTCTAATATTATATCAAGTCAGTTCAGACGATTCAGAATCCGATAGTTTTTCATTCAGAATATGAAAGAATTATTCATATCCATATTAGTTTATTTAGCGAATAGTCGAAGAGCATAACGCTAGAAATAAATATTAGAAAATATTTCTGTGATAATCGAACCTGTGGGAATATATGTGTATACTTGCATGGAACGTCAAATGATCTGACAAAAAACTGAAGTACATAGTACGAAAGCAACAAGGATGCAAAATAAAACTTAATGAACATTTCGTAGAAAAGGTTTTAATATCAGAGAGAACACCTTTGATACTAGTTTGTGGTGAAAGGTGGATGTAAAAGTAAGCAGTAAAGGAATAATAGAAAAGAGTGTTCAAAAACTGTATTTATATGTAGCTCTGTTACTCTAAACATATACATAAGCCTGTATTTGAAAGCCTACTTGAACAGCATAAAGGCGAAATGTACTCAATTTAGAAAATATAAAAAAAGCATAAATACATACCCGTGTACAGTAGAACATATGACAAGCGTGAGGACTGTGATAATAATATAACAATTATGATAAAAATAATTATGATAACATAATAATTATGGTAATTACTATAATTTTTTGTGTATAATCGAAGAAATATCGTTTTGCAGCACATCTTTTGATAATAAAAAGAATGGGCCTTTTGATAATAATAATAATGGGCAAACTCGGCGTTCCATGAACATAATAATAAAATGATGATAAAATTATTAGACTTGCTATAATGGAAAAAAACTAACATGATGATGATAAAAGCATTAGTTTTTGAACTGAGTTGGATTTTTTTAATACCATATTTTTTATGCGAGTGAAACACTTTTCATGTTTGAAGTGTTCTAGAATTCAAAAAACCTTCTGTAAAAAAGTGTTGAATCAAATTCAGTATCTTAACCAATAACTCTAGAATGTAGTTAATGATATAATAAAAATTAATATTATAATTTTATAAGCATATTTATGCGTTGATAGGAATGGTCGTGCGCACCGGTAATAACGAGCAGATTTTGTTAATATTAAATAATAACCAATTAATTT
>OZ038444.1:7802033-7922033 GCA_964036265.1 Daptonema setosum | reverse complement strand
TGCAAAGTGAGTGAGTGAGTGAGTGAGTGAGTGAGTGAGTGAGTGAGTGAGTGAGTGAGTGAGTGAGTGAGTGAGTGAGTGAGTGAGTGAGTGAGTGAGTGAGTGAGTGAGTGAGTGAGTGGGTGAGTGAGTGAGTGAGTGAGTGAGTGAGTGAGTGAGTGAGTGAGTGAGTGAGTGAGTGAGTGAGTGAGTGAGTGAGTGAGAGAGTGAGTGAGTGAGTGAGTGAGTGAGTGAGTGAGTGAGTGAGTGAGTGAGTGAGTGAGTGAGTGAGTGAGTGAGTGAGTGAGTTAGTGAGTGAGTTAGTTAGTAACTGACTGACCTGCAGCCGCACCCGATCCTGTTCTTCTTCATAAGTATCATACATTCCCGTTGAATGGCTGAGGGTGAAGACGTTGGATAAACGCTTAGGAACAAACCGATCGCTTTGACGTAATCTTAAACAATTTGTTCAATGATTCGTAGAAATCCTAATATTAATTATTTTGCATAAATGAAGTCTCGACTCGAACACATAACATTATCATTGAATGCGTAAAGAGTACAAAACACAGAAGTGTTTCTCATTACACTAAAAACGTAGTTTTATACCGAGGCTAAGCCTGTTTTTTAATAACACATGCAAGCTTTGAAACAGTATGATATTGAGGAACATCGTTCCACCAAAAATTGCTCGAAATTTAACCGAACTACAACACAATCCAATGCGAAAGTTGAGAGCAACAACAGTCTTCGAAAAGAGAGGAACTCACAATAAAAACTCATTACAGTATGTCGTTCTGAACCCATGATTAAGAAAAATATATTTTAGAACGTTTATAAGAGAATGCAATTTCAAGCACTCGAACAGACAAATTCGGTCGTCATGGTCAAACCAGACGATCACATGATAAAGAAAAATAAAATTTAACAGCAACAACAGTGCTGGAAAAGTGAGGAAACTACACGAATAACTGCAAAAATATGCCGTTCTATACCCATGGTTCAGAAAAATATATTTTGAGATATTTATAAGTGAATGCAATTTCAACTACTCGAACAAACAATTTCAGTCTGTCATGGTCAGACAATCACATGATAAAGAAATGGAAAATTCAACGGCAACAACAGTGCTGGAAAAGTGAGGAAACTATAAGAAAAACTGCAACAAGATGCCGTTCTATACCCATGATTCAGAAAAATATATTTAAATTAGTACGTTTTCAAGAGAAAGCAAATTCAAATACTCGAACAATGATAGTCTGTCACTCATGGTCCAAAACAATCACATGATAGCGAAAACGACTACCACCACTGTATTTATTAACGACGAACTTGCGTGTTTAGTGCGATGTTATCAGTCAATTGACGGACAGACTGTTATTTTTGTCTGTCAAATTTTCACAGAAGCAGTTTATTCACGTCAAAAGTTAGCAGTCAAAAGACTGACAGACTGTTTTTTTGTCTGTCCCAATTTTTACAGAAGCAGTACAGTTTTATCGAGAGTTATCAGTCAAGAGACTGACACATTGTTTTTGTCAAAAGCTATCAGTCGAATGACTGACTGACTGTTTTTGGTTTGTCAAAAATTTTATAGAAGCAGTTTATTCATATCCAAATTTATCAGTGAAGTGACAGACTGACTGTTTTCTTGTCTGTCAAATTTTTTACAGAAACAGTAAAAAACAGTATATTCGTATTAGATTACTGAAACTCGAGAATTTTGTATGAAAGTTCATGAGAACATAAAATTATTCTATGTTAGTTAGATTTTATTGACCCAGATTTTCCGGTTCATGTAATGGTGCGCTATTGAAAGCGAAACGGGTGTGGCTGAGAAAATACATGAATACTTGTGACAAAGAACAGCTGATGGATTAACTGGATAATTGAAAAAATTGATTAACTAGTGCAAACCGGCTGACAGTTCATTGAGATAGTGAAATGAACGAATTTTCTTCGCGCTAATTAAGTTATACTATTCCTTCCATACACTGGTAGACGGGCCGATACTTCAAAGGGAGGGGAATTTTGTCGAAGAGGGGGACTTAGAAGTTTTCAGATCATTTTACTTACTCTTTATCAAACAAATTTATTTTTTTGAAAACGCCAATGAGGGAGAATTTTATTTTTCCCAATTTGATGAATATTCGTTCTTACAAATGCAAATGTGTTGTCATGAAGATTTTGTGAAACATGACTGGGTTGCACAATAGCGCAAAATTTCACATCGTCAACACAGCACAGGAAGGTTCTGGAACGTCGACTATATGGTGTGATTATTTTTTCAGTTTACATACACTAGAAAACATGTTAGGATATATTCTAGTAAAAAACCTCAGAAAACAATGACTGAATACTCACTGACAGATATTCTGACTGACCGACGGGTTGGCTGAAAGAATGACTGACTGGGTGACTGACTGAACTATTGAGTGACTGACTGACTGACTGTTCAATTCCAGAACTTCATCAACAATATAAAAAATACTCAGCAACCGAGGAGCGAACGTCGTTTGCGTTGACTTGCGTTTAACGCTCCTATACAAAGGCAAACTGGTTAGGAATACTCTGTTAAAGAATCGTTGACCACACTGAATGGCTGACTGACTGAATGGCTGACTGACTGACTGTCTGACTGACTGACTGACTGACTGACTGACTGACTAATTTTAAACTAAAGGACAGATAGGCTAGAATATATGGTACAGAATATGTATACGAATTGAATCGAAATTATTGAAACATGAGTAAAAAATGAACTGAAACTTGGCGTGGAGGATTCAAATAATCTCCAGGAACTGGTGAGAGAAACTTTCATGTGAAAAGTAAAATACATAGTTCTTGTGACGTATAAACCAAACCGTTGACCGAGAACGTCATTTCTGTCAATTCTGTTAGATTCTACCTCAGTCAGTCAGTCAGTCAGTTCTCCGCCTATTCTCATGCCCGAAACGAGTTACACAAACACACAACTGCCCAGATACATACATGAAACAGTGAGGATTTCACATAACTACATGTGTACATACATAACGCAGATTCCAAGTTGATATTCTATACCATGCAATTCATTTTTATCAGTCAGTCAATCACAAAACTATGTGACCGCTTTCAAAATGCATCTATTTTCGTGGCATAAAAAATATTCGACCTATGTACGTTCGTATGAACGTTCTGCGTTCATTTGAAATCGACTGTTTCGCAACGCATACGTTGGTGGTGAATTCACTTGATCGGATGCATGACACATCCAATGCTCTCATGGAGCATGAGTCATGTAATATGTACATGCATGTAAGTATACCATCAAGTGAGTATCATGGAACACATGAAAATCAACTTTGATTAAAAAAACCATCAAACTTTCTGGAATAAAAAGTTTTGGTTTCTAGATTTTTTATCGATGGTTTTTATTATATGACGCTGAAAAATTTGCTGGTAAATTTTTGTGTGTGCTACCACTGGCGGCTAAATCCCAAAGGGAGGGGTGTTTCGTCAAAGAGGGGGGAATCGGCAGTTTTCATGCCATTTTACCAACACCTACAGAACAAAGTCTACTTTTTGAAAGTGCCAAAGATGGGGGAATTCCACTTTTCCCACCGCTTCTCGTCCGTTTGTGTATGCTACTGTATGAAAACGAATGCGTTGGATAACACGCATCTGCACAAAAGTGAGTCATACAATACAACACACACATACGTACATGAGTTCCATTACACAAGTTTCTACCATGAACCACAGCTGTAACAGTAACTTGAAACAGAACAATAAAATCACGATGAAACGCATTTCTTGCATTTTCCGAGAAAACGCAACCATTGTCTGAGATCTGATAGTGACTTAACATACAGTGGAAGAGTACTTAATCTCTGTGCAAATTTGCATAGCAGACACAAAAGCTATATACACAGTCAATGTATCGAATATCATCAACTGACCGACACAGACTGACTGGCTAGAACTGGAACCAAAAAGAAACCCGATACGGACAATTGAAAATAAAATACTGTTCCAAAAACATGCCTTTCGTTTACAATTATTTCAAGCTACATATACTGAACCACTGAATGAAAAGGTCGACTGTTCAATGCCATTGGCTGTCCGAAACGTTCTGAATTGACTTGAGATAATTCGAAAGCAATCAATTCATGATGATCTTGTTATATCTTGTTATATCCTAACGGTAATTCAAATCTTACCGTAGTGAATCAATGATAATCTCATAACTTTTTCAATTTCATGCTCATTGAACCTTCTATTTTGGTCCATTTCGCAGATTCACTCACTCACTCACTCACTCACTCACTCACTCACTCACTCACTCACTCACTCACTCACTCACTCACTCACTCACTCACTCACTCACTCACTCACTCACTCACTCACTCACTCACTCACTCACTCACTCACACTCAACTCAACTCACCGACAGTAGATGCACAACGTTAGAGTGACGATGAATATGACTGTTATGGCCACAATTCCGATGCTGACCGTGAAATTCGATAGAGCTTGGTGAACGGCCATCGACGTTTCACAAATTTTAATGGCACGCATGAGGTTTTCGGCGAAAAGTAGAATTTTCGGCGAATATTTACATTTTCAGCGAAATCTGAATAAAAGTACTTGTCTTCTAGTAATTTTGCAAATTTGCGATGGGAATCTGATAAGATGAGACATAAAATAGAAAAGTGGGTACTTGTTTTTACTTTTGTGGTACAGTTCGCATTCATAAATTTACAATTCCGACTTTCTAGAAAATTTCTGTTTTCCGGAAAGAAATTTGACATTACTTTTTTGTAAACCCTTTAGACTGTTTTTGTTAATAGTTTATGCGGGGTTAATCGATTGGAAAAGAAAATACGCATTTCACTGTTGGGGCAAGCATAACTATGATATTTTCATATTTTATAAGCAAAGCGCCACATTTTGCAGGATTATAAAGGCGATTTCAAAATCTTTTCTAGCAATGTTTAAGAATTTTTTGTTCAATTTAGAGTCAGACCAGGTAATCAGGTAAAGAAGGAATAGCGATGTTGAAGAACAATTTTAATGATACAAAGCTATGATAAATTAAATAAGATATCGCTATAAAACATTCTTTATTAACGTTCTGGATCGAAGGTTTTTGAAATTCTAAAATGAGAAAAATTTGAGCTTTTTCAATTTGCAAATCGAGAAATCCAAATTTTGATTTTGCAGTTTATAAAAATTTCAGCCATCACTGTTTTGTTGACTTTGAGTCAAAATGTGTATGTATGTACTATGTAGTACACGACTTTACAATGTATCTGTGTTGATCTTTGGCGGAGATAAACAACAACAACAACAACAACAACAACAACAACAACAACAACAACAACAACAACGAAAACTAGGCAAAATTCGACAATTTCACAAAGTCTACAATGTATAGATAAAAGTTTTACAGCAAACACGTTTCTGTAACTGTTGACCAAAACAGTGATCAGAAAACTATGGAGATATCAAGAGTTACAACATCATAATGAAAAATACACAAAAATCTTTATTATATCATATTTTATTTTGAAATCATTGTAATTGATTACAAATCAGATTGTCTGGATCTGTAGATGTTGTACACAATTAACCTACATTTGTACATGTACGTAGGTTTTTTTTATGGTTGTGCAATACTGACATAAGCGTATGACTCATGAAGTTCACTACTATCATATTCATGTACATACTGTATGAATAACAGCTTAGCAGTGTTAATGTTTTTGTATCAATGGATGTAAAAGCCGAATGACATACGGAAATGTATTAAAACTGTTCTTTTGAATTGTGAGTGTTGAGTATGTGAATGAGTGTATCAGCAAGCCTAAAATAGAGTCAGTCAGTCAGTAACTAAGTAAGAAAGTCCGTCAGTCAGTCAGTCAGTCAGTCAGTCAGTCAGTCAGTCAGTCAGTCAGTCAGTCAGTCAGTCAGTCAGTCAGTCAGTCAGTCAGTCAGTCAGTCAGTAAGTCAGTCAGTCAGTCAGTCAGTCAGTCAGTCAGTCAGTCAGTTAGTCAGAGAGTCAGTTGGGTCAGTCAATCGGTAAGTCAGTCAGTCAGCCAGTTAGTGACTGAATGAGTGAGTGAATTAGTGAGTGAGTGAGTGAATGAGTGAGTGAGTGAGGCAGTTTTCCATAAGCTACCCTTTTTTCATTTTCAAGTTTCTCAAATCGCTCATATGCCTAAGCCTAAGCCAAATACGGATCCAAAGTTCATTCCTAAGCCTAATCCCAAGTTCCAAGCTCGGAACTAAGCCTAAGCCGGAGCCTTAATCGAATGGATTGAAATTGAACAGCAAAATAAGAAAAGGGTAGGGTAAGGAGATTCTGCTAGGTAATTTCCCAACCCTACCCTTTTTCATCGAGATTTAGAAGTATTTCGACCCGTCTTTTTGGCCAAAAACAAATACATAGCAGAAAGTTATTTCTAAGCCTAAGCCTGATACATAGGCATGTAAAAAAGCCAAATCCTAAGTCTAAATTGACCTAGAGAAGAAAAAATATACAAAAGAGAAAAGGGGTAGCTTTTGTAATTCTGCGTGAGTGAGTGAGTGAGTGAGTGAGTGAGTGAGTGAGTGAGTGACTGGATGAGTGAGTGAATGAGTAAGTGAGTAAGTGAGTGAGTGAGTGAGTGAGAGACTGAACGAGTATCACGGAGAAAAAGCTGGTCTTCTAAATTGCGTCTCATAATCGAATGACAAACCGACACTACCCACTGGATTTAGAAAAATAAACCAGATTAGGCCTCGTTCCAAGTGAGTCGTCCGTGTTTTCTACGTTGAACATGGTTACTTAGGAAATGCGATTTGGTTTGGTTGTCGGCCAAACTATTTTCAACTACTAAGGCGGAGTTTAATGAATTCTGGAAAAACTTCTAAGAATTGCTCTTGCGGGCGCTCGATTCAGCGTTCCTGGTGGGATAAATCGTATGTCCATGAACAGTCCGATGGCCGTTGGCGGGTACATCGTGAAGGTACTTAAAGGAGCGAGCCTAAAGGAACCTAAGGTGAAGACCATTTTGAGATTATATAGGACAAAATATTCTATATTCCAGTTCAACCAGATTAAAAGTAGATTCATGGTGTTATAGCATACAGCTGAGTGAGTTGCGTTCAGAGTTCAGACAGACATCACCTTCTATCTATGAGGTAATTTTGTAATGTTTCATGGTCTGGAAAAGCTGTATTGTATGTTCTTTTATAGAATCCCGAATCGGTCTTTACTTATACTTATTATACCTACATATGCATGTTCCTCAACATCTCTAAAAACAAAGTGACAACAAAAAAAATAAAGCCCTGGACCCAGAGTAGGCCCACGGGCTCACCCCATTATAAGCCTATTTACAAGTTCTTGTAACTCGCAACTCTTCCTGCCAATATTTTCACGTCCTATTTTTTGGCGGGTATTCAAAAACATATTTCGTTTCTTAAAAAGTCTGAACACCATATGTGCAAAAATGACACTCAATTCATTGCATGTTTTCGTAATAGGTTGATAAATACTAAGTTTAGCGACGAGACACCTTGATCAAGCTATAAAACTCGCTAAGAGTCTTTGACAAAAGCCTTTGACAAGAGTATGAAGGAAAGGAACGGATGTAAAGAACAAAGTCATGGGAGTTCGTGGGAGATTTCCCATCCCACGCAGTGTGCCATTAGGAAAACTAGACGTAGAATACACATACTTTTTACTTTGTAATTCGGATTATGAGATCCTATTATCAAGTCTTTTAATCTTTATGAATAACGTATTTGTGTATAGAAACGGTTTCACAATGTTTATTGTGAGTAGGTATGTATGTATGCTCAAGTTCTCACACATGACCAGAATATGCAGATATAAAGTTTGACATTTCATCTGTCGAATGGTCTCCCTCATCACATCAGTGTATCATGAAGGTCATACATACAGTATAGTATGTATGTATGTACATATGTATAGCATTCTCAATTGATTACGAGACTAAATTCAAACTTGGCGCCAATAAGATATGCCCTGTTCAAAAACAGATTTCTTGTCAAACATTGATATTTATAGGAATGATTCCGGATACCAGGCTGTATTTCTGCCTGAAAATCAGCCTGTTTCAGTACACTGAAAAGTTGTACAAAAAAGGCGCGCAGTCCAATTTAGTCTCATAATCATTTGAGGATGCTATATGTGGTACAGTATACAGTATTGTATCAGTATACATATATGTATAACCGCAAAAAAGCTTATCTCTATCAAACCATATTAAGGGTTCGGAATATCCTCCAACCCTTGATTTTCTATAAATACACATTTCGTTTAAGCAGTTATGACAGACATGATATGTTATGGCAAATATGATGAAATGCTCATCAGCAGTTCATGGCTTCATGGGTCACAAAGCATTTACTGTACCGAGCTCCGTCACAACGTTCATCGAATTCGTCCATATGGAACCATCGAAATGTGGTGGCACACAAAAGCCATTGTGCCAAGTTTCACCATGTACCAGATGTGGTGGGCCTCTTTCAGCTTTTTTGTATTTTGTTATAGAGAATTATTTCCATACCTCCGTTAGGCACGTATAGTCGAGTCAAATTTTTTGGTTACGACTTTTTTTTAGGAATTTTTGTGTGTGAAACTTTTTTCTCAACCCCAAATTGCTGCTTCCGACCGCGCGATAGGAAACTCGGATCAGCGAAAACTTATTTCCATCGTTTAGAGCGTGTTCGAATTTACCTAGAAACGTCTTTAAAGTGCCGATCAACCTTCTTAATAAAACCCATATGGCGGTCGGAAGCAGCAACTTGGGGTTTCGGGAAAGATTTTACACAAAAAATGTTCCCAAAAAAGTCGAAAATTCGACTATATGTACGTGCATTGTATGCATTGAATAAAGGACGATGTTCGAGTGTGTGTCCATATGTCATGTGAACAGGGAAAGACTTTTTTCTGTCAAAAATGCATTATAATCAGACAATATTTATAAGGTTTGAACACTGTGTGTCGTGTGTAACTGAATAAATGTATGCGAGGAATAAATTGATTATGATGATGAACTGATTTCAAAAACGGTAATAAATGCCTTTATGTTCTGATGATTCATGGTGCATAAAATGTCTTTAGAATGCCATTTGACAGACAGACAGACAGACCGACCGACAGACAGACAGACAGACAGACAGACAGACAGACAGACTGACAGACAGACAGACAGACAGACAGACAGACAGACAGACAAACAGACAGACAGACAGACAGACAGACAGACAGACAGACAGACAGACAGACAGACGGACAGACAGACGGACAGACAGACAGACAGACAGACAGACATACAGACAGACAGACATACAGAGAGATAGATAGATAGACAGACAGACAAACAGACAGACAGACAGACAGACAGACAGACAGACAGACAGACAGACAGACAGACAGACAGACAGACAGACAGACAGACAGACAGACAGACAGACAGACAGACAGACAGACAGACACTCGTTTTGTATCAAGTGCATCAACAACATACATATAAGTGAAGTCGGTATCCATTAGGTCGAGGCACTTACCGTCATCTAACTTTGTTCCATACCGTAACCAAGATGGTACCGGGAAAAAACACAAAGACGTCAGAACAATTCAGAAATGCATTAGCCAAGTTCGCAAGTGTTTCGTGGTAGTGTTTTTCATACGTCCGCTGATAAATAGATTAGAGATGAAAATAGTAACACGCAAAACACCAGCATCGTCGGTTGGTAACAAGTTAATGACAGCAAAATGTTAAAACGAAGAAAGATAAGTGTTTCATGGATGCACCAGCGGACGAGAAAAGGTGGGAAGAGTGGAATTCCTCCCTCTTTGGCGTTTTCAAGAGATATAATTTGTTCCTTACGGTGTAGTTAAAATAGCTTAATTTCCGTCAATTCCCCCTCTTTGGAGAAATTCCTCTCTCTTTGGAGGTCTGATTTGTTTGCCAGTGCATGGATGGTTTTTTGCCGGCATGATCTTGGAGTATCCTCCACTGATCTTAGCACATGTTTATGCATGTAGAAACAGTAAAAGCTAACAGGTTTTCAAATGCAGTCTCCCAATCAAGTGAGGCTGCTACACTGATGTTAAAGAGGGGAAAACGGTCTTACTCAGAATGAGTGAAAAATAGAGACAAAGAAGTACAAGGAAGACCAACCAACAAGATGCAGGTTTTTTGCAGATATGAAAACATATCTGATCTTGACATTCTTTACTTTAGAGGTCTTTAAGACTTTTAGGGTCTACTTTGACTTAATCTTTATAAGACAAAAACAGTCTAACCTACTTAAAGAAATAAACAGTCTTACTGATTATGGCGTATCGTCCCTATCGGCTACAGCTTAGGCTAAGACCACCTAGGCTTTATGTTTACCAAACTAGCCCGAACGAAATAGGTGGCAGACATTTCATCATTCCACGGTTCATGAAGTCCTTATACATTGGTACTTGACACCCCATAAATATATTCCGTCCCATCTTCTAGTCTCGCACGCGGACGGTGAAGCTGATCAAACAGGCAACATGTAACACTTTTAAACACAGTTCCTCTTAAAGATTCAGCTCTCCATTTTCTTCATATTTCAACCAATTAATCTAAAAACTAAAAAAAATTCATTGAAATTCTTCCCATTCTCTCTGTCATCTCGGGTGCCTGATGGGTGGCCCCACTGGCGGACGAGCCAATGCCCCAAAGAGGGAGGAATTTCGTCAAAGATTGGGAAATCGTCAGTTTTCAAGCTTTTGACCCACATCTTATGAAACAAATTCTACTTTAAAAAAGCACCAAAAAGGAAGGATTTCACATTTCCCATCCCTTCTTGGGTGCTAGTGGGTGGCTCGGAACGGCTGGTTGGCTGGTCGATGGTGCAAAAACAACGACCTGGGGAACGATTTGGGGCCGGGTATAAGTGGCGATGGATGGGACCATGCGTATGATGCTCATGGGACTTATGTATATAATGATGCACGGAAAATGATTCATGTTTTACCACGTTCACGTTGGTTATAAATTATGACAGTATTCAGTATGGGGTCAATAGTTGCGAGGATGAAGATGGGGAGGAGAGACTGGGGAAGGGTGTATGGGAAAGGGGTGAAGAGTTAGGGAGTGGGGAATAGGGGTGAAGAGTTAGGGAGTAGGGTATAGGGGTGAAGAGTTAGGGAGTATGTGTAGGGGTGAAGTGTTGGTGAGTAGGGTATAGGGGTGAAGAGTTAGTAAGTAGGGTATAGGCGTGAATAGTTAGGTGGTAGGGTATAGGGGTGAAGAGTTAGTAAGTAGGGTATAGGCGTGAATAGTTAGGTGGTAGGGTATAGGGGTGAAGAGTTAGGGAGTAGGGTATATGGGTGAAGAGTTGGGAAGTAGGGTATAGGGGTGAAGAGTTAGGGAGTAGAGTATAGGGGTGAAGAGTTAGGGAGTAGGGTATAGGGGTGAAGACTTAGGAAATAGGGTTGTGAGATAAAGGGGAGGGGAAAGGGTAAGGGGTGCGGTTAGTGGTAGGAAATGATCAAAAAAACAACACACATTATTAATTCAAAGTTTTTGTGGTGATAAGGATGCATGATTTATTACCCATAGTCATAACAAAAACTTTTAACAACAACAACAACAGCTGAACTAGCAACAACAACAACAACTAAATTCAAAATATGAAAATAACATACTGTGAATATTTATTTGGAAATATGCAGAAAACGTAAATACCAGTAGTTATTATTTTGAAAAAAAACAATATAAAACTGGAAAACATCCTGTTGATTGTTCAAAAAAGCAAATTTACTTTTTTGAACAATCGTACGAATTCTGGTCGGAGTTTTAGCCGAACATCCTTCCGGTTACAAAAATAATCCGGTCATGAAGCAGAGGAATCTATCATCTAATTACTATATGTACAGTGAATGTACTGTTTGTGAATTTGACACTGAATGTATTGTTTTATGTATGTGGTATTGGTGTTATGTGCTCCTCTAACCCACGAATGAGGCTGACGCCCAATAGGATGTTGTATGAAAGTTGTTTTTATTATCTGTTCACCATCGTGAAACATGAACTCGAATAAAGCTTCGTATGTTCGTGGCTGTCGTTACCCCATAAAAGTTCTATAGCTTCGCAGCTTGTAAAAAGTCAAAGTGGTTCAATTCAAGTAGAAAGGATGAAACTTGAATGGAATTTTAAAATCAAATAAGGGTGGCTGTCGTTGGGTTGAAAATGGTCCAGAGCTTCGCCGTTTTTGAGCCATTGGTTTGTATTCAGACTAGTGTCAAATTTTGATGAAACGTGTACTGATTTTTAAAACACGCTCTAAGCCGCTTCACTGGCTGTCGTTACCGCTCAATTTGACCAGCGTTTCCCCTCCCGTATTTAAAAAGTTGATCAAACAGAAGTTATAATATCAATTAAACGTGAATTAAAAATTTGCAACGCTCTAAGCCTCTTCACTGGCTGTCGTTACCGCTCAATTTGACCAGGGTTCCCCCTCCCGTATTTAAAAAGTTGATCAAAGAGAATGTATTGTAGCAATTAAACGTGAATTGAAAACTTGCAACGCTCTAAGCCGCATCACTGGCTGTCGTTACCGCTAAATTTGACTAGGGTTTCCCCTCCCGTATTTTAAAAGTTGATCAGAGAGAATGTATTATAGCAATGAAACGTGAATTGAAAACTTGCAACGCTCTGAGCCGCTTCACTGGTTGTCGTTACCGCTTAATTTGACTAGGGTTTCCCCTCCCGTATTTTAAAAGTTGATCAGAGAGAATGTATAGCATCAATGAAACGTGAATTGAAAAGTCACAGCGCTCTAAGCCGCTTCACTGGCTGTCGTTACCACTCAATTTGACTAGAGTTTTCCCTCTCGTATTTTAAAAATTGATCAAAGAGAATTTATAATATCAATAAAACGTGATTTGAAAATTCGCAACGCTCTAAGCCGCTTCACTGGCTGTCGTTACCGCTCAATTTGACTAGAGTTTTCCCTCTCGTATTTTTAAAATTGATCAAAGAGAATTTATAATATCAATAAAACGTGATTTGAAAATTCGCAACGCTCTAAGCCGCTTCACTGGCTGTCGTTACCGCTCAATTTGACTAGGGTTTCCCCTCCCGTATTTCAAAAGTTGATAAAAGAGAATGTATAATATCAATTAAACGTGAATTGAAAAATCGCAACGCTCTAAGCCACTTCACTGGCTGTCGTTACCGCTCAATTTTACTAGGGTTTCCCCTCCCGTGTTTTAAAAGTTGATCAAAGAGAATGTATAATAACAATGAAACGTGAATTGAAATTTCGCAACGCTCTGAACCGCTTCACTGGCTGTCGTTACCGCTCAATTTGACTAGGGTTTCCCCTCTCGTATTTCAAAAATTAATCAAAGAGAATGAATGATATCAATGAAACGTGAGTTGAAAATTTGCAACGCTCTAAGCCGCTTCACTGGCTGTCGTTACCGCTCAATTTGACTAGGGTTTCCCCTCCCGTATTTTAAATGTTGATCAAAGAGAATGTATAATATCAATGAAACGTGAATTGAAAACTCGCAACGCTCTAAGCCGCTTCACTGGCTGTCGTTACCGCTCAATTTGACCAGCGTTTCCCCTCCCGTGTTTAAAAAGTTGATCAAACAGAATGTATAATATCAATGAAACGTGAATTGAAAATTCGCAACGCTCTAAGCCGCTTCACTGACTGTCGTTACCGCTTAATTTGACTAGCGTTTCCCCTCCCATGTTTAAAAATTGATCAAACAGAATGTATAATATCAATAAAACGTGAATTGAAAATTCGCAACGCTCTAAGCCGGTTCACTGGATGTCGTTACCGCTCAATTTGACTAAGGTTTCCCCTCCCGTATTTCAAAAGTTGAATAAAGAGAATGTATAATATCAATGAAACGTGAATGGAAAATTTGCAACGCTCTAAGCCGCTTCACTGGCTGTCGTTACCGCTTAATTTGACCAGCGTTCCCCCCCATGTTTAAAAATTGATCAAACAGAATGTATAATATCAATAAAACGTGAATTGAAAACTCGCAACGCTCTAAGCCGCTTCACTGGCTGTCGGTACCGCTCAATTCGACCAGGGGTTCTCCTCTCGTTTTTTTAAACTTGATAAAACAGAATGTATAATATCAATGAAACGTGAATTGAAAAATCGCAACGCTTTAAGCCGCTTCACTGGCTGTCGTTACCGCTCAATTTGACTAGGGTTTCCCTCCTGTATTTTAAAAGTTGTTAAAAGAGAATATTTAGTATCTATGAAACGTGAATTGAAAATTCGCAACGCTCTAAGCCGCTTCACTGGCTGTCGTTACCGCTTAATTTGACCAGCGTTCCCCTCCCATGTTTAAAAATTGATCAAACAGAATGTATAATATCAATAAAACGTGAATTGAAAACTCGCAACGCTCTAAGCCGCTTCACTGGCTGTCGTTACCGCTAAATTTGACCAGGGTTTCCCCTCTCGTATTTTAAAAGTTGATCAAAGAGAATGTATAATATCAATGAAACGTGAATTAAAAATTCGCAACGCTCTGAGCCGCTTCACTGGCTGTCGTTACCGCTAAATTTGACCAGGGTATCCCCTCTCGTATTTTAAAAGTTGATCAAAGAGAATGTATAGTATCAATGAAACGTGAATTGAAAACTCGCAACGCTCTAAGCCGCTTCACTGGCTGTCGTTACCGCTAAATTTGACCAGGGTATCCCCTCTCGTATTTTAAAAGTTGATCAAAGGGAACGTGTTATATCAATGAAACGTGAATTGAAAACTCGCAACGCTCTAAGCCGCTGCAGTGGTTATTCTCCACATTTTACTTGGTCATTCGGGCTTTAGCTCACTTTGGTCATCAACAACATCAGATTAAAAGAAAATCATGAGTTTCTGCAGAATGAAATGTTTTCATTTATTCTATTATGGCATCTGCATCCGAGAAAGAAATTATTAAATCATTATATTCTGCAACCCTAACAAATAACCTACGCATAAAAATCAATCAACTCAGCGTCGGAATGATTTCCATGGAGGATTTTAACAAAATAAATGGTGATCATAACTCTTTGACGAAGATTCAAAACAACTATTTCATTTAGAGACTCTTCATTTCAACTTATTTTTATTCGTTAACGGTGATCATAAGCCATAGGAAATTGAAACCCGGTTTGCCAAATTTATCGTGTAGTTACGCTGAAATGTTTTGAAATTCGATACACGCATAACGCTTAAATAATGATACTAAATAGTCGATTGTCACACTAATATATGTTGACCATAGAGTATGTTTATTTGTTTATTTCACAATGTAAAAGCTGTGGAAAACATTCAGTTTCTAGGTTCGAATGGTTCGAAAACTCGTAAAATGAATAATATAAAAAGTTCCCTAGATTTTTTTCAACAAACACGAACTCTGAAAATTTAGTTCTGGTAAATTTGCAATAAAATCTAAATGTTCAATTAGTATCTCTCCTAGAATACAAAAACTTTGCAGCCAACCATAAAGCCAGTCTATCCTATAACGGACTTGACCGGGGATATATCAGCAAATCATTTGGCTTACCACATGTGCCGCGTATGTTTACATGCATTGCATGTGGTATAAATACATATATTTACATGTACATAGAGTGCCCCAGTTATGAAGGTACATACTTGAACAAGGACCACTATATTTACATATGTACGTTCATAAATACACATATGTATATATATACTTAAATATCTACGTACATATGTACTTGTATATGCAGTACGTAAACGTACAAACATGAGAGAACGGACTTAAGTAAATGTTAATACAATTATGCGGTGCCATAGATACACGGAAGCTGGAAGGTGTAGTCAGGGATGCGTTTCTATAGAGTGGAAATAGCTTAAAAAGGTTTCTTCGCACCATTTGTTTCTAAGTGTGGAATCGGCCGTTTTATCAAGCCATTTTACCTACACTTTAGGGAACGGATTATATTTTTTATGCCAAAGAGGGGAAATTCCACTTCTCCCACCCCTTCTCGTTCGCTAGTCGTTCAGGATTACTGTCGTAAAAAGTTTTACGACTGACACTTGACTTACATATGTACTGTAAGATTATAGGCATTCACTATGACTCTACTTAAACATGCAGACCACTGGTGGACGAGCGAAGCCTTCAAAGGCAGGGGAATTTTCTCAAAGAGGGGGAATTAAAGAAGTGCATGTCATTTAACCTACACGTTAAGGAACAAACTCTACTTTTTGAGATCGCCTAAGAGGGGAAAAATCCACTTTCCCCACCGCTTCTCGTCCGCTAGTGATGCAGATCAACAAGCTTTCTAGTTGATTAGAAATTTGGGGCGTGACACGATGAAAAAGGTATATTTGTAGCCCAGTTCTTGTTCCTGGTATTTGTTTAGTCAATTTATTGGGCCTCGACTTTTGTTTATATCCCAATTGACACGTTTTTCTTTAATGAACTATTACGATACCCTTAATCTCATATAAAATTTTCATTGATATTCAGAACCCATGGGTTAATGCTGAGAATCATATTTTTTGTCAAGCTATCGTAAATGTAGTACACAGAATCGTAGTTTGGTTGATTGGTTTACCCACAAGATTCAGCTATATTTTCGTTTCATTCGTACACCTCCATTCCTTTATATAGAATATTACGATACCACCGTAATGAGATCTGCATGCTCGGCCGAACAGAAACCACTTGTACGAAACCACTTGTACGAAACCACTTGTACGAAAATACTTGCACGATAACACACGTAAAGAAGTATTCATGTAGATCTAGTTTGTCCAAAACTCCAAATGCTGTAAAAACAACTACAACTATTAAACCACTGCAACACAAACAACAGAACAACTGATTGAATGTGAAAAAGGTTCACCAGAGAAGTCTTGTTTGAGAAAATTTTCTAGCATTAATTGAATATTATATAGAGCGATCCCCTCGCCACACTTTTTACGATCGGACAAAAACCATGTTTCACGGGCCGCCGTGATTGATGTGGCTATTTCCTGCGGACGCACTAGCGGACGAGAAGGGGAGGGAAAAGTGGAATTCCCCCCTCTTTGGCAGTTTCAAAAAGTAGAGTTTGTTCCCTAAGGTGTAAGTAAAATGACCTGAATTCTGGAAATTCACCCCTCTTTGGGAAGATTCCCCTCCCTTTGGAGGATGAGCTCGTCCGCCAATGTGCCGATGCATGGATGTTACTATAGTGTACTATTTGGTTATAAAGCATTCATTAAGAATTGGGACACTGAATTTTAGAAGCGCCCTGTTTTTCGAACGGGTTTTCCGGTGATATTACTTTATTTTAGTTTACCGCTCACCCACCAATAATAACTTAATAATTGAATTTGAATTATATTAAAAAAAACAGTGTTCAAGAAGGGTGAGCATTCAAACTCGGTGTCCTGATCAGCTTATATTATTATTTTTTATATGACAAGGAAATGCAAACTAAATACATAATTTAGATTAAGAACCCTACATTAGGGCAAGTGAGAGGTTAACTCTTTAACTAACCAAATCCAGGGTAATCCGCAATAGCACCTGCAATTATGGAGCTGCGCGACGGCCGCCGACTTTCAGCCGTGCGACCGACCCGCAACAACAACAACAACAACAAGGAACTGCAAAATATGTATGTAAGGGTGCCTTCATAGTCGGAGTTGCAACTTTGTTCGAAACATTTCCGTAAACCCTTTCCACTTCACAATCAATTCCGAAACGTTTTCGAAATCGAAACAGGAAGAAAAAAATGGAAAATGTCGAAACGAAACTGTAAAAGGTTTACAGAAAAGTTGCGAACAAAGTTGCAACTCCGACTATGAAGGCACCCTAAGCAACGGTCGAAAACACACCATGCATGTACCAGGAACGGGCTTTGTGGAATAAGGGTGTAATCCAATTTTCGATATAACCACCCCACCATGTCAACTACACCATTTCACTGATTATGATTCATTTTGCACTGGAAACCCGCGTTCGCTTTTTACCGAACTTTTTTCCAACCACAGGAAAATCGCTTTCGGAATCGAGTTCTCTGAAAAAATCCGTGACTTTTCATAAAACTTTCTCAATAAATATATTTTGCTCTCTTAAAATCGTTCATAATAAATCGGTAACAAGTTCATGATAAGTGAACGTGGTTTACCAGCTGGAAAAAAGAAGTAATAAACTCGAACGGAGTCTGTACTCAAGTATAGCCTATCCAAGGTTTCTTGTTACTCGGAAAACTTTTGGCGCGTAGTTTGAATTCAAATCTGTTTTTTGGCGCGTGTTAAATTTTTCAGAACCTCTGGAATCGCATAACATCTGGAAACATACCAACGTTGCAGTTGATTCCTTGTGTATTTCAGTGTTTAGTAATATTTTTTATAACAAGTTACCCTAACCGAACTACACAATCGTATATGTACCAGGAACCGGCATTGTGGAACATGGGTGTAATCCAATTTCATGGCATATGCACATATCATCCAATCCACCATGTAAGCATTGAACCAAGTATAACCATAATAAAAAATTATAATCTAATGTGGTTGGCGCTGTAACGGTGGTTTTTTGCAAAACGAAAAAAATCTGCTTTTTCAGCTTTGAAAGATTACTTTTGACTTGATGTAATATTATAGAGACTTATTATTGATCGCTGGATATGCCAGAAATAAAACAAGAATGAAAGAGTGGAATAGACAGCAGATTTTGAAGACTCGGCCCTTAGTTGCACTGGGTTAAATTACGGAGCTTCGTGTCCGCTATACCATTGAAAATATAGAGTATACACAAGTTTCAAGTAAAGCAAACCAAATGATTTTTTTCTTCAAATGTGATAAGATATTATTTTTAAAAGGGTATAAAAAATTTGGGCAATTTGTATATGTATATGGACAAACATGTACATATGTATGAGTGTTGCATTGTTTGATATCGCTAATACATATATATAGAAGCGAATAAATATTATCAGTGCAACACGTGACCTAAGTAGTCATGCATGTACATGCATACATTCATCATGATAAAAATTGATGAAAATTTCAGGAAAGTTTTATCCTATTTTTATCTTAACTAACTGACATCGTAAGAACACATTGATTGCTGTATGAATGGAAACGTGGGGATTTTGTCAACTGAATACACGTCGTGTAATAAATCAACTAATACACGTGTAATGTATACATACGTAAGTACGCCGAGTATAAATGTGTGACATAATCTCTAATAAACGAGAATCAGCGTGACACGTGACATGAATATGTATCATTGCTGTATAAATGAAAACGTGGGGATTTTGTCAACTGAATACACGGGTAATAAATCAACGAATACACGTGTAATGTATACATACATCGAGTATAAAATGTGTGACATAATCTCTAATAAATGAGAATCAGCGTGACACGTGACATGAATATGTATCATTAAGAAAAGTTTTCCCGCGCGTGCATGAACATATAAAATATGGAGTAGAGTGAGGTCACGCATGCGTATGATATTCGGTTTATGAATGAGGGAAGGAATTCCCCCCCCCTCCCTGATTCGCTATTCCAGAAAGCTGGATTAGTTTTCACGGTGAGGATAAAACGGCTTGAAAAGGATAAAACGGCTTGCTTCCTGTCGTGTTCTTTGGAAAAAATTCCCCTCTCTATGGGAATTTGGCCGGTCCGCCGACCGCCCGTGGATCCAAAGTTTAAGATGTTATTGTATTTATTTACCCATATTATTGTACTTATTACTCTAAAAAGTAGTAAATAGATAGGAATATACAGATGAACTTGGTTTTGCTTCTCAATTGGGAGAGTGTGGAACGTGAATGAAACGGCTTCACTGATGTACATTCAAAAAACATAAAGGTGATGAGCGATTTCGATCCTGAGACGATTACATGTATCCAGTCTCTTTCAAACTAAAGTAATTATGATGATGATGAATCAATAATGAAATGAATGATACAAAACAGAGTGCACGCAACCGAAATCATCGGACAAAGTGTCTATTAACTAAGAGAGCTGATGAAAAATGAAATATTATAATGATAATTAAATGAATACCTAATAATCAATCAAAACTGCTCTCATCTTGTTTATGATCCATAAGAAATGGTTTAATTAATCAGTGACACGCATCATATTAAATAAGTTTCATTCGGCCCACTAGCGTACGAGGGAGGAACGTGGAAAGTGCGAAATTCTGCCCTCTTTGTCAGTTTCAAAAAGTGGAACTCGTTCCATTAGGTGTAAGTAAAATGACCCCACAGCAGCTAATTTATCCTCTTTGAAGAATTTTTCCTCTCTTTAGAGAATTGGTTCGTCCGACAGTGTTATAAAAGTTTCATGACACCTGCACGAAACGGTTAGTCGCGTGCCTATAGCGCATATTGGCCGCTTTGGTTGCTAGGTAACAGAAACGGGCACTAGGGTACATGAAGGGTAGGGAAAAATGGAATTCCGCCCTTTTTGGCGGTTTCAACAAGTATAATTTTTTCTCCAAGGACTAGGTAAAATGGCATGAAAGAAGCGGATTCCCCGTCTTTAGAAAAATTCTCCTCCCTTTGAAGTTTTGGCTCGTCCGCCAATGGAAACGGGGTTGCATGCTTGAACTCTTCAGCCATTGACTTGGGCTGAAAGTTAACCAGTCGCACAGAAAGTAAATCGTCGTTCAAATACTCGATTTCGTCGGGTTTAGTATCAGTTTTTTCTAAACTGTCGAACACGACGAAACCGAAGAATCATAGAATTGAAATTGTATTCCTCGAAGAACATTTTGATGAATTTCCAGGCTTCTTTTGTGAAGCATTATCATAATCCACTAAACCTACTTTTGTCTCCGAGTTGGAAAGACTAAATCATTGGTTTCATGAATCTATAAGTTCGAATTTGTTCGCTTGTTTAACATCGTAAAACCAAAGATGTTTGTCGCTTCCCACGTCAAGTGGTTTAAGGCGTCGGCCTCGCTCGCCAACGGTTCTAGTTCGAGCCCCGGGTTGAGACACAGCGCATTCAAGAAAGAACGTGATAGTAATTTGTGAATCGAATGACCGTTATTTCACTTTTATTGACTTGGTATCCTACTTTGATATTATGGCATAACAGCTAAATAAATTTGAACTTGACTAACGGTTACATGCCATTGAGTGATGAACACAAAAATTGAAAGACAGTGAGTTAATCCCGGTTAAGCGTATCGAATATCAGGTTTCAGGTTCAAAACTCAACGTGTTAAAGTTTTTATCGACTCCCAATCGATTAGAACATCCGATAAGTTCTTCTCATGGTTGATTATTTGGCTAACTTCACTTAACACCGTTGGTAACACATTTTTCCGTCAGACAGAAATCAAAACGAGCAAAATTTTTAGATTGCACCTAATTATAATCCAAAGCCCCGATTAACCATATATCATTGACAGATTCATTTAGCAAGTACACACATAATCAAGATGATAATAATTCCTACAAAATAAAAAATTATCATTATATTCAATAAATGACGACATGATTTCCCAGATACAAGTCGTAGAGAATAATAAGAGACCACATATAGGTTTATAGCATTCACAATTGATTGGGAGACTGATTTTGAATGCGCGCCATTTTTCCTGAAACATCATCATCAGAATATTTCCAATGTTTGCATATTACTACAAGATACACGCTAAAACAGGTTATGAAATAATTCGCAGAAAAAAAACGTGACAAAAAGGCGCGAAATTGAATTCAGTCTTTTTATCAACCTCAAAGGCCAAATAAACGTGATTCCCCGAGCGGCAAGAAAATCCAAGACGCCTCGAGACACTACGATTCGACTAAAATAGTCACTGTCAAGCTCCGAGAAACCTTGTGTATTGACAAATTCGACAAAATGATGAAATGTAAATTTTTGAAAAACTTTCTGAATCGAACAAAAAACACAAGACTTATCTTTGCGCCCGTATTTTGTGAAAACGAGAGCTTTTCATAATAGAAGAGAACCGATTTTCAGTGTTTATGTTCGGTTTTTAATATTTTGGTTAGTTTTTTATTCTGTAAAATTCCCGGTAGAAATCGGTATGTAGGTACAAAGAAACAACATGATAACAGCAGAAAATCGGTCAATCAAAGAATTCAAAACGACTAAAATCACAACAACAACGATGACAACAGATGTTTATATCATAATCGAAATTCAACAGATAACAGGCATCAATTAAAAATTGCCAAAACCAACGCAGTTTCGACAAAAATCAAGAAAATCCACACGTAAATTCATGGAGCAATTAACTATTCGAGTCCGTATAATAAAAGGGCAGTTTGACAAGACTCAATGGTCAGATTTTTATCGGCAGTTTATTCACTCAATCAAACTTCAATGAATACTTTTGAGTTGCACTTATACGAAACTCATAACCTGAAAAACAGTAAAGTTTCAAAGTGGAAACTGTTCGACAAAAAATCTGACAAAAGGAGCGCATTTTCATGTAAAGTTTTTCCACTACATGTTCCATGTCTTCATGTACTACATAAGATGGCATGCAGTGCAAAAACTCCAAATGATAATCGAGCATGATCTGTAGATTTATCCGACACGACCAGAGCAGCTTCGGCAAAATGCGAGTCCCTTTTATCTGGAATGAAAACCAACGGTTATATGGTAGTTAGGTGTCGGGCCGGGCTAAATACCTTACAATGCCAGAAAAAAACGAAAGAATAGATAAACGAGGGAACGAATGAACAGTTGAATGAATGAATAGAGGAATGAATGAATGACCAACCGAAATGAGTACACACAACATTAACAACGTCAATCCATCCGTCAGCCGTCCTATCGCCTCGGGGGTCCACCACGACCACCACCGCGCGGCGGACCTCCCCGTCCACGTCCACCACCGCGACCGCCACCCCGTCCCCGTCCACCGCGCATACCGCGTCCGCCCCGTCCACCGCGCATACCGCCGCGCTTCGGTGGTTCTTCGATCAGCAGTGTGTCCAGTGGTAGGGCATCCGGCAGAATGTAGTACCTGGAATGAAAATCAATATACTTTTTTTTACAAATATCAATCGAAACAGATAAAAGATTCCTACCTGCATCATTTCAAACTCAATTTGCACTCATATAAAATTGTTTAAGTTATAAAAATCGTTTCCACTAGTGACCATCTACACCATTTGTTTGAAGGGACCTTGCGAACTGAACTGCAGCTGCAGGAATATAAAATGAAGGTTTCGAAAAGGGCAAACCCCAATGAAAGCAGTTTATAATTATATGTAATGTCAGATTCTCTATTACCTGATGTTATTGCCACGTACGCTGAGTGTGTCGAGCAAAACGGGTTCCCGGTTTTTCACCGTCATTTTAACAGATCTGAGATGTGTGTTCATGGCGATATCAACTCCGACGATTGTGCCTTGTACCTGGAAAAAATTTATATATAACAAAACGCATCAAAATTGTATTGATGTGATGTCAATCATTACTCTGTTAAGCTTCAAATACAAACGGGTCCTCAAGTCTTCTATCAAAAGTAATGCCCTCGTATCGGTTAATTTTACTTTGAGTTCTGATACTGCCTGTGTCGAGTGAGTCAGGTTAGGGGAGTTATAACTTACGGGGCAGGTGTCGAATCGGGGGTAAAAAAGGCATATACGTATATGCCTGATACGCATATGCTGATACGTATATGCCGGCATATATGTATCGGCATATACGTATATGCCGATACGTATATGTATTGGCAAATACGTATATGCCGATACATGTATGCCGGCATATACGTATATGCCGATACATATATGCCAGCCGTATATGCGGCATATACGTATATGCCGATACGTGTATGCCAAAAGTTAGTTGTTAGCTTTTTAGGCTGTTCAGAGGGTCTGTGGGTCCCACCACCCCTCATCCGCCCGTTTTGCGATTTGTTTAAAAGTTTTACTATTCCCTTCGAAGTATTACTGTTCGTTAACCCCCGATAACCTATCGTAAGGCTGGCTTGTCCGAGCGATAGCGAGGACAAGCGCGTTAACATCGCGCGGAGCGCGGAGGTGGGATCCGTTTGAAAAAAACTGTCCTCATCCCCAATAAATGGCATATACGTATATGCCAATAATCGGCATATACGTATATGCCGGCATATATGTATCGGCATATACGTATATGCCAGGCTACCCGATGGCATACACGTATCAGCATATACGTATATGCTGGCATATACGTATCGGCATATACGTATATGCCAACTGGCATATGCGTATCGGCATATACGTATATGCCTTTTTTACCCCCGATTCGACACCTGACCCTAACTTACAGGGAGTGAGGACAATAAGTTGGTGACTGATTGAGTAAATTAAATGAATAGGTAACTAAAAGGAGGATTAGGTGATTAGGTGATTGAGTAAGAGATTATTGAATGAATAGGTTAGTTAGTGGCTGAGTGACTGAATTTATCAGTGAATGAGTGGGTGGGCGAGTATGATTGAATGAGTCGGGCCCGTTAAAAATATACTCACTACTGTCATATAACAGATTCTGCGGTGCGGGAACAAATTCACTGTCATATAACAGATTTTTTAGTGCGGCAAAATTACGTTCGTAAAACCATCGGAAAACGGGAACAAATGGGATTGGTGACGGGGCGTTACTCTACTTGTTGACAAAACAAATTGTATTTTGGATTCAAATTATGATGTTTTTGAGTTTGAAATTAAAAGGAAATGAATTTTCATATAAAGATGTTTTACACTCTCTAAATAACTCTCACACTCATTTACTCACCCACTCACTCACTCACTCACTCACTCAGTCTTTTACTCACTCACTCACTCACTCACTAATTCAATACTCACTCCCTTACCCATTCTCTCACTCATTACCTCATTTACTCAATCACTACCTCACTCACTTTTTCACTCGAGCACTAACTCACTCCCCACCTTTTTTTCACTCACTCAATTAATGCTCAATCACTTTCTCACTCAGTTACTCATCCACTCACTTACCTACTCACTCACGCATTCACTCACTCTCTCCCTCATTACCTCACTCATTCAGTCACTCAATCACTAACCCCCTCACTTACGCAATTTTACAGACCCCACAGATTTTTCGAAAGTTTACAGTTTTTATCAAAAATCTGGGAAACGATCCCGGGCCGCTCGCATGCTAGGCAAGCGCTCTTGCGCTGTGCTACTGAGCCGATGCAACTAAGCTGCATAGACCAGACTATAACTGGCTCGCTACGCTCGCATGCTCTCTATAACATTGTGCCTATGCTACAACACGTGCAGGAACAAATATTGATATCTCCCCTGCGGGGCCTAACGCGCTTGTCCTCGCTCCGCTCGGACAAGCCAGCCTTACGTTAGGTTATCGGGGGTTCGCAGAGAGTAAAACTTTACATGGAATAGTAATGTTGCTCGAGAAAATCCAAATTCGAAAAATCTGTGGGGTTTGTAATCATGCCTCACTTACTCACTCAGTCACTTGCTCACTCACTCATACATTTCCTCACTCACTCCCTCACTCACTCACTCATTCACTCACTCACTCACTCACTCACTCACTCACTCACTCACTCACTCACTCACTCACTCATTCATCCACTCATCACTCATCACTCGTTCACTCGATCACTTGACTCACTCACTGACTCGCTTACTCACTCACTCACTCACTCATCAACTCATTTGTTCATCAACTCATTCACTCATTCGTTCACTTACTCGCTCACTGACTGACCCACTCAATCATTCTCTACTTCAAACACTAACCACTCTCTCACTAATTCACTCACTCACTCTCTCGTTCACTCAAGCATTAACTAGCTCACTCAATCCCTCACTTTTCGATCACTCAGATACTCAATCACTTGCTGACTTATCCAATGTTTCACTCACTCATTCATTGGTCCGATCGCTCATTCATTCGTTCACTCGCTGATTCAATGCCTTACTCACTTAATGACTGTCCATCTCGTCCACAGATTCACTCAACGACACACTCACTTACTTTTCAACTGACTCACTCTCTCACTGAATCATTCACCTCACCTTTCACTCATCAATTCATCCGCTCGCTCACCATTCACTAACTTTTTTACTCCCTCTTTCAGTTACTCAATCACTCACTCACTGCCTGACTGACTCAATCAATCGATCATTGAATTGATCAACCAATCAATCATTTACTCAACCTTTTCAACCATTTTTTACTTTCATACGACAAAAACAAACAATCAAAAAATTTATTCCAAAATAAAAATTTCTACATTTTGAAATTCGATAATATTTTTGTGTAGTGATTTATTATGACACCCCATGAATAGTCAGTATATATCGAACCGTCGGGCCAGTGATGTAAGTGAGTGAGGAAGGTAGGATTAAGTGTGTTGTTGAGCGAGGCAGTAAAGAGTGACCGAGTACGGGAGTGAGTGATTGGGTGAGGGAGATACCTAAACTTCCAACAAAACGGTTAACGCGACCCGTCAACTGAGCTTACTGTTTGTTAGGCATCGGTGGCGCAAAACAGATACGACACCCCATCAAAGCAAAGCAAAAGGGGTCGCAACTTGTTTCACATGCGAGTTTGTTGTGTAAGTAGGCCATTCTACTTTGTACTTTCACACTAACTGAGAATAAATTACTAAAGACAAAAATAAATAATAGAATAACCTGTGTGCCATTTTTGAGTTCGATTGTCACCGTTTCATGGCTGAGTTTCATAAGAAAACTGACGAGCTTCATTGTGAATCAAGGGCTCGTTCTGACCGGCGCACGCTCAGCAATACGTTCAACCTGAAATATTCCTTATGGTCTAAATAAAAATAACCGAAATTAATTGAATTAATTAAACAAAAATTAAAAAATAAATTTTTTTGAAATTCGTATTTTTTTCAGTCGATTGAGTTTTCGTCGACTTTGAGTTCAGGGTTTAGGTAATTTTTACCCGTTACGCAAGAGTGATTGCCTTTTCAGTGTTGATGATCTATCAATGAAAATTAAATTTTAGACTATCTTGATGAGTTCATGATGACTGACTGATTGACGGACTGACTAACTGACTGACTGACTGACTGACTGACGAACTGACTAACTGACTGACTAACTGACTGACTGACTGACTGACTGGTTGATTGATTGATTGATTGGTCGATTGATTGATTGATTGTTTACTTGATTTATTATATGATTTATATTACCTGCTTGATTGATGAATTGATAATTAACACCAGAAGTACCGAAAATTGTTTAATTGAAATTAAAAGCCTGCGTTGATTCAGACGTCCAGAATTTTCTATTAAGTACAGAGTACTGACATCTAAAATCAGCTCAGTGACTTCAATCCTTTGAAAAACACATGAAACAGCGATAAAAAAATCAAGAGAAAGAATCGAATTATGCTGAGGGTTGTTTTTTTTGCTTCGTGCTTATCAGTTATCCATTAGTTTTGGCGTTATAGCAATAAAACGAACAAGAATAAAGAAGGGGGATTCTACTCCACTCTTCGCTTTGGTTTGAACAATAAAAAATAAACGAACAAGAGTAAAAATATGAATTCTATTCCACTCTTCGGTGACTTCATAATACCAAAATGTGCATTTTTCTTGGTGTAATGGTGTGTAAATTGGTGCGACAATAAATCTGTCGATCCTCCAATAAAATTAACTCATGGTGATTTTTCGCCGAAACCAGTTTGTTTATGGCACTGGCAGCATTGGGTTATTCCTTATCTCTCTAGCGCACTAGCGGTCGAGAAGGGGAGAAAAAGTGGAATTTCCCCTCTTTGGAGGTTTCAAAAAGTATAGTTTGTTTCCTAAGGTGTAGGTAAAAGGGCCTAATTTTTGTCAATTCCCCCCTCTTTGGAAAGATTCCCCTCCCTTTGTAGGTTTTGCTCGTCTGCCAATGCTCTAGCGTATAGCCTATCCAGCGGAATGTGGGAAACTTTCTGCCACACAATCTCAATTTATAAATTTTAAAAATCTCATTTTGGCGCAGGTCAAACATTCCGAAAGAATTCATTTGCACGGAATTCGGATAAATGAGTTTAAATGCATGAAAAGCTTACGAAAATAATGTGCTTAAAATTCATTGCAATTGTGCGGGGTCCATGATAACGACTTTCGATAGCAAGAAACCCGGGATCGACTATAATAATAAGGCCATGACAATCGACAGACGCGAAATCTGGCCGGAGGCGATTTTTCCGCATCAAACCGGTTTTATTCTGACTGAGAACGTCTGGCTTGTGTGAGAGAGGAAACAATACAAATGATAAAAGCTTCGGGCAGTTAGCACATCATTATTAGTGACTCTATATTATGTACTGCTTCGGCCACTCTGACCTAATGTTGTTTGGCGGTCAGTGTGAGAAACATTGGGTTAAATGTTTAACACGAATCATAAAAAATTTACATTGAATTTGGAAAACCGTGAGTACCATAAAATACAAAATTTTAAAATCAGCTCTCGAAAAAATTGAGAAGAATTTTGCCCCAGTGTCATCCACATAAATTTAGCCGACTATTTTTTGCAGACATGTTGCTGCTGCCCCGCAAAAATGTCGGCACCTTTCTGGCCGCTAATTTGATTCTGTTCTGCATGTTCGAAATCGGACTTATTGTCGCTTATACTTGGTCACCGTGGACGGAGTGGACGGCCTGCTCCATGACCTGCATGTGTTAGTGAGTGAGTGAGTGAGTGAGTGAGTGAGTGAGTGAGTGAGTGAGTGAGTGAGTCAACTCAGCATAACTGATAACTTTTGTAACTGTCTCTGGCACTCAATGAGTTAAGTGTTCAGCCGGTGAGCGCTACCGACTACGGAGTTGTGTGGGGTATATGGCTACCCCAACTGCCTGCCCAGGTATCCCTCGATTGGTGGAAGCATGTAATCGACAGCCGTGCAACATTGGTATCTCACTCACTCACTCACTCACTCACTCACTCACTCACTCACTCACTCACTCACTCACTCACTCACTCACTCACTCACTCACTCACTCACTCACTCACTCACTCACTCACTCACTCACTCACTCACTCACTCACTCACTCACTCACTCACTCACTCACTCACTCACTCACTCACTCACTCACTCACTCACTCACTCACTCACTCACTCACTCACTCACTCACTCACTCACTCACTCACTCACTCACTCACTCACTCACTCACTCACTCACTCATGCACTCGGTCTTTGACAGGTGCATGGACTGAATGGGCATCTTGGACTGGATGTAGTGTGCCATGCGGTGGCGGATATCAATTTCAAACGAGGGGATGTATCGGTGCTTTTCAAGTTGACTACGGATTGACTTATTTACTCACTCACTCACTCACTCACTCACTCACTCACTCACTCACTCACTCACTCACTCACTCACTCACTCACTCACTCACTCACTCACTCACTCACTCACTCACTCACTCACTCACTCACTCACTCACTCACTCACTCACTCACTCACTCACTCACTCACTCACTCACTCACTCACTCACTCCACCCACTCACCACTCACTCACTCACTCACTCACTCACTCACTCACTCACTCACTCACTCACTCACTCACTCACTCACTCACTCACTCACTCACTCACTCACTCACTCACTCACTCACTCACTCACACACTCACTCACTCACTCACTCACTTCTCAGTCACTCACTCACTCACTCACTCACTCACTCACTCACTCACTCACTCACTCACACACTCACTCACTCACTCACTCACTCACAGAACTGTCCGGGCGTTGCCAGGCAAGATCGAGCTTGTAATGGACATTCGTGCTTTTGGGGCGCTTATGGCTGGACCAATAACTGGACCGAATGGACTGCATGCACCCGAACCTGCAATGCCGGTGAACAGATGAGACTGAGACCGTGTGCCAGTGGACCCTGTCAACCACCGGCTATTATTGAAAAGGTGAGTGAGTGAGTTGAGCTGGCCACCGGACCAGTCAATTAATAAGTTACATAGCAGATCAGTCCGTCAGTCAGTCAGTCAATCAATGAATGTGTCGATGAAACACTCAGTCAGTCGGTCAGTCAGTCAGTCAGTCAGTCATTCATTCATTCATTTAGTCACTCAGTCAGTCAGTCATTGGAACGATTATCCAACCTGACAATAAAGTAATCATCCTTAAGAATCTAAAAAAAAACTGAGAAATATTTCGTGGAATGGCCTGAGTCAGTCTGTCAGTCAGTCAGTCAAACAGTCAGTCAATCAGTCAGTCATTTTTCAGCGTGTCTGCAATCCAGAGATTTGTTTCATGGAGTGGACAGAATGGACAATGTGGACGGCCTGTACGGCACCCTGCAATTCTGTTGGGTCTCGATTGCGAACCAGAGCATGTCAAGGCACTACATATTGTCCAGGATTGAATCAGGTAATTCACTCACTCACTCACTCATGTACCCACTTACTCACTTACTCACTCACTCTCTCACTCACTCACTCACTCACTCACTCACTCACTCACTCACTCACTCACTCACTCACTCACTCACTCACTCACTCACTCACTCACTCGCTCACTCACTCACTCGCTCACTCACTCACTCGCTCACTCGCTCACTCACTCACTCACTCACTCACTCACTCACTCACTCACTCACTCACTCACTCACTCACTCACTCACTCACTCACTCACTAACTCACTCACTCACTCACTCATTTACTCACTCACTCACTCACTCACTCACTCACTCACTCACTCGCTCACTCACTCACTCACTCACTCACTCACTCACTCACTCACTCACTCACTCACTCACTCACTCACTCACTCACTCACTCACTCACTCATTCATTCACTCACTCACTCACTCACTCACTCACTCACTCACTCACTCACTCACTCACTCACTCACTCACTCACTCACTCACTCACTCACTCACTCACTCACTCGTTCACTCACTCACTCACTAACTCGCTCACTCATCTACTTACCACTCACTCACTTACTCACTCACTCATTCACTCACTCACTCACTCACTCACTCACGGACATTAACTCACTATATTTTTCAGGAGTTCGTCTCGTGTGCGGGCCCGCCATGCGCTGTGGGAGGTTGGTGGGATTTATTACACACAACGACTAAGGGATTAGAGAACTTGAGGAAGAAGGATCCAATGACTGCGGAGCAAGTACTGATAGGAGCACCAAAGGATCTGCAGAAAATAGATGTAGACTTCCGGACATCGTAATGAACGGAACGTAAGTCGTAGCGGTCTTAATCAATTAGGTGACTTAAAAGTTCAAATAATTAGGCCAAATCTAGACCAGCCAAATAAATGAGAAGTTTCTGGAATGATTCGAATGGACAATCTTCTGTTCAGTACACATGCCGGTAACCTAACCGCTATGCCGAGTGTACTCATGTCTAGTCCCGTTATTTTAGGCCATAGTCACTAGCGGATGAGAAGGGGTGGAAAAAATGGAATTCCCCCCTCGTTGGTGACTTCGAAATGTAAAATTTGTTCCTAAGGTGTGACCTCAAAACTGACAATTCCCCCTCTTTGGAAAAATTCCCCTCCCTTTTGAGGTTTCGCTCGTTTGCCAGTGGCCATAATAAAAGTTCTTCATGCACGTGGAAGCAAATTTAGTATAGAGCTCAGTAGTCGGGCTCATATGTCAACTGACAGGATTCCGGGATTCATACGTTCGGCATCTTGGTGTACGGAGGGAAACATCGCTCAGGTCAATGAGGTCATGTATTTAGGTAGTGAGGAGGTTCCTGGTTATTATACATTATTTAAAATGTATGAAAATTTAATGTTATATGTCTCTGTATATTTCATTATTTATAGTTGTTTTTAGTTCTCGGAGCCGCTCAACCCTTCCTTGGTTTACAAGGTGTGCCTTCTCTTACTATACCAACACTGCCGCCATTCAGTTCCCTCCTGGGCGGAGGTCTGGGTGGATTGGGAGGCTTGGGATAATCTTCATCAGTGTGATCCAAATTTCGGTGTTCTTATGGGTACTAAATTCACATGCGCACCATTTTCATCTTTGTCTTCCACCACTACTCTTGTTGCTGCGTTGTTTTTCGGACAAAAAGCTAAAGAAGTCAAGTATGCTTGTAAGGCAAAATATCACATCGAATTTAAAAATGAATTTTTGTCTTGTTATGAAACACTGATCTTTCATTTTCAACACGTTTCTGAAAAATTCTTGTCATCTTTTAGAACCTGTAAAGTTTAGAGCACAAACTTTCTTACGCACCACCACATTTATTCTTTGGACTTTGCATTCCTTCTTTTCAACCATTCAAGTATCATGCACTTCCTGTGTTCCTTCTTCTTCTTCACGTCACACACAGCATAATTCGATGCTTTATAATATTCGAAGATTATTACTGTTTCGTTTAATCGACATTATTATGTACTTTGGTCCACCTTCATCAGCTTTACTAACAATGATTGATCATCTTTATTTATCGCTTGAAATACAAAATAACAATAAAAATTCAATAAAATAATAATAATAACAACTAGATCGGAAGAACTCTATGCAAATACATAATATGTAGTAATATGGATATATTAACCCTTCAAAACAGAAAACAGTGAGCAAATATGTTTCTTAATATTTATCATATCATACTTAGAAAAAAAACAGCATATTACAAAGTTTGTTGTATACATTTTCTCCATTATATTATTCAATTTTTCACT
The DNA here is from genome assembly GCA_964036265.1 of Daptonema setosum. Lineage (NCBI taxonomy): Eukaryota > Metazoa > Nematoda > Chromadorea > Monhysterida > Xyalidae > Daptonema > Daptonema setosum. The sequence goes on along the minus strand of OZ038444.1, from coordinate 7,889,396 downwards.
TTTCTACCAGGTTAGAGAAAGAATAATCCAAAACGTTGTGACTTTCGACAGCGATACAAATTATTCCCCGACGTCTGACCTGGCATAAGTCAAGTAAAACATAGATATAAAACAACAGCCGAATACCGAATCATCTCCACCGCCGTTTACCGTAATCCACAGGTGGTGTGGTCTCCGATACATAGGCACCCATCCGTCCACCGATCCATCGATGCCAGTTCTGGTTCCAGCCAACTTCCTCGAAGTGGTACAGCTGATTCTGCGGCAGTCGCGATCTGATATTCGGCCGTAGCACTGCATCGTCGAACGTTTGCGTCGGTTTCAGAAGCATCTGCAAGTAATTAATAAATTTATTTGTTACAAGAATATTGCTTCCACATGAGTTTCTGTCAAATTTAAAATCTGATAAAGGGGTAGGTAAAATAGCCTAATTCCCCTTTGTTTGACAAAATTCCCCTCCATCTGGAGGTTTGACTCGTCCGCCAGTGCCAGAGATCACTGCTGGACGACCAAAATTACCAAAGGGAGGGGAATCTTTTCAAAGAGGGGGGAATCAGCCGAATTCAGGCTGTTTTACATACACCGTAAAGAACAAACTCCATTTTTTGAAACTGCCAAAGAGAGGGAATTCCACTTTTCCCTCCCCTGAGATCGACCAACCTTGAGCAGTATGTGACTGATCGTTTTGCTCCAATCGAAAAGACGGTCGTTGTTCTTATCATCCTTCTCAAAGAGTTGGTGAGGGCCACTCGTCCTGAAACATTGGGCAATGGGGGAGAGTCTGCAAGTTTCGCAAGTTAAAGCTGAAAAGTTCACAACCGCGACAACTTGAGCATACGATTTAACGAGCCCTGTTAAACCTTTTATAGCGTTTCAACCAGATTGAATGAGAAAGTGATAAAAAATTTACTTCGATAAAACCTTTTCATGCACGCCAATACATGAGATCACTCTTGTTCTTCTATCAAGTTCAAATTCATGTCTCCAAATAAATAGAGAATGCCATAGAATCATCACTAACCAGCAAACGTTTTTCTTAATCATCGTGTCCTCGAGTTTCTGCAGTTCATCACCTTCGGGTTTCGCGCCATAAAGACCTGCAATTCAGAGAATCTTCAAAGATTGATGGAAACGAAATATAACCCTGAAACACACCCATCCCACTGAAAATAAAATACCTATTTTATACTGCATTTTAACTGTCAGTCTAAACTGACATTTCACGTTGAAAAAATTTCTGAAAAAAAACCCGACCCACGAGGGACCACCGCTTTCCACCAACCATGAATCCTGTCAATGGTCTCGACCTCGGCCCAATCATGCGCCAGATTCAACGTGTTCAGCTGGTAGACGACGAAACACCAGTTGAGACCGTCGGTTAGTACGGCTTGTGTGACGATCGGATACGTCAAGTCGTTCCACTGGTTGAAGCCTGGAAGTTTTTTTTGAATAAAATTACTATGATTTCTCTGGGAACTTGAACTTGGGCAAAGTGGTGACACGACAGCCTGAAGGGACTGATCGAGAGACTGAGACTGAGAAAGTGCCTGATGGACTGCATGAGGGACTCGACCTTAACTTATGTATGTCACCGTGGCTTTTGATTCATGTTTTTTGAACGGTCCGTATTCTGTTCACGGTAAACATAACAAAAAAATGGGCCCTGGACTGGCAGTCCGGAGGTCCTAAAGGGACTAAAGGAAAAGAGGAACCTAACAGATGACAAAGACCCTGACGAGTTGCTCTCTCTTTGGCGCTGCCCTGGTCATTGACTGTTGAAGTGCTCAAATTCAACGAAACGTTTCTGGCCACTACGCATTTACTATTCGAACATGGTTTGATTGTGCCTTGTGCTTCTTTTCTACTAACAAGTCCAATAAATTATTTATTATACTTTTTTTTCAATAAACAATTTATTGGACTTTGAATTATAAAATGGTATACTAACCAAGAGCATGTGCCTGTGCCACAGCGGCACTGAATGCAGCCGCCATACCGCCGGCCAACTGCGATTCATCCATCACGTCCTGGTCGGCATCGCCCAGATCCCAACGGTCGGCCTAAAAAACAATTGCTTACACTTACAATTCTTGTTATCACAAGTTCTGGCATGAGCCAGATTATCAGCTCACTCACATCTTAAACAAATCCATGATTTTGAAAAGCATTAATCAGCGATTGAATCGTTTATGAACCGTTTTTTTGTTATATTTCAACTACGGGGTCCTACAAGCACCAAAACCAACATTTTCCTGAACGGCCGACACATCCAAGAACTGAGTGTGAACGAACTCGTTGTGCTCTTCGGTGCTCATCTCAAAACCGGCCGTCATACCCAGTGGTTCGGTATCAGCAAAGATGCTGTACATTTGCGGGTAGTAAATCTGGTCGTGGGTGATGGGAAAGTAGGTATTTTCGGGCTCCTCTTCCACCTGCAAAGGGTAATCGGGATGTCAGCTTCACTAAAAAAGTACTAGCACCTAAAAGTACTACTACTACACACAAAATGCCAAGAACAGCGCGATCGAAAATCAAACATTGGTTACTACATGAAACATACGGCGTGTTTTTTATGCTTCTGTTCCAAGTAGAACAAACGGCCCACTCAATGGTGTTCAAAAACTCCATTAACCTTTGGAGCACGTTTTACGTGATTTCAGACGATCTTTTCTTGGACAAAAATTGGCCAAGAACCACCTGAAACATGGAAATTGATTCCATAATACATAATATGCCCCTGACAAGGACCATTCTGTATTGGAGTACCTGGCAAGGTCATTACTCCAAATGAAGAAAACAAACAATAAAAAACCGAAACCCAAGATTTTCCAACCGGGGCCAAAGGCATCGGCGTTCGAAGTATGGCCGCCGGACTCTCACCGAGTCGGAACGCCAATTCACCGCGTTTCGTCCGGACATCGCCGGTCAATTTGGTCGCGTACCGCCATTGGGGTGTACTGAAAAAGATATTATCAGTACTTTCAGTTCTGATACAGGTTAAATAAAGCATGTAGAGGTGGGCCGCAGGGGGGGGGGGGGGTAGGGGTTTACCCCCCACTATTCAGGGTCGGCGGGTAGCCTACCCCCTCCCCCCTAGACAAAAAATTAGGTCGCCTACCCCCCCCCCCCCTACTCGAAATTTTTGAGAAAATCGGCCTCAAAACCTTAATTTTGAAGTTCATTTTTCAAAATTTTCTGGCTGTGAGAATTTTTTTTCGAAGAAACACGTTTTCTGGGTCAATTTTCTTGGTTAAAACCTGAAAAAAACGGTATATGTGATGTTAATACCTTATAATAGAAGATTTTTTTTTAGCGAAAACAAGCATTTTTTGGGAAAAAAAATTTTCTACCCCCCCCCCCCCCCCCCACCCGACCTTACCCCGCTTTTCGGACAGGCCGGGTAGGATGGGATTTTCTGTCGGCTACCCCCCCCCCCCCCACCCCCTGCAAAACGCCGAAAAACCCGGCCCACCCCTGAAAGCATGTACAGGAATATTTGTTACACAGAAAAAGTTTAGCACGCGATTTAAAGTCAAATGTCAAGAAACTGCCTAATAAACCAAGAACGTACTTGTAGTAGAGTGGCTGGAATCCGCCGCGAATCCAGAACGCGTCCAGCTTGCATGATCGTGACACCTGCAGGCAAACAATGACAATTTTACAAAAAGTATATTTTATAGACCAGAAAACTATTTTTGGATGAGTCAAATAAAAATCTAAAAAGGCTAAAAAGATAAAATGAAACAAAAAAAATCACCAACGGCCGACTCTTCCAGATGTTCCCGACCCGCGGAATGGTTGAAAAGCACGTGGTCGACCAGCGCATTGGCTGACAATAAATCATGATTGACACAGTGGAGAACCAATCAAAATTCAAGTAACATAATCCCTAACTGTGCGTATCATTTTCGTTCATAGGCTGCCAAGAGGTTGGTAAAAATCGCGGTGAAAAGCAGGAAAATTGAATGTTCTGAGCTCAGAATCAGAATGAATGAAAGTATGAGAACTACGAATGTATTGATTTGGGAAATGGGAAGTACCTACGTCAGAAACAAAGAAACAAGAATTGTATTCCAACCTAATCGATGTACGTAATCGCGATTCTTCTGTCGTCTGGTCAGTGGAGTGTCCGTGTCGAGCTCGTGCTCGTTCAGGTGATACTCAATGGCTATCTGCTCCATCAACGTGTTCTGCAAGGAAACATGGAAATTAGGTTAAATGGAAGTAATGAAACAACAAATAGCAGTGTAGCCTCAATCAATATAAAATGAGCTAATGAAAATTTTTGATTTTTTTATCAAGTTGAGTTTTAACATATTGAAAACACAAATATTTTGAAAACAGCAGTGTAGACAGTTAACAAAACTGAAATCATGAGTCTCCTACAAATGGAATCTATGTACCGCGCATCACGCAGTCAAAGAACATGATCCTCTCTGATTTGATTCTTCACTCTCATTACATTTTCCTGGAAGTCCAAAAACAAGCGTAACTCACCATCAATGCTTTTTCGGCTTCATCGGTCAGCTTGACATCCTTGTAGTAGTGATCGGGCCACTCTTCTATTAACTGAAATCAATGATAACTTTGATAATAAACTCGGTCTTAGTTACCACCAATGGTCAAGTTTTTTTCCTCAAACATCTTATTAGTGTTGGCCACGTATAAAGAACGGGAAAGGAAAGGGTGGTCAGGTGTTTGGTTGTTTTACTTAACCTTGCAAATCCCATGACATATAAGGTTAACAGTTTTCTTATTTTTGCTCGACCAAAACAGGGTGGCAAAGATGGGATCAACCCATTGAAACTTCGTTGAAAATGCCTGAAGATGAGAAAAATCTCATTCCACAACAAACACCGACCTCAGTTTTAGTGACGTATTTATAAAAGGGCAATGAATCGTAGGCTTTGGGTGCCAACGGTAGTAGCCAGGCTTTGCGCGGTCGCACCAGCGGTGGTTGGAAGGGTCTGCAAAAAAGGACGTTAAAATTTGTCTAATGTCTGGTAATCTAAAAACTAATGTTTCGACACAACGAAAACCACGGTATTGTTGTTTTACTACAAAAATTTGATACAGAATGAATACAAGAACATTAGTACCACCGGCATCGACTATGAGACACACTAAGCTGTTTCTTTTCGAAGATACACGGAATCTTTCTGGAACTGATTCACATTTTTCGTAAGAATGGAATTTTAGTTTTTTGGAAAGAAAACAACCAAACCAACTGCCAATGTCGTTTCTCCGGACCGTTCCAGTCGCGTTCGTGTGGATTCAGAAGGACCAGCTTTTCGATCGCAGAAGGCTGATCGAGCAAGGTACGTTGCATGTGCTGTAAGTATAAAATAATTCAATACAACATGTATGTATGTAAAAAAGAACGAATACATTTAACAAGTACACCGTTAAGACAATTCATTTGACTTCGACTCAATCAGATCATTACTCAACCGATCTGATCTTTAATTAATTCGAATTCTTTTTCGTTCATACAATACAAACATAAACATATACGACAAAACAACCGCCAACAGCACAGTGAAGACATATAAACCTATTTAATCAATCAATCGATCGGTCAGGCAATCAATTAGTTAAATAAGTACTTATGAATCAATGCATGAGAACCCTTTAACAACCATTTAATCAACTATCAATCGGTCAGTTATACATTATGTAACTAAAAACTATCAACCATAAAATACTGGGTCAAGGAATCAATCAATCAGTCAAATAATCAGTGATTGATGCATAAAACCGAATAAAAAATCATTCAAACATTCGATCATGAGTACATTCACACAATTCCGCAGTCATATCAATCAATTTCAACTCAACACACACTTAGGCGAAGGCAAAGTAATCAGGTTCGTCGATTACACGTAGTTAATCAATCAATCATTTGACTGTTAATCAATCAATATGTAAAGAATACAAGCATAGCAAAAGTCACTAAAACAATTTCTCTCTCTCTCTCTCTTATTCGATCGAACGCACAAATAACGGTCAGACAAGACCTCAATCGATTAATTAATCTTCAATTTATTTAATCACAGCGTTCTGTAGAATGAAGTCATTCTCAAGATAGGAATTGTGAGAGCATAACCAATACAACAGGACTCAAATTTAACCATCAACTAGTTATTTATCAATTGACCGACAAACCTGATATTCGTACTTCCTCACGCCGTACCCGAACCGCACACCACGGTTCTGCAACAAATACATCATTAACAAAAATTGATATTTTTTCATATTTCTGATGAAATCAGATTTTGATCTTAACTTTGAAACCACATGAACTAATCAGTCATTGAGTGGTTATGGCGGTAAAGTGAGTCAGCGGAGCAACGTGACTGTCGGGATACAACATTCACCGTCTCACCTTATCTTACTATTAGTGATCAAAGGCTTTGCTACTGTTTACGTATTATCAATCACTTATCAAAATCGATCACTTACTCAATTTCCTTAACATCATAGACTCTGATCACTTCACTTGCACCAACATAGTCGAAGCATTTCGAAAAAAACTCTGAAAACGTCTAAAACCAACCTCATATTTGCGTCGACGTGGGTTTTCCTTGGTCAGGTCATACACCTCTTTCTCTTCCAGCCTTCCATGTTGTTCATAGAGCGGTTTCAGGTCGATCGGGTCCAATTTCGGCAGCTCATTCTTATATTTATCAGATCGGGATTTCAGATATTCGTTCAAATGCTTCTTGTCACCCGAGAAAGTGGCGCCACCGGATTTGTAGTTGGTTTTATAGTTGACTTGCGAAGCACTGGTCGACGCCGACGATGATTTCAGGCGCTTTTGAAGGAGGCTCCGGCTGCGATTCGATATGCCGCATCGTGAGTACATGCTGGCTGAAATAGATACATTTGTATTGCTTAATTAAGTATTAATTAACTATTTTGTTTGTTTTATTTTTTATTAAATCAACTTTTTTGAAGTTTGCCGAACTGACGATTAGTTCAGTTGTCCGAAATGATGTTTGTCCGAAATTTCATGTACATCAGGGGGCCAAACACTCACTTCACTCACTCACTCACTCACTCACTCACTCACTCACTCACTCACTCACTCACTCACTCACTCACTCGCTCACTCACTCACTCACTCACTCACTCACTCACTCACTCACTCACTCACTCACTCACTCACTCACTCACTCACTCACTCACGCACTCACTCACTCACTCACTCACTCAATCACTCACTCACTCACTCACTCACTCACTCTTTCGCTCACTCACTCACTCACTCACTCACTCACTCACTCACTCACTCACTCACTCACTCACTCACTCACTCACTCACTCACTCACTCACTCACTCACTCACTCACTCACTAACTCACTCACTCACTCACTCACTCACTCACTCACTCACTCACTCACTCACTCACTCACTCACTCACTCACTCACTCACTCACTCACTCACTCACTCACTCACTCACTCACTCACTCACTCACTCACTCACTCACTCACTCACTCACTCACTCACTCACTCACTCACTCACTCACTCACTCACTCACTCACTCGCTCACTCGCTCATTCACTCACTCACTCACTCACTCACTCACTCACTCACTCACTCACTCACTCACTTACTCACTGACTCGCTCACTCACTCGCTCACTCGCTCATTCACTCACTCACTCACTCACTCACTCACTCACTCACTCACTCACTTACTCACTGACTCGCTCATTCACTCACTCACTCACTCACTCACTCACTCGCTCACTCGCTCACTCACTCACTCACTCACTCACTCACTCACTCACTCACTCACTCACTCACTCACTCACTCACTCACTCACTCACTCACTTACTCACTGACTCGCTCACTCACTCACTCACTCACTCACTCACTCACTCACTCACTCACTCACTCACTCACTCACTCACTCACTCACTTACCCATTCATTCAATTGCTCACTTGCATAAACCTTCTTCAGGATCATCTCAATATGCATAACGATTACAAACGGACTCCACAACATCGACCGCACGCGGCGCATAGTTTAGATGTTGAGTTCAGGTTAATGAGCGTGTTTTTACGTCACAGTTGAAAATCGTATTTATGTCAAGTTTAGTACTTCTTGGTTAAGCTAAATTGAGCTGAGTTAAACTAACTTAAGCTGGGTTTTAACCCCAGCTTAAAAGCTAAATTGGGCTGGGTTAAGCTGAGTTGAATTGAGCTGGGTTAAGCTAAGGTGAATTGAGCTGGGTTAAAAACACTTCGTTTGTAGTCGGCAGGGTTAAACGTGGTAAGACTTCAGACATTGAATGGTTTAGCAGTTGTAGAACACAGCGGTATATCTATTGAACGGTCGTCCAAGGGTTATAGTATCTAATCGGTTGACTCGAACTCTTGGTAGACAGTTATGTCAACTTTCGTTTGACAAAACTTGGGACATTGAAAGGTTCAGCAAACGGAAAATACCACCCTGGGTTGAGACAATTTGTGATAAACTATGACTTCATCTGATTGGCCTACTACACGTCAGGGCTCGCTCCTAAAGCCAGGTTTCGTGGTGGGCCTTAGTTTGAAACAATAACCTACCAGTTGTAAAACACAGCGGTACATCTATTGAACGGTTGTCCAATGGTTATAGTTTCTAATCTGTTGAATCGAACTCTTGGTGAAAATTTATGTCAAACTTCGTTTGACAAGACTTCACAACATCGGAAGGTTCAGCAAACGGAAACTATCACCCTGTGTTCGGACAATTTGTGGGTAAACTATAATTTTCAACTGAATGGCCTACTACACGTCAGGGCTGCATATGTCAGGGCTGGCTCCTAAAGCCAGGTTTCGTGGTGGGCCTTAGTTTGAAACAATAACCCACTAGTTGCAAAACACAGCACAGCGGTACATCTATTGAACGGTTTGACAAAACATGGGACATTGGAAGATCGCGCCTACGGAGCGGAACTCTTAAAAGCGCACCGTTCATTTGCGGAACTATATTAGCGGAACTGTTCGCATCGGAACCATTAAGTGGGGATTCATACCCAGCGGAATTCTTATAAGCGGATCCGTAAAAATCGGATTTTTATAGACCGGATCGTTTTTTAGCGGAACTGTACCCAGCGGGTTTTTTCATTTCCGGATATTTCAAAGTATAAAATCGGAAGTATTAAAATCGGAAGTGTTAAAATCGGAAACGTCAAAAGCGGAACTTTAAAAAGCGGAACCGTCAAAAGCGGAACTGTTATAAAAGCGCCCATCATCAGTGGAAAACCACGCTGGACACCTCCGCTTCGCGGTGCTAACGGTCCAAGGCGGGGGCATAAAACTTAGGTTTCAGTGTAGGCTTAGGCTTAGGCTTAGCCTTTGGAGAAGGGCTCAGGCGCTACGCGCCCAAGCCCTTCCCAAACCCTAAGCCTAATCCTAAGCCTAAACTGAAAACTAACTCTTAGCCTCATACTCGGCGATCTCGCTTAGAACGAACAGTCTGTGCTAATGACTAAGCCGAAGCCTAATAAACAATGAAATAGGCCCTCCAAATGTTAATAGCAAAAAATATTAACTTCACCGAGTTCCGCAAAACCAATTTCCGGAATTTATGGTTCCGCTGTCGTAAGTTCCGCTGAAAACACATCCGCAAACAACGGTTCCGGAAACAAAATATCCACAAATAAACTTCCGCTGCAAGACTTCCGCTTTTAATAAATCCGATTTTAACAGTTCCGATGAAAAAAAATCCGATCCATACAGTTCCGCTAACAAACAATCCGCTCATAACAGTTCCGGAGAAAAGACTTCCGCTAATAAACTTCCGCAAACGAACGATCCCTATTTTACAGTCCCGTAGATATGGATACACCCATTGGAAGGTTCAGCAAACGGAAAACATCACCCTGTGTTCAGAAAATTTGTGGGTAAACTCTGACTCTAACTGAATGGCATACTACACGTCAGGGCTACACGTTTTTTTAGGATAAACTCGCAAATTACAGTGTTGGCAATTTTGGATTCTAAGAATGGTGGAGTTCGTGAACTCGCTTCCTGGCAAATGAACAAATTCTGCAAATTACACTTTCGGACAAACGTCAATTTGGACAACTGAATTCATCGCAAAAATTCACGTTTTTATAAAAAAAATCTAAATCAAAACTCAAAAACTATTATAATAATTAATAAAAAAGTATGTAATCTCTTCATTTTGTATTCTTTTAATTCAGGGTCTAACATAATGGCACTTCACATCGCTACTCGCTCGCTCTCCAAGGCGCTCAAATCGTCTGTTAATGTTAGTTGGAAAGTTGGATAACTATAAAGTTTGGGTCTGGTGTAGAATCGGGGGCAAAAAAGCACATACGTATCAGGCATATACGTATATGCCTTTTTTACCCCCGATTCGACACCTGCTCTAAAGTTTTTTTTACGAAAAAGTGAAAAATCGAACTGGTTTCTGGTTTAAGCGTAGGGTTTGAGAACAGCTCGGGTGCGTATTTCATGTGTAATGTACTATTTTAATGTTAACTAGGCACGTTTGGTTTCACTCTATTACTTCATATTTGCGGACAGGATACTCATGTCACCCTGAATATGTAGAGTAGAGCATGAATTCACAAATACAATTATAAATACAAATCTCATTATCATTATATCTGCAGGCTCGCAAACTGAGCTTGGTAGCCAGCAGTAGTTCGGCCCGCGAATGCCTACTCAATGTACCTGAAACGAAGGTATCGACACTGAAGAACGGATTCCGTGTGGCCAGTGAAGACAGTGGACTGCCCACTTGCACGGTTGGGCTAATTTGTTTTCAACTTGGATTTTTTTATTAACTGAAGCCATAAGGCACACTTATACCAAATCAGAATGGTGTTTTCGTAGTGGCCAGAGAGTTGAGTAAACTGACGGGAAATGGCAGAAACCCCAGAGCAACACGTCAGGATCTGTGCCCAAAGTCAGTTTTTTTTTTTTTTTGGTTTTGAACATAGGAACGCCGGTTTTCGAGGCCGGCGCCCTACGCACTAGGCTAGACAGGCGACTAAGAGTTTTGAAAACATACACACAGTTAAAACCTAATTTTTTTCATCGCTCACTCTTCTGGCTACTGTCAAGTGTTAACTGTTATTGGTTGATATTGTAAGATCAGATCAGTTCCAATTATTTTACAGCTTCATGATTGTTTTGAAGGAAATGTAAATAAATGAGTGGTATGTCTTCATTGTAGCTATTGAAGCCCTAGGCTGGTTATGAAAACAAAATGTTTGTGAGTTTTTTCCCGAGATTGAGAAAACACACTGCTCATCATTATCAACGATCGCAGATACCCATCCACGTCTTCCACCCTGATTTATAAACCAAAATTTTTTAAGATCTATTTTTGAAATGCTCGCAGGTCGGTGTGTGGGTGGACGCCGGCAGCCGATATGAAAACGCCGATAACAATGGTGTGGCGCATTTCTTCGAACACATGTGCTTCAAGGGCACACAGAAACGCACACAGCACGAGTTGGAATTGGAGGTCAGTTCCGTTCACCAGCGGACGAGAAGGGGAGGGAAAAGTGGAATTCCCCCCTCTTTGGTGCATTCAAAATGTTGATTATTATATACCTTAAGGTGTAAAATGACCTGAAAACTGCTGATTCCCCTCTTTTTGACGAAAAAAGATTAGCTCGTCCGACACAGGCTATTGTTAACTCGAAGATTTTTTTTTTAATTTGGTCATGTCACATGTGTAATTCTTTGTTGTGTATGTTCGGGGCAAAATGAGATGTTTAGAGGATAAGTTTTTCCAATGCATGCAGCGACGCCGACCGGACCGTCCCAAAATCAGTTCTGAAAAAATCCGAATATGATATTTTATTTATTGATGAAGATTTTAGTGTAAAACCAAAAGTTTTTGGTAATTATTGATAATGATAATTAAATGACTTGCAAGGAATACTAAAACTAGTGAAAACTTTCAAACGAAAATAGTATTCCTGATCTGCAAATCAAGAAATCAATGGTGATGAGAGACCGTGTTTCCTGTGTTTTGATTCCTTTATTGATTCATTGAGTTAAAGATGCATTTCTAAACGGGTGGATTAGAACTGCACTATGCTGTTTTCGTCGTTGCGCGCACGTCGTTTGTGTGACATTTAAAAGGAAATCGTATATTTGTGTGCAGTTTTCGTTAACTATTAGATAACTCATTCAATGTTTACAGGTGGAGAATATGGGCGCTCACCTGAACGCATACACATCTCGCGAACAGACTGTTTATTACGCCAAATGCCTGTCAAAGGACGTCGAAAAAGGTACAACGTTTGTATTTGGTCTGAAGTCTGATTGTTTCGTTTTCCTGGAGTTGAAATCAGTAAAAAATAATTGAATATGCAAATGAAAAATCTCATGGACAAATAGGGTTTTTCGCAGCAAAAAAACTTCTAAACGAATAAGTTGTTTTTCTGAAGTTCAAAATACGTAGTTTTGATTCATAAGAACACCATTCAACGTGGCCTGTAATTTTTTAAAATAATCGATTACGATTTTTTTCAGCGGTCGAAATTCTGTCCGACATTCTTAACAACTCGAAACTTGGTGAAAACGAAATCGAACGCGAAAAGCACGTTATCATTCGCGAGATGGAAGAGATTGAGCAGAATCTACAAGAGGTACGAAATATTTTCTAACAAAACTATTTTTTGTTATCTACATAAAAATAGTATCTGAAAAATTCAATCTGTCAACAGTATTGCTTTTTTGAAACATGGAAATAGGGGTTTAAGCTAGCTCTTCTTGAAACATTAATTTAAGGTCTACGACCGTGATACTCTTAGCATATTATGAGACAAATGAACTTTGAATTGTTGGTTTTTTACTCAGAACTCTCGTGTATAACTGTAATATAATCAAGTTCTAACTAACATACTCAACGGGATGGTTTTTCATCAATATCTTGACTAACTATTAAGAATAGCTTTTATATTTCTAATATTTTGATCCTGTTTCAGGTTGTATTCGATCATCTGCACCAGGCCGCTTATCAGGGCACCCCATTGGCCCGCACCATTCTCGGTCCGCTGGAGAATGTGAAGTTGGTTAAAGCTTGATAAATCCTTATTTGATTCGTCAACATCTTTGATTTGATTTGATGACACCTTAGATTTGATTTGACAACACCTTTGATTTGATTTTACAACACCAGGGGTCGGATTTTTCGGCGTAGGGGTAGAATTTTGAAATCTCAGACCCCCACCCGAAAAGTGGGAGAGTAAGGTCGGGTAGGAGGGGGGGTAGAAAAAAAATTCGCAAAAAGCCTTGTTTTTTGCTAAAAAAATATATTTCCTATTATAAGGTAAAAACATCGCATGAACCGGTTTTTTCAGGTTCCAACCAAGAAAATTGACCCAGAAAACGCGTTTGTTCGAAAAAAATTCTCACAGCCAAAACTTGGTTTTGAAGCCGATTTTCTCAAAAATTTCGAGTCGGGGGGAGGGGTAGGCGGCCTAAATTTTTGTCTAGAGGGAGGGGGTAGGCTACCCGCCGATTCTGAAAAGTAAGGCGGGGGGTTACCCACCCTACATTTGACAACACCTTTGATTTGATTTGACAACACATTTTTGATTTGACAACACCTTTGATTTGATTTGACATTATCTTTGATTTGATTTGACGACACCTTTTATTTGATTTGACTACACCTTTGATTTGATTTGAAAACACCTTTGTTTTGATTTGACATCACCTTTGATTTGATTTGACAACACCTTTGATTTGATTTGTCAACACATTTTTGATTTGACTATACCTTTGATTTAATTTGACAACATCTTTGGTTTGATTTGACAACACCTTTGATTTGACTTGACAACATCTTTGTTTTGATTTGACGACACCTTTGATTTGATTTGACAACACAACACCTTTTATTTAATTTTTCATCACCTTTGATTTGATTTGACAACACATTTGATTTGATTTGACTACACATTTGATTTGATTTGACAACATCTTTTTGATTTGACAACACCTTTGATTTGACAACATCTTTGATTTGATTTGACATTGACAACACCTTTGATTTGATTTGACGACACCTTTGATTTGACAACACCTTTTATTTGATTTGACATCACCTTTGATTTGATTTGACAACACATTTGATTTGATTTGACAAGTAACACCTTTGATTTGATTTGACAACATCTTTTTGATTTGACAACACCTTTGATTTGATTTGACAACATCTTTGATTTGATTTGACAACACCTTTGATTTGATTTCACAACATCTTTGATTTGATTTGACAGCATCTTTGATTTGTTTTGACAACATCTTTGATTTGATTTGACAACACCTTTGATTTGATTTGATAACACCTTTTCTATTTGATTTGACAACACCTTTGATTTGATTTGACAACATACTTGATTTGATTTGACAAGACCTTTTTGATTTGATATGACATGACAACACCTATGATTTGATTTGACAACACCTTTTTGATTTGATTTGACAACAACTTTGATTTGATTTGTTAACACCTTTGGTTTGATTTGAGAACATCTTTGATTTTATTTGACAACACCTTTGATTTTTTTACAACATCTTTGATTTGATTTGATAACATCTTTTTGGTTTGATTTGACAACATTGATTTTATTTGACAACACCTTTGGTTTGATTTGACAACACCTTTTCTATTTGATTTGACAACACCTTTGATTTGATTTGACAACATACTTGATTTGATTTGACAAGACCTTTTTGATTTGATATGACATGACAACACCTATGATTTGATTTGACAACACCTTTTTGATTTGATTTGACAACAACTTTGATTTGATTTGTCAACACCTTTGGTTTGATTTGAGAACATCTTTGATTTTATTTGACAACACCTTTGATTTTTTTGACAACATCTTTGATTTGATTTGATAACATCTTTTTGGTTTGATTTGACAAAAACTTTGATTTGATTTGACAACACCTTTGGTTTGATTTGACAACACCTTTGATTTTATTTCAACATCTTTGATTTGATTTGACGACACCTTTGATTTGATTTGACAACACCTTTGATTTGATTTGACAACACCTTTGATTTGATAATTGATTTGTTTTTACGTTTTTGTATGCAGAGGCGGGCCGCTGGGGGGGGGGGGGTAGGGGTTTACCCCCACTTTCCCAACCTCGATTTTGAAGCTCATTTTTCAAACATTTTTGGCTGTGAGAATTTTTTTCGAACAAACAGGTTTTCTGGGTCAATTTTCTTGGTTCAATTTTCCTGATAAAACCGGTAAATGTGATGTTTATACCTAATAATAGTAGATTTTTTTTTACAAAAACAAGAAAAAAAACAGGCTTTTTGTGATTTTTTTCTACCCCCCCCCCCCCCCCCCCACCCGACCTCCCCCCCACTTTTCGGGGCGGGGCGGGGTAAACTGACATTCAAAAATTCTACCCCCACCCCCTGCAAAACGCCAAAAAAACCGGCCCACCCCTGAACATAAATATTCCATTTGTTTCCAATTTACAGGAATATGAAACGCGCCCAGCTGGTCGAATACCTGAACTCGCACTACAAGGCACCACGGATGGTGTTGTGTGCCGCCGGTGGTGTTGACCACGGTCATTTGTCCGATTTGGCTGAGAAATACTTTGGCAATCAGAGCGCCACGTACCCCGGGGATGCGCCACCGCCCAAGGCCACCGGCGTTCGCTTCACTGGATCTGAGGTATGATTTTTTTTGGTTATATTTATTTTAATGTGTTGTTTTTGGTAAATTCGGTAGGTGGCGTCACTCATGCTTACCAAACAGAGAAATAAGACTTGTCTACTTGATTTTCACCTTGGTATAAAAAAGGGACAGAGGGTGGATTCTTTTCATTAAATATCGTCCAGTCGACATTCGCGGACGTGGGCCAGAGTGTCATTTAGACGACTTGTGTGAAACACTTGTGCTTCCAAATCCAATTATTATGTGTTTTTTAATCTTTTATGTCTTTTCACCGAAAAATTGGGTCGTCACTTTTTTTTCAACCTTTGGTTCATTTTTATTGGGCCACAGTCACTCAATCATGGAATTAATCCGGTGCCCCCTCTTCTAACTATTCTATTTTGGATTCTGATACTTAAGAGTTGAGTGAGTGAGTTGAGTGAGTTAGTGAGTGAGTGAGTGAGTGAGAAGGAAGATACTCAGTGACTGAATGAGTGAGTAAGTGATTCAGTTAGTCATTGACTAAATGGGTGAGTGAGTGAGACGGTGAGTGAATTAGTGAGTGAGTGAGTGAGTAAGTTAGTCAGACTGAATGAGTGAGTGAGTAAGGCAGTTGGTGAGAGAGTATGTGTGTGAGTGAGTGTTCAAATGAGAGTGATTAAGTTTGAAAGTGAGTCATTGGGTCAGTCTGTTGGTTACTCAGTCAGTGAGTCAAGGACTCAGTAAGTCCGATAGTCAGTCAGTGAGTGAGTTGGGGGTATGGGGATTAGTGAGCAAGGGAGTGAGTGAGTCATTGAGTGAGTCAATTTGAGTTTGAGTTAGCGTAGACTTCCTTAGAGAAGTCAAAATTTACATAAAAGCTGTATTCAAAACGGTTTTATAAATCAAACGGCACTATCAATCAAAATGGCGCTATCAATCAAGGTGATGGATAGCGCCACTCGTAGTTAAAAGAGTGAACTCCAATTAATCCCCATTCGTTTCTTCAATAAACCATTCATCTATCCAGTAGTGGTTTATTCACCAGTTCATATTCACCCATCAGTCGTTTTAGGTTTTATACTTTAAGTGAATACTCATTGTATACTAATTAATTAAATTATTGAATACTTGTTAATGTATAATTATCTTCATTAATTTGCAGCTGAAATACCGCGACGATTCGATGCCGTTCATCTACGGCGCCGTGGCCGTGGAGGGCGTCGGCTGGGACCATCCCGATAGCATTCCGTTGCAGATCGCTAATTTGGTTGGTGCATTTTCGATCATAAACCTTACCCAAATTGCAAGGAATTTGTTTAACCAGCCGCACAAGAATCTCCTTTGAAATATTTTTTTTGTCGTGTCAAGAATACATCTAAAGTATGGAGATGAGTTCCTATATGCATTTCTGGAAAACTATATCGTGAGCGGTAAGACCGTGATCACTTTCGATATGTCACAATCATACGTAGAAATATACTGCTATATCCCCGATAATCACAGCTCACTTGGGAAAAAATCCCGCTAAAAACATCTACAATTGTTCATATTTTGGGAGAATTCCGGGGGAAGTAGTAAAAAAATTATCATTTTACATCCAAACTAAAAAAACATTCAATCTTTAATTCTTCCATTCGAATTTGCATTCTTCAAACAAATAAGTTTTTCATATTTCAGTTGATCGGTTCATGGGATCGCACGCACGGATCAGGCATGAACAGCCCGACCCGACTGGCCCAGAAAGTCGGATGGGGTCCGGAGATTCAGAGCTATCAGGCGTTCTCCACCAACTACAAGGACACCGGACTGTGGGGTTCGTTTATTCATTTGGTGGAATGGATTATGAGTTTTGATTCAATTGATGAAATTCAAATTGAAATCACCTCCATAAAGCTCGACAGTCGAAAATGCAATTACTATGAAGCAAATCACGCTAATCACGCTTTTGATAATAAAAAAAACGGTGTTTAATTATTTAAAGGTTGTTACAGTTTTAGTTTAATTAGCCGAAAATTACGAAGGAATTCCACAGACATCAACTACTTAATAAAAATTCGTTTAAACCTCAAATGTCAGTAAAATGTATGACATATTGATGGGATATCCGAGAAATTGCTGGAACTTCACAACTTTCCAGGTGTCTACTTCGTGTCGGACCCGCAGCACTCGGAGGATTTCTTGAAGTGCATGCAGGATGAGTGGTTGGTTATTAGCTAGGTTATTTAGGTTTGATTGTTGTTGTTGTTGTTGTTGTTGTTATTGTTGTTGCTGTTGTTGTTGCTGGCATAGTGTAGTGGTCAAGGCGCCAGCCTCTCAAACTGCTGGTTCTGACCTCGACCTCGACATGAAGCGTTGCTCTGGGTCTCTTTCATTGTCAGTTTGATTTCTCTCTTGTCACCATGAACCCACCGTTATGAAGGTATTGGCTGCACCTTGTTGAATTCATAGGCGTATTTTTATGTAGGAAATCATGTTTTTCATCTTTGCACTGTTATCGCTCGGCTCATGACTGATTGGAATAAAATTTTTTAAAACGTGTCATTAACGTCATTTATAAGAGAGAGACCGCTAATTTCCACAGTGATTTTCAGAACTGTTCGATGTGTGGTTATTTGTAGACATGGATTACGAGTGATCCAAGGAATTTGTGGATTCATGAAAAAACTTTATGGGGGTCTGAAAATGGTGGGCTTTCAAATTTAGTCTCCTGATAATTAAAATGCTATAGCAATGTTAGAGTTATCAAGTCCCGAACGCAGTAGAATAAGGACTGATATGACTTAAACTTTATTGTATTAGATTTTTATAATTTGAATAAACTGAATATATTTCAGGAAACACCTGTCAACCTCGGTGACGGATGACGAAGTGCTTCGTGGCAAGAACCTGCTCAAGACGCAGCTGCTGCTCTCCCTCGATGGCACCACGCCCATCTGCGAAGATATCGGCAGGTTCGTGGTATTGCATTTTTTTACAAAACTGAGATTTTTGAAATTCTGATTTTATTTCACAAAAGTTGAGAAATATTGCGAATATTTGGATTGTCTGTGTCCTATAGCACAAGATTTTGTTTGTTAACTGATTTTTTCTGGTTTGACAGTTTTTTGCGTGTATAGTTCACTATGAATTACTGCGGATTAGAAATGCTATAATGTTTTTCCTCGATTGGAAGAGTGATTTGGAAGACTAGAACAAGACTTAATTTGGAGAGATTAATAGGTTTAGGCATTTGAAAAAACGTAGTGTTCCTGCTCCGTAGTAACCTGTCAATGTCATCATTAACTTACGGTATTAGCAATATTTTGCTACAACATTTACATTTAATTTTTTTGTTCTTTAGAGTGCCTTCATAGTCAGTTGCAAAATTGTAAAAGGTTGCAAAATTTTGCAATTTTTCCGTAGCTCTTTTCCATGGTAGATGTCACATTTGTCCAATTTCTATGCCCGAAAGTTTCGTGAGACAGAAAGGGTTTACGGAAAACTTGCAAAAACAGTTGCAAAAATTTTGCAATTTATGAAGCCACCCTTACATGCACAAATTGTTGCTCTGAATCATATTTTGTGCTTGCGCGTTCAATCTTTTCCTGTCTATGAAAAGGAACGTTTCAAGGTTTTTATGTCAGAAAAGAGTTGATTCTCGAATGTTTGGTTGTAAACAACGTATCATTACAACATATCATTATAATCAAACCAGCGTATTTTCGAAATTTTTTTCCGTTTACGTTAGTTTCTTGAGTCGCAACGACACGATCAAGTTCATGTATTTGTCGTTCCAATTCAATCCTAGTCAGTATTATATTTCATCGCTCGCCTTGCCAGTAGTTCCAGAGTAATTTTTACTTGAATAGTATGTTTGTGTTAGTAGTAGTCAACCTTCAATCAACGGAATCAACCTCGAATCGTCAACTCACAGACTTAAGAACGGTAAAATTAGAAATACAAAAAATCGGCACCACTTTGTTTGGATGTCTGTAGTCTGTACAGACAACATCTCTGCTTTTCTGTAATATTCTGTGTTTAAGGAATTAGGCAAATTACTATGAACTTCCTGCTCCTGCTATCTCACATTCAGGTGGATCAGTCTAATTCCCTAATTAATGGGCACCTATAAAAGTTACCGGGATGGTTAATGAAGCCAACCAGAATTAGAAATCAGAATAGACGGAAATCAAGCTTTTATTAAACACAGATCAGATCCTTTTATTATCTCTCATTAACCATATCCATTGTTTTGATTGAATCCAATGCCTTCTATTTTTGAATAAGGATAATTATTTTTATGCTCTGTTGATAAATGTTTGATATTAATATTGCATGCTGTTGTACAAAATTACGTCATTAGGTCTGATTTCTGAACCCCGATCCGTCCCTCAAACTCAGATTTTGTTAGCGCTTTAGCCAGCTGAACTACGCAATGCAGTCAACAATGAACGTTTGATTGGGTAGCCTAGCCGTTATTATTAGTTAACTCTATTTATGTCCGTTCGACGATTGACAGCCGGGTTTTAGGGTTGGATGATAAAATGAGATATCCCTTTTTATCTTTTACGAGACAATAAAGTTTTCTCAAAGCGGGAAGTTGGTCAAATCAAGACCAAACAATTGTGACCCCTTTTCTCGTTTACGAGCCAATAAGGTATTATTAAACCGGAAAGTTTGCCAAATCAAGACTCAAAGGTTATTTTAGACGTTATAGAAAACGAGGTATAATGGTTCACGGTTATTCATTCCTTTCGAGCTGTTTGCAAATTATGAAAAGAGGTGAATTGCAGTAAAACCCGTTTGTTATATTACCAATTTGATGTCGGTATTGTTCGCTCACGTCAGATTGTCAGATAACTCGATGCCACGAGGCACTAGCGGACGAGAAGGGGTGGGAAAAGTAGAATTCCCTCTTTTTGCCGTTTTCTGAAAATAAAATTTGTTCCCTAAGGTGTAGGTAAAATGGCCTGAGAACTGCCCATTCCCCCTTTTTGACGAAATTCCCTTCCCTTTTGAGGATTAGCTCGTCCGCCAGTGCACTAGCGGATGAGAAGGGGTGGGAAAAGTGGAATTCCCCCCTCTTTGGCGTTTTCAAAAAGTAGAATTTGTTCCTTAAGGTGTAGGTAAAATGGCCTGAAAACTGCCAATTCCCCCCTCTTTGGCGAAATTCCCCTCCCTTTGAGAAATTGGCTCGTCCGCCAGTGCGCCAATGCCACAAGGAGTTTATAACTATTTAGTGCCGCACGAACACAACATTCACAAGTTCGTATTGTCATTGTTCGATGAATAATAGGCATTCAGTCCGGTCACGTGTATCCATTGTATGACGGCATGTTCACTTCGGCTTTCGTCGACGAACTTCTGTGAACGCTGTTCAGCTTGTTTCAAGATACCGTATTATGTGACGTGACGTTCAGTGAGTTTCTCTATTCATCCTTATAACTTGAAAATAAAGGGCTACCTGGGATTTAAGTGAAAAGATGTAGTGTTAACTGCTCCAACTTTGAATCGTTAGCTGCATCAAATGTAAGAGAAGTTGATGCATAATACTGACTCAACTCCATAGCACTGTCCGACTCAACTCGACCCAACAACTGTATGCTACAACATGCATGTTCAGTGGATGGTAACACCGTGTTGGACAAGTTAACGTGTCAATTGTTCACTTGAATCTCATGAAGCTTTTTAATATCTTTAAACAATTGGTTTACTTGATGGACACGTGTAGCGTGATGATTGTCAAGCCATGTTTGGTAGAATTGGTTATCACGTTGATAGTTGCATTAGGATTTTGCTTCTTTTATCCTTTCATCATTCGAATACGAGTTAATCACTGTCTCAAACAACTGCTTTAATCATGACTTCATTCAATTGTTTATTTATGTACTTCATATTGTCTTACCCTCTGATAACCATATCACACATGGTTGTTAAAATCACCGTAATTATCGTACTACGTATGTAACACATAATGTATGTAAAATGTAAATGTACAAATAACTGGGGGGATGATGAAATCAATAGCCTGAAACGGGAATAGTGATGTAATAACACAGCGATCGTGTTTTGGCTTGTGACTGGCGGAACGGTTGGATCGGAATGATTTGATTATGTACACAAAAATTGATCGGGGGATCACGAAAGTGATTCGAGTGGCCTGGGTCTATTATTTGTTAAGATCCGGGACTACCGCAAAGTGTAAAGCAAATAATATTTACAAACGGTCATAGAATTACCGCATGAGTAGTTTTCTCGAATCGCCGAAAAAAATTGACACCAGTGAAATGAAATTTTTTATCAAATAATTACGACCGTCTGTGCGATGACTTGATTTGACTGGGATGTATGAATGGCGCCCGTTGGTTTGGTGGTTCGATCCATAGACACCTTTGCACTCGTTGGTCGATTCTGTTGTAAGAAGGCTTGTTCTGACTGAGTCGGTGTCGTCGCGGTTCTATCGTTGACTACGTTGGAGTCAGATCTGGCTTTGGATAGACTCAGTCGTGCCTGTTCGACTCGATGGTTGATAATGATCAAAGGACTCTGTTCGGTTGGTTCGGGCCTGTCCAACAACAACGGCTCATCATCATCACTGGCCTCATCAGCGGCAGATTTGTGCGGTGACGATCCGCCGTGCCGCTGCTTCGGGTTGGACGTCCACGTCTGTCGGCGACCTTTCAAACACTTGGAATGATCGATGATGTTGCTGTAGCTGTCGTTCGGACTGAGCAGATTCTTGCTGCTGGTCGGCGAACTCAGATTCGGACTGGGGTGACGACAGCGCAGACGATTCGGTAGTGCGGGAGAAGGTGACTCGGCGATTGCACTGTTGCGATGGCCGTTGACGTGGGTCGGACTTGGACTTGTAGCGATACAACTGTCGTCGGTTGGGTGGAGCGCACTCGTCGTGTCGTGGTTGCTGCTGCGGCCGATGTAGTTGACGGCCAGGCTGTGCTTGTGCTGCTGATGCGGCAGTGTCACCATGCTGCCATTGGTGCACGTGGAGGGGTTGTCGATCAACAGGCAGCTTCGAGCTGTACTGCGGCTCTGAAACGATACATATGGTTTAGCTAATTGTTGATCATGGTTTGTGGTGCTGGTGGTGTAGTGCGAAAAGGCAAAAACAAAGTGAGAGCGGTGATAGCATGCGGTGTAGCGTGGGATCGTGAGATGAAATCGTCTGCATAAAATATTGGCTGATTCGGCTTGTCAAATCTCACAATCCGACGTAGAGATAGCGAAGCGAACAAAGGGAACGTAAAATGTGCGTAAGTGAAACTGACCAACATGGATCTGAATGCCCCGATTGTTATCAAGATTGGTGGAAAGGCTGAGCTTGCTGCGCTGGTTGGCAAAACGCTGAGGGAGCTTACTGAAAATTGAGTACGGACGTTCAGGAGAGGGGAGGTTCGTGATTTAGATCTTCATGTTTTCTTTCTAATCAAATGTTTTTCTAGCGCTGAATATTTTTTATATATTGACACTAACGAGTTTCGGTCGCTTCCGCTCAAACCGGCGCTGAACTGTGGCTTAATCTGGCTGCCTGCTGATGTTACGGGTGCGTGCTTCTTGTAGAATGTACCAGAGTAAAGCTCCATGATGGCTTTCTTAAAGCGTTGGCTGAAATCAGAACGGAATAGAATCAGAGAATATCTATGATAGTTATGATGTATTCTGACTAGTAAATGACCTTCAGAGAATAAAACAGTTAGTATGTGTCTTGCCTGAAAAAGGCGTAGACGAAAAAGTTGGTAGAACTGTTGACCACGACCAGCAAGTTGCTGACATCGACCAGAACGTGTATTAATCGACTACTGTTGAATGCCTCCAAGTTCGTTCGTTCTAGAATATCGAGCACAACACATAGAAATCGACACGCGAAGAACTTGAAGATCACGCTGATCAACATCAAGTCGCCTAAAATAGATAAATCAAAATTATTCTTTCAGAATCATTAGCGCAAACATAGAATACATACCAGCAGACAATTTCTTTGAATAATATTTTCCGACCAACCAGTCGATTGTTGAGTCGGTTTCTTCCGTCGTATTGACTGGAAGAATCTCTGTCGAATGCCGTTTGTTGTCGATCTTATCGAATCGTTTGTGTTGGTACCACTGTTTTCGTCCGTAATAGCAAAGTTGTTCTTGCGTGGCACCGTTGCATTTTCATTTTCGCACACCATGCTATTGGCGTCCGATTTCATTCCGCACTTGTAGGCGTTTGGTCGCTGCAAAGAATTTAAACTTCTTGATAATCAACCCCTAATAGATTACGATAAAATTTTTGGTTAACTTTTTTCAATGATTAATTAACTAACTCTGACAGACATCATCTGCTGACGTCTATTGGTGGCTTTTCGCATTTCAATGCTGATGCGGATGGTGAGCGCGAACAGAAGTAGGAAGGGCGCTAGCGAGTAGAACATGAGTCCGCAGATCATGCGGTACCAGAACGAGTAAAAAATCCCGAGTGACCACGGTGTCTGATTGATAATTGTGGCAGTGATGTTCTCGTCGACTGAAAAGAAGCGATAAAGTTTCATAACTGTTTTTCATTAGTGGGAAGTTCTGTACGAAACATCATAATGAACCTTGTTTCGTAATTGAATGGATTAACTAAATCATTTGTTTACAGTGCTTTTTTAGTAACCTTCTATTCTAACGAGGCACTCGCTGGCAGCAAGTTTGAACAGTTCAGGTAGGCCATAAATAAAGGCAGCCACCGAGACGGCGGATAAAATGCGCATCACTCGTGTGGGATTGAGTTCCTTATGTTGTAAGGGATAACACAGAGCGAGGTATCTGAAAACAAAGTTTTGTGAATATAAATAAACAGCAAACTTTCATATGACTTTCCTGATAGCTTTACATGCTGAATGCAAAAAAGTTCAATATTTAATTTTTCTCACTAACTTGTCTATCGTTAGTGCCATAACAATCCAGACGCTGCCGGTCAGCGTAACATTTGACAAATAATAGGCGTACGGAAACACATAGCTGTAGCTCTGTGCCATATAAGTGAGTTGGCCGAAGTACAGTGTTGGCACGGTGTACATCAATAGAGCACCAGGACAGAGCAACATCATGTCCCACAGACTCAGCCACATCAGGTAGTAATAGATCATTGGCCGTTGGCGTCTGCGAAGAAACAAAACTGATGGTTAATTTACTACAAAAATAAAAAATTACAGGGCTATCATTGGGACAACTTCACTCTAGGCTATTAACTTTTATTATGACTGTTCTGTTAATTCTGATGAACAGATTTTGTGCTCACTTACCTGATGCGTGGTTGTGTAAAGATGACGATGCATAATGTGTTGAGTATGAAGCCGATGGCTATTAACCAAACGCTGACGTATCCGTTGATGATGAGGGAGAACGATTTCTGCAGTTCGTGGTTCCACGTTTCGACCTGCCAAATAGAATACATTTAGTGAATACATACTTTAGTCTAAAGACTGGATTTTTTACGAGTGCCTTGTATACAGGCATCACGGAAATCACGATTTATTGTACAATATCAATCTGATTTAATTAGTAGTATATTAATGGTTTTCCCACCTTCTGTGTAGCGCTGATTGCAGATAAATTGACAGGCGGTGGTGCGGGACCGAATATGTCATCGCACTTTTGCATTGTAGTATGCTAATGCATCAACTGCCCTCTGAAATTATACAAATATTTTTTACTGGGCTTTTACGGAAGCCAAGATGCGAACTAATGTTACATCAGAATGGTGTTTTCATTAGACCGAAGAGGTTGAATAAAGTGACGGGTAAGCTGACGAAATTCTTCGGGGATAAGATATCGATTTAGTTATTAGAAGTAGCTTAAATCCGAAGGGAAGTAATTAAGCATGACTTAACGAACCTATTTTATAACGGAAGCGTTGGCGCTTTACAATAGTGAAAACAGGGCATTCATACACTAATATGGTTCATGCATACATACTTGATTAAAATCTGTTCAAAGGAAATTGAGTCTCTTCATCCAATAAAGTCACACGGCTCCATGAAGTGAAGTCATTGCTCTTTTTACAGGATGGCAATTTTTCCAAATGATTAGTTAAACTACAGTATGTCCGCGCATATTGCCAATAAACCAGGCTTATGGAAACTAATGAATCACTTGCTACTCATAAAAATATAAATGCTGGTCGCGAGTCACCTGTCTAATTTTCGTTAATGTCAGAGCAAGTGTGGCCTGATCTGTTTATGATTGTATTCGGATATATAATCCTGTTTTTGCAACAAAGAAATTGCATGATAAATCATGTATAACGATAATAAAAAGTAAATATATGATTTGTAAACAACAACAAACATCTAGATTAGCTGTAGGTTTTCTAAATAACCTTGTCTGTTTTGCATGCTAATAAGATGTGCTGGAAATATGTAGGTATGTGGGAATCACATGAAAAGTAGCTTAGGATTGCATGTAAAACCAACAGTAATTTCGGAGCGGTATGACGACCAGCTTGAAAAATACATACTAGTCTACACCATTTACTGACTTCCCTGTGCCACGGCATGGCACCTATGTAGATTAAGAGTCTGACGTGTACTGTATAGTTATTACACCAGACAGTACACATGATACACAGGAGAAACTTCACCCAAAGTTGTTACGGTATAGGGGCGTGTTTCATAGACTATGTACATGAATTGGGGTCGCGCATGATTGCCAGAAAAACATCGCGACCGGACGCACCGCATGTCAGGTCTATGACAGATAGCTTATCAGTGCATGTCAGGTTATTTGGTCGTTGAGTTACTGAGTGCTGAGTTTGTTGTTGTGCGCTGCAGCGGCGGCTTTCCTAAATCTGTCATATACAGGTGGTCGTGGTCATAATTAACATTGAGTGGCGTGCATGTTTCTCGTTGCACGGCGTAAAGTATTCTGAAGCCCTGTAACAAACAGGAAAGCATCAGTTTCTGTTTTTTCAAGTGCTACGAAACCGGAAATCAGTGGAAGAAGGTAATGGTCGCTTAGTCAGGACGACTCACTTGGCCGCCCATTGGCAAGTCTTACGCCAAACCATGCCACATGGATGAATGGCTTACGCCGGGCTTTGGTAGTCTCCTCCACTCAAATGAACCATGACTGACTGGCATAACCTGCTTATGTACCTTTGGTTCTCGTTCACTATACGCGCCTGGGCCTGGCCATAATCACTGGTATTTGAGTGGCCGACAAGTTCAAACCCGCACCCAGTTTCGGGCCAGAACTTGAATAGCTCGCCCTGTTTTTGATGACTGCATAACGAGACTGTCAGTAAATACGGCGGCACAAGTGGCACATGTGGCGCCGACAACATGTTTACTGTGTTGGCTTCTGCTCTTAACATGAATAGAATTTTTGAGGTTGTAGTTGATAACCGTAATATAACAATTATGATGAGGAACGCCAAGAGGCCATATTGAAGGAAGTAAAATATAGCTATGGATTCAAGTAATTAAATTTTAATATGCCATTATGCCGGCATGTCGCTAGCTAGCACTCGCTGGCTGGGTAAAAAAAGGTCAACATATTGCCGGTTATAAGGCGTACGTTACGGTAGCGTAAGCATGTTTTGTAATACAGCAGGGCAATGAGTGATTGCGGCACATGGGCTAGTGAATAATTCGCCAACCCTACTATGTACTGGTAATAATTCACGCACTGATGAATCTCGGGTCAACTATGATATAAAGACCGGCGGTGTGCCCAATGGTTCCTTGTGTATAATAGGTCTATAGAGTTCGTATAGGCATAGAACAGTGAGACATGCTGTTGGATGCGGTTGTTGAGTGGGAGTGATAACTTGTTCACCGAACTACCTTATAGACGAAGTTGTTGGAAAATTAATTTGAAAACCGTAATATAAATAACGTCAGGTATACTATATTTCTGTTTGCACCATCTAAGTTAACCATGATGATTCATGACCATGTCTCCAATACGGGGTTTACGATTAATGCAGTTTACAATTGGCGCTATTAACATTAACGTATTAGCTCCTGAAGGTTACAGACGTCAGACCTGTCAATGAAATGTTGACCGCTTTGGCGGCCGGAATAGATTTGTGACCATTCTGCGTTAGACAGCTAAAGTAAACAGTAAACTTTAAAGGGTGAAATTTAATCATGGTGTTGGATGGAACTCGTTGAAGTGGATTATGTACACTTAGCATATTGGAATATCTGTACAAAACATGTGTCCGCTGATGGGACTCGTTTGGTGCTTGTGATTAACGGCTACTTCATCGACGATTCTATTCTCAGTGGTCTTTGTTTTTCAGTTGAGACACTTACTAAAGAAGCTTAATACAACAAAAAGCCGGAAGCAGCGTGTCTGATTGAGGTGGACTGCAGCATGTAGGACAAAAACCCGACCACAACAACCAGCGCACTACACGCAGCATTTCTCAATTCTCGAAAGTTGGCGCTGAAGGAATTTGTGAAATCAGAGAATTCAGTCGGAGCTCCAACGGGGAGCGGCTGTGTGGCCGACTGATTGCTGATTGGCCGTGGTGTGGTATCGAGGGTGTAGGACCTTGCCTTTATTAGATTACTGTAGACCGAAGAACCGAAGTTTATGATAAACTTACCACTCGTGTCGAAATCAATCGCTGTTTGGAAGTGATCGCAGTAACCGGACCTTATTCACCTGCCACTGTTGTCGAACAGTAATGAACAATCTTTCTAATTCACCCGATGGCACATCATTTAAACAAGAAGGTGTGCAGGTGAGCAACTTGAATCAGGCAGAATTAATATTATAATATTTAGTAAACAATCTTTTTACTGGTAATATGAAAATGGCTTCTCTCAGGTGAATCCTGAATGGCTTAACAGATGTCTCTTAAATGAATTTAATAATATATCACCGTGAATCATCACTTCCTTCAGCGAACAAAGATGCTTATTTAGTTTCTATTTACAAAAACATGTATTCTAATATGTGTGTATCTGGAAAGATATAATAGAGATGCATCTTCCTTAGATCGATGTACATAACTCGACTCGACTGTCCAAAACACTGTTGTTTTCATGTAAACTGAAACGCGATCTGCGAATATCATTCCTTTTCATAAAATGAACAATGGTGTCACGTGATGGTGTGCCTTGAACCCGAATTGCGCACATTGGTGAATATGAATTCGAATTTATTCAGATTATAGGAAATATGACAGTGACATGACTCGGTATTCAATATTCTTAATAAAGTAGAAGGCGACGTGGAAGTGACGTAATTGTCCATTTGTGCAACTTTTGCGTTCTGCTGACCGCTGACATGAACTCACGGCCGTTCGAAAACCAATTTTGTTCTTGATGGTACACAGATGACAAACACGAGGAATACATTTTACGCAAATATTCAAGTTCACTTATGTCGGGTCCGTCAGTGGATGTTGTGTGGAACAACCTCTGCTGTTTGCTCTCAAAGTGGCATGGTGTGAACCAGATGAGGGCTTTTTGTTATGCTAAACGCAGATAGAATGATGTTGAAAGTATATAGTTTAAAGGGCGGGAACTCGTGTCTGCTTTGGGTTACGGTCGGCGTCCTTCTGTACTATCGTCTTCTTTCCAACTGCTTTCAGTGATGGGGTGAGTCAGCTACATATGTTGGATCATCCAGATGCACAAGGAAGGTCTCTGGGTGGTTTGAAAGCCAGTGAATGTCAGTCAGTGGATTAATCAGTTTGCGACGAGGTTTCACTGCACATGCAAAGAGGAACGAAACGAAGGCGGGCCTTCCGGACTGCCCGTATCGGAAAGACACCCGTGTTTAAACGGCACCGTTCGTGTGAAAATAAAAAAACAAACGTGTTTTAATCATGAGTTTCAGACTTTTAGGACTGATACTTTCAATCTTGAGAAAATCTCTCAAATCCCAATACACGGCCAGGGAGTCGTTTATGACGAAGCCATAAACAGTAACTGTCGTGTTTGACGACATTTAGTTGCCAGTATTCTGTGACTATTTTTATTGTTAATTAGCCGATAGCCTGCTTTTTTGCCAATCAGCCAATAATGATTCACCGCCGTTGCCATGACCTGCCTATTTCTAGTACTTAGTTATCTAAGAATAATCTATCCGGTCTGAAATCCTTGTGTCTGATGGTTCTGCCGAATGATCAGCACAATCAACAATGGTTCAATTGTTGTACATCCAATTTATGGGCATGCAGTGAAAGTGGACAATACGACGGCCTAAACACCTCTAGTATAAACATGTGATCAATTTGCAGCAGTCCGAAAACACTTGACCACGTAACGTTTGACATCTACATTATGTATTGTATTAACCGGTTATGCAATGTATTTTACATGTTTAACGAATCGGAGAAGGCAAGAACTACCGTTAGTTCATACTGAATTATTAAATCTGATTATCTCGTTACCCTCCCCTCCATACGTAAGCATGATCCCTGTGGAACTGCGGCGCCTCGCCCTTCCATACTAAGTGGGACTGGCATTGGATTATGAGCACTGGAGTGCGTACCGGTCAAAGTAAGCATTCAATTTACATATCGCTACGTGCAACTAACAAGAAACGTGTTTTTTTTCAATACCGTTGTAAACTCGGGCACGCTGGGACATATTGGAATAATTTTTTCTTACTTCATGGGTTTATCATGCTCAAATGAACAGGAGACTAAATTGAAAACCCCGCCGTATTTTATACTCTTAATAATACTGCTCTATCTCCATGCATGGACATGCATAAGCAGTTACATCAGTGGATAAACATAATAAGTCTGAGCAGCTGTGGGCCGGGTTTTTTGGCGTTTTGCAGGGGGTGGGGGGGGTATAATTTCGAAATCTCAGATTACCCCCTCACCCCGAAAAATGGGGGGAAGAGGTCGGGTAGGGGGGGGGGGGGGGTAGAAATTTTTTTTTACCAAAAAGCCTTGTTTTTGCTGAAAAATCTTCTATTATAAGGTATAAACATCACATATACCGGTTTTTTCAGGTTTTAACCAAGAAAATTGACCCAAAAAACGTGTTTGTTCGAAAAAAAATTCTCACAGCCAAAATTTTTTGAAAAATGAGCTTCAAAATCGAGGTTTTCAGGCCGATTTTCTCAAAAATTTCGAGTAGGGGGAGGAGGGGGTAGGCGACCTAAATTTTTGTCTAGGGGGAGGTGGTAGGCTACCCGCCGACCCTGAAAAGTGAGGGGGGTAACCCCCCCCCCCAGCGGCCCACCTCTGAGTCTGAGAAAAAAAATCCAAAATGCAATAGTCGTAAAATCACCCGTGGCACAGTTTTATCTGTTCATCCTAATCGAATGAAATTGAAATAAATGTATAAAACTAATTCCTAGGGCATAGTTCACATGAGCTTGAAGTTTCGCTGAACATATCGTGGACAGATATAATGCAATTCGTGCTAGTTTGTGACGTAATTCAGCAATTGATATTTCTCAGCAGCGCAACAAAATCTAGAAAGTTAATAATATTACTTTATAAGGAGGTCCGATATACCGTGGTGACATTGTACATAGCAACAAAAATAATCTAATGAAACTTGTTCTATTATTGTAATAAACAAACAAGTGGCCTTTGGCGGTTTACATTACATGTGTACATGCACGTAAAGTACAGTACATTAGTACATAAATAATAATTGTTGTGTAGTTTTTTTGTGTGATTTAATTTTGAGCAATGAAGTGGGCGTAAACAGAGTTATTGGCCAGTTCAAACAAATCACTCTATAAACAGAAACACCGCCCTCGGCCTTTGGTGGATTAAATGATGAAAAAATAGCCCATTAAAATGCAAGCAAAACACAACCAGCCTGGAACAGACAGGTGGTTTTCTGTTATTTTCTTCAGTGATTCTTCGATTAAATATCAAGTCTCATGTAATTTTTCAATACGGTTTTTACTGGTTTTATTGTGTTCTACATACTGTTGTAGCACTGTAATTGGACGAAGAACGAAAGTTGGCGTGCCAACACGACCGTACTTAGCTGGGGTGAATCTACCGCCTTTATTATAGCAAATACTTCGAAGCATGTACTGCCTGATAACAGTATCTGATTTAAATAAACAACTCTAATATGCATATAAGGAATAACAACATACAACACTGACGTGACACTGTTTATGTTCCTCTTATAACAGATTGATGGACAGCGGGTATTGGGGTTCGATAAGTTGCTTGCATTAGCGCCACACAAACATGGCACTGGTTCCTCTGAACGAGTAGTATTGTTCGTCTAATCTAATATGAATAGAGTTATGATCGGACTGCAGCACGTGGTCGACAGGCGAATCAGGTACGAACGCCAGTGTGCATAGATCACGGCCTTTTTCGAACAATGAC
Source organism: Daptonema setosum (assembly GCA_964036265.1). Taxonomy (NCBI): domain Eukaryota; kingdom Metazoa; phylum Nematoda; class Chromadorea; order Monhysterida; family Xyalidae; genus Daptonema; species Daptonema setosum. The sequence continues at coordinate 7,857,430 of OZ038444.1, read as the reverse complement.
GCATCTGTAAGTGATAGTGCGTCGCGCTGACCCTCATCCATTACTCATTTATCAAACTTACTCACTGCTTGACTTATGGCGGTGTAGAAGAGGGTTTGTGTCTATGGCTTATAGTACCATGAGTTAAGGTACTGGAGAAACACCAGATGGCTGCTGTAAGTTTGTCCAATATGGAAATAGTTGTGCACAGCTTTTAAAATGAGTGGGTTTATAAATGGTTAATGAATAATTGATTCTTTAACGGGCAAACCTTTTTTCACTCGTGTATTTGATTCGTTGAAAACAGTAAAGCAATGTGACTTGCGGTACGAATATGCGGTTCATCATTGGTCATGTGTGATTTGGCCCATGGTTGTCTGATTAACCATGGTCGGGATTCTGAACCACCACAACACTCTTTTTTCCCAACGGAGGCGCGCCACCCAAACTGGTGTGTAGACGCATCATCATTACTAATCTTTGGTGCAGAGAGCAGAAAAAAACGAAAACACCCTCTCCCATGAGTTTGAGAATGGCACAGCACAAGTGACTCAGGCAGATTTACATAAGCTACCCTTTTTTCAAACAAAACTTGTACCATGCACCTTTTTCCCTTTTGATGAAATGATCGTGTTTGTGTTTCAGGCTGACAGCTGGCTAATTTTTTTTTCAACACCTGGAGCACAACGCATTTTATGCTTAATTAAAAAATATACTTTCATATTATCGAACATGTAGAAAAAGAATAAATTTGATTCAAACCGCAGAGTTAAGTATTTCATGTAGTTTTCCCCTCGCAAACTTTTTCTCAGCCGCCGCATGCGCTGCCTGTGTAGTTGATCAAATGAAGTCAATGAGATAGGCCCTTTAACACAGGCTCCTTCCGCTCTTCAGTCGTTCAATGATACAGACAGTGCCACGTTCAAAGCGCGCGTATTTTGAAAACTTGTCTGAGCCTGGTGTGTGTTTCTGTCAAGAACACTAGCGGATTGGAAGAGGAGGGAAAGTGGAGTTTCCGCCTCTGTTTTTTCGTTTTCAAGTTAAAGTATCTTCTCTAAGGTGTTGGTAAAATGGCCTGAGAACTGCCAATCCCCCCTCTTAGAGGAATTTCCCCTCCCTTTGGAGGACGAGGTGTTGAAGGGCCTATCTCATTGACTTCACCTGATCAACTACACAGGCAGCGCAGAGGCGGCTGAGAAAAAGTTTGCGAGGGGGAAAACTACATGAAATACTTAATTCTGCGGTTTGAATTAAATTTTTTCTTTTTCTACATGTCCGATAATATAAAAGTATATTTTTTATTTAAGCATACAATGCGTTTTGCTCCAGGTGTTGAAAAAACTAAGTTTCCAGCTGTCAGCCTGAAACACAAACACGGTCATTTCATCAAAGGGGAAAAAAAGGTGCATGGTACACGTTTTGTTTGAAAAAAGGGTAGCTTATGTAAATCTGCGTGACTCAGTTATGTGCCTATCTCATGTTGTGGCCGAAAGTGAGTTAATGGTGCAGAGAGCACTGGATCCAAGAAGCATATTAACAGGTAACAAACAAATGTCACCAGAAAGGCTAATAATGATGAAGAATTAAAACACACAATAATATACAGGGGTTTTAGCTTTAGGTAAAGTCAGTCGGTTGCCTCTTGCCAGAGTGTAGTGGAATGCAATGAAGTCGGAAATTGAGAATAGCCACGCCCTCTACCATATACCCGACTGGGGCACAATTCATATTTCCGTTACCAAAAATAAATAAAATCAGCGGTGAGACATTGGCTGCGGCGGAGGCTAAAAAGGACATCATGTTGCGGTGTGTGACAAAAACGGTACAGTAATTTGCGTAAAAAGGTACTTGTTCTTGAAGATTTTGGGAAGATTTTCGAAAGACCTGCTCGTTTTTAGAACCTTCTGAAAGTGAAATTGGTTTTCTAGCAAGGCGAGAAACGCTCGAAGCAAAACCTGTTTACTAGGAGACGAGGTTTGTGTGCAGCCGGTCGTGAACAATCAGATGGTCGAAAGTTTGATTGATGATGTCAGAATTGTACACGACTTGTACATACCTACTGTACACTGACGATGTTAGGAGATCGTTGCAGGAAACCACATTAGTCGGTATGTAGGTTTGAGCGAATGACAATGCAGTTAAGTGCATTATGGGCGAACATGCAGCTAACTTGACTATTGACATTGAAACAACAGCGTTAGACTTATCGCCGTGACCAGGGCGTGATATCGGACAACGTTACGGTCATGCCGTGTGTGCCTTTCGGTTAATTTGATACGATTGTCGTACTAGAGCTACATACTTAAGGTCACAGGCTGAATGTTTTGTATAAAGTCACACGGGTTTCTGTCTGGGCGTTGTCAACGTCAGACTCTGTTTCACACAATACAATGTGACAACATGACATTGGTGAGCCGTGCGTATAGTGCGCCCATAGTTACTTAGTGTGTATCTGTGACGCGCCCCACGGGCACAAGTAGCACATGAGTATACGGATAACCCTGCAGTGAAGCACGTACGAGAAATGCCATTTTTTGCTAATTCACTAACGAAGGCTAGATGCAACCTAGACATGCCCGCTAAACAAATACTAAGAATTATCAATTACAGACACAAAATCATTTAAGTACTGTAACATTGTAATTGAAACTGCGATGGCTGACCAGGGGTCACACACGGAAAAAATTAAATTATACAGTTATAAAAAGAATTACTCAATGTAAAAAATCATCTGTAACTGTTCATCATCACATGTGATAAAGAAACAAAAGGTATCGATGCTGAAGAGTGGTAAACAAAACATCGTTAAAGATAAGACATTAACGGACAGTGTCAGCCGAGAGTCACACGATCAATTAGAGCTAGACACTGAGACAGTGCCATCTTGTTGGCAATTGATTGGACCAATCAACGAGTGCGTACGTCCGAACTGGCGCGCAGACGATAAGCATGAGTTTTACTTCAACCGCACGCGCAAGTGCACGGGGCCTAAAACTTCAGCACAAGTGGAGGGAATTCAACGAAAGTCTAGAACAAAGTATAGTTAACATAGCCCGACATAGGTTTGCCGTATGCAAAATTAATTCATCGATTCATTTATTAGTGAATTACTGAATGTAGAATTGACTGTGAAAAGTGCACTGTATCACATACTGAATGAAGTATTGAGTACACCTTGAATCACTGAAAGATGAATGCTGAAAGATGCATAATCTTAGAAGTACAACGCCGTACATAAAAGAGTAAGAGTGTGAACTTTGTATTGAAAGCCGATAAAATGTCAATGCACAATGCTGATACACTTTCGGATCATATGATATGTAAATATCACTTCATGTATATATTATGTAGGAGTCTTCTACTTTGTTAAAATGACACAGGTTTCAGGTCTGGCCAACTCCATACTATCGTTGAGTATACGTGTTAATTTTTTCGATGTTTATCGTTGATTGGTTACCGTACGTCGCTGTCAGGCGAAAAAACTTGGGCCAGTTTAATTGAGTAGTTTGTCGTCATCATGTCATAAATTACAGTAGAAAGTTTAAAATGTCCACGTGTTAATGGAGTTTTTATGATTTTATAAACAAGCCTATTCTCCTAATTGACATGTTAACATAGTTTGGAGATCATAAAATTTTGAATATCATTCACGTACATAAAAGGCAGATAATAGTTGCGGGGGGAATTCAAGCTGATTGGATTCAAAGCCCCGTCAAGACATGTGCATCTTAATTTCATTTCTTATACGGTTGAGATTTTGATATACCTGACACACTTGCCAGCGGCCGATCTTAAATTGTAGTAACATGAGCTGAGGCTGTACACAAATCGAGCGTTTTGAATTGCATTAATCAATAAGGGAGTAACGCCAAACAAAGCGCTGACGTGTGTCACTAACAATCCCATCGGCCAATACGCATAAATCTGTCAATCAAGTTAGCTAAGGGTACATAGATACGTTCTTTGTAACCGATCCATGTACATACTGTACTTTAGACAGAATAACTCATAATAACATAACACGAATGTCAATATGGCTGTGAACAGCGATTATGTCTTGAGCAACAACGACCGAAAGGAAGGCCATACGAATACAAAGTTGACAATCGAGTGATCTAATCACGCAAACCATGGTTACCGATTCGTGCGCACGGCGCGTGTAACCATGCAAAATCCATTTCTTCTGGAGATTCGAAATCCGCTTTGCCAGAGGGTGGCTTTGGGTGAGAAGATGTCGTGCTAATATTGAGAATTGAGAAGTTTCGTTGTATGGAATCACTGGCGGACGAGCAAATCATCCAAATGAAGAACAACTTGGATCGAACTTTGTCGTAGTAGAATCGGTAGTTTCTATGCCGTTTTACCTACACTTTGAGGAACAAGTTGCACTTTGTCAACTCCCCAAAAAAGGGGAATTCCACTTTTTCCTTCCCCTTCTCGTTCGCTAGTCTATGGAATTAGCGTCATCCGCGTCGCATCTGTGCGCGCCTTAAGGCGCTGACTCGACGCGCGATTTTTTGCGACACTCGCGCGATTTTTTCGCAAAACAACATCAGGTTGTCATATAGCACGCGGGGTGACTCTGAAATTTAGGCAACAGCTAGCTGCCTATGTAGTTGGTCGAGCCACACCTTATACACCCACCATCCTAATGTTTTTTTTGCGATTCTCGAGTAAAATCGCAAGCAAATTTGAACACTGCCTAACCGACCGACTCACCGACAGACACTTACCGTAATCAAGTGAAACAAAATACTGCATGTAGTTGCTCATGAGCTGGCGGAGACATGAGGAAAGGAAAGTAATGTCTATATGAGGTTTATGATTGCTACTCTGGAACTGCTTACCACTGTTAAACGTGTAGGTCGTAGGTGGATGATTCAATGTGAAGTTTCGATTTGATGAATCACAGACACGAATCTTATTTAAGTGTTTCAACAATTACATACATTATACAAAAACAAATAGTACCACATCACCTGCCCGTAGACGCAAAGGCGGGCATTACAATGACCTTACGTCTAATCAAGATCTTTTTGGAATCCACAATTCTGTAAAGATAATGATTGGCTTGGTAACATCTGCAAGACAGTCATAATGATAATTACTGCCTCACATCGTAAGAATTGCAGTAAATAACTTGTTTTGGCTTGCTGTTCATAATAACATACTTACGTTAGTACCGGCTTTGCGGTGATTTGCAATCTAATTTCAGTTATTTTGGTAAATGGTATGGTAACATTGTACATACATATAATTTCGGTTGTATTTTACATACATATACTTTATTCAAGCCAGAGAAATTGACCGTTATTCTCATCTGTGTACAAACATCCGTACTAAATGAAAATGCAAAAAACTTAGACTATTAATAAAACTCTAAATGATTTGATATTAACGAAACGAAATATTTCCGAACGTTTAAATTAATATTTAACAGATGAACTAGCAAACTTATTAACATATTATTAATACTGGTGGCTCTACGTTCGAGTGGACCGTCATCTACTCTCATCTCATTAAACAATTATCAGATAGGATAGTAATTAGTGCTATTCTTATCTCGATAAGAAGCCAAATAGAATTGCTTTTGTAAGTTGTCGTGACTTTTCTATGAATAGATTCCCATCCTCATTCATCTATGTAAGTATGTATGTGGATACGTCATCGATTGTGGTTAGAATTCTGACGCTCAATCAATGATCAGGATGAACATGATTGAATCAGAATGAAAATGTCTTGAACCCTTGGAATGCCGGTGGCATAGTGGCTTCATAAATCCATCTTGCCAATGCCACCAAATAACGCCACAATCTTTAGCTGAATTTCATGAGCAACAAGTTCTGAGAAGTGCGAGTACAACAATCGAGAACCGGCGGTACGGCACGACACTCTTGTTGACGTGATCGACCATACCAGCTGAGGCACTGGCGGACGAGCTTACCCTCCAAATGGAGGGGAATTTCATCAAAGAAGGGGAATCGGCAGTTTACAGACCATTTACCCTACACCTTGAAGAACAAATTCTAGTTTTTGTAACTGCAAAAAGTTGTGGAGTTCCACTTCTTCGTTCTTCCTTCGTCCGCTAGTGCAGCTGAGTTCGCGTTCATTAGTCAAACAAATGAATGGTGCAAGCTGTCACAACAATGTTCGATTGTCCGCCTTGCCTGAATAAATAGACTATTTTTGTTTGGTCGCTCGTTGTTGTCGATGAAAAACATGACATGACAAGCGGCAGCCGGAAGTGGACAGAATGGCATGGTATTGTATAAAATCACGCACCGCGAGTCGAGAGTTGCGAGTAAACGAGCCGCGAGAACTCTGTGCTGATTTCCGGTAAACCGAGTTCGAAACTCAAAGGTTAAGAAATTGGATAATAATAGAACAGTGAATTTGCATTATGAATGAAAGTATAATACAAAGTGGAAAGAATCGACGAAAATGTTATTGAGGTTTGTGAAGGCATGCACGTTTCGGTTGCATAAGAATCACATACCGTAATCTATTGTCAAGAAGACGCAACATTATACAGGTAGCATGTTCTACGTACATACTTCTAAGTATTTATGCTATTCTAAATAATCACTGGCAAAAATGCGATTCATCTTCAAGTTAAATTTCTGTATAACTTACTGAAAATTAAAGCAAGATAACACTTTACGGGGTGGTCGCGTGATCATAAACAAATAAACATGCAGCCGAAATATAGACATTAAGAATACTGCAGTCACGCTTAATGTCATGGTTCATGATAATTAGGACTGACAGTTCGCCATACCTGTTCTACTAGTTGCCGCTGGTGTCCACTATCAAACACTGGCGTTCGAGCTAATCCTTCAAAGGCAGGGGAAATTCGCCAAAGAGGGGGAATTAGCAGTTGTGAAGCTGTTTCACCTACACCTTAGGGAACAAACTGTACTTTGCAAAATCACCAAAGAGGGGGGATTCCACTTTTCTTCCCCTTCTCGTCCGCTAGTACTATCAAGTCCTCGGTTGACAATACAACGTCATTGCACGTTTGTTAAAGAGAAAAAAACACAAGATTCGGCCTGTCACTATCTGAATCAATTGGAACATTGCAGGATGTAATTTTTTTACATATTTACAATTACATAACAGCAAGGGTGGGCCGGGATTTTCGGCACTTTGCAGGGGGTGGGGGGGGGGGGGTAGAATTTCGAAATCTCAGTTTACCCCCCCACCCCGAAAAGTGGGGGGGAGGTAAGGTCGGGTAGGGGGGTAGAAAAAATTTTTTCGCAAAAAAACCTAGTTTTTTGCTTGTTTTTGCTAAAAAATCTTCTATTATAAGGTATAAACATCACATGTACCGGTTTTTTCAGGTTTTAACCAAGAAAATTGACCCAGAAAACGTGTTTGTTCGAAAAAAAATTCTCACAGCCAAATTTTTTTGAAAAATGAGCCTCAAAATCGAGGTTTTGAGGCCGATTTTCTCAAAAATTTCGAGTAGGGGGGGGGGGAGGGGGTAGACGACCTAAATTTTTGTCTAGGGGGGGGTGCTACCCGCCGACCCTGAAAAGTGGGGGGGGGGTAACCCCCCAGCGGCCCACCTCTGCATAACAGAACCGTAATTTTCTTACAAATGAAACACCTGTCTGTGAGATAAAAACTACGGCGGCGTTACATTCTGACTGAACAACTGAGCCTATACCGTGTGACATTTATGATTGTACCTTGATACGTTTCACAGGGATCACATAAAATGATCTAAAAAAATCAATCTGACATAAAATAACTTAACATAAAATGATATTACATGAAATGAATGGAACTCACATAATTTGGTCCAACATAATGTAATCATACGATTATTACGCACAACTGAGAAAACTGGTCTGGTCAACTAAACCGACGGTGCCCAATCATGTTTTAGTCAGCGAACATGATGTCGTTGTCGAAAGACATTTTTTTTTAACTCAATTGGTTCGTATAGACCACTGGCGGACGAGTCAAACCTCCAAAGGGAGGAAAATTTTTCCAAAGAGAGGGAAATTTGCGTCTTTAGCTTAAGAAACAAATTCTACTTTTCGAAAAGGCCAAAAAGGTGGGAGTTCCACTTTTTCCACCCTTTCTTGTCCGCTATTGGTATAAACTAATAGTGTCTCTCCGCGGGCACCCAAACAAAATGGGCTTGGCCCGTCCGATTTGTCTGAGTCGCCACTGGCGGACGAGAAGGGGAGGGAAAAGTGGAATTCCCCCTTTTGGGCGGTTAAAAACAGTAGAGTCTGTTCTCGAAGGTGTAGATAAAAGGGTCTAATTTCTGAGAATTTTCGAGGTTTGGCTCGTCCGCTAGGGTGGGCCGCTAATACAAATGACTTCACTTTAGTCACGTTTCAAAGAGGCCATTCCAATCTGTAACAATTGATTGAATTGAATTGATTTCAAACGTTCGTATTGTAACTGAACTGGTGACGTAACTGAAGGGTGGCATGAAATGAAGATTGAAGTAATGTTGTTGGTTATGCTACGTATTTTGATGAAAACAACATTGCTTTTATGAACCATTTCCTATACCATAATTGATCGATCATTCATTAAGAAACACAACCATACAATTTAGTTTATTTCTCCTACTAATACACTGGGATATTTTTTGAATAAAGTACATACGTATTTTGATGATTATAATTATGCAATCCTTGCCATGAAATGAACTTTACGTATAAACCATATCTTTACTTGCAGGCAGATGCTAGTCTACGGTCGTCGTGTGCCACTGCATGAGCTCGAGGCCCGTATTAATGTGAGTTTCGCAAAAAAATTTAAACTTGGGCTTAAATTTTTTACTTTGTTTTTAATTTTATTTATGCGTTTCATATTTCTTTAATTTTTAATCTAGTTTATTTTGTACACTCTCATTCACTCATGTCGGGATAGAAAGTTTCACATTTCATTTGACTGCAACCAGAAAGCGATTTTTTCCACAAGAACAAACTGCCAAGATCGAATATTCTTTCCTCAGAAAATATTGATATGCTTGAAAATGGATTGTCTGCATGTAGATATTCATCAATGTTTGGCTTCTCTATCTATTGTTTTCTTTGTTAATGCAAAGACTGGGGTCATTTCATTTATTTTTAGACTATTTATTTATGCCAAAACTAGAACACATTGGGTTTCGGATGTGGAAAAAGGATATTGAAATAATTTCATGAGGGACCATTGAATTCCAACGTTCAGCCTGTGTCTCCTAACGGCTGATAATAATTTCCGGTATGAGCGTTTTGTTTATCGTAAAAGTTCGTCGTAATTACGCTGTTGGCGACTAAGTATGGGGAGCGTTATCATGATTTCTAATTATATCGAATACATGCACTGACGGTGACGGGTTTGTCAATCATTTAAAGAGATTATTTTAGGAGGATTAGCCGTTTCGAGGTTTTTTCGTATTTACACATTGTTTCCACCAACACGTTCGCTTCTCGTCTGACCTACCGTACCCGGTCCATCAGTGTCAACTAAGAAACTAATTTCAAAAAAATACTATCAAAAAGTTCAGCATTGAGGTGCAAGAAAAACAAATGAATCATTATTTGTTTTTTTTGTGCTACCATAACCTCGACACAATCCATCAATATCAACTTGAAGAACTAATTTTCGATTGACCACTCGACTTATAGAAAGTTCATCTTGGAGATTCACAAAAAAATACAAAGGAGTCAAAAGCCGTATCATCTGGTATTTTTTGTCCTACCGTTTTCTCTGATGGCCAGCCCGGTCCATTAATAATACACCTGTCCCATGCAAGTAATCCACCCGGTTTCAATACGGTCGTTCAATGGTGATTTATGGTCGGGGATTGCAACCCTAATGGTGTACATCATGAAGTTATAAATGAATCGGCTTATCGTTTAGTAATGATTGTCTTGAAAACCCAGCCAGTCCAGGGACTTGCGGACGAGCCAATACTGCAAAGGTAGGGGATTTTCTCCCGTTGGAGTGGAGTTATCAGTTTAAAAGGTTCTTTACATACCCGTTGGGGAACGGATTCAACTTTTCGAAACGGCCAATATAGAGGAAATCTCATTTCTTATTTGTTTTCCTCGTCCGCTAGTGAGTCCAGACTATGACATTGTCGCTTCAGATTTTGAAAAAAATAGTTTCTATCTGAGCAATCATGGGACAGCTGGAAAATATCAGCATTTTTGAATGGGCTGTACTGCCCGGTTAAATGGTTTAACTCCTTGCGGAATGTGTAGAACTTGTTAATTCACCGGTACAGAATTCGATGAAATAAAAAAATTGCATAACAGTAAAATTCAAAAAAAAGCAATAACAACAACTAGCTTGAAGGCATGTAATCAGAATCCACTAGCGGACGAGAAGGGGTAGGAAAAGTGTAATTCCTCCTTCTTTGGCGTTCGGAAAAGGTAAAACTTGTATCTGCGAATTAGGTAAAGTGGTCTGAAAACTGTCGATTCCTCCCCTCTTTGATGAAATTCCCCTCCCTTAGGAGGATTACCTCGTCCGCCACGCCAGTGTCAGAATTACAATAACAACAATCAAGCACACCGCTAACAAAATTTCGGCAATGGCTTTGCAACACAAAATAAAATTGGTAAAAAATATTATTACATCACATTGAGAATGAAACTATCTCTATGACAATCCAATATATCAGAATCAAAGTTCTCCTGTGTAAGAAATGAGCATAACAATACCATAAAACATATTAACTACGTATTGATCAACCGTCGACTACCGTAACGGAACATAATATATGTAGATACTGTATGATGAAAACAGTAGTTTTGGTAGTTAATCATATGCAAGGTTTCGCAGAACGTTCTAATTCTGGATCTCGATCCCAAGTATAAATTCGCTCGAAGCTGAAATTCTGATCTTCATTAAACAATTTCCAATGTTGAATTGTCGATAACATTATGACTACGGGCTAATAAAAATGCAAACATGAATATTTAGTTTAGTTGTGTTGTGTACTCGACTACTGTACATTTTGGGTAGGCCACACGTCGCCAGCAGACAAAAATGTTAATAAATAATGACATGGCGCCTGATTGACGGGCGTAAAATTTAAAAATGTCTATTAGTAAACGAATTCTAGTTCAACCAAGAAACTGAAAAATTTCAAGTATTCAAGTTTCAAGTAGGATTCGAACCCACGACCTTCCATTGGTAAGCTATGGCAAGCTTAGGAAAATGGTATCAAGTTTGTCAATGCATTCGCCTTCTAGAAAATTGACTTCCTCTTGGTCGGCCAGTGCCCTAGCGGACGAGAAGGAGAGGAAAAAGTGGAATTCTCCCCTCTTCTGTGGTTTCAAAAAAGATTTTGTTCTTCAAAGTGTAGGTATAACAGCCTCATTTGTACCAAGTACCTCTTCGGAAATATTCCACACCAATGTCCGGCTCATCGGCCAGTGGGCCAGTGTACCCCGCGGTCATGACCGCATGTCTTCATCATGATACCTGAATGCTTTTATCGGCATTCCAACGCATTTCGTGGTCAGCGCTATAGCCGAATGGTGAAGATGGTCTGTCAACTCGAAGTAGCCCGCGGGTTTGACTTCTCCCCTGATGGATCCTGTTCGGACCCGGTTCTTAGCTGTTACATGGTGTTTCAATGTATTCTGAACAAACTAATTTTTGGTGGGGAGGAAGGGAATGATGATAACGGATTAATGGAAGACCAAAATTCGTCAATCCTTAAGGTGCTTTCAGTGTAAAAAGGAAAGTAAAACGGAGGAAAGTAAAATCTGTAAACCTATTGACAGGAAAATATTTTTGTTCAATAGGCTTACTTCTTTTACTTTCAGTTTCACTTTCCTTTTTACTCTGAAAGCACCCTTAACCACGTGACTGCCGTTGATGTTCTGATGATCCTTCTATAGTCTCGTAGTATCAAGTAGACAGACGGTGACGGTTTCAGACTTGTTATTAGGAAAATTTGATCATACCAGTCTGCCTCTAGGTCAATGCGTCATCAGACTAATTTAGATACGAGATTTAGCATTATCATATGAGCAAAATGCGACTTTTGTGTCATTAGAGATTATTGTAATCAGTACCATTAGTAGCATTATTTTAATGTCCGCGTTGTCAGCTCCGCAATACAGGGTGTCCCGTTTCGGGTTGTCTACGCCTGGTTTGTACAAATACGTTTGCATGCACTATTGATATATATTCATGAATTTTTTTCCGGCATCACCAAAACTGGCTGACAAGTCGGTTTTGGAAATTTAGAGTTTTGAAAATTGAACAAACAGTTCACCAACAAACTTTAGTTTGGTACCTGAAGAATGCGTTGCTCTGTAACTTTGTTGCAACATGCGCACCGCATGAGGGCTAAACTATAGATAATCATGTAGAGTGTAGGTAGACACAGTTTGTTAATTAACTGAATTCATACTACAAGAAGCAAAGCTGTGGTTCAATGTTAACATCACGTAATTTCATGGAAAAAATACTATAAAACTTGTCTCGATCATTTAATGGATTCTTCTGGGGCCATGCTTGATGAAATAGAGTTTAGGTACGTATGTATAAGCTGGTGTTTACATACTTACTGTATGTATTCTACACGCACTGGCGGAAGAGCTTACTCTCCAAAGGAGGGGGATTTTTTCAAAGTGAGGAGATTCGCAGTTTTCATGTTATTCTACCCACACCTTGAAAAACAAATTATACGTTTCGAAAACGCCAAAGAGGGGGAATTCCACTTTTCCCACCCCTTCTCGTCCGCTAGTGATTCTACGCTACCGTAATCCGGGCCCTAAGCGTTGACAGTAGTAAGCTGCTGGCTGCGCCACCCCCACGACCATAGTAATTCAATGCTCGCTATATAAAGAGTTTAGAATAACCGGAAATGAATAGTTGCTAAACCGTTTTCATGCCATGCCGTTAAGTAGCCCAGTTGTGGTATGCGACAAAAAAGCAAAGAAATACTAAAATATAGACATTTCCAAAAAATTATCTAACGGAATACGAGATGAGAGAGAGGCGTCTGCGTGTAGACAGATTACCCCAAAAAAATGAGATTCTCTCGGTTTTGGGAATTCCAATCATTCAATACAACAATAATTAGCTTTTTCCTAATCGCTGATCATAACGAACGACAAACAAACAACATGCATTTACGCAGTATAAATAATGTAATAAAACGGCAACGATAAAAGTGATTGAAAAAACTGGTGTTTTTTTAGTTTTACTGAAGTTTTAGAAGTTGAATCATGGATTATACTGAAGCTTTTGAAAATCATGGATTACACTAAAGCTTTAGAAGCCAGTCAGGAGTCAAAGGACCAGTCACTCACGTTACCTGGTAGGTTAGCTGAACATGCGTTAGTAGCAATACTATACAAACCTTGACAAGTACTGGGAAAAATTTTATATGCCACAACGTATTAATGATAATGCATGGTTCACATGTACATACGTATCAAAGAAACCATGATTATATGGTACACATCCACTCAGACGTTGGGAGTGTGGTCGTGCACTAGCGGACGAGGGAAGAACGTAAAAGTGGAATTCCCTCCTTTCTGGCAATTCCAAAGTGTAGAATTTATTCTTCGAGGAGTAGATAAAATGGCCTCAGAACTGCCAATTAAGCCGTCTTTGCGGAAATTTCCTTCCCTTTAGAGGAATGGCTCGTCCGCCAGTGTGGTCGTGGTTACGTGATTTGTTTACTTTACCAACTTGAAGCAGTTCTAGCTAGACAACCCAATTGAGCATCTGTATTCATTTTAATCAAACATTGATTTAATATCAATTTTTAAACATTGAGATAAAAATATTATTGGATATTATAATATATAAAACGTCGAAACACAGTTTTATAGCTGTCTACATTTTGCAGCTGAACGGGTCCGTTATTGAACTGAGCGTGAAATAGGAACGCAAATCGTTGAACCGGAAATAATTATCACGGAGCAGACATAGGAAATAACCAGCCTTATTATCCTGAGGCCCGTAAACGCGTTATTTAAGCATTTTGGTTTTGGTTCCGCCACGAATAACTAATAGTCACTGGCTGTCGGTTGGTAGTAACTATTGAGGTTTGGTAAAAATGCTAACGAATAGAAAAAAATTTCAACATTATAATTTGAGAATGAGTAACAAGAATGATTATGATAAAGAATCGAAGATGTTACATACGGTTGTTGATGCATCTGGATTTAATAGTATATTCAAGTTATCATCTGCCTAAAGTGGGCGCAATACGTGACTATACTTGATTAGTTACTGGCTAAGTAATTACAGGAATCATTATGTTTTTGAGAGCAGCTTCGCACATAGCGGACTACGAAGAATGAAAAAATAGAATTCCCTTCTTTTTGGCAGTTCCGAAAAGTATAACTTGTCGGTTATCGTGTAGATGAAATGGCCTCAAAACTGCAGGGTGTAGTCCCCCCCCCCCCTTCTTAGATAACATTTACCTCCACTTTGGAGAATTTGCTCGTCCGCCCGTGGCTTTGAATAAACAAATAATTTTTTTAGTAGGTGGCTTTAATTAAGTGTGGTGGCTGTTTGTGCTGCAATTATGGTTTATAATTAAGCAAAACTGTTGATTATGTGATGGACAGAAACAGGTGGAAATAATTGATTGGATGGTTTGCTTGTCTTCCAAGTAAACCACGGTGTTTCTTGAGATCTCCGCCAGCTTTTTATCAGCCACTATAACAAAGTAATCCATGGTAATTACAAAATTATATCACATTTAATTAGCCAAAAGCAGGAAAACTATTTCGAAAATACCGCTGTAATAAACACATTGTGATCTGTTTTAATAGACCGACAAGGACGACAATAACAAACCAGCCTCTCTCAGCCAATGTCGATTTGGGAAAGTTAAACACAGCATTTAATCACGGACCAAAATTTTATTAACTTGAAACAGCGTTATTAACAACGAAATTCATTAATAGTTTATGGTCTTTGTTTTTTCGCGAAATTAAGACGCAGTTATGTAACTGTTTGTTATTTTCATCCGCACTAGGCTTGTGGTATTGAATCACGTAATGATATTCACGTCACTTCGGTAGGCATAGGCAATCAATCATGAATTTCATTTTAACACATTTTCGGTCGGCTGAAATTAACAGAGCACATTTATGGATGTGAAAGTTTTCAAATCGTATTTTCCATTGGTCCTGTTTGAAAATAATGGCGTGGCGACCAAATAATGCCGTGCATGAACTCCGATCCGATATGATACGATAAGTACCGAAATATAAGCCTAAAAAGACCAGTTAGTTAGTCGATGCGTGAATTTAAAGTAGCTGAGATGAAACAATGGGGGGGGGGGAAGCTATGTAAATTAACTGTTGTGTTTTGAACTAGTAATCTCAGATCGTGAAAAGAAATCTAGGCCGATGAGGAAATTTTCAAATTTATTTATTTTGCTTTTTGAATTGTTTTTGTCAATCAATATAAACTTTATTCAATATCTGGTATCATCAACTCAGTCACTCAAACAGCCTTAGTTGATCAACGAAAACTATATCTGCTCACTTATGTATCCTAGTTTTATTTACCATACTGTTTGGTCCAAGTTTTACGAGCCTAATAATCACTAGCGGGTGGTCGATGTCATAAAAGTGGGTTGTACATAAATTGTATTTACCAATCATGACATTTCATTCTTCCGTTTTGACGAACGCACTCACTAACCCACTTTCTCATTCGCTCACCATCGACTTTGAGATATGCAATAACAACACTCAATGTCAATACTGAACAACTCACTCTGTCACCCACTCACTCACGCACTCACTCACGCACCCACTCACTCACTCACTCACTCACTTTGCAGATGGTCGACGCGAACGTGATCCGCGAAGTGTGCATGAAGCACATCTACGATCGTGACCCGGTGGTGGCCGCCGTCGGCCAGATCGAGGCCTTCGAAGAGTACATGTTCCTGCGCAATCGTATGAGCTGGTGGCGTATGTAGATAATTATTATCAATTAATTATAAATAAATATACAATTATAATTATGAATAAATATTAAAATTCGTGCATGAAGTAAGTCGAAAAAAATGGATTCAATTTGAACGCTGATCTGATTTTAATTTGATCAGTTTTTTCCGGTGCCAATTGGTGGAGTGCGCGGATTCATTCATTTATTTAATTATTATAATAAAAATTATAGCATCTGATTATGTAATTTGACGGTCGGACTCGGAGATTTTACAAATCTTTTCACTGAAATGATGTTTCTCTTGAAGTAAAAACCCGCAAAATTTCTGTTTCGACCGGCATGTTTGCTAGAGATCGAGTTTGGTTTGGCTTATTTGGGAATGGATTTTTACAACACAAAAATTCGTTTGTCATCTGACCTGTTCGTCCCATATAGACTATAGAATTGATGGTTTTCCCTGCAGTTTATTAGTGTATTGTAGTTTATCGTCAGGTTTCTCATTATATCCGTTAGTTCTATTCTATTTGGTATTCTACTCGTGAACAGTAAAAACGACGCGCGATTTCTCCGCGAATTTCTGTGAAATTTTCTACGTCCGTTCTTCGCAAGAGTCTCCGCTTTGAGACAATTTTTATCTGATTCCTGTTAATCGTTAGTGAGGTGATTTTACCAGTTTTTTAAGAAAGATTATTTATGCTTTGTAATCGGTCATTTCGATAAATTTGTGGCTGTATTAGTCGTCAGCCTGATATCCCTTTTATCATTATTATAATGTAATGAATCGGAGAACAAGTTTTGGTGGGAAATTCGGAATTTTTACGTATTGGTTACGTTACTTCGTGGTCTTACCGACCTTATATAAAAATAAATTCTTTGCGATTCATAGAGGAGACTGCATAATTGTGTGAGTTTCTTACATAAAGTTTTTGGGTTCATCAAACTTTCAACGCGTAATAACTTTTGAAAATTAAATTTTTTTTGTTTTTTTTTGGGATTTTTTGTTGTATTCTCATTTCTAGTGGAATGTAACTGCCCTGAAATTGATTACAAATTATCAAATCACTCTAACAGCTTCCGACGAAAATGGCGATGTGGTCGCGGATGATTATTGGATCGTTGACCAACAACGTGTTAGTTGTTAATCTTGAATATAATATAATTATTTAAAATAATAATAAAAACAGTCTTATTTTGATAAGGAGTGTTTAAATGAAAAGAACAATTAGTTTTTTGAATTATCCGAGTTCTACCTGTGCGGGAGTCTCTAACAATGTAAGTACAGATACAAGTGATGTTTGATGAGCACTATAGTTATCTTATTCGGTACTTTACATAGTATATAATTAATGTTTACTAAGCTCCTCTACGGTAATATTTCACCTGTTTAGGTCAAAACATCGATTGTACTAAGTTGGTAAATATTGATGTCAGTGGTTGATCAAGTGGGTTAAAAGTTAATGAGGCATCTATTCTCCTCAGTTAATGGGCTAATGATTGAAATAATTTGTTAATGATTGACTTTCAGTGGATATGGATAATTAAATGAAAGAGTAAAAAGTGACTTACTGATTTGATCGAGTGACCGATAAACAACCGGATTATTGACTCTGAATACACCTACATTGATTGTTTGCAATTATGATCGGGCTGAATTTTTATCAACAGGAAAATTGAAAGACATGACAAAATCACTGGTTCTTCATAGTTAGACAGATTGTCCCGCTCTGAACAGACTGTCAAACAGAGTTACTGACTCGACTCATTGGCTATTGACTGGCAAACTGAGTGACAGACTGACTGGCTCTTGATTGACTGTCAAACTGAATGACGGACTGATTGGCTCTTGATTGACTGCCAAACTGAATGACGGACTGATTAACTGACCGCTATTGCAGTGCACTTCCACTGACTGCTGTCGTCACCCGACCAGCGTCCACGATCGCCGATCTAGAGCGACCGAAATCCGTGCCCAGTGCTTACGTTCTGTTCATGAGAGATTACCATCAGAAAGTGAGTTCGATTCTTTGTTTGGAAACACGAAATCTAGGGGCATATCAGAAAGTTATGTTCGTAATGACCGTAAAGACCTAAACTGACGTGAATTAACGAAACTGCGTTATATATTGTGGTATTTATTTATCGTTGCATTTTAATTGGGTATGCTTTTTTAACCAATATTCGGGAAGCCAGAACCACCAGGTTGTCAGAGGCTGGCGTTACGTCTCGTAATCAATAATTAATCAGTTTTACCGAATGAATATCCTTTGTATTTTAAAGTGTTAGTCGTGACTTCTGGCAAACATGAGTTAGAAATGAATCCAAGAATTCATGTTACTTTTGTTTCAGAATGAAAGAACTGCTGGCGTTAAGGCAATCGCTGAGCGATGGCGCAACATGACTGATAAGGAGAAGAAGGTTCAGATTATGTAAAATCAAATTATGTAAGATCGAATTATATAGGATCAAATTATGTAAGAACATTTTATGTGAGGTCAAATTATGTAAGATCAAATTATTTAAGATCAAATTATGTAAGATCAAATTATTTAAAATCAAATTACGTAAGATCAAATTATTTAAGATCAAATTATGTAAGATAGCTTTATGTAATATCGTTTTAAAAAGATCTAATTATGTAAGTTCGTTTTATGTAAGATCAATGCATGTAAGATCGTTTTATGTAAGATCAATTTATGTAAGATCAATTTATGAAAGATAGTTTATGTAAGATCAATTTATGTAAGATAAAGAATGTTTTATGTAAGATCAAATCATGCAAGATCGTTTTATGTAAATCTAACGGTTACCATTTGTGGATTTTGTGTCTTTTCGAGAACGTTCAATCTCTCGTCCTCCAGCTCGATTCTTTTTGAACGATTAGCCCCAAACTTTCGTATAAACATAGATCATTTCTCATGGGTTAACGGGTGAAAATGAATTAATGTAGATGAATTAAAATCAAGTAATGGCGACATTTTCAGCCGTATTTCGACCAAAATTCGGCGTTAAAGGCGGAACATGAGAAACAGTGGAATGCCATCGATGCAGCCATACCGAAGAAGCCGCCAAATGTGTTCGGCATTTTCATTCAGGTCTGACTTTGCACTGGCGCACTAGCGGACGAGTAGGGAGGGAAAAGTGGAATTCCCCCCTCTTTGGCGGTTTTGAAAGTAGAGTTTGTTCCTTAAGGTGTAGGTAAAATAGCCTTTTTTCTGCAAATTCCCCCTCTTTTGAAAAAATTCCCCTCCCTTTGGAGGTTTGGCTCTTCCGCCAGTGCACTGGCGGACGAGCGAATCTTCGAAAGGGAGTGGATTTTTTTCGAAGAGAGTGGAATTGGCAGTTTTTAGACCATTTTATCTACACGTTGGGGAACAATTTTTTTGAAATACCGAAGAGCGGGGAATTCCACGTTTCCCACCCTTCTCGTCCGCTAGTGTGACTTTGGAATTTATTTTTGGCGTTATAGGCTTTTTGAGTCAGCTAATTATTTCCATTCGTGGTGAATAAAATTAATAAACTGGATTAAAATCAATTTCAGGATCAAGTTAGCGGTAATAAGTTGCCTAAAACCGCCGAACCCGGCTCGTTGTTCAAGATGGCCTCTGAACGTTGGAGATCGATGAGTGAGGTTGAGAAAAAGGTTGCTTTACACAATATATTATCTGACATTGTTAGTTTTTCTAAGCATGAAGCATGCTTACACAAAACATAACGCCACGTTTGATAAAAAAGTATATAAAAACAATAAAGATCCGCCATTTTTTGAAAGCATGAAAGCGTGAAAGACTTTTTGGTAAAGAAATTGATAGAAAAGGAAATTTTAGAAAAGAACTACTTTTCTCAAGAAATAACTTAATGAGAAATAACTTTTTTGACGCGTTTTCAAATTCAGTTCCGTGTAGCTTATCAACCACCTCTTTTATTTTCAGCCCTACAAAGACAAACAGGCGGCTTTGAAGGCTGAATATGATAAGCAGTTGGAGGCGGTGGCGCAGGACGAAAACATTGACAAATCACAAGTTCTTGCGATGAAGAAAAAGCTTTATTCGGCACCGGGAAAATTCAACAAAAGTGAGGATGCAGAGGTGAGTGAGTGAGTAAGTGAATCTGTGAGTGAGTGAGTGAGTAAGGGTGAGTGAGTGAGTGAGTGAGTGAGTGAGTAAAATTTTAGAACTGAGTGAAACTTTAATTATTGAATCACTGGTAAGTGACTCACTGGGTTACCGAGAGAGCGAGTTAATTTTTTATATCAAAGTTTTCAGATACGCCAAAAGTACAAGCTGCCCAAGAAGCTCAACAACGCCTACATCTTGTTCAGTCAAATGATCTACCAGGGTTGGTTGGAATCAAGTTAAAGTTAAGAAACTAAGTTAAAGACACTGAATTTTTGTTCTCGTCAGTTATACGATTGATATTCGAGAATGCTATTTCCATTGTTCATGACGTTTACTTTTTTTTAAGTTTTTTTTTATTTCCAGATGTGATAGATGAGCTGCCGGATGCCACTTTTGCCGAAGTCAGGAAAGTGATCGTCAAGAGATGGGAGAACAAGAGTGAAAGAGACGAAGCGGTTGGTTGTTGTTGTTGTTGACAGTTGTTGTTGTTGTTGTGGTTGATATCGTTGTTATTGTTAGTTTTTTTGGTTGTTATCGTTGCGTATCTTGTTGTTGTTGTTGTTATTAGTATTGTTGTTGTTGTTGTTGTTGTTCTTGAATTAGTTGTATCATTCCAGCGGCTGGCGGCCTTCACACAAAACTACGTCCGCTCCTATGAAGCCGAATTTCGCGAAAAATACGCACAGGTTGGTGTTGTTTTGTATCCATAAGTGAGAAAATTCGCTCCAATATTTGCATTTCGTAAAACTTTCTTCACAACTGACACTGAGACGAATGTAGATTTATTTTCATTTTCGTCTTAACTTTTAGTGGCAGCATGTTTCAAACTTTAGGATTTCTCTCTCTCTCTCACGTCGGCGTTAGGGTGTTTTAGGGTGACAGGTGCGGGCGCACGGGCACAGCCCGTGCAAAAAATACTTTGTTCTAAAACGTTCAAAAATGCAATAAAAATGTAATTTTACATTTTCTCAGTGAATTTCAGATTCTGAAACCAGCTATACGCGCGCATTCAGTAGTTTTGCGCCCGCATTTCATGAAATAAACCAATAATGCGCGCGCATCCAACAGATTTTGCGCATGTGTTTCATGATTTCAGACAAAAGTACGCGCGCAATCAGTAATTTTACACATACGATTACCACTGATAATCGTGCTCGAGTTTGGAGCCAACTCTGAGGCTGGAGTGGCGAGACATATCCTGGTGCGAGCAGGACAAATCCCAAACAACACTATCCCTCACCGTATGTGGTTCACCGATGTTGTGAATTAAGGGCCAAACAAAAAAAAGTAATTTTGCGCCCGCATTTCATGATATGAACCAGTATTGCACGCGCAACCAACAGATTTTGCGCCTGTATTTCATGATTTCAGACAAAAATACGCGCACAATCAGTAATTTTGCGCCCGCGTTTCATGAAAGTAACTAAAATTGCGCGCGCAGCCAACAGATTTTGCGCCTGTACTTCATGATTTCAGACAAAAGTACACTCGCAATCAGTAATTTTGCGCCCGCATTTAATGAAATGAACCAATATTGCGCGCGCAAGCAACAGATTTTGCGCCTGTATTTCATGATTTCAGATAAAAGTATGCGCGCAATCAGTAATTTTGCGCCCGCATTTCATGATATGAACCTGTATTGCGCGCGCAACCAACAGATTTTGCGCCTGTATTTCATGATTTCAGACAAAAGTACACTCGCAATCAGTAATTTTGCGCCCGCATTTCATGTAGTAAACCAATATTGCGCGCGCAACCAACAGATCTTGCGCCTGTATTCAGACCTGGGCAATAGGCCGGGCGAGCCCGGGCGCGCCCGGGCTGAAATCAGCTCGACCCTAGCGCAGCGCGCAGCGCTGCCGGGTACCCTCGCGCAGCAGAGGTCCGCGTTATGCTGTTTTAGGGCATTCTAGGTTGACAGGAGCGAGCACAGCCCAACGCAATCTGTCAATTATGCACCCGCATGTCAGTATTAAGTTGTCATTTTGCATACGCATTTCTCAAAAAACAGATCAAGAAATTACGCGTAACCAACTGATTCTGCGCCAAAATTTCATGATATGGTGTAGGAATGCGCGCGCGCGCAGGTGATTCTGCGTTTCCATGCTTATATTTGACGAAAAGTACGCATTTTGCGCCAGCGTTTCTTTTAAATGAACTGAGATCATATGCAAACAGAAGTGCGCGCGCAATCAGTTGATTACACGTTCGCAAGTCTGCCGCTGCGCACCACTCTACCTGTCAGTATGCAGATCAGTTTCTAATAAAAATCAGCAGGCTTCG
The DNA here is from genome assembly GCA_964036265.1 of Daptonema setosum. Classification (NCBI taxonomy): domain Eukaryota; kingdom Metazoa; phylum Nematoda; class Chromadorea; order Monhysterida; family Xyalidae; genus Daptonema; species Daptonema setosum. The sequence goes on along the minus strand of OZ038444.1, from coordinate 7,835,153 downwards.
AAACACTGAAATGTTGGCGCTTCGCGCCACTCGGCCATTCAGTTCTCAGATAAGTTTCTAATACAATTCAGCAGGCTTTAAAACGCTGAAATTTTGGCGCTGCGCGCGCTCAGCCTGTCAGTTTTCTGATAAGTTTCTAATACAAATCAGCAGGCTTCAAAACGCTGAAATTTTGGCGCTACGCGCCGGTCAACCTCTCAGCTTTCAGATACTTTTCTAATACAAATCAGCAGGGTCAAAAGCGCTGAAATTTTGGCGCAACGCGCCACTCAGCCTGTCAATTTTCTGATAAGTTTCTAATACAAATCAGCAGGCTTCAAAACGCTGAAATTTTGGCGCTACGGGCCAATCAACCTCTCAGTTTTCAGATACTTTTCTAATACAAATCAGCAGGGTTAAAAGCGCTGAAATTTTGGCGCAACGCGCCACTCAGCTTGTCAGTTTTCAGATACTTTTCTAATACAAATCAGCAGGCTTCAAAACGTTGAAATTTTGGCGCTACGCGCCGCTCAGCATGTCAGTTTTTAGATACGTTTCTGATACAAATCAGCAGGCTTCAAAACGCTGAAAGTTTGGCGCTCTGGGCGCTCAGCCTGTCAGTTTTCTGATAAGTTTCTAATACAAATCAGCAGGCTTCAAAACGCTGAAATTTTGGCGCTAGACGCCGATCAGCCTGTCAGTTTTCAGATACTTTTCTAATACAAATCAACAGGCTTCAAAACGCAAAAATTTCGGCGCTACGCGCCAATCAGCCTGTCAGTTTTCAGATAAGTTTCTGATACAATTCAGCAGGCTTCAAAACGCTGTAAAGGTAAAAAAAGTGTATCTATGTAGGTGGCCCTCAACCTCAACTTACAAAAGGGGTTCAGAATTGGATGTTTTCGATGGGGTTCGATGAATTGGGGTTCGATGAATTGGGGTTCGATGTCTTTTTACAGCTCAGCGTAGCTTTGTGTGGCCGTGACTGACTATAAAAACATGATACAGAGACATAAGGCTACTCACATTGCGTTTATATCAATACGATAACACCAAAAACATCCTTAGGAGGTTACATAAAATTGATTTTTATGAACCTCTGTAAAAAATGTGCGGGCGCACGGGCGCAAGCATTTTGAGGTCCTGTCACCCTAGAATTTTTGCGCGTGCCGATGTCTGCGAGTCTCTCTTTCTCTCTCTCTCTCTTACTCTCTCCCTCGACGTTGGAATCACATTTGAATGCGCGCCAAAAAGTTCCATGATTGAAAATCAGTGATAACCCGAGGGTGTTTTGTTCCAGATCTCCGCTGATGATCGCCGTCGATTGAAGCTGAACGATGCAGAGACGACGTTGGTTTCAGCCGACACTGTTCATCAATGAAACATCACCTTTTGTAAGAATTTGTGAAACATTACCGTTCATCATGCCTATTCAACGTTTTCTCGTCAAATATTTTTGTGTAAACCTTTAATACGAATCCTCAGTTACTGGTGTACAAGTGCCTCGCCTCGGGTCGGGAAAAATTTCAAAGCGCGGGGACTAGTAGTTCTTTGGCTATTTTACCTACACTTAAGGAACAAACTCAACTTTTTTCGAATTGCCGAAGAAGGGGGGATTCCATAATTTTGTTCCTTCATCGTCCTCTAGTGCATCATGCATAGCCTATTCAAAGTTTCTCTTAAAAAAAATCTGTCATTTTTTTACACTAATCTTCCTAAAGTATTGCCTGCAATCAAATTCAGTCACATTATTAATTGAGATTGCTGCCTTTGGATCAGTCATATCTCTCCAGTCAAGCATCGCTCATTGCTTCAATCAAACTTGTTTTTATCCACATAATTCTTTGTGTCTTATCTCTTATATCTCTGTATTCTTACGTGTTTTTTTCGACTTACTTTTGATTTTCTTTATTCTACGAAATCGAGTTGATTTTCCAGGTAACAAGTTTCTGCTTAGTTCAGAATATTTTCTAATCCAATACAACGTTATTTCAATGCATTTCATGTTTGTTTGATACCGGTTCGACTTGCTGTTACCATGTATTTGTCTTTGGCTTGCATTATTTGCACCACTTTATCAGTTCTGCATCTTTATCACTTTATGACTTTTATCTAGATTTTCTTGATTACGTTGATTCAGGTATTGAGTAAAACATTGTGTGTTGAGTATACCAGTATTTAGTTCAGATAATCTAGTAACTTTTTAATATCGCATTTTTCAATACGTGTATTCGATACTCCTCTCTTTTTTATTGCATGTTTTGCGTAAAAGATTCTTTCATTTCATTGTTTCATTTTTTCTTGGTTCGAATTCTGGAACAGGTTCACCTCAACAAGTACGTGTATTTTTTGCAATTTTGTTCCCATGTGTTGTTATACATGTGCTACAACATCTGAATAAATCCCGTGTACAGTACCAATTAATTGGAGTTCTAATTTAACTACCACTAGCACAAGGTTTAACGAACCGAACTAAACTGTTATATCGCTTCTCTATTATATCTTGTTCTTATTTTGTCAAACTCAAACAACATAAAAATTTTGTCAAACTAAAAAAATTGAGGCGCTCAAAAAACTCATATCAGGAAAGGGTTCATACAAGTTTCTGATTAAAAGGAACCCACAGTAGATTTTACATGAATATGGAGCCTTGGTTTTTTTGTATAGGCTATCAGATTTTTTGTTGCTCATAAGACTTTTTGAAATACTTTATCACATGACAGTCTACTAAAAAAATTTGATAACAAGATCCTTGTTGATCGACTGATAGTTTTAAAAACCATTCCCATCCATGAGGATCACCTCAACTTGTCTCCTCCTATTGCAGTTCAGCCACATCGCCAGTCATCATGTATCCCATTTTACGGAGCACGCGGGTCTGGTTGCTACGACCCGTGATCAATCGCTGTACGTGCTCCACCTCACCCAGTACGTCGACCTCAGCATCGGACGATTCAAGAGTCGATTCTACGAATAGAAATCGAAACATATTTTCTCAGAAAGTCATTCGTGTGAGCGTGCCGTCTTCTTCAACAACTCGGGAGAACTTCAGAGGTAACAGGCCATCTTCAGAGTCTGCCACTCAAACGACAGCCAACTATGATACTCGTGAAAGACAGCCAGTCAGTCGGTCGGTAGATAGTGTTGAATTGACAGATGGACAGTCTGTCAATGAGTCAGTCAATACGCTTTCGGTGTCCGTCCGTCAGTCAGCTACTGAGTCTGTCAGTCAGTCAACGGAGGCAGAATCGTTTCCAGTCAATAGCAATCAAAAACAACAACATCAGGTGCAACAACAGCAACATGAGTTGCAACAACAACATCATGTGCAACAACAACATCAGTTGCAACAACATCAGCAACATCCGAGTGAATCGACGGATGATTCGAGCTCCTTGAAACTTCATGGAACGGTAGACTCGTCGTCGCATTCCAAGTCAGGTTCTGAATCGGAAGTTATCGAGGTCGTGCCTTCGCCGAAACATCTTAGTCGATTGAGGTTTGGAAAACTATTCACTACTTTTGGATACGTTTATAGTGTTCCCTGGACTTTCGAGAAAAAAATTTGTGTAGACAAATTTTTCAGGGAAGACTATAAGCGTACCCTTAGAGGAAGTTTGTCAGTTGTGATATACTATTAAATTAACTTTATATACTTTTTGCAAATTGAAAATTTTTACCCTCTTACAAAACAAGAAAATTAATTTTTTTTGTCAATCAAAAAATTCACATTTTTTGGCAAAGTTTCGAAGCTCTAACAAATTGAAACAAATCTGCAGATGGAAACACGCGTACCCGATGCACCAGTCCGGGTTCAGTTTGTTCGCAATGGATGAGAAAAAACGTCGTCAGGATACCGATGAGTTTGCCAAGACCACTGAGAGTTTTCTGTATCGGATCTGGGCTGAAGAGTTGACGGAGGAGGAGAGACAGGTGAGTGAGTGGGTGTGGGATGTGAGAGAGATGAAGGAGGAAGTGAGTGGGTGAATGAGTCAGTCAGTCAGTCAGTGGTTGAATGAGTCAGTCAGGCAGACAGTGGGTGAATGAGTCAGTCAGTCAGTGGGTGAATGAGTCAGTCAGTGGGTGAACGAGTCAGTCAGTGGGTGAATGAGTCAGTCAGTGGGTGAATGAGTCAGTCAGTCAGTGGGTGCATGAGTCAGTCAGTGGGTGAACGAATCAGTCAGTGGGTGAATGAGTCAGTCAGTGGGTGAATGAGTCAGTGAGTGTGTGAACGAGTCAGTCAGTGGGTGAATGAGTCAGTCAGTCAGTGGGTGAATGAGCCAGTCAGTGGGTGAATGAGTCAGTCAGTGGGTGAACGAGTCAGTCAGTGGGTGAATGAGTCAGTCAGTCAGTGGGTGAATAAGTCAGTCAGTGGGTTAACGAGTCAGTCAGTGGGTGAATGAGTCAGTCAGTCAGTGGATGAATGAGTCAGTCAGTCAGTGGGTGAATGAGTCAGTCAGTGGGTGAACGAGTCAGTCAGTCAGTGGATGAATGAGTCAGTGAGTGGGTGAACGAGTCAGTCAGTGTGTGAATTAGTCAGTCAGCCGTTGAACATGTTACCGTGAATAATCTTCAGGATTACCGTGACTCGGCCGCCCGTATCATGCGTGCCCGTCTCGAGCAGTGGGCGATCAAGATGCGATCGGAGGGCAACGACCAAGTCGCCCGACTCTTACTGAAACACTGCCGTGGTACGCCGAAGGTCCGGAGTTGGCAAAAAGCCAAATGGCAAGGCCGAGAGAGAAAGGATGGCTATGCGATCCCACGAAACAGAACACAGTGAAAACTTTAATTTTTTTCATTCTGTAAAAAATTAAAGACTATTTTTTATAAAAATATTTATGTTTTATGAAGCAGTTATAGTTATTTTAGCAAAACGAATCCTGTGAAAAATTATCGCCCGAAATGTATGGTAAATTTTCTGTTACCGACAACTACATACTGTACTCATGCTTTATACACTCTCTGACTTCCATAGCATTATTCATTGATTATGAGACTGACTTTGAATGCTAGTTAATTTGCGTCATGACTTCAAATTTGTTCCATGCGAGTGACCTCGCATCGCAAAAGTTTGTGGTCTCATGGAAACGTTTTACCAAAAAAATTTACTTCAAAGTTTAGTTTTCTAATCTATTGAGGATGTTATATTTGACCGCTAGTCCCATGTTGTGTATTGGAAAATGAAAGAGCTAACATAAACACGTGCATGCGATGTGAATGAAATATAATCATCACTGGGATATCGGTTTGTTATAGTACGTTATGGTTAATGCGTGTGGTGTACTTGTACTATCGCCTCAATATACATACATATTTTGCGATGTGTTCATGCTTCGCTCATACTGGCACTGGCTGCATTTGGATTGTATGGATGTTTGTTCAAGTTTTGGTACGTACATAACCATCTTTTTTTGAAGGGCTTTGTTCTTGTACAAAAAAAAACGAAGCTCGTGCTCAGTCATGTATACAACGTTTTTTCTACCACATTCTCTTCACTTTACCACTGCCTTATAAAAAGCTGGCACAGACAGATGTTATGTCTATAGCTACTACTAATCCTATAGTACTACGGTTATACTACTATTACAGAAGTAATAAAAAAGTACTAAATAATTACTTAGACTTAGAGTCCTTGTAGTATTATTGATCAGTTTTGCAGATTTTGGTGATAACATAATTGTGTACACGAAGATGATCGAGATTTTCTAATAAAAATATTGTAAAAACTGTAATTTCAGTTGGGCCTGTGATTAATTACCCGTCAATCCACAATGGATACCCGTTTGCTGTGCTTTGTTGTGCTGCTGGTCTGCTCGGTGGTGGCTGCTGAAGAGGAGAGGAAAAAGGTTACAATGATTGAATTTGTTTGTTTGTGTGGCCCTCAATTCACAACAACGGTGAACCACATACCTGTGAGGGAAAGGGATTCGTCTTGCTCTCACCAGGATCCGTCTCGCCACTCCGGCCTCAGAGTTGGCTCCAAAATCGAGCACGATTATCAGTGGATTTGTGAGAATGAACGTCACTGTAGTATAGTTGATCTTGATAATGATTTTTTTAATATGAAAAACATCTGTAAAGCTTCATTTTCAGTATGTATCAAGGAAAGATTGTACTCTATACTGTACTAGTTGACTTCTGTTGGTTTCATCGTTCGAACGGTAACCAATGAGTATCAATTAAAATCATCTATTTCATGTTGTCCATATATAAGGATTCTTAAACTTTTCGTCAAGACTAATAAACTGGAATTTAATTGCATTGCAATTTTACTACCCTCCAATCCAATTATAGATTTTTAACCTCATTTAATTGATTAACACTATGTTTCAGCCAACCAAACTGCAAATCGGCGTCAAGAAGCGAGTGGAGGACTGCAGCAATCGATCAAAGAAGGGCGATGTACTGCACATGCATTATACCGTTGGTTACTGTAAATATTACTTGGGACGGGACGTTACCGGTTTCCCAGTTGTTTTACAGATCTTCGATGTCCACTTTGTCTATTGTTTCGAAAGTTTAAATTTAGTGGCAAATTACTAGCTCTTTAAACGTGGACAAGACTCTTAAACCATTTTTTTCGAAAATTCTAAATTGGCGCCAAAACACTATTTCTTCAAACGTGGACGGGTCTTAGACCATTATTTCGAGAATTCAAGTTTAGCGCCAAAACACTAGCTCTTCCAACTTTGACGGAACCGTTACTTAAAAAAGTCAATTTCGGCGTTTAACAATCAGCTAGCTAAACATGGTGAACGGATTAGACTATTATCTAAAAAAACTCTAAGTTGGCGCCAAATTCATTAGCTTTTCCAATTCGGGCAATCGGTGATAACCTGTTGGTGGTGATTGCAGGGCACACTGGAAGATGGCACCGAGTTTGATAGCAGCGTGAAACGTGACCAGCCGTTCGTGTTCACGCTGGGCACCGGTCAGGTCATCAAGGGATGGGATCAGGGTCTGCTCAAGTTGGTCTTATGTATAACCTATCCGGGGTTGCTTGAAACTTTATACTCAGAAAAATCGTAATCACGCGCAGAGTTGAATTCATTCATGTTTTTGTAATTTTAACGCGCTTTTAATAAAAAAATTCCCTAGAAAAAAACAACTGTCCACCTGAAACATGACGCTAAATGTGGAATAATATCGGGTTCATGATTTTTTTTTGATATTCTCAAGCACCCCTTACACACTTATGCAACAATTATTTTTAAGCGTAATGTTTGTATGTCGTCCAAATGTAATGTGGAAAAATTTGCTTCCGAAAATTTTAATGCGCGCCAGAGGCGGATATGAATTCAAACTGGGAGCACTAGCGGACGAGAAGGGGAGGGAAAAGTGGAATTCCCCCCTCTTTGGCGTTTTCAAAAGGTGAAATTTGTTCCCTAAGGTGTAGGTAAAACGGCCTCAATACTGTCGATTCCCCACTCTTTGGGGAAATTCCCCTCCCTTTGGTGGATCAGCTCGTCCGTCAGTGACTGGGAGCCATTGTGGATTTCGTTTTATTACGTACACAATGAAGTAAGCAGTATTGATACTTTATTGACTTACCATTTAATTTCATATAAATTGTCCTATAATTGTTTTATTATCAATCGCTTTCAGTATGTGCGAAGGTGAGAAGCGCAAACTCGTGATCCCGCCGGAGCTGGGATACGGCGCCGCGGGTGCTGGTGGAAAGATTCCGGGTTGGTCACTGACTCACTGATAAAGAGTCATCTCACCATATCTATTCACTCTCTGACTCACTGATTAAAACTCATCTCACAATATCCATTCACTCACTGACTCACTGATTAAAACTCATCTCACAATATTCATTCACTCACCGACTCACTGATTAAAAAACTCATCTCACAATATCCTTTTATTATCTGACTCACTGATTAACTTATCTCATTATATCTATTCACTCACTGACTCACTGATTAACTCTTTGCTCAGTATCCGGTATACGCATTTTACTGACTCACTGAATAACTCATTCTCTCTCCTCAAACACTGACTATGCACTCACCACACCAAGTCACTCTCTCACTGACTTAGTCATTCACTTACTCACTGAGTCATTCACTCACCCACTTTCTGACTCCCTCACTCACTCCCTTACTCACTCACACAATCACTAACTCACTCACTCACTCCCTCCCTCACTCACTTACTCACTCACTCACTCACTCACTCACTCATTCACTCCGTCTCTCACTCGCCCCTTTCCTCACTCACTCACTCAGTCACTCACTCACTCACTCACTCACTCACTCCCTTACTCACTAACTCACCCACAACAGGCAACGCTGTGCTGTCCTTCGATGTTGAACTGCTCAAAATTGAACGCAAATCTGAACTGTGATTTTTTAGTTTAATTTACTGATTGTCCGTAATTTTTCTTGTAATCAAACTATATTTTCAGTTTTTTTCTTTTCCTGTTTATTGGTTACTTATTATCTGTATGTTTGGTCTGCGTTATCCTTATCCATTGGGTTTGTATGCCTTATTTATTGTGGTTTTGAGTAAGTATCATGATGCGACAGAGATTGGTGGAAAACCGAGATTTCCGATGATCACAACCTTTAAAAAATTTGTTGGTGTAGGTTATTTTTCCACCTCACGCGTAATTCCGTTAGAATCTATTGACAGACTCTAGTCTAAATAATACTTTGAAAACGTTGAGAAGATCATCTAACAAATTCTGTTAGGCCACATGGTACTATGTATTTACATCTGACTAAATTATTTTTAAAATGACAGTTAAACAAGAATTTAAATGAAATTATTTTTCATATAGTATCATACTTTAGCTGTAAACTATTGTGTCTTTTCATTATAAAATACTCGATCATGAAATCACTTTTTATCATACATTTTTCGCGTTATTCAAAATATTCTTTTTACTTCATCATGGTTGTTACAATTTGATTTTCATTCTCGTGTGATTGAGTTGCACAACATTTTTGTAACGTAATGAAATTATACACGGAAACGTAACATGATAGGTTAATATGGTTTATAATCATGAATAACGGGTAGGGGATAACACCAAAATTACGGAGCACATGAGAACAAAAAGGTTAAGTAATGGTAGGAAAATCATTGGTTTCCATAAATTTCATATTTTAAAAAGAGATTGAATCTTTGAGATCGCTTTTCATCGTCTCATTAAGCGATGAAATATCGTGCTTGTTGCTCCAAATTGTTAGTTTGTGATGTGAAGCGAGTAGTTCCATATAGTTGAAGATACAATTATAGCCTCTATCCAGAATGTTTTTACGGCACGCATCTTTTGTTCGAACCGGATTTTGGTACGGGATTTAATTTTTCAGACAAAAATTGATTTTCACAAGATTGTTGTTCACGTCTCTCTTTATTGGACAATACACGTGTAGCGCCTGGTCATATTAAACTCGGTTCTTTTAAGATTTCTATATCAAGAAACCTTGACCAATCTACATACATTTTCTTGGACCAAGAAGGTGATATGTTTTCTTTTATGGTTGTGTGTTGTTGTTGTTGTTGTTGTTGTTGTTGTTGTTGTTGTTGTTGTTCTCCCCGGACAAGCTTCAGGCGTGCTCGAACGGCTCTGTCAGTGGCTCGCTGGTCTGAAACGAAAAACTTCAGTTATTCACTGTTGAAATAATCTGCTAAATTTAGTTCTGATTATGTGCATTATTTCTAACTATATGATTAGTGATAAAAATTTGGACCAAAGTTTTCTACAAAAAAAGAGTATATAGTTTTTAATTAATGAAGACACGGAATTTTATGGCTAGCCAATTCCAGCATTTTGTGAGCATAGTTTACAGACAAGTTTTAGTCATAAAAATTAGTAAAACGTACTGTGTGGTTGTTTAATACTAAGTAGTTGTTTGACAGTAAATTTGTCTAATTGTATGTTGTTTTCGATCTGGAAATGAAAAATATCACACGTGTAAAGTTAATTTTCACCTTTACCGTTCTAATTAGGTTAGCGGTAGTTATTTTGAATTGGGCAAGGTTTTGAGTTTTGTAAAATCAGTCTGTGTCTTTCTCGCAAGGAATGCAGGAACATGCATCGCTTTTTTCACGTCAGTCTTCAAATCAATTTTGACTAAGATTAGTTACAAAAGATTCACACAAATCTGTCTTATGTAAGTAAACATCACCACCACCAACCAACAGAACTTTATAGATAAGTATAAGTCAAAAACAATTCTTATAAAGTGCACAGTGAGTGAGTTTGAAAATCATTCCCAACTAACCATCACAACCACGAAAAGCACATGGAAAGACATAATTTCGCGGGCCAGTGAGTGAGAGTGAACCATGCAAAACACTAAGCTATTTTTCAGGATTCTAGTAAAGAGTCCAACATACAGATTTCCCAGACCGTGAAACATTATCTCATATAGTTAGAAGCTGATGACTGGCCCAACCTTCTAAAACCAACTCAACTCCTCTACAGCATGCTCTAACATCTGGTCACGCATCAACCATTCATTTATTCAAGCCAAACTGAATATGTTATCATTAATAGTTTTTCTAAATGAAAAAAAAAATCAAGAAAACACCGCTCCATTCACTCAAATTCATCAATCTTTGTTTCAAAGTTACTCGATTCCTTCAATGAATAAATGTTTTTCTTGTGAAGAATAATTTTCGAAAGAAAGGTTTGCATTGACCTATGCAAGATTTGCAACATGTTTGTTTAGAAATCTACAACAACAGACACTGAATAGCTCCGTTTATTCAAGTGGGATTTCATAGTACAGAAACTATTCTCAATGAAATTATTTCCGGTTGTTAGTTGGACAAAACGGATCACTGACAAGCACAGACAGTGCACGGTTACTGTAAGTCAAGCCTGTATTTACATGTTGTTTCCTCAAAATGACTGATATTGAAAATCCACAGTTATTGTTACGCAAAATAACTTTTGGGAACCCTTAGAAAGTTGTAGAATCGTTAAAATTCAATATCAGGCATTTTGAGAAATGATAGGGTTTCAGTGAGGGTGCGTTTATAGTCTTCCCCGGAAATTCCCGAACTTTTTCTGGACCCCTAGAAAATTTTGTCATAAGCAGCATCCACTACAACCGCTATGCCGCTATGGTCAAGGGAATTCTCAGAAAAAGTTAAGTGAATTTCAGAGGAAAACTATTAACGCACTCAGATAAAAGCCACCCAATCCGGTTTACCTATAGGAATATCCGATTAACGGAGGGTGAAACCGAGACTTTGTGCTGCGGCACATCCAAGCTCTCCGTATCGCACTAAAAGTGTACACGAACTAAAATATTCACAAAAACTAAAAATACTCCTAAAAGCAGTGCTGCAATTTGACGTTCGTGATAACTTTTTATGTCCTCAAAGTTGAATCATTTAATTTTTTCCGTGCCAGCAAGCCACCTTTTTCCCTAGCATGAACCCAAAATTCGAAATTGGACCACATTTGGTTGTACGGATGTAATCTTTTCACTCTGGAGATTCAGCCACAAGAATGAAATGTGTCGCACCGTAATTATTCTCTAATTTTGAATTTCACGAACATGTTTTACAATGGGATAAGCTCGCAAGAGACGTATAGGTTGTGACAGCTGAAGTTAACTTAAAAATATCCTATGTAGGACAGCACGTAAGTATTTTTGACAATTACTTCACGAGTTTAACTGTCCCATCTAAAAAAATTTCAAGAAAAAAATCGAACAAAACCAACAAAATCCACGTTGACCTCCGGTAAATTGTGACCGGTGTCGGGTAAGTCGCTAAAAGTTTTCTCCATATTTGATATTATTGATACTTTGGCGGGTGTCCGCGAGATCATGGCTTGTCGACCGTCGCTTAATACACGCACCTCGTCTACACTGCCTGAATACAGTGAGTGAGGGAGTGAGGGAGTGAGTGAGTGAGTGAGTGAGTGAGTGAGTGAGTGAGTGAGTGAGTGAGTGAGTGAGTGAGTGAGTGAGTGAGTGAGTGAGTGAGTGAGTGAGTGAGTGAGTGAGTGAGTGAGTGAGTGAGTGAGTGAGTGAGTGAGTGAGTGAGTGAGTGAGTGAGTGAGTGAGTGAGTGAGTGAGTGAGTGAGTGAGTGAGTGAGTGAGTGAGTGAGTGAGTGAGTGAGTGAGTGAGTGAGTGAGTGAGTGAGTGAGTGAGTGAGTGAGTGAGTGAGTGAGTGAGTGAGTGAGTGAGTGAGTGAGTGAGTGAGTGAGTGAGTGAGTGAGTGAGTGAGTGAGTGAGTGAATGAGTGAGTGAGTGAGTGAGTGAGTGAGTGAGTGAGTGAGTGAGTGAGTGAGTGAGTGACTGAGTGAGTGACTGAGTGAGTGAGTGCTTGCTTGAGTGTGTAACTGAATAATTGACTAATCAACTGACTGATTGATTTTACTGACTGAGATACCGCAAAGTCGAGAGATCGATAAAGTTTTGTAATTTTAGAAGTCACGTAGGTTGATTAATAAACACAAACTACGTCAATATTCTCCTTTTATATGACAAAATTGTTAAACTTTACATTCCTTTAGGGCAAATCAGGATAATATAAGAAGCCTACGCATTTTGCAGATATCGTTTGGCGAACAATTGTAACTGACGGGCTGACTGACTGCCTTTATAAACAATAACTACCTAACTGCCTGACAGCCTGACTGATTACTGTACCTTCACGACTATGTAAGGCTTTGTAACATTTCATCAAGTACTAATGCAAATTATAGACCACTGTGCCATAACAAGATAATGATTACGTCGCAAGATAATCAATATCTATTCACCCTTATTGAGAAACCCATGCTGTATTGGAAGATCTAGATGATTTCGTGAAACTCCAGATTAGGTCGTTCGTGAAAATATTCAAGATGTAATTTATTTTAATCTGAGATTTTCAACCTTTATAGACAATCAAATAATAATATTCTTTTTCATAGTATACTCAATCGATTAGGAGACTAAATTCAAATGCACGCCATTTTATCACGGTATATTTATTTTTGTTTGAGCGTCTTTTTGCAAACATAGGAATCAGAGTATCGAACTGATTTCATTACAATTTTCTGGGCACGTATGGAACAGTCTTGCCAAGATGTGAAAAGACTGCTTTTCAAACTAAATCTTTCTCTTAATCAATTGAGATTTCTAAGCAACAAATATCTGAGAATATAAATCAGCGGTAAAAAATAAATTCCAATGAAACATGGCAATATTTCAGTTGTGGGTTATGATGAACTATGAGTTCCCTTCTGAATTCGTATGACTTAACTCAGATTGTAAGATGATCTTAATGATTCGAAACAGGCACTGGCGGACGAGGGAATATTCCCAAAGTGAGATGAATTTGTTAAATTTTTGGCCTTTTATCTACATCTCAAGGAACAAATTTTTACATTTCGAACCTGCCAAAGAGGGCGGAATTCCATTTTCCCACCCCTTCTGGTTCGCTAGTGGACACAGGGAATTCTTGAGCTCACCTTCACGCTTTCATGTTTTTATGATGAAAATTCTAATGTATGTTCACAGTCAGACATAAATTCAGCTTTTTCAGTCTTTCAAATTGTGGGAGAATTCCAAGAATCAAGTTATTTCAATCCGCCACTAAATGCTGGTTCAAAAGAGGATCACATTTCGATGGCACTGCAATGCATTGCAACATGCATTTTCTATTGTACAACAGTGGATCAGACCTAGGGATATTTCCTTTGATGGGTTCCCCTGTTTCTGATCAATCAAATGAGATTTATTTAGTTTCTAAGATACATGAAAGAGGCTGAAAACAGGATTTTTCCTCTTAGTGGAAAAATCACATGTTCCAATCATTGGGATTCACTTCATCGTTCATTCATGGTACTTCATCGTTGCGTCGTGCTCGGCACTACCGGACACTGGCGGACGAGCTAAATCCCCAAAGGGAGGGGAATCTTTCCAAAGAGAGGGGAATTGGCAGAAATTTAGCCATTTAACCTACACCTTAGGGAACAAATTCGACTTCATGAGATTGCCAAAGAGGGGGGAATTCCACTTTTCACACCCCTTCTTGTCCGCCAGTGCCACCGGACGGATCACGTTTCATAAGAAAGGGGAACTTCTTCAAAGCAGGGGATTGAAACCACTTTACCCACATTTACGAAAATTTACCTACTATTTGAAACCGACCAAAAGGGGGGAATTCAAGATTTCCCCTCTTTATCGTCCGCTCGTACCGTCCTGTCCTGACTCTTGAATATAATTAGGAACCGCCTGCTCAGATTACTGATTTTGTTATGTAGGTACGTGACTGTGGTCAGTACAAAGAAAGGCATCCAACCACTAGCGGGCAGAAGGGGAGGGAAAAGTGGAATTCCCCCTCTTTGGTGTTTTTATAAAGTAGAGTTTGTTCCCTAAGGTGTAGGTAAAATGGCCTTCATCCTGCTGATTCCCCCTCTCTTTAACGAAATTCCCCTCCCTTTAAGAGGATAAGCTCGTCCGCCAGTGGACTGTGGTCAGTACAAAGAAAGGAGTCCAACCATTAGCTGACGAGAAGGGGATGGAAGAGTGGAATTCCCCACTCTTTGGCATTTTTTATAGAGTAATGTTTGTTCCATAAGGTGTAGATAAAATGGCCTAATTTCTGTCAATCGCCCCCCTTATTGGATAGATTACCCTCTCTTCGGAAGTTGCGTCCAATAATTCTTCGAGGATTTTTGGTCCCAGAGGAATATGCTGTACCATGTAGCTGAATATCAAAAATGTAATGGTTAAAAATGTACTCGGCAAACTAAACAGAGAATAACTTCGAGACGAAAGTAGGTATATAGCCCCAACAATGATGCTATACTTTCAGCGAATCGAGTATTTTTTACGTCCGAGCACTTTTTCTCATGTCCGAAAGAGTTTTTATTGAAAAAAAACAATGACTCTATAACAATATGTTAGTTATAGATCACATCCTGAAGTTTAATCCACCATGAGGGGTAATCAATTCGCCCGGGGTGGTGAATCAATGGGATACATACGTTCCTAATAAGAGCCACCATGGTGGTCACTTCCCAAAGCATGACGGACGTATAGTCGAATTTTTTGGTTACGACTTTTTAAAGATTTTTGTGTAAAACCTTTCCCTCACCCTCGAAATTGGCGGTCGGAAGCAGCAATTTGGGGTTGATGAAAAGGTTTTACACAAAAAAAAGTTCTCAAAAAAGTCGTAACCAAAAAATTCGACTATGTATACCTACGCATGTGTCACGGCACGGCAGTGAATTACGAACCAGTTGACCAAGTACCGTATTCAGTATCGAAACAGGCTTCAATGAATAAGGTTTTATAAGAAGGTAAAAACGGGTAATATGGGGAGCTAAACTTAACTTAGTGGTGTTTCGGACTTAAGTAGCATCGCCTAAGCTCTCGTGTGCTTTTCAGTATGCCGAGAGCTGAATATGAATATGAACTAACTCTGGCCGATAACTGTGGTCAAAGTGCCAGGTTAACAATAACTCATGGAAGCTTGTTTAATTATCAAACACATATGTGTAGTTGTGACTTTTAAACTACTGAATTCTGAACGTGAATGAATGCCAGGCGAGCTTTATGAGCAAGAAAGGCTTTCATGAGATTCCCGGGGTGGATTTCGGAATTCAAGTGGATCGTGTGCCTAAGTGATGTCATGTCTTTTCAGACGTGGGAATATACAAACTACTGTATTAATGGAAGGCACCAGCGGACGAGAAAGGGATCAAATGGTGTAATCATTCCTCATTCGCAGGAATTAATTATATTCAAGATCAAAATAAAAAATAAGCCCGTATGTTGTTTCTGCAAGCAAAAATATCGTCCAAAACGTCTGATAATGAAACATCAGTAGCCTCAACTCAACTCGGTTGACACCATAGTTTAACACAGTATAGCTTGGGGTGATGATGATTGATGTGCATGTTAACATTGATTGTCTGTTGTTTCATTATCAGATAATTTGAGACATAACTTAGTTTCAAGAAACAACACACGGGCTTTGTTTGCAGTTTTCCTCAAACTTAAAAATAAAAACCCCAACCTGACGAATCGAGAAATCTGATTTTCGTCCCCTTGTCCCATGACTGTGGTAGTCTGGTAAATCTTTGATCTACTAATCTCCAGATTTAATTGAATCTATTGATTTCACGAATCAGACGATTCAGACGATTCAGACGATTCACCTTGGATAAAAATCTATATTTTTCTAATTTGTTCTTCCAGTAAGCCTGGAACGTGACAAAGAATGTTTACCATCACATCAAGTGTACCATTGCCACGTCACGGCACGTCTGAACACTAATCCTCCAAAGGAAGGGGAATTTCGTCAAAGAGGGGGAATTGGTCATTTGCAGATCATTTACCTACTCTTTAGGGAACAAATTATCCTTTTTGTTAATGCCAAAGAGGGGGAATTTAACTTTTCCCACCCATTCTCATCCGCTAGTGCTTCTGAAAGTCCGAAGGCGAGCAATACAAAAGACCAAATTAGCACCTGTGGCCGTTTGGTTTGCTGAACATGAGTTCTTGGCTATACCCAATGTATTTATACCATACATATATGATGATGCACTGCTGGTAAATGAAGATAGAAATATCAATTGAGTAAAAAATTGACTATTTATTAAAATGTTTATTGAAATTGTTCAGAAAACGGATAAAAAATTTCTAGATTCAGATGAATATAAAAGCTCGTACCAGATTCGACTATACCGTATGTACATATGTACTAAATGTAGATCCCGGCACATCGTTTATAAATATTTATTTTGAAGCCACACTGTTTATATTGTTGTACGATAATTCTAAACAAAAAGTAGAAAAATCTTATACGAAAAATATCTATCTCAACTTGTGTAAAAACTGAGGATTATCTCCGAGCGTCAAGAACAGTATCTACAGGACATACTTGTTTTGTCGCCTGTCTAGTCTAGTGCGTAGGACGCCAGCCTCGAACACCGGGGTTCCTAAGTTTGAAACCTGACTTGAGACACCGATCCTGATGCGTTGCTCCGGGGTTTCTGCCGTTGCCCGTCAGTTTAATCAACTCTCCGGCCACTACGATAACACCATTCTGATATGGTATTAGTGGGCCTCGACGACTTCAGTTAATGAAAAAGACCAAGTCTACTAACCACGTCATCCGAGATCGGTGTGCCCTTGGCGACGTATTTGGCGTGGTAATTATGGAAGTTCACCATCCCCCGTTCCTGTATTCTAGGATGATGAACCTAATTTACATATCTAAACCACATTTTTTCTCATAACACGAAAAAAACACCGTTCACCCATACAGTAATCCAGAATGGATGTTTCTTTCTGATTGGCATTCGACATACGACGGAACTCGGAAGTCAGTCAATCAGAGTGCTCGTTCGTTAGCGGACAAGAAGGGTTGGGAAAAGCGGAATTTTCCCTTCTTTGGCAGTTTCAAAAAGTTGAATTTGTTCCTTGGGTGTAGGTGAAATGGATCAATTTATACCAATTCCACTCTCTTTGGACAGATTCCCCTCCTTTTGGAGGTTTAGCTAGTGAGCCAGTGGTGCTCGTTATATGTACCTCAGCCTCACCTCAGGTCAACGTCGGAAGCACTGTCAGACGAGCCGATCCTCCAAAGAGAGGGGAATTCCGTCAATGAGTGGGGAATCGGCTGTATTTATGCCATTTTAGCTACACTTTAGGGAACAAAATGCACTCTTTGGAAGCGCCAAAGAGGGGGAAATTCCACTTTCCCTCCCCTTCTCGCCCGCTAGTGCATCAGGTCACAGTCGGACGGAAGTCTCATCGACATATCCATGAACGCAGGGGTCTTAGTAGAATATGTACGTGAGAATCCGCTTGTACAATCAGTAATAACCCAGAAAGATCATGAGATCAATTAGTCGCCTGTCTAGTTTTTCGCCTGTCTAGTTTTTCGCCTGTCTAGTCCAGTGCTATGTAGGTCACTAGCCTCAAAAACTGACGGTTTCTAAGTTCGAAACTTGACTTGAGAGTTGAGACACAGATCGTGACGCGTCGCTCTGGGGTTTCTGCCATTGCGCGTCAGTTTATTCAACTCTCTGGCCACTACGAAAACACCATTCTGAATGGTATTAGTGTGGCTTGGTGACTTCAGTGAACAAAAAAGTCCAATGAAAAAAGAGACCCACCCGGCTAGGATATCTACAAATGACACACGTTGTCTTATAGAAAATTCGAAACACCGCTTAGGATCATTTAGTTAGAAATACAGTACTTGCACGCTTCGGAGTAGCAACTTATGAAGCTGCAAAAAACGGGTAAACGGGTTAGTGATTGGAAAGAGTTCTAACTTATTAGAGTAACTATCAGATTATGTTTAGTTCCTACACGGTGTTTCGAAACCTTTTGCTATACACCGTTTCCTAAGCAAGCCTGTACTTAACCTATGTAGCCTAACAGAACAATTCTATGCTATATCCTACCCAGGGTGTCTCGTTACTCAAAAAGGACAGTCGCGTAGTTTGGCGGTCTCCTTTTGGCGCGCATTCAAATTTTGGTCGTAAATAGTGTATTTCTCATGATACTCGGTCTTTGACCGCACACGAACATCGGTCGCGCCTGTTTCATTGCATTTGTGATAACGAGGCCATTGAATTTTTTATATAGCTTTGTCAAGGTACATATCTTGTTAGCCAAAAATGTTTTTGGCGCGCAGTTTGAATTCAAATCTGTTTTTTGGCGCGCTTTATATTATTTGAGAACTAAAATATTTTTCACATAACATTTAGACAAAATACGAAAACTGCGCTTAACTGGTTGCATACGTGCGTACCGGCCCACAAAATTTATTTTTTATAACAAGAAAAGCTGACTATGACAAGGAACCTTGCTCTAGTTGTATAACAAGCAATCATCTTGTGCCGCTTTTTATCCGGGTTGGTTGGGAAAGTAAACGTATATAAACTAATTACTGTAATCACAGGCAGCCTTTTATTTTCATTGACTGAGTTGCATGATCACTGTTAAGATATTACACTAATTAGAAGTAAATTTGGGTTGCAATTTTCGTGTCATTGAACTATACTATCACCACCACCACCACTACCAACAACAACAACAACAACAACAACAACAACAACAACAACAACAACAACAACAACAACAACAACAACAACAACAACAACAACAACAACAACAACAACAACAACAACAACAACAACAACAACAACAACAACAACAACAACAACAACAACAACAACAACAACAACAACAACAACAACAACAACAACAACAACAACAACAACAACAACAACAACGACAACAACAACAACAACAACAACAACAACAACAACAACAACAACAACAACAACAACAACAACAACAACAACAACAACAACAACAACAACAACAACAACAACAACAACAACAACAACAACAACAACAACAACAACAACAACAACAACAACAACAACAACAACAACAACAACATTAACAACAACAACAACAACAACCACAACAACAACAACAACAACAACAACAACAACAACAACAACAACAACAACAACAACAACAACAACAACAACAACAACAACAACAACAACAACAACAACACACAACAACAACAACAACAACAACAACAACAACAACAACAACAACAACAACAACAACAACAACAACAACAACAACAACAACAACAACAACAACGGTTATTAACATTGTTCTCCTTGTCCTCCGCTGACATTATAGTCTGGTCCAGCTCGTGAGCCAGCTGCTTCAATAACACCTGACTAGCGGCACGTGGGTCCTTGAGGGCGACCACCATTATGTAGGTTTGATCAATCTAGATATCTCGTCGAAAAGCTTCTGTTTTACCACAAAAGAGGCCAATTTAACAATGCTGAAATTCGGGCAAACAGGGTTATTTTTTTTACAAAAACAGATTTTTTGTGTCTTCCTTCATCGACAATATGCGATACTAAATGATAGCATAGCTTCTTAGATGGACACATAGTATAAGATTAATTCAAGGCCATTTTACGTACACCTTAAGGAACAAATTCCATTTTTGTAAAACCCCAAAGAGAGGGGAATTCCACTTTTCCCACCTCTTCTCTTTCAGTAGTGAATAAGTGATACATACAAATGTCCACCGGAAAGCGATGACAATACTGGCTGGACAATAGCCAATCCAATCAGATGTTCCATTGTTAGATGTAAGACATTCGTTGTCATTGTCGGCCGATTCGCAATGGTTCATCAATGTCGGAATCCTTTTCGACACTTGTTCAACAATGACAATGACAATGATTATCATTGCAAGACTTATTCATCAATAACATGTCACCATTGCTAGACTTATTATTGCACCGACCAATGAAAGCAATGAAAGCAATGAAAGCTTCTAAATCAATGGTAGCAACTAAAGCAATTACTGGTGGATGAGACAATCCTTGAAAGGGAAGGGAATTTCGTCAAAGAGGGGGCAATCGGCAGTTTTCAGGCCATTTTACCTACACCTCTGGGAACAAAATATACCCTTTGAAAATGCCAAAGAGGGGGGAAATTCTACTTTTCCCACCTCTTGTCGTCCGCTAGTAAAAGCAATGAAAACAATCAAAGCAATGATAGCAATGAAAGTATACCTTAATGAGCGTCTATTTAGTGTGTCATTACGACCCGGGTAATTTCACGTGGAATGCCCCCCGGAAATTGATGACACCCATTATTACGTGTTGGGTGTCGCAAATAACAGACCATCCATTTCGAAATGGATGAATCGATGGGGTACTTGGTTAGAAAACAAACTACAACTTTTTCCAGAAGAAACATGTGAGTTTATGTTTTTTCAAACACGGAATTTTTTCTATTTGACAGAAGAATCGCAAACTCAACGCAAAGAATCGCGAAATAAACGCAAATGAACGCGTGAAATTTATTTGGTTTTTCTAAAAATTGCCACTCAATGGTTATCATTATTGGATTCTGGGGTTTCGCAAAAACAGACCATTCATTTCAAAATGGTTGAATGGATGGTGTACATACATGGAGGAGTAAGAACAAACTGTATTTCAAAGGAACTCGAAAGAAACGCCAAAAAGACGTGATTTTTTGGTTTACTAAATTTCTACTTATTAGCGTTTTCCATTGATCATCTACGTGTCGCAAATGACAGATTATATGTAATCATTGTAATATGAATGGATTTACTTGGTTAGTACAAAAGTGTTTACCTTCAAATGAACTGAACAAATGGTTACCGTTTTCTGACCAGAAATCGCGTGTTATGGTCGTACAAAATTCTTATTCCTTATAATTTTCCATTAAGTATTGGTTTCCCATTCATTCATAAGATGAATAGGTGAATGTTATGGAGATTCTTGAGATTCTAGGGAACAATCGACACGTAAACATTTCCCAATCCAGTTATAATCTAAAATGAGTTCCTGCAGAATACACTGAAAAATTATGAAAAATCTTTTATGAACAAAATGGAATATGATCTTCTCTGTGTGTTTAAAGAATATGTTTTTAAAATTGAATTATTAATTTTTTGTTGAACGGAAAGTTTTTCACAACGAAGAAAAATTTACAACAATATTCTGAGCGCGACCTGGCTGGCAACATGTTTCAGCTGAAATTTATGCCAGAAATGATGAATCGTTTTTCCGCAGTTGAGAAGACACGCCAACTTTGAACATATATGTACAGGGTGGGCCGAAAAACCAAACGAGTTTGAACATTTATATCTGTGGCTGAAAATAACCAATGGGCTCTCTTATTTGAAATTCTTTTTTTTGACTTAACAATTTTAGTTTCGTTTTTAAAGCTGCCTTGAAGTTACAGAAAAAATGGTGGAAAAGCTCGAGTAATAATGATGACAACAACGATTAAATCGGTTATTTGTAGCTGGAGTTATTATGTTCAAAACAGTTTTTCGGCCCCTAGAGAACATACGAATATGGCGTTTAATTCATTGCATAAATATTGCAACGGGTTCTTAGAAATTATCCATATAATATCATATAAAATTAAAAGGTGTGTATGTATAAAATATATATATAACGAAAAATAAAATTACTCTGAAGATATTCAAGCATCATTATATATATGAACGCAAGATTGCAAAACCACATGACCAACCAAGAATAATGAAAGACTAACAAACCCCCGCTCATAATACTAATGGACTAATATCGTTATTGTTTTGCTTGATTCTGCTTACAGATTCTGAAGACATTCAATGCGCTTTCATGAGGAGATAAATTTTCAACCATGTTTTCGAAATTCGATTATTGTCATTGTTTATTGTGTTGGCTAAAACTGACTGACAGACTGAAAGACAGACTGACTGACTGACTAACTGACTGACTGACTGACTGAATGACTGACTGACTAATAAGAAATGATTAAAGAGACTGCTACTCCAGTAATCAGATCATTACTTGTTTCATCTATGTATTTCACCTTTCAACACGGGAACGCGCACACAGCTCAAGACAGATTAACTACAGTATCTAAAGCGAATCTCAGGTAATTTTACTGTATTCTGAGTAAGTAGTGGAAGAAATGCGTTTCGAAACATAAAAACTTGATTATATGATTAATGGACTGATTGAATAACTGACTGACAGACTGACTAATTGACTGACTGACTTACTGACTGACTGACTGACTGACTGACTGACTGACTGACTGACTGACTGACTGACTGACTGACTGACTGACTGACTGACTGACTGACTAATTAACTAATCGGCTAACCGGCTGGCTGTCTGACTGACTGACTGACTAATATGAAATGATTAAAGAGACTGTTATTCCTCTAATCGAAACACTTGTTTTATCTACATACCTTAGTTCAACCCGGGAACACGCACACAACACAAAGACAAACAAACTTCCCAAGAAAATATCACGCACTGTAATCTGGGTATGTAACTATGTAAGTAATGAAAGACAGTCGTATCAAAGTATAAAAATTGATTGATTGACTGACTGAATGACTGACTGACTGACCAACCGACTGACTGACTGACTGACTGACTGACTGACTGACTGACTGACTGACTGACTGACTGACTGACTGACTGACTGACTGACTGACTGACTGACTGACTGACTGACTGACTGACTGACTGACTGACTGACTGACTGACTGACTGACTGACTGACGTTTGCAAGCAACTAACATGATCCGTTAACTCGATGAAACGATACCATAGAAACGTCAGGGCTCCTTGATTCAACGTTCCTCGGTTGGCGGTAGCCTGAGTCCGTCAGTCAGTCAGTCAGTCAGTCAGTCAGTCAGTCAGTCAGTCAGTCAGTCAGTCAGTCAGTCAGTCAGTCAGTCAGTCAGTCAGTCAGTCAGTCAGTCAGTCAGTCAGTCAGTCAGTCAGTCAGTCAGTCAGTCAGTCAGTCAGTCAGTCAGTCAGTCAGTCAGTCAGTCAGTCAGTCAGTAAGTCAGTCAGTCAGTCAGTCAGTCAGTCAGTCAGTCAGTCAGTCAGTCAGTCAGTAGTCAGTCAGTCAGTCAGTCAGTCATTCAGTCAGTCTTTCATTCATTCAGTCAGTCAGTCAGTCAGTAAGTCAGTCAGTCAGTCAGTCAGTTAGTCAGTCAGTCAGTCAGTCAGTCAGTCAGTCAGTCATTCAGTCAGTCAGTCAGTCAGTCTCAGTCAGTCAGTCAATCAGTCAGTCAAGTAGTTTTTCAGATGCTCACTCCCTCACTCACTCACTCACTCAGTCACTCACTCACTCACTCACTCACATGCATAAACTGTTGCGTTGCCAGCCATAACTCGCTCGAATCTGAGGCTTGACCGCCCGCTCTAGGATTTAAACTATGGCGAGAATGTCGATGATGGTTGGCTGACATTTTGATAATTTTTCTAAAAAAGTATGTTTGACTTATAATTTATAAAAAAATCAAAAGATAAATCAAGTTTTTTGGGTAAGTTTAACGTGTAATCAAACTCATGCGCTTTGTGAACTTCAAGTGTGGAGTAGGAAATTTATGCCAAGGGAATGTCGATGATGATAATGTCCCTGAACATTGTGCTATAGACATCAGGTCTATAAATTATGAAATATTTAACAATTGAAACTCACAAAATTCCGAAACAGCGACTTTTCTATTATTCTCAGGCAAATTACAGTGTTAGATTTTTTAGTCGCATGGCATATACATATTTACATAAACTAATTATGATGGTATGTAAATATGTGTGTCTACGTGATCGGACGGAAATGGAATGAAGCGCAGATTTCTGCAAAAAAATTAATTTGCACACATAATATCACCGGTAAACACACAGGGAATCGGCGGAGCTGAACGACAATCATTTTCACAGAGTTTCACAGCTTATATGAATGCTGATTGATTAGAACATGGCATAAAATAATGTTTGTGTGATTGTGTGGCAAGCTTATATAGCAACATTACATACGTATTTTACTGCAAAAAATGTTGTCAGTAACTGAGTCAGTCAGTTAGTGAGTCAGTCAAACAGTGGGTTTCAGTCAGGGAGTCAGTGAGTCGGTCAGTCAGTCAGTCAGACAGTCAGACAGTCAGCCAGTGAGGGTCAGTGAGTAAGTTAGCGAGTGACTCAGTGAGTCAAACAGAAGGCTCCAGTCAGTGAGTCAGTGAGTCAGTGAGTCAGTCAATATGTAAGTCAGTCAGTGAGTCAGGTGGACTTTCCAATTGGACTTTCAATGCTTCCAACATGCGAAAACAATTGCATCTATTTTCATGAACAAACTGACTCCATGCACGTATACCCCGATCAAAGTTTGTTATCAAAATGTTTTTTTGTTAACTAGCCATACCATGCAATGAATTAGATGCAATATTCATATGTTGTTCAAATATCATGCTATGTAGAAGTTTTTTCTCGAAAATATGAATACGCGCCAAAAACAAATTTGAATTTGAATGCGCACTGAAAAACTTTTTGACTGACAAGTAACCCTGGATAGACTATACTGTGAATAATGGCGTTCTAAATCCAACTGACTGGCGGACGAGCTAAACCCTCAAAGGGAGAGGAATTTCGTCAAGGACAGGAAAATTGGCATTTTTCAGGCCATTACCTACACCTCAGAGAACAAATTTAACTTTTTGAAAACACCAAAGAGGGGGAAAATTCACTTTCCCCACCCCTTCTCGTCCGCTAGTGATCCAACTGGTATGCCAACAATTTGCGGCCAAAACAACAGGGCAAGTTTCGGCCGCTATTGAAGCAGCGTTTTGAAGCTTCAAACATTTTCCAGTGAATGGTAGCTTGTGTGTATCATTTGATATTGTTCGTTAACTTTGGTATTCATGGTTAAGTGGAAAATTTCAATTTATGTTTTCTTCATTTACAAATTAAAATCATAATATGTCCGTTTGGTATGAATTTTTTTTAATTGAACCAGTATTATTACTTACAGACATGTATGAAATGAGATCCGTGCTGACATCAATTGAAAAACTACAGATATACCAAAAAGCAGATGGTAAAGTTTATTGTTATCAAAAAATAATTTTTACCATTTCAAAATACTTTTCACCATGTAATAAACATTTAACTTGGCGCCGCGTTCAAACCTGATGTCAATTGTCATGTGGAAAAAAATCACTAAAACTTTTGCCAACAATTTTCTGATAAAAAGAAACTATGTAAAGATACATATATGGTATAATAACGAATGGTACACTTCGAAACTTCTGAAGTTCCGTCGCTGGCAGACTGTGGAACAACTCGGCGCACCCTCGAGAGCCTCGGTGATGTCTGATTGACCTCTCTGAACTTGAATTTATTGACTCCGTGCCGCACGGCACGGAATTCCATACACCCCTGGGAACGGGGGATCGGGTCAAAGGGCGTTGAATTTTGAATGGGAACTGAATTTCAGATCTGACTGAGATTTATTAGGTCTAATGTTGCGAATTGTGGGGTGGGGGTTGGTATACAGGCACTGGCGGACAGGCCAATCCTTCATAGTAAGAGAAGTTTCTCTAAAGAGAGGGGAAAGTACATAGTAGTTTTTAGGTCATTTAGAAATTAATTCCGCTTCGAAAATGACAAAGAATGGAGAATTCTACTTTTCCTATTCTTTCTCATGCGCTAGTGGTGTTCATAATGCGTTTGAAAGCTGTGTTTAATTGAGCGCCAGTTTCTCCGTGCCATTTTCATTGTTATGTGTTATTATTATTGTTACAAGTGTACAAAATGACGATGGCATCACGTTATCCATCCATCATCGATGGCAGACTTTGCCATAAAACTTGACCATGTTCATAAGACCATCCATCCAGACGTCCAGTCGAAGATCATGATACTATGATGTGCCACAGTTGGATGTCTGCGAGCCGATAATGCCATTGTAAGAGTGGTTGAACTTTGAAATATGTATGTATGTATAGCTTAGTCAGCGTATCCTGTTACTAAATTTATTTTCCTATATCAGTTACCATGTATTGAAACATAGGTTAAACATATATAATATGAACTGAATTTGGCGCACCATGTTACTACGTTATGTATGTTATGAATGTACAGTATGTTATCAAAGTACATGTAAAAAAGGTCGCAAACAGTAGCAGCGCGACAAAAACAGATTTGAATTCACACTGCGCGCCAAAAGCTTTCTGAGCAACAAGAAAGCTATGATTTTTCTTATAGCTTAAGTTTGAGGAGGGGATTGGGAGAAATCATGCCGTTTTACCTACAACTTTAGGAACACAGACACTACTTTTTGAAACTGCCAAAGAGAGGGGAATTCCACTCTTGCCTCCCTTTCTCGTCCGACGGTGGCTGGAAACTCGATTCAAAAGCCTGGTAAACAAGTACAGGTTTCCGATCAGAGCTTACGGTGTACGGTTAAATATTTCCGGTGTGACAAAGTCCACTCATTCGTGACCGATTTTCTACCGTAAAAAGTTCATTCAAATGGACCGTGGCACAAATTTATTGTATTTTTCAACTTCCGCACGGTGGCTCTCGGATTTCAGTGTTGACAAGTAATGGTTTCGTTGGTACAAAGGCGGTTTATTTCGAATATAACCGATTTACTAAAGTAAAAACTGTCATGTAAACAAGTCTTAATACGAAACTTTTCGTATTATCTGAATATTTTGAAAGTCGGCTGAGTATGGAATGACGATTTCAACGAAGGAAGTTTTTCAATATTGGGAATAGTACGAAGAGAATGATAACGCTAAACTGTAGTGCGTATTAGAAATGAATGATAGTGCCACATTGTAATGCGTTGATCCGAACGAATCTCATACAAAAGTTTTCTTTCGTAATTCAAGTCACGCATGT
The DNA here is from genome assembly GCA_964036265.1 of Daptonema setosum. Taxonomy (NCBI): domain Eukaryota; kingdom Metazoa; phylum Nematoda; class Chromadorea; order Monhysterida; family Xyalidae; genus Daptonema; species Daptonema setosum. The sequence goes on along the minus strand of OZ038444.1, from coordinate 7,807,962 downwards.
GTCGTGCTCAATGGCCGACTGAATACGGAATATGGAGTATGGAATATGGAATATGGAATATTGAATATGGAATATGGAGTATGGAATATGGAACATGGAATATGGAACATGGAGTATGGAGTTTAGAATATGGAATATTGAATATGGAATATGGAGTATGGAATATGGAATATGGAATATGGAATATGGAATATGGAGTATGGAATATGGAATATGGAATATGGAATATGGAATATGGAGTATGGAATATGGAATATGGAGTATGGAATATGGAATATGGAATATGGAATATGGAGTATGGAATATGGAATATGGAATATGGAACATGGCATATGGAAGGAATATGGACTGTAGAGTATGGAATATGAAATTCCTCGCTCACGCACTCTGCGGTTTCCTTCTGTGTTCCGACATTTTTCTGTCATTTCGTGATTGGACTGATGTGAGTTTCCGGGTGTCCAATGTGGTATAGCAACATTAATTTAAAAACTCGAATGGCTTTCCAAAGTTTTTGAATAACAAGAAACTAGTAGAGACTAGACCGCATTGAATAGCAGAACTTGTAATGGCCTCTTTTCAAACCACAGAATGCCATCTATTTATCCAGCTCAAACTCTCTACCATTATGATAAATCAATCTTGCTATGTATTTAAAATTATGGTTTACCTGTGGATGTACAGTACTCTACTCTACTTCAATATGGATTTTGGCATGCAATGACCCCAACATGATATATTGATATTGGATCCATGACGAATATATCGGTCTCCTCTAGTGGCACATGTCTGCACTAATTTTATGTACCATTGAGCTTCAAGAACTGCCACTGGTAATTTTTTTCTTGCAGTCTTACGATGAAGTACTGCCAAGCGATTCTTGCTTCTGAAAAATGGCCAACCATGTGCATGAATGGATTTTTCGGTTTCACTTATGAACTTTGGAGTTTTATATATCGTTCTAGAGAAGTTCATAGTTTATGGACCATCATGTTCGCTTAGACTTTTTCAAATCGAACGTGATTTTGTAACAAATGTTTTTATGTAAAATCCAGCGGCAAAAAAAGACTATAATTTTAATGCAAACAATTGATTAAGTTTTCCCGAAAAAGATGACAATTAATGTATGTACTATCATGCGGTGTTTCAAGGTTCCTCATCGTACGAACACGTGATCTGTGTGCTAATTTGTGTGTTTTGATGGATGAGGAAGTGGCATTGACTGTTATCAATCTTTTTTTCACATGAGAGTTGGTAACGATACAATTTACTTTACAAAAATAGTGTTTAATAAATTGTAAGTTTGCGTATAACGAGTCTATAAGAAATATGTTTAAGGTAGCTGGACCAAGCTACATATACGAAGGCTTTAGTTAAATACATAGACCGAGCGACAAACGAAGCTACTTTTGGCCGGGCACACATCAACAAACATAAAAGTACAGTGAAGCCCAAATATGTATGTATGTACATGTATTTACATTATGTATTTCGTTATCAATGACAGACAGACTTTTTACAAATGGTGTGAATGGTTTGACTTTTAATTGAATGACTGTCTAACTGCCAGACAAACTGACAGACAGGATAACTTCCTGCCAATTAAATCACAGAAATACTATTTAACTTACTCTTCCTGGTTCATCGACAAACTGCCTGGATTAAAACAATTCACTAACATTTCAGTATACAAACTCATTGAGGACTAAAACTTGAAAGGTGATACGCATACCGAATACCTCCATATTATAACTGATTGACTGACTGAATGACAGACAAAATGACTGACTGACGCACTGACTTCACTCATTCACGTCACCGTTACGTAAAATACCAGCGGTAAATATTGAACACTACACTACCATAAGTGTGCCATTTAGACCCTATACCCTACCATGTTACCACCATACTGACATAACCGTTACGAGATAAATAAAGTTATGCACCAACACCTGGAAATACTTTCCGTCTAAACCAAAAAAGTAGCAACTTGCTCATGTTGCAATACAGAATTTATCATACAGAATTTACAAGATATTTCCAGCCATTTTTTTAGTTATTCTAACATTGCAACGTTTTTGGAGACTTTTAAATGGTGTCCGTGACCAGCCCCAGTGTCCGGATATGTCAAGTCATAACCAACAGGATTGTGCCTTACGACGGACAACGGATAATGTTGGCGGTTTTAGTGTTTTATTTTTAAAAAGTCCACTGTTTCGAGTTTTCTTTGTGTTCCTTATTTTACTATTTCTAGTTAAGTACTGTTTCGAAGAGTAAAATATTTTTTGGACAACTTTTGTGGATGAACCAAAAATGGTTTTCTAGGAGCAACAAACGGCCCAGGAAAATCGTATCGTTAGAGTATTTTCCTTTTAACGTCATCAAGTTTACCTACTTTTTCCGCAGAACAAAGTAAGCACAGAATAACTAAGAATTAATCAAATACGGTGGTATGAAACATTTTACTGGCGGCCTTGTGAAACGGAAAGCTTGCCTTGGGGTTGCCATGTAGTGACTTTCCGCTGTACATTTGTTCAACTTACTACAGTATGTACATTAGTAATGTATGTCACACTGATACATGTCTTACAAATACATGAATCCAACATTCAACAATGTAAGTCGGTAAACCCTATTCAGGGTTTCTTGTTAGCCAAAAACTTTTTAGCCCAAAGTTTGAATTCCATTCTGTTTTTGGCGCGCTTTCAAAATTTCGAGTAGTATATACTTTTTTACATAACATTTGGACAACATATAAAAACTGCACTAAATGCTTTGCATACTTGCGTAACCAACCTGCAAATTTAAGTTTTGATAACAAGAAACCCTGACCAAGCTATGGCCTACATGGTCATGGACATATTACAATGATTTATCAACTTCATCATGTACATAGACCATAGTACATGCTTTTGATAAATGTCTTAAAATGAAGTTCGTGTTTTTATGTCCTGTGAAAAATAACATTATGCTTGTATAAAGTTGCAGTCTTGTTGGAATGCACTCGACTCCTACCAAAAAACAGTTTTCATTAGAGATTAGAAGTAAAATGTTCGGTATAATATACTTAAGATGGTTTATCTGAATCACGGACAGTTTCTTGCTCCTAAAATCAGCGAGCAGCTCACGTTTCACCTCTTGAATAAATCCATGTGGTGTTCTCATCATCAATTTTGTCCCACAAAATTCATTACCACAGTTCACGAAACAACAATATGATTTTGAAAATTGGTTACACGAATGTAAGTTTCCAACAAAGACATACTGTACGCACAACAAGGAGGTTAAAATGAGACAACACAGAAATACAGAAATTGGAAAAGATGATTGGAAAAAATTATTTCCACCAAAACTTGTGATGACATACACTGGCGGACGAGCTAATCCCCCAAAAGGTGGGGGAATTCGATCAAAGAGGGGGAGAAGTGGCAGTTTTCGGGCCATTTCACCTACACCTAAGGGAACAAATTCTACTTTTTGAAAATGTCAATGAGGGGAATTTTTATTTTCCCACCCCTTCTCGTCCGCTAGTAACGACATAAAACAGACATACAAAACATCAACTGTTAACCGATGGGAATATCAAACAAGTGTGTCTCTTCCATAAAAACTCTCAAATGACGCTTGTTTCCGCTATAACAAATAAAAATTAGAATAATTATGAGTGCAGGGAATAATTAAGATGCTTTTTTCCACGATCATTCGTATGTTAAACATAAAATGGATATATAAGTTTATTACAACAATTTATAACAGTAAAATTAAGGTTTGGAGTAACAAGGTAATTTAATTATGTATGTTACACCTGATGCAATTGCTAGATTCTCATTTTTACTTAGATTAGGGATTTTCGGATTTAAAAAATGTTCAGTAGTTTTTAATTTTCTTCCTGTGAAACTGAAAATTTAGCCTGAAAAGCCAGCAAGCCGTAACTTACATGAGAAACAAAAGAAAGGATCATCGGGGGAATACAAATTATCTTAAAGACAGACAAAACTCAAGTAGAATACCTACTGTAATGGTTATATGACAACCCTCTGAAACATGGGAATGCTGCCATCTGTTACGGCGTTGGACTGTGAAAATTCGTTAGTTTAGTCCTGTTTGGCTAATAACAGTTTTGTAATAATAACGAAATTCTGATAATAACAACAAATTTATAACATTTATAACATTAAAAAAATTATTCTCAATTGATTAAGATAAATTTTCAAAACACCACCATATTTCGACCCTTAGTAAGACTTTTCTATACATGCAAACATATTCAAATTAAGTGGTTGTAACTATGACACAAATGTTGAAATTCAGTCTCCTAATCAATTGAGAATGCTATACATTGCTGTAAAAGTTATTTATAAAAAAACAACCAATATTATCCCGTTTTCGGTTTTAAACGAACACAAAGTCACGTTTTTACGAAAACATTAATCGGGTATAGGATGAACATAATGTGATGATAGTGTTTCAAAATAATCAACTTTTGAATGATCATCCAAAATCAAATTTTAGCTCTCATCAGTCCGGGGAACTTCTCGGCTTCTTGATCGATGCGCTGCTTACGGTACTCGTTGTCCTCATTCACCACCCAGTAGGTCAGCTGCTCACCTTTTCCCTGAAACATTACCTTCAGCTTAGGTTATTCTTTACTTAGGTTTAGGCTTAGGCTATTATTTATTCGAGTTTAGGCTTAGGCTGTTTTCTATTTAGGTTTATGGTTAGGCTGTTCTTTATGTTTGGGCTTAGGCTATTTTTTACTTGGCTTTAGGCTTAGGATATTCTCTACTTATGCAGGTTCAGCCTTGGACTATCTTTTACTTAGATTTACGCTTAGGCATTTTTATTAGGTTTAGGCTTAAGAAGTTCTTCAATCATGATGCACTTCTGGTTTTCAATACAGCTCATATCTCAGTTCACATTTGGAATGAATAATTTAACGGGATTCCTAACTTCTTTCATTGTTCATTAAATCAACTTTAACTGGTGAATAAATCTATCTAGCGAAGTATTCTTTTTATCACTGAGGAACAGGCGACTTTCATTTATTTAATTGGGATTTGAGAGAGAGATCAAGATTATGAGTTTCAAAAAAGCTAAAACAATAATAATAAAAGATATAAAAACAAATTAGTTAACCTTCATGGCGACCATACCACGCTCCACAATCGTATACCCACCAATGCTGTTCAGCAGTGTCACACAATCACCACTGGCGTGAATTTTGAATGCTGTAAAACAAAATCCATTCAAAAATTATATTTTAAATTTTTTTTATTAAATAGTATTCCATGCACACTGATGAAAACCTGGTTGATTTTCATCAAGCGGAGGGAAATTTTTTCATCAATGAACAGTTTGTATTAATATCACTGTTTTGTTAGTAGAGAAAAACTGTTTCCGAACAACGCTTGCTGGCTTTGATGACGTTTTTCAATTCAATTTATGTTGTTTATCACTTTTGTAATAATTCATACGAGTTGAATTATAAACCATTAAATAAGATCAAGAAAGTGTATTTATTAACCTTCACCGTTGCTCTCCATACGCGAAGCGGTGTTGACTGTGTCGCCGAAAAGGCAGTACCTGCAATTGGCTAATAGTGAGTTACTGACTGATTGACTGACTGACTGATTCACTGATTGATTGATTGACTGACTGACTCACTGTCTGACTGACTGACTCACTCACTCACTCACTCACCGACTGACTTATTGACTGACTCACTATCATACTGACTTACTCACTGACTGACTGACCGAGGCATCTTCAATCCGACCACACCAGTCACGGCAGGACCACTGTGGATTCCGATACGAAGTTTCAGGACATCCTCCGGCCGATGACGAATGCGGAACACCTGTTCGCTCACTCACTTACTTACTCACTCACTCACTCACTCACTCACTCACTCACTCACTCACTCACTCACTCA